>OX940946.1:9877814-11077814 GCA_954870645.1 Agrotis clavis
TAATGTTAGTTTGTAATGAAGAAACTCGAAAACAACTCGACCTATTTATTTTTATATTTTCATTTATTTATTGAATTTTAACCACAGTGGTGGCCTAAATGGTATCGCCCCGCTTAAAAGTTGTAGGTCGTGGGTTCGAATCCAGCCAGGCGCAATTACTTTGTGTAATTTATTTCGTCAGTGTGTTTTTTATTTCCTCTTCTCTGTTTTTAATGTCATCTAATTATTTGTCTTTTCTCTGTATTTAAACTTTGTTTACACCTAGATAAATGTGCATGCTCCTATAAGTGAAAGAGCACTCTGTGTCATTCTTGTGTATATTGTCTGTGTATTCTTTTTTGGAGATCCTAAATAAATATCCTACTATATAAATGCGAAAGTTTGTGAGGATGTATGTATGTGTATGTAGGTATGTTTGTTACTCTTTCACGTAAAAACCACTGAACGGATTTGGCTGAAATTTGGTACACAGATAGTTTATAACCTGGATTAACACATAGGGTAGTTTTTATCCCGATTTTATGTTCCTGTGGGATAATTTTCGAGTTGTAGCGGGTGAAGTCGCTGGCAACAGCTAGTATAAAATAAAATCACAATCTTCTGAGCTAGGCCCTTGATCTAACTACCTAGGGAGAGCCACCAAAGATGTTCGTCGAGGCTTTTAGCCAATTATAGGTTATTGACCGTGACAATAACCGGCACAATCGAGTTCACATTCCATATGTCGACAACCTCGCGAACTAAGCCAAGATAATTATAATTATGAACACTAGACTTAATATTATCAGCTTATAGCCGGTCACTGCTGAACGTCTAAACGTAAGCCTCCCACAAAGATGGCTAACTATCCCGGTCCTGGGTAGTCCGCATCCATCCGCAGTCAGCCACAAATAATGTTTATGTTATTGCAAAAAAAAACCTATAAAATACGAAAACCAGATAAAGAAAAAATATTATACACAATTTTAATGATATCGAAGACAGAAAATCTTCCTCAAGGGAACTCTATTTCTTTTTTAACTACATTTTTTCCTGTATTCGCCTTGTAAGCTCTCCTTTGGGAAACTTTACGAAAAAATAAAAACTGTAGTGTTATAATATTTCAGAGGAAATTCTATCATTCTGTAATTTAAATGGGATGTTATAAGTTCGCCACAAAAATAATTCTGCACGAAAAAAGTATGTATAACTTAGCCAAAGGTTATTGTTTATTTGAATTTTGATTATTGTACATTCGACCCTTTTTTTTTCCGCACGGCGATAGCAGAACAATTAAATTATAAAATCCAGCACAAAACTACCGAAAACGAGGACACAATGTGGAATCAGGCCCTATAGCCAAATGGCAAGCGACATTCGCTAACGTTCAGCAGTCGCTAATACATTTTCAACTTTATACCCCATTGCATAAAGTATAACAAAGATTACAGATCGTTTTCGTTTGTTTCGTTCGCTATCGCTCAGCAGTCTTTACTAAATTTTCAACTTTATGCGATGGGGTATAAAGTTGAAAATGTATTAGCGACTGCTGAATGTTAGCGATTGTCGCTTGCCGTTTGGCTACAGGCTCTGAACAGAAAGTACGAGGAGAACAGGATAAAAACTTTTTTTCGAGTGGAATAATATTTGTGGCTAACTTGCAACAACCCATTTAAATCTATTATTGTCGTAAAGGCGATATTTTTGTCGTGCCGCCTTTTTTTTTGTTGGTAAAATCATCAAAATCATCAGATGACTACCTTAGTAGAGCGAAAGGGACTGTAATGGTCATAGCACACTTAAACGACTCTGCTCCAACACCGCTCCCACCCAACACCACCCTAAACTAAGACGACTGCTCGCAGTCCACGTGGTGACATCTAGCAGGCACCCAGCAGTCCACGCGGCGACAGCTAGCAGACGGCCAGCTATCCACCCACCGCATCGTCCGCTCTCGCATTTCGCGATAAACACAGTGCGCGATCGTGAGCGCGCGGACACCGCACCAACAGCTCGTCTACGACGTGCGGCCAGCGAGGCGTCAACTACCGGGCAGTCTGACGGCGGTAAGCTCGCTGATAGCGAGCTGTCTGCTAATTTATGATGCTAATGTAAAATATATCTAAAGAGCAATACCTATTTAAAGCCCATATTTAAATTATATTCTTTTTGCCGGGTGGAAGCACCTTTAGACTCGAACTGACTAAAATCCACTGAATTCTTTCAATTGTCTATAAGTTTTTTTTTTAAACTTTTCTTCACACTAGGAAATAATCCTTTGTCGTGGGTGCGTTCACAAAAAAATTAATTCCTAGATCCGTTCAGACCCGGAACAACTTCTTGTCATCATCATCTGCCTGCCTTTTCCCAACTATATTGTGGTCTGCTTCCAGTCGAACCAGATGCAGCTGAATATCAGTATTTTACATGGAGCGACTGCCTATAGGACCTCCACAACCCAGTAACTGGGTAATACGATACCCATGGTAAAACTGGTCACTACTTGTAGATCATACAAATATTTGCTCCATGCGGGAATCAAAAATGCGACACACGGCTCAGCAGTTTGTCACTCAGTCACTCACACAGAGACATGATTCATCATTAGCCTATAAATGTTCCCACTGCTGGGACACAGGCCTCCTCTCTGAGAGAGGCCATAATCCACCACGCGGGCCCAGTGCGGGTTGGTAGATGTCACATGTTTTCGAATTTTTGGTTCTAGGACATGCCGGTTTCCTCACGATGTTTTCCTTCACCGTTTTGAGAGCAGTGGTGAAATAAATTGCATAAAGTAATGCGCCTGAGGTTCGAACCCGCGACCTACAACTCGTAAGTCGGGGCCGATACCAAAGGGCTGACATGGACAGAGACATGGTACTTGAATATAACTAGTGAAATATGAATATTCCTCTGCCTTACCCTTTTAAGATTGCAGGCGTGATATTGTTTTATCATGATATCAGCCATAAGACGTCCACTGCTGAACATAGGCCTCCCCTTTAGACTTCCAGTAGGACCGGTTGTAAGCGGCCTGCATCCAGCGTGATCCTGTGGCCTTCATAAGATCGTCTGCCCACCTAGTGGGTGGACGTCCTACGCTGCGCTTGCCGGTGCATGGTCGTCTCCATTCGAGAACCGTACGGCCCCATCTGCCATCAGTTCTGCGTGCTATATGGCCTGCCTACTACCATTTCAACTTGCTAATTCGTTGGCCTATATCGGTAACTTTGGTTCGTCTACGAATCTCCTCATTTCTGAGTCGATCGCGCAGAGAGACCCCAAGCATAGCCCTCTCCATAGGACCTAGGAGGATATATGTTTTTTTAATAAAGTATAATTAGGTGGGGAGACATTCAGAAAAGTCTTTCTCCGTATTTTTCCGAGAAAATTCTAGTAATTTCTGTTATCCCGAAAATAATAATAATTGAAGTTGGTCCGAGACTGTGTTTGTTTTTCCCGTGTTGTTGTTTTTATGAAAATCGTAACTAGAAGGGCTAACAAGTTTTGTTTTTGTTTGTATTTTCAGTAAATATTTCCCCGAATTAGAAATTTCTACTACATCGTGGGTACGCTGATAAACATGTATCTTTTTCCGGCTTCACGTGTCTAACTTTTTTATATAAAGAACGTTGTCCCACAATAGGATTTTTTCCTGTAGGTATCGTGTGTGCGTTTACACAACTTCTTAATAATATTCGTACCGAATTTGAAGTAAATCCATGCACTGCTTTTTGAGTTTAACCCGGACATACATACAGACAAACAGACAAAAATACAATATTTTTGTCTTCGGTATCGATTGTAGATCACACTACAAGTATTCTTTTAATTGTTTTGGCTTTCCTACCATTTTAAAATAAGTTTATGAATGAGGTTTGTAGTACATTCAACAATAAATTTTCAAGACGCATATGGCTAGAATCACAAGTACTTCGTAAGTTCGCACGTTCAAACTATTCTATCGTATAACATAATATGGCTATAAATAATTATTTACGACCCAACTTTGAATGCGGTACTACCTTTGTGCTATTGAATTTCCTGGTAGCCTTACCATGATGTCTTCGGCGATTCACACACGGCACCGCGCACCGCCGCGGTAGGCGGTGAAGCGGATCTCACGTCGCATTGGTCGTTATTTAATCCGTAGATGCCTAACACACGTACACCGCCCGGCCGCGCGGTCGAGCGGTGCTTTCACCGCCACCGCCCCTCCGCGCGGTGAGGCGGCGCCTCGCACACGGGGCGCCGCATAACCACGCGGATCATCATGGGTGCAGGACGTGTTGCAATAATTTAAAAATGGATTTCGATATCAAAAGTTTATTTCGGAGATTGAAAGTCGCTCTGCTATCTACGCCATAAAAGCTAGATTGCTGCCACCACTTCAACGTCCATTCTTGCCAGTGTCTGTGATCAAACTGGTGCAAACCTTGTTAAATCCAACCGCGCGGACAGGCGCGTAAACCGCCTTACCACGCGGGGCACCGCTACGAAATCCGCTTTACCGCCACCGCACTCCGCAGCGGTGCGCGGTGCTGTATGTGAATCGCCTTAAAGCCAGAACACACCTGGCCTGAACAGGCCTGTTGGTCTAGTGGTTAGTGACCCTGACTGCTATGCCGGAGGTCGTGGGTTCGATTCCCACCCAGGACAAATGTTTGTGTGATGAGCACGATCATTTGTTCTGTGTCTGGGTGTAATTTATCTATAATATGTATGTATTTAGAAATATACTCGTATAAGTTTGTTTATCAGTTGTCTAGTACCCATAACACAAGCTCTGCTTAGCTTGGGACTAGATGGCGTTGTGTGATAGTTGTGGAATATTATTTTATTATAATTCCAGCGTGGAAAAGAAACAGAACTATACAAGTCTAGCACCACCTCGATCCCACACTGGAATAAATTACTCTCGCTTTAAGACTTCATGATAATCCACCTTCTTCTTAAAACGTCTTAAAACCAGGCTTGCTCCAGTGAGTGAACGAGATGGCGCTAGATGACTTGTATAGCTCTGTCACTTTCACTCGCCGGTTTTAAGACGTTGTAATACTCTGATCTGTGATCATAACGGTACACACGTAAGTTCCATATTAGAGTATTTTTTCGTCCGTCAGTTAAATTATCAAAAAATATTTTGACACGTATTTATTTATTTTTTCACGTAAATCAAAATGGATGAAGATACGACGTTTTTTTCAGCCGGTAATAGTAGTTTATGAAGCGAGTTTTTTAAAAGTATCACACTTATAATACCTAGTTATGTACAGTTTCATACACTACTTTATCTACTCTCATTGAACACGAACATATCAAATAAAAGATAAAGATTGACACAGTAAAGTTATGTTAGATGTTTATTTATTGGTTATAAACTGTCAATCTATAGTGTTCATTTTTCAAAATTTCAACGAAGCGTTCTTTTCAAAGCGCGCGCAGCCACAGATAAAAAATTAAAAAATCTATGATCTGTAATCTGTATCGTAATGAAAAAAAAAATTATTATAACATTATTTTGTTAGAGAAAAAGTGTTATAATGTTTTTTTTTTAATTTCATTTCGATAGACTATGGTATAAAGTACGTTAACATAAACTCGTTTTGAGTTTTGTATTTCGAACTTTAGGATATGAGAGTAGATAAAGATTATTATACAACGTGATTATACCGTGACTTTTTAGTCGTCTTACAACGGCAGCCCAGTTCATGTAACCAATGACTAGAACACGTTTATAATAAAAAAGTAGGTATTTTAGAGATTAAAAAAAAAACCGAACAAAATTTGAATTCGTTTTAAGACGCAAGGCGTGGTTAGAAACACCCTTATCTCATAGAAAATTGAGATGGAATGATCTGCCCGACTATTGCGCTGTTTAGGTATACTTTACAGCTTGATACGTAAACATTTTAACAGTGTGTTTCATAATTTCTTATGTACTAATTTATTAAAAATAAAAATTATCATTAACGATAAAAAAAATTGTCGCCTAGAGGTATTAGGTCGGATACATTAAGTGCACCAGTTTTGTAAGACGTATACAAAGTGACGGTGTATTATTGGGCATTACCCGCCTTTTTGTAGCGTGGTAAAATCATCAAATGAGTCCTCCCCATGAGGGACTATCAGACTCGTACTGACTAAAATCCACGGTGTCCTTCAATAGCCCTTTACGTTCCTGTGTAACGGTAATTCGACAAGTCCCGCAACCGGGCATTACCCGCCTTGCCACAATAAGATAGTTACATCTGTTAAACAATGTAAAACATATGCATCATACATATGAATCTGTTAAACAACTGCATAACGACCCTTATTTAACCACCACCCAAGTCCCAAGTTAAATAAGTATTTATGTATTTCACAAACACACACACATAACACGTTTGGATGTTTTAAGACTGCTTTGCGTCCGTCACGTCACCGTCCAGGTCCAGTTGAAAACCAGCGTCGAGCACTAGCTGCTCGACAATTTGCTGAACTGGACCTATTTGATGTAGCCGTGGGACACACAATGTTATCTTTGATTTTTCGTTGTTTATAATTCGCGATAGGTATATTCCTTTGTAGCAGGGTTGTGGGAGCAGTGGTGGCCCAGTGGTATCGGCCCCGACTTACGAGTTGTAGGTCGTGGGTTCGAATCCAGGCAGGCGCATTACTTTGTGTAATTTACTTCATCACCACTGCTCTCAAAACGGTGAAGGAAAACATCGTGAGGAAACCGCGCATTTCCTAGAACCAAAAATTCGAAGACATGTGACATCTACCAATCCGCTCTGGGCCCGCGTGGTGGATTATGGCCCACTCCCTCTGACAGAGAGGAGGCCTGTGTCCCAGCAGTGGGAACATTAATAGGCTGATGATGATGATGATGATATTCCTTTGTTATCATGTTCTTTTTTATTATTTATTCTTTACTTGCTTATTTGTTGTGTGTACGGGCTCTCAAATAAACGTTTTTTCTTTCTTTCTTTCTTTTCTTTTCTTCTTATATCAAGGTAAAAATTGACGTTGACAGTTTCTAAAACAAGTGTTCAACAGATGTTTTATCTTTCTTGTAAGACGTTACGTGTTTAACAGGTATATCTCTGCCTATACCACCGGGGAACCACAGGCGTCATATTATTTTATAATAATATACAAATATACAATGTAAGTAGAACCATAAAGACAATGTAAGTCAAAGAAACATTGTTCCAAAGTAGTTCGTAGCAATGTGCTACGGCGTAGCACACCTGAGCCTACGCCGTAGACATGTCTACGAATTATGATTTAACTGTTTTAAATGTTGCGTGATTACTAGCCATTTTTTTTTGGTTGTAAAATCATGAAATGAGTACTCAGGGATACACTAGTTTTTGGGCTTACGGATGGCAAGTAATGGGTGACTCGCTGTCCGATCATGGACCATGCCGGGTCGACGGCACGTCGTGTTCCACGCACGATTCAAAGAGCTGTGAGTAATCTAACGGGGCCCCTTAGAGGGCCAAAGCCTGCCGGGGCGGTGGGACTGTCTCATATGGTAACTGTGACCATGGAGCGTAAAGGGCTATTGAACGATTACCGTGGATTTTAGTCAGTACAAATCTGACAGTCCTTCCCGTCACGCCCTGTGTGGGAGGTGATTTATTTTTGTAAATGTGTACCACATTTCAAAAATTTTTAAAATGTGCCCCACATTTAAAATTTTTTTGAGTTTCAATTCTAACTACGGGGAAGACCCAAAATTTTTATTTTTTTAACGTTGTGTGAAAATCCTAATGCGGTTCACATAATTTTATTTTTTATTTATTTATTTGTCATCAGGCAACGAAGGCCCATAGATAAAATACACAAACATAATCTTATAAGTAATAATAAACTAATACATAAGTATTCAATACAATAAGTGTTAGTAAATAAAACTTAAAACTATATTAGTAACACTTCACTAGCACTGCACTGACTTTGTGCCGTCGTGTGGAATAGGTCCGCGGAAGCGACGGAACACCACGTTCTAGGGCCAAAAGCTTTCTTCTAACACCAGGTTGAGGTAGCACGTCCACGTTACCAGGTTTCAACAGGATAGCTCTTATACTTTCGAAGAAAAGTGGCTGTGACATACGGACGGACAGACAGACATGACGAATCTATAAGGTTTCCGTTTTTTGCCATTTGGCTTCGGAACCCTTAAAAAAGGCCATAGGGGACAAATGTGTCCCCTACTATAACATATCCCTGCCTTTGGTTTATTGAATATCCTTCTCTGTGGTTTTACCTACGAAATCCTATTTCCGTACGAAAGGTCGACCATTGACAATCGATTTATGGTTTGAGCGATATATTAGGCGTTCTGGTTCGTTGGGTTGGTGTTCGCAAGCTGTACTGCTGAGTGTGAGGTCTTTAGTGCGATTCTCGGGTTGGGAAAAGTATTATTGAGTTTTTCATCAAGATTTGTGCTGCTTTGGTATTTTTGGCGTTTGGTGGATTTTTAATAATATTAAATTAGGTCGTTTGTCAAGATTTAGACACAGTTGCTTGAAGATGGCTCCATAGGTAAGGACCATGTATCATAACTAGTTTTCTCCGTGCCTCGGAAAGCACGTAAAGCCTTTGGTCCTGGCTGTCATTTGTAGATCTTCGACAGTCGTTCCTGCTAATCAGAAGCTTTAAGTTTTAACAACCATTCTTACCAAGGGGTATCGTATTACCCAGTTACTAGGTTGTTGAGATCAGCACAGTGTGTTTGCGAACGGCAAGTAATGGCTAGCTCGACGTCCCATCAAGATCCGCGCTTAGGTTGACGGTGCGTCATGTTCCACGCGCGACTCAAAGTTGGGTTCGCGGGACAGTCGTGAAAAGACACCGTGGCCCTGAAACGGGAAGGGAAACCGCAGCCAAAAGCTCAAGTGTTACTAGTGAACATGAGTTCTGTAGTTCCATTCCTAAGTTATTTTTCGATAAGAAATTTGTAAAAACCCCATGTGAACTACATTCTGATCGTAAAGCATTGTAATGCGAGCCTAATATACTGTAGTGGAATTTCAACATTTGAATAGATTGTCATCATGTTGGAAATCAACCGTAGGGCACGCAATATTAAGCTCACTTTTCCATAATTTACTGTGAGGCGAGTTTGATAGATTAAACAAATCACTAAGCATTTAAATTTGGCCTTTAACGAAAACGATTATAGCTATTTGTAATACAAGAAATAGTTACCTTCCTTTACTATTTAATTCATGAGCAAAATCGATTGATAAAACAACTAACAGCGTGGTTTCCGATAAGCTTAAAAAAACATTCATTTTATTCCTTCTGTGTGCATAAGCAAATTCATTATCTGCCTACAATGTTCCCACTGCTGGGACACAGGCCTGTAATCCGCTACGCGGGCCCAGTGCGGGTTGGTAGATGTCACATGTCTTCGAATTTTTAGTTCTAGAACATACCGGTTTCCTTACGATGTTTTCCTTCACCGTTTTGAGAGCAGTAGTATTGGCAGTAGTGATTAAATAAATTACACAAAGTGCTGGTTGGCTTCAACGCGACTATAAAAGAAGTAATAACAATTTTAAATCACCTTTAAAAGGAGTCAAAATTACGTTAATTATTGTACAATTTATGTGCAAAAATTTTATTTTAGTGTCTTATGTAAATATTTAGATATAGTTAGGTATGTTTATGTAATTTAAGAATTTATTCTTAGTTATATGAATTGTAAATATTAATATGATTAATTAATTCGGCAAAAAAAAATTGAGCCGACCCGAACACATTGTTTCAGAATCCTGAAACTAAAAACTAAATTTACACCCCTATCCGTCAGCCTGTGATTAACCAGCTTCAAATAACAGCACAAAATACTGCTCTGTTGACAGTTTTGACACGCGTTGATAAATTACACGCTAGTTCCATTGACTTTTTAGGAAATAAATGGAATAAGAGGAACAGAATAAAAAAGATTAAAAAATAAATAAAAAAAACAAGTTAGACATTAAAAAAAAAACTATTTTTAAAAATAGGCATTTACTGTTAAAAAATACTTACGATAGTCAAAGTACTCGTCAAGACGAATCAAAAAAGTCCAAACTCGATGGGTTTGTGGCGTTTCATTACATTATTTATTTTAAGAGTGGGAAATCAGGAAATATGTTTTCGCGCCCTATGTGGACCCCGTTCATTGGGTTACCCTTTGCGTTCCAGGTCCGTGATACCCTGTTTAGGCAGTTCCATAACCTAAAACTTTGAACTATCTACAATACAAATTCTACACCCAAATATTTGAACCTCAAACACAATGTAAATAATTAAACCATTTTGTTGAAACTGCACAGTTTCACACTGTTGACACATCCATTGATGGATTACAAGCTAGTTCCATTGACTTTTAGCAAACAAATGGAGTAATGGATATCGACATGTGTAGTTGACTTTGTTTATTTTTTAAAAGCTTAGTGTAAAATACTGTATTTAGCTGCCACTAATTAGACTGGAAAGCGACAGTGGCGCATTTATGCCTTTGTCAAACTGACAGACGAACCGAATGCGTGGCGTAGCGTTTTTGTTTGTAATGTATGGAATTGTTTGAAGCCTGTCACATAGAGTATCGGATCGCTTTCGCATTTTTATATGACATAATTCGGTTCGGTTCGCTATCGCCTGTCTGTTTGACAAAAGCCTTACAGTCCTAGCCGTTCCAGGCCCCATACAATGGGCCGCCCCTTTCTCAGCAACCATCATTTTTTTTATTAATGAATTTACTTTTTGCCCACTTTAAACTCATAGAGGTTATTGTGAAATTTTTCCGAGGTTTCAGAAATTATACGTGTTTAAAGAAAACATTAAAAACGGTTTTAGTTTTGTTTAACTAAACATACGAACTATTTTTTAAGTAATATTTTAATAAGCTATAGTGATTTGTTAAAATAAGGTACGCGGGCCTTTAATATATTAAGATACCTTGCATTTGAGTTTATTTCTTGTTCCAGGGTGACGGTTACTTGATGAAACAGTCCCGCGACCCCGGGAGGCTTTGGTCCTCTAAGACGCGGGCCACATAGAAAAGACATCAGACGCAGACGGGGTGGAGACATTTATCTCTTCGGCGTTTCTTTCATACAAAATGTATAGAAGCGTCGCGACGTAAAACATACAGAAGAGACGCGTCGCGGGCGCGACTCTCATACATTTTCGCCCGCCCGCGACGCGTCCTCGTCTTCCGTCTTTTCAATGTGTCCCGCGCCTATGAGAGTCGCGCCCGCGACGCGTCTCTTCCTTATGTTTTACGTTGCGACTCTTCTATACATTTTGTATGAAAGAGACGCCGAAGAGACAAATGTCTCCGCCCCGTCTACGTCTTACGTCTTTTCTAGGTGGCCCGCGCCTAAGGGGGGCCCCATCATACTGCTGACGGCTCTTTGAAGCGCGCGTGGAACTCTATTTATATTATGATTCTGTTTTTCGCTCCCTGTTTGCTACTGCCAGTGTCAGTAGAACATGCGACCAAAATAGATTTTAAAACCCGTTGTGACCGAGTTAACAAGACTAAAGGAGCGTGCACACTATGTGACACGCGTACGATTAATTGCAGTCGCGCTGTTGGTCGCAAAACTTATAATAATAATATTCGACAACTATCACATAACGCCATCTAGTCCCAAGCTAAGCAGAGCTTGTGTTATGGGTACTACACAACTGATAAACATACACGCAGAGAAATGTCTAGCTACCTGTACAAGAAAAAAATTTCTAGTAATAAATACTAAGTCCTTGTTATCTCTACTACCTACTTACTTAGTATTTATTACTAGAAATGTTGTAAAGTCACCTAGTGAGTCTTGCTGTCACGGTTGCAACCAGAAGTTCCTCGTATACATTTCTCTGCGTGTACTTATATATTTCTAAATACATACATTTATAGATGAATTACAATTAACACCCAGACACAGAACAAATGATCGTGCTCATCACACAAACATTTGTCCTGGGTGGGAATCGAACCCACGACCTCCGACATAGCAGTCAAGGATCACTAACCACTAGACCAATAGACCTGTCTAACTACTGATAAATAATCAGTTTGTTTAATAACAGTTAAAATCATAGCCTGAAGTTAGAGCAAGTTTCGTGAAAGTTACAGTTTAAATTAACTAAAAGCCTTATTATAAACGCCATAATTTCCTTTCAAATTCAAAAACAAAACTTGAGTGGCATGGTTGGCGTCGTGTTTTAGTGATTGACTATTTCGCTCCGTGACACGGGTTTGTTTTCTTTACGGATAAAAAAATGCTTTACCAGTTAGGTAGTACGTTCATCTTCCTTGTTTCATTTTTGTCTTCACTTTTTTGTATGAGGGTCCTCCGTCCACCTCAGCCGCAATGGTGGACGCCTACGGCGTCGGACGTCAGCAGACGATCTGGTTATCGCCTACGGTGGCTGGAGCCACCGTAGGCGCGGGCATGCGGGCAGCAAATAAAGGGCAACCCGTTGTCTGACCATGGACCATGCCCGAGTCGACGGCGCGTTGTATTCCACGCGCGCCTCAAGGAGCGTCAGCAAAATGACGGGGCCCCCCCTCTAGAGGGCCAAAGCCTGCCGGGGTCGCGGGATTGTTTCATTACCGTGACCCCGGAACATAACAGGCTACTGAAGGACACTGTGGATTTTAGTCAGTAGAAGTCTGACAGTCCCTCCCGCCCTGCCCGGGGTTGGAGGACTCATTTGATGATTTTGCCACGTAAAAAAAAAAAAAAAAAAAAAAAAATGTTAAAAAGTTTAGACATAAGTATTCGGACAGTAAATTTTTAGACAAGATGTTCTTGACGAAGTGATGTTTCTAACGATGATGGAAAACTTTAAAATATTTCAGATTGTTATAATTCATATTTTCATCACATTAACCCTCAAGTTTACATTTACTTTACATCTCAACAATGTGAAAACTAATGCTTTTGCTTCTTTTCTGTTTGCATCCAGACGGAATATGCGATTTGCTCTTTTCTAGACCATCTGAGCCATTTTTTTTTAGCATGTTAAAATCATCAAATGAGATATGTCCCGCGACCTCGGCCGGCTTAGGCCCATTATGCTGACGCTCTTTGAGGCGCGCGTGCAACACAACGCGCCGTCGACCCGGGCATGGTCCATGGTCGGACAGCGAGTTGCCCTTTATTCGCCGCCCGCATGCACGCGACCATCTGAGCCATTGATACGCATCTTGTTTGAACACATTGCGTGAACGCAGCGACCGCTGGTCGTTGGTCGCTCGTCTAATGAGCAAGCTCCGTAGCTTATCGATCGCGTCTAAATATATTTACAGTAGACCCATTGTTATAACAGCTTTGAATAACTTTGCGATCGAAACATAATATCTGTTTGAAAATAGATGCTTGTTAGCGTTTATTTTAATTATTGTTGATAATTATAGGTTATCCCTAGGTTAAAGAGGGTACGGTCGGTAATTTTTGGTAATTTTTATTACGGCCCTCGAGAGGGTCGTTAAGGGGTTTCATCATCCAGAACCAGATTCAGCTGGATATCAGTATTTTACATAGAGCGACTGCCTGTCGGACCTCCACAACCCAGTAACTGGGTAATACGATATCCCATGGTAAGACTGGTTGTCAGACTTATTAGAGCTTCTGATTAACAGTAACGACTGTTAAAGATGTACAAATGACAGCCGGGGCTAACGGCTTTACGTGCTTTCTGAGGCACGGAGGAAACTTGCTATGACAGATGGTTACCCATCCACAGGCCAACCTCGGCAAGCGCGGCTTAACCCGTCGGTGGCAAAACAGACAATGAAATTAATAAAAAAAGTCACCGACTTCCGAAAGAAAAGTTTTGAAGGTTATTTTACCTTTTTTGGGGTTGTTTTTGAATGCGGTCACATTTTTTTTAGAAAAAGTCTTTTTAAACTCTTTCTAACGGACTTATTAAATTTATAATTTATTGATGTTGTCAACATTCCTATCGGACGGTGAGTCACTTATTACTCGCCATCCGATTCAATCATTGAAAAAATTATTTTTTTTATAATAACCTGCATAATTTCATAGCAAAATAAACTGCGAGCTACTTTACATTAATATAATTTACTACACCAGATTAAACTGGAATAATAAAACTTGATTTGCATTTTATAGGTCTATGTACAAGAAAATTCAAGGAAAAAGAAATATTTATTTATCAAAGAAAGCGCTATCTTAGGGCTCGCAGCCCGCAGTTGACTTAATTATAATCTTTTGGTAGGTACCTACCAAAAGATTATAATTGAGTCAACTTCAATGTTAACTCTTGGTTCCGCTTATTATTTATTATTTTTGACAGTTGTTAAGGATTAAGGAGTATTCTATAAAAGGGATTATTCTATTAAAAACTAAAATTTATTTCGCGTTGACATATTCTGATATTTTCAGAAATTTTTGTCATTTCACCATTTGAACCAGTTTAGGGATTTGATCAAAACACTAGATTTGTTTAGGGAAATGATAAAATCGTGTTGTTCTTGTAACATCACCCGTTACAAGAAAATTCAAGGAAAAAGAAATACATATTTATTTATCACAGAAAGCGCTATCTTAGGGCTCGCAGACCAAAAGATTATAATTGAGTCAATTTCAATGTAAACTCTTGGTTCCGCTTATTATTTATTATTTTTGACAGTTGATAAGGAATAAGGAGTATTTTAATCTATTTAAAACTAAAGGTTTAAATTTTTTTATTTGTTTCTACGATTCGTTGTTACAAGGTTATATTAACACTTTCACTGTCCTAAGACAATTTATCAGTACAATTATTGCACGTCCAATAGTGCGTTATATACAATGCATGGACGTATGAACTTGAACCGCCGACCAATAGTGTTGTCCAATTACGTCGAAACACGATCGATGTATAGGTAACAAACTTGGTCAAATCGAGGATTGTAAAAAAAAATTGTTGCCATTGACTATTTAGGTGACATAGTGCCACGATACAAAGTTAATAGTGTGGCACTTAATGCAGTATATTGTATAGACTGTGGAGGTGACTTATTATGTCTCAAGAAAAGTTTATTAGCGTAGACCCCTCAAAGAAATAAAAAAAAGTTTTATTTAAGTTGAATTTTAGTAAGAAAAACAACTTTTATTTTTGTTTGATTAAAATCTTTATAATAATTATAAGGTTTACATTTATTTTTTATATATTAGATAATATGGCAACTTAGGGAGCTAGATTACTTACTTTTATTTGATTGATGATTTTTCAAGTTTCTCGTGAACACTATTCTTGGTGGTGGTCTCACGGACGTACGTAGCTAACTTATCAGTGCATTACATGTAATGCATGGACAGTGAAAGTGTTAAAACTGATACTGCTAGCCTGCTTTATCCCACTGCTGGACAAAGGCCTCCCCGTGACTTCCAGTTTTTAAAAACAAGACTGTAGAGAATGTAATTGGCAACAAAAATGTTTCAACGATTTTTTCTATGCGACCAATGGATAAATACAGATCTGCTACAAGCGCTAAAGCTATTGTCAAATAGACAGGCATGGCGAACGCAAAACGAGGCGTTTTTGTTTGTAATGTATTGAATTGTTTGAAGCCAGTCACATAGACTATCGGATTGCTTTCGCTTTTTTATGTGACTGGATTAAACAATATTCCATACATTACAAATAAAAACTCTTCGGATCGCATTCGCTTCGCCTGTCTGTTTGACAATAGCTTTAGAGTTTCAAATTTTGCATGGGGCTTCTTTTTAGGACATAGGTGGTCAATAAGATGAGATTTTACGAAATTAGACCCTAAGGAATTGTGTTTGGTGTTAATAGTTTGTATGAAACTTTGTTACTACAAGTGCTAAGAGTCAAGCAAATTTTTGTTGGATATATTTAGCTAGATTTTCCAAAAGCATCCCATTAAGAGAGTAAAATTATATTAATATAATAGGATCTCTTCCAATATTCATTGTTATTACTTATTCTTCTTCAAGCTTTACAAATCTGAAACGTGAAAATAAAATAAAATTGTGGAAAGCGCAATTTTAGCGCTCACAGTCGACAAAAGATTATTGAGTCAATTTGAGATGCCAATTTGTTCCCCCGCGCTTGGGACGTTGGCGTTGTCTAATATTCATATTTCATTGAGAATTCTCACAGTTCAAATTGTAAAGCTTGAATTTCAGTTACGCGCATTGTTGGTCGCGTATTTTAGTGATGAAAAGCAACGTACTATGCGCCACTGACGTCGAAGTCGCAATGTGGTGCTATATCAAAAGAAAGATCACACATCAAAAATGTGTCTTAAAAGGACACCGTGGCCCTGGGATCCAAAAGGCAAGTCAAAGAACAAGGTGGATTTTTAGTCAGTAAGAGTCTGAAGAGAGAGTAGTGGTGGTCAGTTGTAGGTCGTAGGTTCAAACCCAGCCAGGTGCATTACTTTGTGTAATTTATTTCATCACCACTGCTGTCAAAACGGTGAACGAAAACATCGTGAGGAAACCGGCATGTCCTAGAATCGAAAGTGCCGAGACATGTGACATCTACCAACCCGCACTGGGCTCGCGCGGTTGATTTAAATGGCCCACTCCCTCTCACAGAGAGGAGGCCTGTGTCCCAGCAGTGGGGACATTTATAGGCTAATGATGAATGTCTCTGCGAGAGTGTCTGAGTGACCAACAGCTAACGTGTGTCGCAATTTCGATTCCTGTACGGAGTGGAGTACAGCCTCCCTCTCAAATAGAGGTGGCCTGTGTTCTAGCAGAGGGCTAAACGTTGCCCCACACTAAGTATAATTAATTAATAAATCAAATTTCAACAGTTTGCGGAGTGGTTGGAGAGACGTCACGGCGTCCTGACCTATCGGATGACGCAGGTCCTCACCGGACACGGAAGTTTCGGAAGGTTCCTGTGTCTGATGGGGAAGAAAGAGACGCCCGGGTGTCACCACTGCGAAGATCGCCCGGAGGACTCAGTGGAGCATACGGTGCAAGACTGCCCCGCTTGGGCAGAGCACCGACGTGTCCTCACGGCGGCGATAGGCGGAGACCTCTCGCGTCCGGCATTGGTTGCGGCCATGCTGTGGGGCGAGACGGAGTGGGAAGCGGTCTCCTCCTTCTGCGAAGCAGTAATGCTCGTGAAGGAGGAGGCGGGCCGCGAGAGAGTGAGGACAACGTCCTCCCTCCGCCCCAACCGCAGTGGTAGGCGCCCGCGGCGTCGGACATCGCCTGACGATCTCCGGCCACCGTAGGCGCGGGCATGCAGACAGCGAGTAAAGGGCAACTCGCTGTCCAATCATGGACCATGCCCGGGTCGACTCAAAGAGCGTCAGCAAAAAATGACGGGGCCCCCTCTCAGAGGGCCAAAGCCTGCTAGGGTCGCGGGATTTATTTCCTTACCGTGACCCCGAAATATAAAGGGCTATTGAAGGACACCATGGATTTTAGTCAGTACAAGTCTGACAGTTCTTCCCGCCCTGCCCGGGGTGGGAGGACTCATTTGATGATTTTACCATGCTAAAAAAAAAAATCGTAGATTTGTTTACAAGCATGTTAACTCACATACACAAACACCCAAACACGGATCAACTAGTTGTACATCATCCAAACATTTGTTCCGTGCGGGAATTAAACTCGCGACTGGCTACACAGCAGTCGAACGCTCAGACTCTCTTGATTTTCTTTTGATTTGTTCTACAAATAGTATGTTTCCACCTTCCAGGGGTGCTAAGACAGGAAACCTCCACGTGCGCCCGTGGACTGGAGTTCCCTCTCGGATACGTCCGGGGGGAAGACCAGTTTTTCGGGCCGGTGCACCCTAGGATGCGGGCAAAAACTCTTCCTTAGGCACTGTGTGCCTCAGGGGTCTCTTTGCCCGTATGCGAATAGCCTGTCTTGTGGACGCTCCAACGCGTGTCCCTCTGATCAGCAGAGGGCACAGCGGCGGAGCGGGCTTGCGGACGGTGAGTGATGGGTAGCTCGCCTTCCGACCAGGGACCAAGCCCGAGTCGGTGGCGCGTCGTGTTTCGCGCCAAATGCCTGCTGGGGTCGCGGGTTTTTTCTTAACCCAGGAACGTAAAGGGCATCCGAAGGAACAAGGGTGGATTTTAGTCAGTAAGAGTCTGACAGTCCCTTCCGCCCCACCCAGGGCGGGAGGACTCATCTGATGATTTTGCCACCTTAAAAAAAAAAAATGTTTCCACCTTCCAAAGAGGTAACTCTTTTCCTTTGTACAATTTAAAGTAAAGATTTGCATGTGACACGTCCCCATTTTGTATAAAAGCGATACGTGCCGTGCTTCCGGAATTCAGAGAAACTAGGGCATGAAGAGAAGATATCTTACAAGTTGGTTTTAGAAAGACGGCGATTAAATACTCGTTTCGTTCAGATCGGCAGTCGATTCGTCTTAATTTGCTACACTAATCCTGATTCTAAAGCAGAAGACTTTGTTTGCTTGTTGGGTTGAAGGCGCAAATCTCAAGAAATACTCGTTCGAATTTAAATATTATTTTTGTGTTGGATAGTCCAGAGGAAGGCTATAAGCTATTTATCATCACGCTAATAACCGATAGAAGCCGCGGAGAGGGAGTGAAGCCGTGGGAAGCAGCTAGTCAATGCTAATGTCTAAAGCTGATGAGTTGGTTTGGTTGAACGCGCTAATCGCAAGAACTACTGGGTCTAGAAGAAAAATTGTTTTTGTGTTGTACAGTCCATTTTTTGAGGAAGGCTACAGACTATATAACATAACGCTATGACCAATAGCAACCGAGCGGAGAGGGTGAGACCACGGAGAAAAAAACTAGGTATATACAACATTATTTTATATTATTTTTCCAGAGTGTTAGATATAACTGTGCTTTAATTAGCTGATAAGAATTTGTTAAGAACCTATTTTCTTAAAAAGCGGGGTATTAGGTTAGAGTCCAACCTACGGCAGCGAATTTGTTTGAACTGTTCACCTGTCTGGCGCCACAGCGCGAGCGGCGCTCCCTATTGGTCGGTTGCCGCGCCATTGGTGGCGTCATTCGTGAGAATCTTATTAAGCGCACATGTTTTGTAATACCACAGAACTTTTTAATATAAGTAATATATTATTATTTAATTATTTAATACACTACACGTATCCCTACACTCGACACTTCGTATTATTTATTTTGTTTTACTATATTATTATTTTTTATATTTTATTTCTTTGCCTACCCTCGTCCGTGTGTCACTGCGTGGTGCCAACTGAAAACCAGCGCTGGGTGTCTTTCGCCCAGCAAATGCTGAGTTGGTAACCCTTTTGGTGCGGACATGCTCATCAAAATTCTTATTGTGTTTTTAATTTTATTATATCATTATTATTATTTTTTGTGTGTGTCCTAATCAAATAAATACTTTTCTATTCTATTCTATTCTATTCTATTTTGAGTATATGCGAAACCTGAATAGGTATAGTTTGTTCAGAATCAGTAACTGATTCGATTCCAATAATTTTTACACCATGTTATATTTTTTTTCAAAAATATTTTAATTAAATTTTATTACCCGTTAATTACAATAAATCACCGTAAGGTTAGGTACCTGTTGCCAAACTATTATCACGAGTGTATAACACAGTAGACGCGGTTTACGCCGGTGTACCGCGAAATGAGCATGTTTTTGAACGGACAACCAGGTAATATACAAGCTTATAACTTTGTGATTTTTTATGATACGGTTTTAAAATGTTGTACATAGAATCTTTACACAAAAATATTGGACAGGTGTATCGGGTTTCGCATAAACAAAAAATAATGTTGTATAATTTATGATGATGATGAGAAATATTATAAATGCAAAAGTAAGTTTGTTTTTACTTTTTCAGGCCTTGATCATGAAAAATATCGAATTGTATTTTTATAAACTCGACTAGAAATTGCAAAACCGTGTTTTATTACTTTCTTTCTTCTTGGCAATAGTCATTGATGAAATGAAAAATAAAGCCACCGACTTCCGAAAGAAAAGTTATTTTAAACTTTTTGGTGTTTGCTTTAGAAGTCGTTTCCTTTTTTTATTTAAAAAAAGTTTGAAAAAAATTTGAAACGTCCGTCCGCTATCCTTTTTTAAAAAACTTTTCATTATTTTATTTTATAGTATGTACCTATGTTTATATTTTATTCATTTTTTTTTGTACACTGTGTCTACGTTTTGTTGTCTATCTCTCTTCTGTCACTGGTCTGCTGGAAGAGATTTCTTAATGAAATAAGCAGTGCCTTTGTGCTCTTTTATCTTAATGTTATTTCTTGTTTTTGTATGTTCTGTGTACATAAATAAATAAATAAATATTTGAAACGTCCCGGTATCCACTAGAATTCTCCATCATCGTAGGTACGTTAACGAAAATTTTAAACATATACACAAACACCCTGCCCCGGAACGACTACTTGTACATCATACAAATATTTGTTAACAGAATCAGCGACACACAACAAAGCAATCAATCGTTCAGCCAAATAAACGCGATTGACTAACAAACATCCATCCATCCACTCATCAAAACTTTGACATAATACTAATAGTATTATAACTTTAACTGTTATGATTGCTCATCTCAAAATCCTCGCCTCCCTTTCTAACCATTTATAAATATCATATTTTACATAATCCAGCCATCTTTGGTTCGCCTCTCCTTAAATATCAACTTGGCCATTGAATAATTTATTCATCTTGAATCGAAGAGGCCCGTCAAGACGTCGTTACCTAAGGCAGTAGTCCCACTGTGGGCGAGAAGCGATTAACGATCGGTTTTTATATCGCTCAAGCAACGTACACGTGTGCCTCAAATGCAAGGTCTGGTAAAATCAAGCTATGAGCCTTCACTGTCAGACTTGTACTAACTAAAATCCATGGTGATCCTTCAATAGCTCTTTACTTACCAGGGTCACATTTACCTGAGTAGACACTCGCTCGACCAAAATTTAAGGCTTAAAACCTAAACGACCACTCGTTAAAGGCAACCTCTTGTAGGTTGCCCTTAGTATAAGATGACTGTTAAATGTGCGGAAAGATCATAATTATAAAGCGAGTTCAAGACAAGGAAACTGGTTTTGTTTAGCTTGATGTGTTAGCCGTGTATACGAACCTCGGCTTAGAGCGTCGCTGGGGGAGGGCAGCAAGAGACAGGCTGGCTATAATTGAATATTATTATTTAGCGCTGAATTAGCAGTGAATTGTAGGTCGTGGGTTCGAACCCCGCCAGACGCATTACTTTGTGTAATTTATTTCAAAATCAAATCGATTATTTCAAGTAGGCCAGTTAAAGGCACTTTTGAATTGTCAAATGACAAAAGTAAAATAAAATAGTTTAAAAATAGTTATGGTGCTACAGTCCCAGTCGCAAGACATAATAACTGTGAAAGTACTGTAGATGCCCATTCCAAAGCGTAGATCTCTATGGAGAAGAACGGGCCAGAAACTCCATGGACACTCTTTTTCAATCGCCAAAATTATAACAAAACCTTTGTTATATTATTCAACTTGAGATGGTACATTATGTGAGAACGATGTAGCAAGTAAAAATTTCATCACAACTGCTCTCAAAACGGTGAAGGAAAACATCGTGAGGAAACCGGGCATGTCGTAGAACCAAAAATTCGAAGACATGTGATGTGACATCTACCAACCTGCACTGAGCCCGCGTGGTGGAGTATAGCCCACTCCCTTTCACAGAGAGGAGGCCTTTGTCCCAGCAGTGGGAATATTATAGGCTGATGATGAAGATGATGATTTAGCGGTGATTTTAAAACGGGCTCAGCGTAACGGGCTGGCTCGAGTAAGGATCGAGGGGTATTTTGAGTTGGCATCTGTACTCGCTAATCGCTGGCGGTGGGACCACTGCCTAATCGCAAATCTTTTTCGAATGAGACGAATTTCCAGATTTATTCTGTGAATAGGTGTCAGAGGAAAAAATGGTATTTCATCCGTCTAGCATTGGGCTTAAGTCCTCGGTTTTTGGTGACTATATGGTGAACATAAGTTTTTGCCCGCGGGTTCGCCTGAATATTGGTGTTAATCAACATTTGTAAAGTTGTTAAGAAATAGGACATTTTTCTGTAATGCAACCACGATATGAAAGAAAATGTCAATGACCTCCATCTGTCAACTGTCACTTGAAAATTAAGTTTGAAAAAAAAATACTTGCTTGGTCCATACCGACAGCCTGTTTTAGTGCCCATTCGCCCGAGGGTTTTATTTTGGGCGTTTAAAAAGCGGCGGAAATAGAACAAATGCATTCCCCTGTACCTGTTCACACGTCAGCGCTTTTAAAACGCGGCGTTTTTTCGAACTGCATTTGATTTTAAGCGCTGGGCGGTGACAGTTAAGTTCAATTTACCTTTTTGATGAAACTTAGCGATTTTTTAACGCCCAAAAAAAAAGAGCTCGAGCGAAATGGCCTCTTGGTAGAGAACTACACTAGAACCAGACTAATGGTATCTTATGCTATCACTGAGAATTGAAGACAAAAAAAAAAGAAAAAATATATCCCATCTTTCTTCTTCGAACCCTACAATAAACGGCAAGGAATTACGTTTAATGTACAAATTATATGAACATGGCGATCACACACATATTTATACACTTATTAAAAATATAAATAAAAAGTGGCATCACAAAAATGACGCGTTTTGTGTTGAAAACGAAATAACAGTAACGTAAAATAAAGAGGTTGTCGTAAGTTCGCTACAAAAATTATAACGAAATCCCCTCGAAAAAAAGTTTTGATCCTGTTCGCCTAGTAGTTTCTGTTCAGTTTCCACATTGTGTCCTCGTTTTCGGTAGTTTTGTGATGGATTTTATAATTTAACTAGCTGTGCCCGCGACTTCGTTCGCGTGGAAATTGACAAAGTTTCATACAAACTTTCATCCCCTATTTTATCCCGTTGGGGGTAGAATTGATAAAAATCATTTCTTAGCGGAAGCCTACGTCATAACGTCTACCTGCATGCCAAATTTCAGACCGATCCGTCCAGTGGTTTGGGCTGTGCGTTGATAGATCACTATGTCAGTCAGTCACCTTTGAGTTTTATATATTTAGAAGATTGTTCTACTATCCCCGCACGGAAAAAAATTGATCGAAAGTACAATAATCAAAAAAAAAAAAAAAACAAAAACCTTTGGCTAATTTATACATTTTTTTTTTGGTGGAGAATCATTCTTATGGCGAAGGCGAACTTAGAACAAGCCAAATAAAGTCTTACCTGATAAAACAGCTGGTATTCAGTGTCAGTCAGCCTGAGGGCCACTTCCTCAGGAAACCGGAGAATATTCTTCAAAGACGCCAACTCTTCGTCATTAGTCTCCTCTGGTGCCGAAGAACCTGAAAGAGAAGGTGGTATTTAGATGGTGATTGGTTCAAAAGCTTTTTATACGACTGCCCAAAAAAGTAGTCTTAAGTTCTGAATCAAGGGGTCTACTTTCGGGGTCCGTGAACGAAGATACGGAGTACGGTACGAATATACGAACGTCAAAATAAAATTTGCGGACGGATAATACCGCCACGACTGAAATCCTTTTGACGCGGTGCTGGTAGACTGTCTGGCTGGTAGGCTGTCATAAAATCAGATTGCATAAAAAATGTAGTACTTATGGGAACAGTGTCTAAGACGGGACGCCATTTGTTAATGGCCGCTTGCAAATGACGTCCTGATGGCGCTTGTGCTACGTTAGTATTGTGTTAAGGTGTGTGATTTCCCATCATACCCTGCGTCATCGTCTTATACACTGTTCCCCTACCTCGAATTGATCGCAGGTCATGAGTGGTGTCGCGGACTCTAAAGGTACCTATTATCATTCATTCTTAGTTCGGGCTCGATGTCACGGGGCGTAGAAAACATCCGTAACTAAAGTCGAAACCACGGGTTTCGTGCATAGTGATTAGACACCCTGACAATTTGATTAAGCAATTATTTGAGGTTAAAGAAGACAGCAAACATGATCTTAAAATAGCAAATAAATTACTTCATATATCTCGAATATTGGCAAAATTAAAATCAAAACGCAAGTGCGAGGTTCGTGACGTCAGAATGCACTAATTACAACGAGTGCGTGACTTATTTTGAATTTTAAAAGCCTCGATATTCATCCATCTTGTACCTACGGGCTCTCTGTTCAAAAATAATAATGGTAATGAGAGTTTTTGGTGCTTCCAAATACCTCCTAGTTGTAACTGTCATCATCACCTGCCTGCCTTTTCCAAATATGTTGTGGTCGTCTTCCAGTCGAAATGGATGCAGCTGGATATCAGTATTTTATTTATTTATTAAAAAATATTCAGTACAGCAGTAGCCATTACAACTAAATTAAAGTATTCTGACACTCTATCGTCTCACAGAACCGCAAACATTCCAACATTATCGTCTTCCATTCATCAGTAAACAAGTCCAATCCAGGGTTGGTCTCCACGAGCGCGTGAGCATCGACAGCATACGCGGTACTGCTTATTTGACCACATGGAGCAACTGCCTAACTGACCTCCACAACCTAATAACTGAATTATACGGATAGGATTTGGATAGGATACATTTTGGTAAGCTTGGTTGTCAGACTTACGAGCTTCTGACTAACAGTAACGACTGTCAAATATCTACAAATGTCTGCAGAAAACATGCTATAAGAGGCAAGGATGAAATTCGTAATGACTGACGGTCACCTATCTACTTACCAACCTAGGTAAGAGTGGCTTAACCGAGCCACGAATTCCTCTAACTTATTAATATACAGTTTCCTTAAAATAAATTCTATAACTGTATCAATAAACTCTAAAACTTTCAAAATAGAGGTACTAGGGCACACAACAAATTCTCAAGCTCCCTTCAAACTTAGATCTAAAAAAAGTCTTTGAAGCAGTATCGGTTTACGGAATACAATTTCAAGGCATAAAGTTTTGAAGTAACAAAACTCCTGGTTAGAATCTTTGGCTTTGAATTTGGATCGATGCAGTGGCGTAGCTAGGCAGGGTCGAAGCGGCCACTAGCCCTCGGCCTCGCACCCAACAGGGCAAAATATTCTTGACAATGGCGTTCACAAGTTGACCAACTAATAATGCTCATCTTTCTTATTTACTTATACTCATATTCGTACCAAGTTCGTTATTATTATGACTTACATAATTATCATGTTAAGAGGAGCTCGTGGCTAAATAATTACAACCGCACAGGCCGATCTTCCGGGTTAAGCCGCTCTTGACGAGGTCTGTGGATGGGTGACCATCTGTCATAGTGAGTTTCCTCCGTGCCTCGGAAAGCACGTTAAGCCGTTGGTCCCGGCTGTCATTTGTAGATCTTTGACAGTCGTTCTTGATAGAAGCTCATAAGTCTGATTACCAGTCTTACCATGGAGTATCGTTTTACCCGGTTATTGGTTTGTGGAGGTCCGATAGGCAGTCGCTTCATGTAAAATACGAGTACTGATATTCAGCTACATCTGGTTCGACTGGAAGACGACCCCATTATAGTTGGGAAAAGACTAGACAGATGATGAACTACATAATTATCACGTATACTTGTGGTGTCCGATGAGTGGGAAATGAAAGAGCATAAGAGGCCTCGCAAAGCTGATGTCGATGACAATCACCTTTGATATTAGATGACTTGTGGGAACCAATTTATCTTACAAGGGGGACTCGCGCGGGCATGCGGGCAGCGAGTAAAGGGCAACTCGCTGCCCAACCATGGACCATGCCCGGGTCGACGGCGCGTTGTGTCCCACGCGCGTCTCAAAGAGCGTCAGCATAATGACGGGGCCCCCCTCTCAGAGGGCCAAAGCCTGTCGGGGTCGCGGGATTATTTCCTTACCGTGACCCTGGAACAGAAAGGGCTATTGAAGGACACCGTGGATTTTAGTCAGTAGAAGTCTGACAGTCCCTCCCGCCCTGCCCGGGGTTGGAGGACTCATTTGATGATTTTACCACGCTAAAAAAAAAAAAAAAAAAAGGGCGACTCGCGCGTGCATCGGGAAGTTTTCAAAGGAACAGTCAGCACAATGTTTCACCCCGGTGACAACTGGGAAGACAATTCCCAGCTGTCACCCCGGAGGACAGGGCTAGAGGGGATTATCGGGAATTCAGCAGCGGAGGCAAGTCATATCTTTCACCATGAAAGAAAAGGGCCTCGCAGATGCGTTTTGCCCCATCCTAGATTCGGTCTTGCTACGCCACTGGATCAATGTTTCTAAAGTATTTCGAGGTCAAACTACCCGGGTTTCGGGTCCGAGGGAAATTTTGTTCAGAACCGAGGGTTACGGTCCAAGTAGAGTTTTTGTTCGAGGTAGGCGAAAGTAGGTGCATGTTTTGTTGATTGATAAATCGTACTACGATTATAAATGCGAAAGTTTATGAAGATGAATGGATGTTTGTTATTTTTCGAACAAAAAATACTGAAAGGATTTGGGTTGAAAAGTAAAATATACGAGTAAATGTAACTGACTTTAAAACTACCACAAAAATGTGTAAAATGAACATAAGTCGGAATAAGGTAGAGTTATTTTGTACTAGCATCGAAATGTTGATATGGATCTTCCTGGGATTTCTAATAAAAAATCTCGTGTGGAAAACAGTATTACAAATAAATATATAATAATAAAAACACCAGAGAAAGATTAGATAAATAAAATTGTCCGAAAGTAAATCTTTTACATTTAAATCACGGAATTTTTTTGCTCTTTTTCTCGGGAATTCGGACATATTCACTTTATTCTGTCGCTGTTTAAGTACATGAATAACTCTACCTAACTCCGACCTATGAAAATGACTTTTATTTTAAAATACGGTGGCATTGTTTATTTATTTCATTGAAGTTTTTGCTAACAACGTTCGAAAGAAAAGCAATTTTATACTTTTTTTTATTTCTGTGGGCAGGATTTAAAGGAACCTAATCAAACCGAACATAATAAGCATGACGATTTTATAAAAACCCTATTCTTTTTCATAACATTGAGAAATATCATAGACATTGTTTTCATCCCTATGTTTACGATATCCCAAGAATTTTTGCGAAAATTCGGCGCATCAATTTATCTTGCAACATTACATGAGAAAAATACCGATCGAAATGAGAACCTCTTCCTTTCTGAAGTCGGTTAAGACTGACCCTCCATTCTTCAATACGGCTTTTTTTTTTTTTAGCGTGGTAAAATCATCAAATGAGTCCTCCAACCCCGGGCAGGGCGGGAGGGACTGTCAGACTTCTACTGACTAAAATCCACGGTGTCCTTCAATAGCCCTTTCTGTTCCGGGGTCACGGTAAGGATATAATCTCGCGACCCCGGCAGGCTTTGGCCCTCTGAGAGGGGGGCCCCGTCATTATGCTGACGCTCTTTGAGGCGCGCGTGGGACACAACGCGCCGTCGACCCGGGATTCTTCAATACGGCTACTGATAAATATTCACGAAAACCATTGGACTGGAAACTTCAGGGTTCGACTCACGAGGGTCAAGTAACCATCAGACTGTGGCTACTATAATAATTGGTTTCTTTTTTTATTTCAAGGTTGGAGGCCCTTTGCATACAGAGTAGGGATTGGAAACGAGGGTTGATCAATACGGTTGGTCACTATTTTTTTTGATCTTGGTAAAATCGTCCTTCCATCCAGGGCGGGAAGGGAGGGCTTGTCATACTTGTACTGATTAAAATCCACGATGATTCTTCGTGGAAATCCTTCTATTGAAGGATCACTGTGGCCCTTGCCATGTAATAGCCCTTGAAGTTTCAGGGTCACGATAACCATGAAACAGAATATGTGACCCCGGCAGACTTTGACCCTCTAAGACCCTCTAAGACCCTGTCAGATTGCTGCGAACTCTTCGAGGTGCGCGTGAAACACGAGCATAATTCATTCATCGGACGGCGAGTAACCCATTACTCGCCATCTGCATGCCCGCGCCCACGGTGCGGTGGCCGGAAAACGCCTCGCAATTTCGTGATGCTGATGCCGTGGACATCTCCCGCAACACGGCGGCTGGATCGTGGGGTGGACGCTGTCCTCTCCTACACGGTCCCGCCTCTTATTTAAATTGACCTTGTATTAGTACTATGCACTGTATTCAATTCACCCAATATATTAAGCTCAGTGTTAATTAATGGATCAATCAATTACCAATAACTGCATAAATTAATATCATGTTAACGTCAGCATCGATGTCCTACTCGACTTGATAGAGCATTAATATTAACATGGCTGACGTTTGACAAGGGGCTCTAAAATGCTGCATTCACTTTTAGAGACAACAAATCTATTCAGAGACTGTAGATTTATTTAGAGACTATAGATCTATTTAAAGACTATAGAGAGATATACATCTAGTCTCATCTATGTTATCTATCTATGATAATTTATAGAGCAGAATAGTTTGTTTGTTTAGTTGAATGCGCTGATCTCGGGAATTACTGGTTCGAATTTGAAAAAAATCTTAACAAGTTAGATATTCCATTTATCCAGGAAGGCTACAGGCTATGTAACATCACGCTATGACCAAAAAGAGTCTAGCAGCAGGTGAAACCGCGTTAAGCAGCTAGTAATATTATAACAGGTTAGGTAGTAGTTAGAAAGCTGTAAAGTTTGTTAGGTTGGACGCGCTAATCTCAGGATCTACTAGTTCGAATTGGAAAAATCTTTTAGTGTTGGATAGCCTATTTATTGAGGAAGGTTATAGGCTATATATCATCACGCTTCGACCAATAGGAAGCGAGTAGCGGGGATGAAACGAGGGGAAAATCTTTCATATTATTTATGTGGGAGGGGTATCATGAAATGTAACGGAAATAGAACAGTACCCTTAGCACGAGTTTTCAGTATTTGAGACGTAAAGTAAACTGGAACTGTGAAAATTTCAAATTGACAATAATCAAGGAAAAAATTAGTTCCTTCTTCGCACACTAGAGGCGCTGTTCCCTTTTTTCATACAAGAAACGCTGTAAATACTGTAAAATATAAGAGTGAAAATTCATGCTAAGGGTGTTGCCGAAGTGGATTTGGGTGAGTTACAAAGGTTAAGCAACGCTCGGGTCTGTAGATGGGTCACCAAAGTTAAGCAATTGTTGTCGAGGTTTGTCTGAAAGTCTAAATCGAAGTATGTTGCTTTTTATCAAAGTGAGGTATCAGATGTTATCACAGAGTACTCATACACATCATAATTACGAGTGCAGCCACCGGCATAGCTAGTGACTTTAATTTTTAGGGTTCCGTAGTCAACAAGGAACCCTTATAGTTTCGCCATGTCCGTCCGTCCGTCCGTCTGTCCGCAGTTTAGCTCGGAGACGCCCAGTACTAGAAAGCTGTAATTTGGTGTAAATATACGGATTTGTTGTGCCGAAAAAGTGGTAAAATAAAATCTCGTAAAATATTTTTTTTTAGGGTACCTCCTGTACACGTAAAGTGGGGATGTTTTTTTTATTTCTCGCGTATCCCTTAGTGTGGGGTATCATTAAATAGGTCTTTAAAAAATATTGATAGTTTCCATTAACAATTATTTAATAAAAAGATTCGTTTGTGAAATATTAAGCTTTAAAGTGCTAATTTTTGCTCGACTCGAGTGTCCCCCCCCTCTACCAGCTAAACGGTTATTTTTGGGGGTGTGAAAAAATTCACAATAGTAGTATATATAACGAAGTTTGAAGGAAAATTATCATGACTAAGTAGGCTTTACAAGTTTACGAGTAATAGTCGACCAACTTATAAAACGTACTTGGATAGCATATTTTCCTAAACAAAATGTATCGCAGAACATGTTCTTCAACTGCAAATGTAAGTTTGTAAACTTTATTTTTACAGCTATAATAGGTGGGTATGTTTTGGGGATAGGTAGGTTTTTATTGTCAACTATTTTTAACTAACTTCAAAAAAAGGAGGAGGTTCTCAATTCGTCGTAATCTTTTTTTTTATGTATTTTCCCCGATTTCTCAAAGACGCCTGGACCGATTTTGAAAATTCTTCTTTTAAATTAAATTCAGCGAATCAGTTTAATTAGTTCGCATAAGTATTTTGATGGGCAACTACGGAACCCTACACTGTGCGTGGCCCGACACGCACTTGGCCGGTTTTTATATTTCTACTTTTGGTCAAGCATAATTCTAACATTTTTATTGTCTTTGTACAGTTTATTTTCCATTTAGTACTTATTTAGTTTAAGTTGCCACTTATGCTCATGAATGTTGGTTCACCTGTCATTGGCAACTGAATAAGTTTTTTACTCGTAACTACTCTATTTGTTAATCTATAGACAGAACCTGTTGGTGTACGTTTATTAATAAATAAATAAATATAATTATAGTGTAAAACTATAAATATAAATAAATGTAAGAACTCAGTACCATGTAAAAAAAGCATGTTTTTAACCTTTATAATATTTTTTTTTTAACTGAAAAGAATAAACAAAAGGTTTTTCATATTTTAATATAAAATTTATCTAAATACCGTTTAACAAAGGCCTCTAAAATGCTGCTTTCACGAGCTCACAAGTGGGTTATAAAATAAATATTTCGACTCATCCGAAGAATAAAGTCCGATTTGCAAGATTGATGGTTTTCAGTAGAGCTTGTAGAAGTTGTTGACTTGTGTAACTCTGTGTAACTCTAAAACTACGATACTTGACATTTTGATTTTTTGGTATGTTATTATATTACCCTAGACTAGTTAAATGACAGGTATTGTGTATTTATAATCCTTTTAATACACGATATAGTGAGTTCCATATCAACATAAGACGTTTTATAGTGAAAGAACGAAGAAAAAAGTGGGTCCGTAGTGAATATTAGACGTTGTTTTACGGAAACGCCTCAACTTTAGTGACGTTCTATATTAACAAGTGTCTTTTTGTTGGAATGGGACATTCCCTGATGACACCTAATGAGTCCTATCTGACTACCTACCTTGAAATAGTTAAGTATAATTTTCGATGTGTTAAATAATTACATTTCCTTAAAGTCAATAAAACTGATATTATTATTTCAAAAGTTTATTATATTTAAAAAAATCTCAAAAATGTAGCTTAACATAACCGTTACGCCTCTTTATTAAACCTTCCTCTGCCTGAAATATAGGAATACCTAATTCAGGCATAGATCATTTTAGTGAACTTGGCTGCGTGCCCTTGTTTAGTCAGAAAGGAAAAACGAGATTTCACATCGCACATTAAAATAAAATTAAACTCTCCATTATTTTCATGACGAAACTTCAGTGCATGCTTCGAACACCTAGTTGCTTTTCATAACATATGCCTGGCAAGAGTTTAAGATGTTTTTAGTATAATAATGTTGACCTTTGTGCTTTTTGAACGAGAAGAACCGACTTCAAGGGTGAGGACCGAAAACAGAACCAAACCGTACCAAACCAATTAGTTAGGTTCCTATAAATAATGCAGGCCGACCCCAGATAGTAGTCCCGCCAAGTGAGGCTCCGTTAACTTGATTCAGTCTTGCGAAATAATTGAAGGTGTGTAGTGTGAGGGTTCGGCAGTGTTGGCGGAGGCGGGGACTTTGATGCAGGATGGTCTATGTCAAGTCAACAGAGATGCCTATTACCGTCTTAAATCCTTGGGGTGCCCTGACGTTGACCGTTTTCTTTTGGTTCATACGCGTAAAAAATGGGTTTGTATTATGCAATGTTTAAAATAGAAATGCTGAAAGGTATTACCATGGAATTGAAGGAGAGGCAAATCAAAATGGCAAGCATGCAACTTTATGCATGCTTTGCATTCCGATCTACACACGATTAGTCCGTATGCGTACTGGCACTGTATGTTTTGGAGTAGGAAAGTAGCAATAGCAAGGGAGTTTGTGGCGCCTAATGACGAAAAAGGAATCGCAGAGAAATTATCTACATGAGTTATCGCAGATCGAATGAACAGTGGTAGGAGTTGGCTCTGATAGTTTTAATTATCTGGGGTAGATACTAAATATTATGATGAGAAAATTCTGTCCTCATGTTGTATTAATGGTGAAATTTCGAGATTAGAAGGCATTCCAAAGAAAATGTACTAGGTTGATTACTGTAAATATATTCTGCTGTCTGAGTTGACGTGACAACCTGTTTTTAGCTATCACCGATGATTTCTTTGGTGTTATGATCTTCACGTAGAAGTTCTTAATTTAATATTTCTGCTAATTATTGGCTTATTTCTTCTGCATCAGGATGCTAAGGCCACAAAAAGGACTCATTGATATTTCCTTCTAAATTGACATATGAAATAAAATAAAACTGTAAAATAGAATATTCAAGAAATATCATTTATGTGAAGTGCAAGACTTTGCACGTAGAATTAATTTACCCACTCATAAATACATATTATTTTTTTATATTTAGCAAACATTTTAAACGAACAACGTCCTAACTGATTTCATTCTACCAGGAACAACGTCCCATCTTAACATGGAACCCATAAAACATATCACTGATTCCGCACAGAAACGTTCTATTTTAAAATAAAACGCTTAGAAGATTATTTAAATTCGTATAACAGCGTCTTAAAAGTTCATGAGTGCCAGTGAATATTTATAAAAATAATCATACCATCGAAAAAAATGCGTTTCTGAACATTTCCGTCGAAAACCGTTCTATGTAAACATCGATGGTCCACAACTGTTTACTTAGACTAAAAAGTATATAAACGTGATGTGTGACTTAGACTATACAGTATATAAAAATAAGATCATGTCACGAAAATATTCTCTCTCCAACAAACAACGGCCGATCTGACGAAGAGACGTGGCCCCAGATGCCTGCGTACCGTCACTTATACACTTCGTGCGTTGTTCTGCGGAACGAATTTCAGATGAGACGTTATTCGATTCTATATTTCCGGAACTAAATAAAATATCAAAATTCTAAAAACACACGTTTGTAGAGTTTTAATTGCTTATCTCATTAAGCTATTAAACTGATTTTTGGCCTATGGTCACATCGGACTTTATTCTTCGGATGAGTCGATTTTAATATTAAATCGGAACAAACATTTTACGCACCACTTATGAATTCAGAGAACCGCTTGTTTGTTTTATAAATAGCGTAATAAAACACTGAAAACTTTATGGATAAAACATGACGTTATTTGTAATAGATTTTGTTTCTATAAAGCTAAGAAACGTCATAACAAATCCAATATGGCGGCAGTATAACTCAAAACATGGGGGTGTATTTTTGCAAGTTACACCCACGATCTATACACGTCATGTAAATAAGTATATCCCATAAATAATCCCTTAGATAATATACGCCCCCACGTTTTCAGTGGTCTCTCTCTCAGCCCCGTCGGGTTATTTTCTTATTTTTAGGAAAGTTAAAAACGTGGTTTTTGGTTTTTTAAATCTATTAATAGTCATGTATTGTCATCAGAACTCAGAGCATGTGCAAAATTTTAGTCTGCTAGTTTAGTACTATTATACACGCTGTTTTTTTGCATTTTCGTCAAACTTCAGGTGGTTGTCACAAAAGTCATAAATAATCAATTGAAAGTACAGTACCGGCCAAAACTAATAAGGGCTGCTTTTTTTTGTTGTTGAAATTTTACAGTATTTCAGAATTAAACCCTTAATTCAATACAAATTAAAGAGAATCACCCGACTACGCAGTCCGCGCGTACGCACATAGCGATGAGCAGCTGGTGTGCGTGAATTGAATCTACTACTCTTGAAGAAACTAGTTCACACTTACGGATTTCAGTAAAAAGGAAAAAAAAAATACCTACCTATTTTATTGTTGATTTGGGTCGAGAATCATGAGTATAATCACGTCCTTGAATTTGACTAGGTTGCAGATCAACACATTGTATATTCTGTGCTGCTAGCTTATCGGGAAGTGCCTCAAAATTGAGTTGCAAAAATCCAACCGGCACGACAAACGAACAAACAAGAAAAGTGAGTGTACAGTTACGAGCAATAATATATATACATGGGTCACATTTTCTAAAATATCTTAACTTGTACTTTTTAAAAAATATGTGTACAACATGGTTTTCTAAATAACCTAACCATCAAGCTGTGTCAAAACTGGGTAACCATTGCTGTCACAGTAATATAAACGAAACAATATCAGTAAAAAGTTTACACTTCTAATGTAATTTTAAAGTATCCATGACAATATCGAAAATATTTATACAAGTAATAGAATTGTGTACGTGTTATTGAAATTGTCATGGATACATTAAAATGACATTGATTGTGTGGTGCCTTATATATATCTACTTTCCTATTTTTATTAAATTTATTCATTGAATACAAAGGTTTCTGAATGGGACTAATTTAGTGATGATGATTAATACAATAATCTTCAGTCTATTGCTAATAGTCCAAGTTATGTCTGATACTTTTGTTCTTTGCTGTATTATTTTTATTTCGGATCGTATCTCTAAGAGAAACCCTGAATGTAGCTCGCTGAGTGAAAAATACAATGCGATGAATACATTACAGATTGTTAACTACATAGTGGTCGGTTACTTCAATAAATCATAATAGCACAGAAAATATTTATCTAGCTGCACTGCACGATAGCAAGAAACCTACCGTAATGCGCATTTATCCCTTCTGTTTTGGGCACGCCGCAATCGCGGCGGTAAGACCCCTCTGAGAAGTTGCTGGATAGGCGTCACGGCGTCCTCACCTTCCGCTTGACGCAGGTCCTCACCTGACACGAAAGTTTCGAGAGGTTCCTGTGTCTGATAGGGAAAGACGAAATGCCTGGGTTTCACCACAGCAAGGATCGCCCGGAGGAATCAGTGGAGCATACGTTGCAGGTCTGCCCCACTTGGGCAGAGCACCACCGTGTCCTGACGGAAGCGATAGGCCTCGCGCCCGGCATTGGTCTAGGCCATGCTGCGGGCAGAGATGCAAATTATGATGATTGGATTCATGCAGAGATGCCTCGACTGAGATGATCGACTACCGCTACGTTGAGGTAATGAGATGTCTGTATAAGGCCGCAACTATGACCGTCCAAGTACAAGAACACAGCAAAAAACCAATACAACTGCGTCGAGGGGTAAAACAAGGAGACGTCATCTCTCCGAAACTGTTTACAAACGCGTTGGAGGACGTTTTCAAGACGCTAGACTGGAAAGGACGTAGTATAAATATCAACGGTCAGTACATCTCGCACCTCCGATTTGCGGATGACAGTAGGAGGGAAAGATCTGGAAGTAATGCTGAACAGCCTAAACGATTCTTCAAGGCATGTGGGTCTCGGAATGAATTTAGACCAAAACCAAACTCACGTTCAATGGGTCATGTCAATCCAATACCTGTAATCGTAAATGGTGCTGCCCTCGAGTTTGTGTACGAATACATAATTTAATTAAATATCTAGAAAAAAACCAAATGGGCCGGTACAACTTCGAGAAGGAAGCAACCAGAAGAATACGCTTGGGCTACGCGGCATTCGGGAAGCTGCGTCATATCTTCGAATTATCAATCCCACAATCCCTCAAAACCAAGGTTTATAACCAGTGTGTCCTATCCGTAATAACTTACGGAACCGAAACGTGGACACTTACCATAGGCCTACCACTTACTCAGCTTGTCTTGGAGAGAGCAATGCTCAAAGTTTCTCTGGCGTATAGAATTCGGAACGAAGTCATTCGCCAGAGAATCAAAGTAATCGACATTGCGCTTAGAATAAGCATGCTGAGGTGGAAGTGGGCCGGCCACGTCTGTATACGGACAGATGGTAGATGGAGCACACAAGCGCTAAAATGGAGACTGCGAATGGGTAAACGTAGTGTAGGACGCCCTGCGACAAGATGGGTCGTTGATTTGAAGAATGTGGCTGGCAGCGGGTGCGGACTGCCCAGGACCGAGAGGGTTAGCGCTCTTTGGGAGAGGCGTACGTTCAGCAGTGGACGGCAATAGGCTGATAATATAATGCTGCAGGGCGAGACGGAATGGAAAGCGATCGCTTTCTTCAGCGAAGCAGTCAAGCAAGCGAAGGAGGAGGCAGGCGCCGTGACGGAGAAGACAGCCTCGACCTTACAACATAGCCCCCGCGGGAGATGCCCACGGGCGGCATCAGCTCGACGTAAGTAATTGTTTACATAATTTCGAAACTGTACTGTTTACATGTTTTTGAAAATTGTGGATTATTTCCGGTCTCAGGCAGATTGAAACTGCTGCTTTGTAATTGTATACATAATTTTGAAACTGTACTGTTTACATGTTTTTGAAAATTGTGAATTATTTCCGGTCTCAGGCAGATTGAAACTGCTGCTTTGTAATTGTTTACATAATTTCGAAACTGTACTGTTTACATGTTTTTGTAATTTCCTTGGGTATATAATTATGTAACTTAAAGTTAATATAATTTTTTGGCAATCTATCGTTAACGAAGTTTTGATAAAAATGTGTAGTTAATTTTGACTTGATTTAACGTTTACATTATTATTGGACACAGTTAGCATACTTATTTTTGCAATTTAATAATTGTTACATTAATTTAAATGTTAAGGTCGTTGTGATGTTATTGCTCGTGACTGTACAAAAACGTGGGAAAATCCACGGTATCCTTCATTAGCCCTTTACGTTGCGGAGTCACGGTAATGCGTTAGTCCTGCGACCCCGGCAGGCTTTGGCCCTCTAAAGAAGGGCCCGGTCATTATGCTGACACTCTTTGAGGCGCGCGTGGAACACAACGCGCCGTCGTCCCAGGCATAGTCCATGGTCGGACAGTGAGTCACCCATTACTCGCCTACGGTGTCCGGAGATCGTCTTGCGACGTCCGACGCCGTGGGCGTCTACCACTGCGGCTGGGGCGGAGGGAGGACGCTGTCCTCTCTCTCACTAGATCTCTGATTAGAGCTTAGAAAAAAAAAAAACACTCACCTTCATCATCAAAACCCTGGCCAGTCGCTGAGCCACTAGGCTTAGGTTTGGACCCGTCTCGCATCTCACTCGCACTTATAACAAAATAATATTTATATCTCTCTCTAACACTTCACATAACAATGTTCGTGGCGACATCTAGCGGAGTTTCATGATGGTTGTAGTAGCGCCATCTTTTGATTTGTTTGCAACAACTCTTGGTTTGATGCCATTTTTGTAGATTTTTGGTTGTCTGTAACAAAAGAAAGGGGGTTGGTTAGAAAATTGTATTAGAAATTAATCATTTTACTTACATTAATAATAGGGTAGTTTACTGCATAAATAAACTGAGAATCTATTTTTGTTGAAATTGCACCGCCATTCGCTAATGTTTGCCGCCACCGCCCCAAAATCAAACAATGACGAATGGCGGCGCGGTGGCGACGCGGGGCGGCGTGGTGGAGCGGTAGTGGCGCGGTTCCGAAGGTACACAGGCGCGGTGGCGCGGAGCGGTGTCGGTGCGACGGCGGCAACGTAGTACAGGAACTCATACGGTTCGACAGATAGCTCCTTGGAGTACGTGCCACTACTTATGAATAGCACTGCGGAAAATTCACGATAAGTACTACATTTTTTAGATGCAATTTTATGTTATGACATAGATACTAGCGGCGCCTCAAAAGGACTTCTGTCGTGGCGGTATTATGATATGATTTTGATGTTAGTTACGTTTGTTCATCTGTATCCAAACCCGTGTCTTCGTGAACGGATTTAGAAAGTAGACCCCTGACCGCGTCCGGTAGAGTCGGGCACCAATATTACAAATGCTCGCATTTTTGAAAACTTCTGCATTTTTCATAAATTTTCTTCTCATCTTTCCACACAATAAATTCAAATCCCCCTTTCATTAACATCTCCACCTGCCAACCCTCATACCGTAACAAGGTGTTAATCAGTCACATCACGCTTCACGCAGCGAGTTTAAAAACTTTTGAACTTAAGTTCGACATCAGTGACGAAGTTCTTTAGAAGTTTAATAACGGTTCATTTACACGAGGAAATGTTCTCTCGCATTTTGACAGTCGTTCAAGGTAGTCTGAAGTCTCAATGGCTGGTAGACATTCTTATCGAGAGGTGTCATTTTCAGTTATTGAGTTGTCAAGGTTAGAGCAGTTGAAACAGATTGAAATGTTCGAAAAAGTTACCTAATAATTATTTTAGCTAATAACGTTAAAATGAGCAATACTTGCATATTTTTTTTGTAATTTGGTAACGATTAGAGAAACAGAGTCACTCAACGAGCAATGGAAAGAGCTATTCTCGGAGTTTCTTTGCGGGATAAAATCCGGAACATGGATATTCGGCGAAGAACCAGAGTCACCGACACAGCTCATTAAATTTGCAAGTTGAAGTGGCAATGGGCAGGCCACATCGCTCGTAGAACTGACAACCGATGGAGAAGAAAAGTTCTCGAGTGGTGACCGGAAAACGCAGGCAGGCCTCCCACTAGGTGGACCGACGACATCGTGAGGGTCGCGGGCAACCGATGGATGCAAGTGTCGAATTGTCGTTCGGCGTGGCGGTCTAAGGGGGAGGCCTATGTTCAGCAGTGGACGTTTTCTAGCTAATGACGAGTGATGAGATGACAATACACGATCAACTTAAAAAAAAAACTGTTTGATAAACTATTTTTAACTCAAAAAATCGTAAGAGGGCGTTATATTACATTTTCTTTTAAGAGCAAAGTTTGGTTACTCAGTTAAGTACCTACTATAATTATTGGGGAATTTACACGTGTCGATTTTTCGCCTCGTTATGTCGCATCGCTTGTAAAAATTCGTCGAATTGTCGTTTAGACGGTCGATTTTCACGCACGTCTAAATTATACCAAAAATCATTAGTGCAAATCCCCATAAAATCTATCGTTTACATGTAGAGTGTAAATGATCACCCCAGTATTTTATCGCCTTTCCAAAGGCCAATTTCCCACACAACGGACTATAAACTACCCAATGTAAACGAGCTTGAAACGTGGAACAACTAATTTCATATGCATGTGTTCTGACTTAACAATTTGTCAATGCTCTCGAAGTTAGGGTTGGTTAGGATTGTTAGATCATTGATTGGGGCAGTTTGTTGATAAGAATTCGATGGTATGTTTGGAATGATAGGATGCGTATTGATATTGCGCCATATTGTAACGACAACAGACATTTTCAAAAAATATATTTTTTGAAAACGTCTGTTTTCGTCACAATATGGCGCCGTCCTGTTCTTAGTTGAAATAAAACATAAAATGTATTTATTGACGTAAAACAATTTTAACAGCTGCATTGAATTCTCTGATTCCTGTACTAGTTACAACTGCGTTGCAGGATGAAATGCAACGACGATATAATACTAGACTCCGCATGCACGATCTAAGGAACAAAAATTATTCTGCCAACTCGCTGAGGTACTACGTAAGCGAGGGGGGCGGGGTACTGCGTTGTGATTGGCTAACTCAAGGTCTGTTCTGTCTCAACGAATGTTTACGGCTCACAGGATTGGTCGAAATGAGACGAATATAAGACTTTTTTGCCTAATGTGTTGACAGACATCGGTCGCCTGTTATTAGGAGTCTAGTATTATATCGTCGTTGATGAAATGCATAGACGTACTCGTCAAAAAAGAAAAACTCTTTGCAATCACTCAATCGACAAAACAAGGAATATACTCGTACTATATTGATACGTTCGCAATAAACTAACAAAAGTTCATCACTCGGCAAAACTACTCTTCAAGAAAACCCCTTGATTGATCACCACATAAAGAAAAATCTATCAAAAGAAAAAACTAATTCATCTTACTCTTGCCCTCAATTAATAAACTTCGATAATTTCTGGTGAACTAACTGAATTGAATTACAGATTAGGAAGCTGTTGGTGATTAGAAACGTTTGGGAAGTTGATTTGGGCTCTCCATTCAAGCGAAGAGATGTAAAGTTAAGATAAATATTGTGGAAATGTGTCGACAGTCGGTGTTACTGATTGTTTTATAGGCCATATTGGTAGTTGGATAACAGTCAGCGATAGTAAGGTAGGGTTTTTTTTTATATTGGTAAAATCATCAAATGAGTTATCCTACCCAGGGCGGGGCGGGAGGGATTGTCAGACTTGTACTGACTAAAATCCATTGCGATCCTTCGTCAGACTTTTCCTGATGAGTCCCGCGACTATGGCAGTCTTGGCCCTCAAAGGCCCGCCCCGTCATTGTGCTGACACTCTTTGCGGCGCGCTTGGTTATGATTGGTCGCCGAGTCACCCCTTAATGGCCATCGGCATGCCCGTATCTGCCGATGGCCGGAAATGGCCTCATGACGTCTAATGCCGTGGGCGTCTCCCGCGGAGGCTGGGTCGTGAGGTAGACGTTGTTCTCTCCCTCAATGTCCCGCCTCCTCCTTCGCTAGCATGACTGCTTCGCAGAAGGAGACGACACCTTTCCGGGCCTAAAAAAATGCCGGGCGCTTCAAGTACACTGTGCAAACAAATACGTAGGATGCAAGCTACTGACTTCGTTATTGCTTTAAAAAAACAAATGACAACTCAAAAAGTAGGCGTTACTTACCCACTCGTTTAAGCCCAATGACCTAAATAAGTAGAGGTATATATACATAAGTGTATAACGGGGAAATTGAGCCCTCGAAACAGGGGTAAAGAGTGCGCTTACATCTTTGTTTACCCCCTTGAAAGACCCTTCTCCCGAAGAACCCCAATTAGCACTTGGTAATTGAAGAGCTCTCATTATATAGAACCTTTTATTGTTGTCTGATTAATATTTATAGATGTTTTTGGTGGCTTCGGGGGTAGGTTGTTTTTCCAAGTTTTTTTTTGATAAACTCGCGTTTGACCACTCTATACAACATTATTTTTTGTTCATGCGAAACCCGATACACCTGTCCAATATTTTTGTGTAAAGAATCTGTGTACATTTAACCGTATCATAAAAAATCACAAAGTTATAAGCTTGTATAATTACGTGGTTGTCCGTTCAAAAACATGCTCATTTCGCGGTACACCCGCGTAAACCGCGTCTCCTGTGTTATACACTCGTGATAATAGATTGGTACATTTAGGTACCTAACCGTGCGGGGATTGTGTTGTAATTAACTGGTAATAAAATTTAATTAAAATATTTTTGAAAAAAATAAAATAACATGGTGTAAAATTATTGGAATCAAATCAGTTAGGTTTCGCATATACTAAAAATAATGTTGAATACAAAAAAAAAAAAAACATTTTTTAAATAATATACGTGTGCGCGGCTCCGTTACACATTTATAAAAAAGTGGCTTCACGAAAATCGTTAAGTACGTTTGGTTTTAAACACAGAATCTAGCTATTATTTTTATAATCTAATCTTTTTTGTATGTCGACTGGCTGTCCGATCATGGACCATGCCCGGGTCATGGCCAAAGCAAGCCGGGGTCGTGGGACCAACGAGTACCCGAGACCCCGGAACGTAAAGAGCTATTGAAGACCATGTACAAGTCTGAAAATCCCTCCCGCCCTGCCCTGGGTGGGTTAACAACCTGTTTAGATACTACTGCGACCCCAGCAGGTGTATGCCCCAGTAGCTATTAGCGCCTTCGTACACTGGGCGACGCAACTATCTGATACCCAACAACTTTGGTAACCATTGACGCGTGCCGTGAACGAACCTGTATGTGTTTGTATTGCGGTAGTCGCATGGATACCAAAGTCGTAAGGTATCGGAAACTTGCATCGCGTTGTGTGCGAAGAGGCGTACAGGCTCGGGCCTGATCGGGCGGCAAACTACCCATTACTCGCCCTCAGCAAGCCCGGTACGACTATCTTATCTCAGATCTATCAAGACCCTTCTTATTCACCCCTTTTGGGGCATAATTGTAAAACGGCTATTTATAATGTTAAACCCAGCTTAAAATGTAATTGAAAATGTTTTAAGCATGGACCTAAAAAAAAAGGCGGACGGAACTTCACTAAGAAACAATTGAAGCACCCATAGTAAGTCAGTGCGCTTGTCCACACAAGCCAGCACACACACATTCACACCATAGTAAGTCAGCCGTCGGCCATTACGCTTCGAACGACACTCGCGGTTTCATACGGTGTTATTTTGTCTAATAAAAATCAAAGTATGCCGTCATGTGTTGCAAAAAGTTGTCTAAACCATAGTAGTTCAATTAAAAAAGCCAGGGGATCACTTCTCATAGTTAAGCATGTCAATTTGAAGCTTATTTCTCGATTTTACGTCAATAAATTTTATAAACATCTCGAAATCAATCAGTGTTGCAACTATTTCAAGGTTCAAATTATTTTAAAATTGGGAGATTTATATTTTATGTTACTATTTATCGTTATTGTATTCTTCTGTATTTTTACAGATTTCCCTCGGCAAATGATGCATGGAAAAATGATTGTATAAAAATAATAAGGGAGTGTAGACATGGGATAGGAATGTAGAAGTGTAGGAATGGAACATAAAATAGCTTTAATTTAATATTTATAGCCGAAAAATACTTAAACATTCGTTTTCACCACTTAAGTAAATAGAAAGGATTTCTAGATGTGTCGATAGCAAAAGACAAGTCTACAAAAATTTGAATCAACAAAAGGGTTTGTAAAACTTTATTAACATTAAACGAGTTGTAAATATTTTAATATCCAATGTGTTTTAATTATTTTACCTTTATTTAAAAAAAAGATATCCGTAACAAAAAAAATTGTAATTAAACTTAAGTTCAAGGGAGATCTTAATTAAATATTGTTTAAAAATGGGTAATTTTTTCCTTCATCTGGCATCCCTATACAGACGCACACATACATAAGCATCCGCCATTTTGGTGCTTCACTTGTTTCTTAGTGAAGTTCCGTCCGCCTTTTTTTTTAGGTCCATGGTTTTAAGCGAATAAGGGTCTTAAAACTCATTTAAGAGAGCACTTATTTATTAAGGTTACTTTGTTTTACGAGCTTGTTTAGTTGTAAATCTACCTCTGATTTTTAAAATCAGGCGGAAGCCGGCCTTGACATAGTATTTTTTTTTTAAAGCCTTGTCCCTCACTATGTATTTCTCCTTTGTTGTGGGTGCATTTACAAACATAGAAACACACATACACAAACACCCAGACCCAGAACAGCTACTTGTAGGTCATATACAATGATATTGTATTATACAGATATGTTATACACTTACAAAACAACAGAAAAAACTTTTCCGCGTCGAGCGGCAGTACACATACACACTTTTTTATTCACACATTACATTTCACTACAAGTAAAAAGGATAGCTTGATAAAACGCAATAAGAAAAAAAGTGACAGCTAGATAAACAAACAGCGCCACGCGTCATCAATCCCCCCGCACGTCGGCATCATTAGACTAGCAAATTGTCCCACGTAGGACATTTTCTGGTCTTCACGTTTTGCGCGCTCATAACATAACCTGTTTACTAAAATATCATTGGTCATATATAATATATTTGTTACGTGCTCATCCAAGCCGCAACACGCTACATAGCAGTTGATTGTTCAGCTACTGCATCGTGCAATTGACTGGGGATTTCTGGGGATAAAAGTAAAAAATCCCGACTGGTGGGGATTTTTCTATGAGTAAAGGAAAAAAAATTAAAGGGAACCATATGTCTTGGTGTAGACATGTGATGAGGAAGGATGGCTCCAGTCATGTTATTAAGAGAGTGATGTGTATGAATGTTGATGGATGGAGAGGAAGAGGAAGGCCAAAGAATTGGATGGACTGTCTCAGGAATGATATGAACTAAAGAGGAGTAAATGATACTGTGACGTCTGATTGGGGAGAATGGAAGAAGAAAACGTCACTAGTAATATAGTAATTTCCACAACTATCACACAAAGCCATCTAGTCCCAAGCTAAGCAGAGCTTATTGTGTTATGGGTACTAGACAACTGATAAACATACTTATATATTTCTAAACACATACATATTATAGATAAATTACACTCAGACACAGAACAAATGATCTTGCTCATCACACAAACATTTGTCCTGGGTGGGAATCGAACCCACGACCTCCGGCATAGCAGGCAGGGTCACTAACCACTAGACCAACAGGTCTGTCTACTAGTAAAATGGTATAAGGGTAGAAAGATGGGCATGCGGGCGGTGAGTTTAGGGCAACTCGCTGTCCGACCATGGACCATGCCCGGGTCGACGGCGCGTTGTGTTCCACGCGCGCCTCAAAGAGCGTCAGTATGATGACGGGGCCCCCTCTAGAGGGCCATGCCGGGGTCGCGGGACTTATCTCATTACCGTAACCCCGGAACATAAAGGGCTATTATTATTATTTTGTGTTCAATCATTGCTTTTGAAATAGTGAAGGAAAACCGATTTCTTAAACCATAAAAGTGACAAAAGCAGCATACAACCCAACAATGCGCGGTTACCGTAGCCTATGTACGCCTGCCGCCTCCCACCTTTACCCTGTGTAATATAGAGCGACTGTCTACCCAGTTACTGGGCAAAAAGATATATGTACTAAATATCTAAGTCGGTAACATAGAGGCAAAATCTTTATCCTTTTATCCGACCGAGGGTATTATCTCCGGATGACTAAAATACACCACCCTGTATAAATAATGCTAGGAGTCTACGTATGAAGGTTTTAAACGTCGGGTCTCTTCCGGAGCGTGTTTAATACTTTATATACAGGTTGCTCTGAAATTAGACTAAACATACACACATCAAAAGTGTCTAGGGATCAAGCATTTTTATGCGGATTTCTTGAGATTGAGATGTGGCTTTGTAATAAATTTATGATTTTATAAATTTATATGGATCCTTTTTGGTGCATTTCATAATTTGAATCAGGAACTGTAAATTAAATTCTAGTAAAAGATGAAAATCAGCTGTCAATATTTTCCCTATAAAAACATACAACGCATTGAAGACATTATTAGTGCTACTGTTTCCCTACTACTGATTAAAACCAACGTTATTATGGAGCGGCGACGTCATTTAAGCAGGGAAGAAATGCTCAGAGCCGTGGGAATGATAGAAGCTGGTTCCCGGCAACGTACTGTGGCTTTAGCTCTGAATACAAGTCAGAGTGTTATCAGTCGACTTTGGACACGTTACCGAAGCACTGGTACCGTGGCTGAGCGCCATGGAGGACGGTATCGCTGCACCACACGGAGACAAGACCGATACATTCAAATCTTAACTCGAAGAGCTCCAACAATAACCGCCATGATGTTAGCCGTGAGGCTTCATCACTCTTCAGGGAACTTAATTAGCGACCAAACAGTCAGAAACCGCTTGCATGAAGTGAACCTTCATTCCCGAAGACCGCTACGGGTACGACCTATAGCAATGCACAATCGTAGGATTCGATATCAATGGGCTCTTGAACACAGAAATTGGGCAGAAGAACAATGGCGTTTCGTGTGCTTTTCTGATGAGTCTCGTTTTGGTATGAGATCGGATACAAGACGTATACGACACTGGAGAACCCCTGGACGCCAACAGCGATTAAAATCCTGCCAGGAAGTCCATCCTTATAGTGGTGGAACCATCATGGTATGGGCGGGTATTTGGATCGGCGGAAGAACTGAGTTGATTTGGATCAGAGGCAACCTCAACGCTCAAATTTATGCTGAGACGATTGTATCAGACGTCATCGTTCCTCTAGAAGTGCAAATCGGTCCCTTATTTCAGTTAATGCATGATAATGCACGACCGCACACTGCAAGAGTTGTAAGACAGACTCTCGCCGCAGCTAACATCAATGTCCTGCCCTGGCCTGCTCAGTCGCCAGACTTGAACCCGGTTGAGCATGCATGGGATATGCTACAGAGAAGAGCTCTGCCGAATATGGAGGGTATCCAGTCGCAAGAAGACCTTTTTTTGTTGTTGCAACGAACATGGGCGGCCATTCCACAGCGTGATTTGGATGAACTCATTTTGAGTACCTATGCCAAACCGATGTTCTTGTGTTGTTAGTGTTCGCGGTAGAAACACGGATTATTAATTGTTTAAGTTACCCAATAAAATTTTAAAGAAAACTGTTATTTCAGTCTTTTTTTCGAACTTTAATGTTAGTGGTTCAAATGTCAAAAATCCCTTTATTAGGAAAATGGCAAATTTCTTTATGAATGCAAAGGTGACTTGGTTTATCGTTACTGTGACAAACGATAACACTTTATTTGATGAATCCTTAAAGAACATTTTAATTAATATCAATCAGGAGAAAAGTTATTGCAAAAATATATGTTGATCCCTAGACACTTTTGATGTGTGTATATTAACATAATATAAAAGATTTTCTTTTAGTGTAATTTATTTCATCACCACTGCTTTCAAAACGGTGAAGGGAAAACTCGTGAGGAAACCGATATGTCCTGGAACCAAAAATTCGAAGACTTGTGACATTTAGTAACCCGTACTGGGCCCTCGTGGTGGATTAAGGCCCACTCGCCCTCTCACAGAGAGGAAGCCAACTGTGTTGACATTTATGGAACATTTATATGGCTGATGATGACGGCGAAACCAAAATGAAAGGGTAATGATTTTGGCAGTCTATGTATGTTCCGCCGTAGCGATTAAACTACTGAACTGATTTTAATGAATGAGGTGTCAATAGTTACTTATGATTCGAATGAATAAAGAGTAATATTATGGGCTATACAAATTTTAGACCAAGGCCGAGTATTCGCTGGGTACGAAGTACTAGGTGGGGTATCGGAATCCATTGCAGCGTTCATGGTGCCCAAAAGTAGAAATAATGACAGCTCTGTCTCAGAGTACATTCAGCTCTGTCATCTGTCATTTTAGAATCAATCTGTTGAACATATTTTTAGGACTCGTTTGACGATTTGGGTTGTTGTAATTGTAAGTTCGCAACAAAAATAATTTCCCTCGAAAAAAAGTTTTGATCCTGTTCTCCTAGTAATTTCTGTTCAGATTCCACATTGTGTCCTCGTTTTCGGTAGTTTTGTGTTTTGAGCAATCGTTTCACGCAACAGACAACGTATTTCCTTCATTCACAGAAAATTGAAACATAAAATACATCTCGACTAAAATTAAACGTTTTCTAAGTAGAAGGCACTTTTCTTAACCTCCCTGTGTATGAAAAGAACCCCCTGTATCTGTCGTTTCACCGCACAACAATAATTAATACAAACCTATTGTGGAAATATTCTTTTCTTTTCATTTTTTTCTTACATAAGGTTTCTTTTTCCCACATTTTTAGGGTTCCGTAGCCAAAAGGCAAAATAGGACCATTTTAACAAGGCCCGGCTCCGCTCTCCGTCCATCTATCTGTCTGTCAGCAAACTGTCTCATGAATCCTGAAAGTTTTTTTTTTTATCGTGGTAAAATCATAAAATGAGTCTTCCCACCCAGGGCAGAGCGGGAGGGACTGTTAGACTTGTACTGACTAAAATCCACGGTGTCCTTCATTAGCCCTTTACGATCCGGGGTCACGGTAATGAGATAAGTCCCGCGACCCCGATAGGCTTTGGCCCTCTTGAGTAGGGGCCCTGTCATCTTGCTGACGCTCTTTGAGGCGCGCGTGGAACACAACGCGCCGTCGACCCGGGCATGGTCCATGGTCTGTTGCCGCTATTAAAACAAATACTAAAGAAAACAGAATAAAATAAATATATAAGGGAGCTTGTATTTGACAGGCATGATTCGTTTGCTCGTTTTTGCTCGATATTGTAATAAAGGCAATTGTAATATTCACAGAATAATTATACTTAACAATATCTATAATAACAGGAGGAAAAAATAATGTTCGTCCCTTAAACGCACGAAAAATCTTTTTTTTTTTCTCCTGTTATTATAGATATTGATACAGAACCCTTCGTGTGCGAATTCAACTCGCACTTGGCCAATTTTCTTCCTTCATAAGATTTTTTTTTTCCACATTTTTTTCGCCGGGATCATACCGGTTATATTCTTTATTTATTGAACAATATTTTTACGGTTACTAGTTGCCATTTCGGTTAGGAAAGAATTGGATATCTTATGTTTTACAAGATGTCAATTTTATGGTCGATTTCCTCTGTTAGTTTCAGTTTAGGCTGTTGTCCTAGTACTGGCGATTTACGAGAGGTAGCAAGCAACGCATTTTTTTTTACAAAAAAAAAAAACGTTGCCTCATAGGAATTCTCCTGTGTCCGACAGTGCGTTTACAAACGTAGAAACACACTTAAACAAATACCCAATCCGGAACAACTACTTAGTCTTGGTGAGGAAAGCGTCCACAGGTCGGCATCGTACGTATCGGACGCATCGCATCAAACGGATTTCTGTATCGTCAGCGATCGGATTGCCGATGCCACCTTCATTTGGATTTTTTTAGTGATCGTACGTTCGGAAAGTGTTTGTGAGAAAGGAGGAAAGCGATGCAGAAGTTGTTATTGCTTGTTTTTTAGCAGAAAAGGAATGCAAGAAAGAAAAAGAACAAATGATTCAGTAAGCGTGCGGGGCGCGTCCACTGATCGGCATTCCGTACGACGTTATCGGTACGCATCGCATGTAGGCATTGCCGATGAGCCGTCCGTACGTGCGGATCAGTGGATGCAGTTGTGTGAGTTTTAATACAAAGCAAACTAAAATCCGTTACGTACAATACGTCTGATACGTGCGATGGGGACTGTGGACGCTTACCTCAAGTCATACAAATACTTCTTGCGAGCGGAGATCAAACGGAGACCAACTGAAAACTAATTGGCGAGCAGTGAGTGTGTATTATGACAGTAAATAGTTTGATAGTTTTGAGTGTCGGCGATGACTCGCTCGCACCACTCGCTCAGGATGGCTTGTTCTGCGCAAACCTGCAAGAAGCGCTAATCTAAGCCAAGCGAGCATCGCTGAACGAGTCTATGATAGATATTGTTCCTCAGCGCCTTGCCGCTGCGAGAGTTGAATTAGCGGGCGGCAAGTGGTAAGATCAATTGTATCAATATTTGAAACACACCACGAGGCGCCCCTAGTGGCGAATTCGCGTGCTTACAAAGTAATTCATGTCTTATTCGCATCGTCCATCGCACTGCCCACCGCTTGCAGCTATAGCAGTAATTTAAACATAAAATCAAATGCTTCTACTATCAAAAATAGAAGCCTGAATGGTATCCTCGCTGTCGGTATTAATCTCTTTTCCATCTCTTCTGCTCACACGGAATAAGAATACAAATATAAAAGCACGTTTCTGGTACATACGAGAAAATATCTTATGTTACTCGCTTCCTCTCCTGCGGCGGTGAGACCACTGCTTCAGACCCACGTTATATTTATTGGTACAATTTGTTATTGATAGCTTCGCGTTATCGAGATATAAGCCATCAAAGTTTGAATCTTCGTCATCAATTTTATCTCAGACATATATCTCATGTTTGTTACTCTTTCAAATATAAACGGGCGGGCTATGGGATGCGATTTGGTGAAAACTTCACGCAAACAAAAAGCGGACGGCGAGTAATGGGTGATGACTTGCTGTCTGATCATGGACCATGCCCGAGTCGAAGGCGCGTCGTGTTCCACGCGCGCTTCAAACAGTTATCAGCAATCTGATGGAGCCCCAACAGAGACCCAAACGCCTACCTGATGGATTGCTGATGGCTCTTTGAAGCCTTCGACCCGGTCATGGTCGATGAGTGGACGGCGAATATCGAATTGAGTGCACAAGTCTATCAGCAACTCAAAACCGAACTTACTAACGAGTGATTTGAGTCGTAGAGCAGTTAGTCCGTAGCTCCAACAAATTGCTTAATACAAGCAACTCTAAGCCGTATACTCCGAATAATAAAGCTTAAACTTCTTGTATTAGTTAATTACTTAGCGAAATCTCCAATCTGAGGACCAAGTTTCAGTTTATGACTGGCTTTCGTCCGTGACTTTGCTCACCTTATTCTACAATTTGACAATTCACAGTGTTCATTCAATAGCCCTTTACGTTCTAGGGTCACGGTTCGGGTCCCTCTTTGAGGAGTGGCTGAAGAGGCGTCGTGCGCTTGACACAGGTCCTCATAGGACATAGAAGTTTCGGGAGGTTCCTGTGTCTGATTGGGAAAGAAGAAATGCCTGAGTTTCACTACTGCGAGGATCACCCGGAGAACACGGTAGAGCATACAGTTCAGGACATCCCGCTTGGGCAAAGCACCACCGTGTCCTCACAGAGGCGAAAGGCGGAAACCTTTCGCGTCCGGCATTGGTCGAGGCAATGCTGCGGGGCGAGACGGAATGGGAAGCATTCGCCTACTTCTGTATCGTCAGCATGCCCGCGCATACGGTGCCCAGAAATCCGTTGCTGTGGGCGTCACTCAAGGCGGCTGGGTTTTTTGGTAGAGGTGGCGCTCTCCCTCATGCATTCCGCCTCCTCCTTCGCTAGCGGATTGCTTCGCACGTTTTTATACACCTGAAAACTACCTACATATACCAGAATTGATAGGCTCTGTGGTACAGGCTTGAAAAGGTAGCAAACATACAAACAAACATACTTTCATATTTATAATATTAGTAAGGAATTTAAGATTGGATTAGTTGGAAAGTTATGGTTTAAGCTTATTAAATTGTTGACTGACTTAAAACTTTGAGTTTAGTTCATCAATGTAATATTGTTTGGCAGTTGGCCATCATCTTTCTAGCCTTTTCTCAACTATGTTGTGGTCAGCTGTCAGGCGAACCAGATACAGCTGCATATCAGTATTTTATATGAAGCGACGACGAAGCCTATCTGACATCCATAACCCAGTAACTGGGTGAAACGATACCCCATGGTAAGCCTGATTGTCAGACTTTAGAGCTTCTGACTAAGGGGCTTTACCCATGGCGCGATGCCCTGCGACGCCATTCATGCGATATAGAGTCGACTGCCGATTTAAGTCGCATGTTTTTACTAATGGAGTGATGCGATGCAATTTGACCGTGAACTTCAAAAATCCACCTTACTACTACGACATAAAGGCACTGCAAACCTAAGAAAGATGTCGCCAGTGTCGAGTAGTTACGCAATCGAATTTTGAACAGAGAATCATGTGCATTAATTGTCATTAGGACGTACATGCAATTCGATATCGAGGAGATCTGTGAGCGATATCGTCAATCCGTGCGACTCCATTAGCAAACACTAGCGATTGTTCACACATTTTCTTCGGCCGGACGCTTGTGTGATATCTGACCGATATCGTCAATCGATGCAATTCGATATCGCGTCGCGCCATGGGTAAAGTCTCTAACAGTAGGTAACAGCTGTCAAAGATCTACAAATGACAGCCGGGACTAACGGCTTTGCCTGCTTTCCGAGTCACGGAGGAAACTCGCTATGACAGGTCACAACTCAGTAACTGTTTGTTGCTAAAAGTGAAAAGAACTGAGTTTTTGGACGTTAACAGCCGTAAACGACTTTGAGGTATAATACTAGTCGCTCGTTCTTACACCAGAGACGCTTTTTCATTTTCTATACAAATTACGTCATAATACTTCAATTACACTGTACTTATGGGCAAGTCTTATCATGTATTTTTGACCCTGGAACGTAATAGGCTAGGTATTGAAGTAACACCGTGGATTTTAGTCTACTGACTAAAATCCACGGTGTTACTTCAATACCTCCTAATAGTCCAATAGTCCTTAAACAGCGAAAGGTTCTAGTAAGATTCTGATGGAAACTTCGCTGTTTAAGGACTTATTGGATGATTTTAATTCGTCAAATTAAAAAGGGCCTCTTATCGTGTAAAAACCCGAAAAACTTGCTGTGGTTGAAAAGGAAATGAAAGAACAACATTTGTTGATTCTAGGACTGTGTGAAACGCACATGAAAGGACAGGGCCATTTTCAAACATCGAATGGTAACACAATGTTCTTTTCGGGTCACGAAACTGACAGCAAGAACGGTACTGGAGTAATTGTGTCACGCCAAATAGCCCAACACGTTACTGGCTACGTCACGGTCAGTGATAGGATTATGACCATCCGCATAGACTGCAATCCACTTCCAATGAACATCGTACAGATCTACGCACCAACAGCTCAATCGTCTCAAGAAGATATCGACGATTTTTATGGCCTCTTACAAACAACACTCGACAACATCTCTGGACGCGAACTAATGATAGTGCAGGGCGACTTTAACGCAAAGGTTGGAAGCACAGAACACGATGACCACATTCGCCATATAATCGGTAAATACGGGCTAGGCATTAGAAATGAAAGAGGTGAAAAGTTTATAGATTTCTGCGTAAGTAACAATTTGACAATAAAAAACACTTGTTACGAACATCACAAGCGCAGGCTTTACACGTGGACTTCTCCTGGTGGACGTTATCGCAACCAAATTGATTTCATTACTGTTGCAAACAGATGGAAATCGTCCATAACGAATGTCAGAACCTTTCCTGGTGCCGATTGTGGATCTGATCACCAGCTTTTGGTGGCAGACCTACGAGTACGTCTGAAAACTTGTCGAAAGAGAAGAAAACCGATGACAAGGTTATCCCAGCCAGAATACGAATATTTCCAAAGAGAAACAGAAGACTCATTAGCCTCGTATGAAATGCACACAAACCCAGACGAACAATGGCAACACCTCAAATCTCATATTGTCAAGGTTCTCGAATCTATAACTAAGAAACCGGAAACTAGAAAGGACTGGATATCCGATGAAGCCTGGGCAAATATAGAGTTGCGAAAGCAATTAAAACAGAGCCGATGTTTTAATGATTTTGAAGTGGAGTATTCCAAACTCACCAAGACTATTCAGAAACAGTGCAGAAGGGACAAAAATCTGTATTTAGAAAACATCTGCACTGAAATAGAAAAGCATGCGGAGAAGTACCAAACGGCCGATCTGTTCAAAAAGATCAAACAGATAACACGCAAATTTAAACCATCATCGTGGGTAATAGATGACAAACATGGCAACCCAATACACGAAGTCGAGAAGGTCGCAGAGAGATGGAGAGAATATTGTGAGGAGCTCTATCAAGATCATTTATCCGAGCCCATTCAACCTGCCCAGTTTTTGGTAGATAACGAAGCTGAACCGAATATACTGCGCTCGGAAATAGAAGACTCGATAAGGAAGCTGAAAACAAACAAGGCTCCAGGGCCAGATCGAATCACAGCGGAAGTTATAAAAGGGTTAGGTCCGAACGGCATAGCAACTTTACTCAATATCTGCAATACTGTATGGGAAACAGGGCGTTGGCCATCAGATTGGGTGCACTCTTCCATACTACCTCTTCATAAGAAGGGTTCGGTGCGAAATTGTAACAACTACAGAACAATCGCTCTGATGTCACACGCTAGCAAAATTTTGCTTCACATTATTAACACCAGATTGAGGTCATTTCTGGACTGGCAGATACCCCAGGAACAAGCCGGTTTTGTCAAAGGCCGAGGAACTAGAGAGCAAGTCTTGAACCTCCGACTCATCATAGAAAAGTGCTACGAATACAATACCCCAACGATTGTGTGCTTTGTGGATTATCAGAAGGCATTCGACTGTGTCAAATGGGAGAAGTTATGGGAGGTACTTGGTGAAACAGGAGTGCCAGCTCATCTCATAGAGCTGATTCGGAATCTTTATGAGTCCGGTTATGGCACTGTAACCGTGGGTGATATTTCATCGAGTCGCTTCCATTTTCGTAGAGGTGTCAGACAAGGATGCGTGATCTCACCCATACTCTTTAACATTTACGGCGAATACATCATGCGCCAAACTCTTGAGGGTTGGAATGGGGGCGTCAAAGTGGGTGGTCGTAGAATATCCAATCTCCGCTACGCAGATGACACTACCCTTTTTGCATCATGTGAGGCTGAAATGGCGGAGTTGCTGCATCGCTTAGAATCTGTTAGCCTTGGAATGGGTCTCGCTATAAATAAGAGTAAGACCAAGCTTCTCATCATTGATCGTTTCGAATCCATCCAACGTACCGACCTCTTATCAGAGTATGAAACTGTCGACCAATTTCAGTATCTTGGCTCAGTAATTACCAATAAGGGCAGATGTGAACTGGAAATACGGAGAAGGATTGGTATGGCTAAAACAGCGATGACACAACTAAACAAAGTATGGAGAGATAAAAATATCACCAATCGGACAAAGCAACACCTGGTCCGTACACTTGTCTTCTCCATCTTTCTCTATGGGGCAGAGACTTGGACCATCAAAGCTGCTGATAGGCAAAGAATAGACGCTTTTGAAATGTGGTGCTGGCGCCGCCTTTTAAGGATACCATGGACAGCCCACCGCACGAACGTCTCGATCCTTAAACAATTAAACATAGAGAAAGCGCAACCACTCTCTTCAACATGCCTGCAACGTGTCCTCAAATACTTTGGTCACATTGCTCGCAGAGGTACCAACAATATGGAGCGGCTAATGGTGACCGGAAAGATAGAGGGCAAAAGACCTAGAGGCCGAAGCCCAAAACGGTGGTCTGATCAAGTCTCGGAAGAACTCGACATGTCTATCAGCACTGCACTCCATCAGGCCACTGACCGCAACCGATGGAGGAAACTAGTTGATAAGTTGAAACGGAGTCACGATTCTCAGCAGTGAGAGAACGATTGAGAAGAAGAAGAGATCGTGTAAAACGTTGTTTATCTAAACAAGCAGTAAATACGGTTTTGTTTTAACAAAAATTAAACAGTGTTTAACTAAACACGCGTTGGTTTAAATTATGTTTTGTAGTAACACTTAAAGATCCAATGTCCTGCACCTGAAACATCGTAAATGGAGTTCTTTGACTCTTAAATTATAAAGAAACCCAGGGGAGCAATAAAGTCAACCATTTTGTTGTTTAAATGTAGCGAATTTGTTGTAGACAAAGTGTGGGAGACTTTTATTACTACAGTCCAAGAATCAAATGTTTTTGAACAGAAAAAGGTTTTCAGTTTTCAAGGACTTCATCATCTGCCTTTTCCCAACTATATTGTGGTCGGCTTCCAGTCGAACCAGATGCAGCTGAATATTAGTATTTGAAATGAAGTGACTGCCTATCGTACGATAGGCAGTCCATCATCTGCTTGCCTTTTCCAAACTGAATTGAGTTCAGCATCCAGTCGAACCAGATGCAGCTGAATATAACTATTTTACATGGAGCGATTGTCTATAGGACCTCCACAACCCAGTAACTGGGTAATATGATACCCCGTGGTAAGACTGGTTGTCAGACTTTATTTTTCATAATATAATCTACCGTAACAAAAAAGGTTTCCGTTTTATCAAAGTGATCGCAAACTTTTTTTGATGTATGTACATAATAATATTCCTGTATGTCTTGTATAAAGTTGGCGTTTTTCATTAAAAAATACATAGTTACGTAAAATAATAGTTTCCATAACGTCTATATCTCCCGTAGTTTAATTTGCATACCGAAAACCGCAGCACCTTTTATTACACATTTTTCTAAACTCACATACCTTTCCCATATGTTCCCTTCCTCTTTTAAATATGCGACCATTAGCATGCATAATACGACCTTGCTTCGACATACATATGTGTCCCTTTGTCCCGTGTTACACCGTCAACGAGATACAGACTAGTTTTTAACCGACTGCAAAAAAAAGGAGGAGGTTCTCTTTAAAAAAACTTATTTAAAATTGATTGATGAGCTGTACAGTAATATAGTACACTGCTTAGGTTTGGCAGCTAGTTCAACTTACCGGAAAAAGCCTAGGTACCGCAAGTGCGTAGCAGGGTGGAACAGGCACGTACGTGATGCTCACGAGAGGGCGCGGGCTAAGTTCACTATTTGGGACTGGCATGGTCGACCGTCATCAGGTACTTTGTACGATGAAATGATAGAAGCGCGGAAAGTTTTTAAGGGGAAGCTGAAGTGGTGTCAAAATCACCAAGAGGCCATTAAAATGGACATGTTAGCCTCACATCACGCAAATTCCGATTTTCGTAGCTTTTGGAAATGTACCAATAAGATGAGCGCGGCTTGCGGCCTCCCTGTGAGCGTTGAGGGCGTTACTGAACCACGAAAAATAGCCGAGGTTTTCAAAGACCACTTCATGGTTCGATCACCATTGGGACCAGCGCATGGGGTGATCGATGCTGAGACCCTATTCGGACCCATTTCCACTCTTATCACGGCTAAAGATGTTAAGGTAGCTCTTAAAAATATGAAAAGGGGAAAATCCCCAGGTCACGATGGGCTCAGCATCGAGCACTTGCAGCATGCAGGTTGCCACTTGCCCAGAGTTTTGGCATTATTGTTTAATGTTTGTGTTGCCCACTCCCACTTGCCTGACAGTATGATGCGGACGGTGGTCGTGCCAGTGATTAAAAACAAAACAGGAGACTCGTCAGACCGGTCGAACTATAGGCCTATCTCTCTGGCAACCACTGTCGCCAAGGTTTTTGATAGTGTGCTTAATGTACAGCTAGAAAAATATATAACTTTGCACGATGCGCAATTCGGTTTCCGACCTGGATTGTCTACAGAAAGTGCAATAGCGTGCCTTAAGCACACTGTCAGCTACTATACGGACAGGAGTACACCGGTCTATGCGGCTTTCCTAGATCTCTCCAAAGCCTTCGATTTAGTCTCCTATGATATTCTGTGGGCTAAATTGGAGGCAACAGGTATACCCATTGAGCTCCTGAACGTTTTCAAGTACTGGTACGGTAACCAAACTAACGTTGTACGGTGGGGGAGTGAGTATTCTCTGTCGTACAGGTTGGAGTGTGGCGTGAGGCAGGGGGGCCTAACCTCCCCTAATCTTTTTAACCTGTATCTAAATGCACTGATCGAGGGACTCAGTAGTGCGCATGTGGGCTGTTTTGTTGACGGGTTAAGTTTTAACAATATCAGTTACGCGGATGATATGGTGCTGTTGGCTCCCTCGGTCAGTGCACTTAGAAAACTTGTCAAAATCTGCGAGGACTATGCTGCCAGCCACGGGTTGCTATATAATGTGAAGAAGTCCGAACTCATGGTCTTTAAGGCCGTTGGCAGGAAATCTCCAGTGAATGTGCCACCAATAAAAATTTATGATGTCCCGATTCGTCGGGTACATCAGTTTAAATACTTGGGACATTTTATTGCGGACGACCTTAAGGATGATGCTGATGTAGAACGGGAACGCAGGGCATTGGCGGTGCGGGCGAACATGTTGGCCCGTAGGTTCGCTCGATGTACAGAGGCGGTGAAGCACACGCTTTTTAAAGCATATTGCACATCTTTGTACTCGAGCAGCCTGTGGGTCAATTGTACCAAACGTGCCGTCAATGCGCTGCGCGTCCAATATAATAACGCCTTCAGGGCTCTGATGCGGCTGCCACGATACTGCAGTGCGTCAGAAATGTTTGCAAAAGCTCGAGTCCACAGTTTCTCAGCTATTATTAGAAACAAAAGTGCGTCTCTGCTCGCCAGACTGCGTGGCAGTGGCAACAGCCTCCTGAAGGTGATAGCTGACAGGCCCGATGAGAGCCCCATAATGAGGCATCTCATAAAAACAACGTTGTCTGTCGTAGTTTATAAGTACTAACATCTAGTATAAGCCAAATTGTTACTAACATCATACCTATTTAAGAAAAAATAACATAGTCAGTAAGATAAAATTGTTACTAACACCCTTTATGTTTTGTTCTGTTGAGTGTATGTGACTGTTGTATGTCAGTGTGGACCTTTTGTTGTCTGAATAAAACTAATTATTATTATTAAAAAAAAAAAAAAAAAAAAAAAAAAAAAAAAAAAAAAAAAAAAACCACCAATAACACGAAAAAAAAAACAAAAAAAACAAAGCCACCGACTTCCGAAAGAAAAGTTATTTTTTAGGTTATTTTACCCTTTTTTGTGGTTGTTTTTGAAGGCGGTTAGTTATTTTTTTTTAAATGGGGTTTCTCTTGCCCTCGAGACCAGACCCAGAAACAAAGATGAGGCCTGGAGTGAGCTCATCAAAGAAACTTGAACTCGACAACCAGCGGTCCTGGAGCGGTCTATCACCGCTATTGGAATCGCTCATTCGTCATTGCAGATATACGTAGCTTTAGCCAAAACCAAAGCCTGTCGAGGTCGCGGGACTATCAAATAACCGTGACTTCAGAACGTAAAGCGCTGGGTGTCTTTCGCCCAGCAAATGCTGAAATATGTCCTTTTGGTGTGGACATGCTCAGCAAAATTCTTATTGTTTTTTTTTATTTTATTATTTTTGTGTGTGTCTATATCAAGTTAATATTTTTCTATTCTATTATTTTCTTTCTAAAGGGGTATTGAAGGACAGCGTGGATTTTAGTCAGTACAAGTCTGACAGTCCCTCCTGCCCTATCTGGGGTCGAAAGTCTCATTTGATGATTTTATCACGACAAAAAAAAACATTCGCAAGGATGGTCATTACAAGGTTATCAGCAAGTTTACGTTTTACGTCAAGCACTCGTACTCACGATTCTAAGCCACCACAGCTCTACGCTCATCATCATCATCATCATCAGTCTATAAATGTTCCCACTGCTGGGACACAGGCCTCCTCTCTGTAAGAGGGAGTAGCCATAATTCACGTGGGCCCATTGCGGGTTTCACGGTTCTATGTTTTAATATTCACCGTTTTGAAAGCAGTGGTAATTAAATAAATTAGGTACACATAGTGATGCGCCTGGCTGTGTTCGAACCCGCGAACTACAACTTGTAAGTCGGGGCCTATACCACTGGGCCACACTGTACGCTAATCGTCAGCAGTCGGACAGTTGCCTTATACGACAAATGTCTATATCGACATACACAAGTGTCGCCCTATGTCCCCTCTGTATTAGTATTCAACCCCAGTCTGGGCCCAAAATTAACGTACTATTGCGGTACTGTTGTTCAGACTCGACGAATTGCATGTTGAGTACTGTTCTTACTGCCTAAATGTAGTCATTTGTTACTAGCTTTCTGCTTTTGTTTCGCTTAAGTAAAATCAGAATTCTTTCTGCTTTTATTTCGCTTAAGTTAATTCAGATTTTCAAAGTTAATTCAGTATTGTAAGTTAAGTTTTGCCAAGGTTGGTATGTGGATGGGTAGATGAGTGATGTTTTGTACACAATAAGCGAAAAATACTCATAAAATAAAAACTACTGGACCAAACAAATGAAATTTTTATGAGACCAAATGGCAGTAATACTGCATCGAACAAGAATCACACAAATCGGACCCAAAACCGGTGTCCTCCTTTTTCAAGTCGGTTAAAAAGATAAGCCATGGAATGGAATTCTCTTTCGGAGTCTGTGTTTCCGCATAGCTACAACTGGGGGTCTTCAACGGGGTCTTCAAGTCAAGAGTGAACAGATTACTTTTAGGCAAGCGTGCCTCACCGTCCACCATAATCATCATTGCTTTCCATCAGGCGAGATGAGAATACACGAACCTACTTGTAATATAAATAGTTAAATAAAAAATCAAATAGTACTGATACACTGTTTTGCATATTAATCCCATCTTCCAAGTTCATCGTGCTCTGCTGGCTCTGCTGCTGCGGTTGCTGAGAACCTCAAGCGGCGTAAATATAGCAACCTTAGTTGTAACTATATTTTTGAGCCGTTTGGAGTTGAAACTATAGGGCCATGGGGTCCGAGTGCTCACAGCCTCTACAGAGATATTGCTAAAAGACTTGTTGACGCTTCCCGTGACCCAAGAGCTGGCTTTTACTTTGGCAAGAGGATAAGTATTGCCATTCAAAGAGGCAACGCTGCCAGTCTCTTGGGCACATTGTCAGCTGACAGCGTTGAGGATGAATTTTTTGATGCTTTAAAATAGTTTAGTTTAGTTTTATTTTAAATTACCTAGTATTTTTATATTTCTATAGTTTTATTGATATTTGATATTGTAAAGAGAGTACGTAAATAATATTGAAATAAAATTCTAGACGCGTTGACAACTTATTTAGGCATCTATTTCGGTGACACCATGTCGTATTTGTGGAAACGGATTTAGCTCTCATAGCTACGTGGTCGGTTCCAGTTGACTGAACCAAATGCAAATTCCAATTGAGTACTTCGAATTCCTAGATTCAAGGAATTCCTTTGGTCAAAGCATTAAATCCGTCTGTGTATTGATTACTTCGGCAGTGTGTGTAGCAAGGTATCTACTCGTTCGGGCATGTGAACTTGCCGTGCGATCATGAACCATGCCCGGGTCAACGGCGCGTCGTGTTCCACGCGCGTTTTAAAAAGATGTCAACAGTCTGTCTGTCAGCAGGCTCGCGGGACTGCCTCATCAGGAAACCGTGACACTGGAACGTAAAGGGCTAATGAAGGATCACCGTGGATTTTAGTCAGTACAAGTCTGACAGTCCCTCCCGGTCCACCGTGGGTGGGTGAGTGGGCTAGCGTAAGCTGATGCCTGATTTACGGCAAGGTGAAAGGCGAGGATACCTTCCCGAGTTGATATGTGTGCTAGGACCCTTTGGGGATTAAAACTGTGATGTTATTAATATTAAATCAATAAACCCTATTATTGAAAAGCCATCAAAACTACAAGTGTGTGCAAAATTTGAACCCAATTCTATTACAGAAATGGGATGAAAAATCGATCAGAAGATTGGACTAAGTTGGGTCGGCGTGAAACTCGATAAAATTGTTTTACAGCATTATAAGGGTAGGAAACTAGGGATAGTAACTATGTTGTTTGTGAAAGTGTTTTTGCCACACCTATTCATCATAATCAGCAGTAAGACGTCCACTACTGAACATAGGCCTCCCCTTTAGACTTCCAATAGGACCGGTTGTCACGGCTTGCATCCAGCGTGATCCTGTGGCCTTGGTAGCCGGGCGTCTGCCGGTCATGCTCCGCCGTTACCGTGAACATCGTCGCCGTGTTGCCAGCCTGGTCGGTGTTTTATCGGTTACATTTCCACAACTTGATTCCGCCTGGCCCTTTCCATCATCGGACTACAAGACGTACGGCAATGCGCCATCGATATATATATGGTGGGCGTCCCTCCGGTGCGGAGATATTTTTCGGTCTATAATTTTAATTCTGCGAAAATCAAATCAAATCAAAATCAAATCAAAATCAAATCAAATCAAAAGTCATTTATTCAAATTAGGCTGATTTATCAGCACTTTTTGAAGGTCAAATTTTACATAAGACAGTCCCCCAAAGCGCCCCCCCTTCGACACTTCCTAGTGTTTTGGCTGGGAAGAAGTGGCGGAACAAACTCCCCAGCAACACACATCTGTCTGTACGGTTAGAAGAACCAAGATTTATACAATTTAATAGAACATTCACATTGTACATCAATCCGAGATTACACCTCAATCGTGACTAGAAGGCACATAAAGATAAACTAGGACCATCCATCATAGTAAAAAACAACTAGAAAATAAATTAAATTACATATATCAAAACCAAAGATCAGCAAGTTGACCAGACACCACAAGCAGCACCCGTTCACGAGTATAAAGCAAAGATCAGCTACTCCCCCACGCCATGTAAGTGGGTAGGAGGCAACCCGACCCTCGACGCTACCGCAAGCAATGTCAACTAAGGGAGCATGACAACTTGCCGCCGGTTCCTCAGTCAAAATGTATTGATAAACATCGTACAATACACGTGGGTACTTGTTATTGCATTAATTTTTCGATTCCATAATAACCTCGCCCACGGCTCGGCTGGGAATTGTGCCTTGAATACAATAACTTTTCCCATTTGTATAAAATTGATCACTGTCGTTACCTGACGACACATTAGCTGACATTCCAAAAAAATGGGTTTATTTTGCATGCACCGATCAATAGATCATCTGCCTGCCTTTTCCCAACTATATTGGGCTAGGCTTCCATTCGAACCAGATGCAGATGGATATCCTTAATTTACATGGAGCGACTGCTTATCGGAGCGACAACACAGTATCTAACTGGGTAATACGATACATGGTAAAACCGGTTGTCAGACTTTAGGGCTACAGATTAACAGTAACGACTGTCAAAGATCTACAAATGACAGCCGAGAACAATGGCTTGACGTGGGCTGCTTTAAATCAATTATCCAGTTTAAATTTATACTGACTAAATGTCAAACACCCCGTTCAAGCACAAAGACGCGGGTGAAAAATAAAACTAACTAAAATTTAATCTGCCCCGTTTACGGTCGTCCGCTGGTATAAGTTTTTACTGAAAGGAATAAATTTCTGCGACCTTTTTACCTCGCAAAATTTTATCCTGCTGTCAGATTGACATTAAATTTTGTTGTTTTGCTACATTTGCGCCGTAAAAACGAATATTTTTATTTTAGAGAGTGAATATTATTTGTGGATTATTGGATTTAATTAATATTACACCGGCAAATTGATTATTTGTTTAATGAACTGAGCTGTCAATTGAATTTGACAGCTAACATTGACAGAAACTTATGACTCCGTTCAGCGAACCCTCGCTAGTTTAATTTTTATCCGGCGAAATATCGCCGGCTGATTTAAACGCAACCCAGATGGTCACCCATCCACAGACCAACCTCGGCAAGTGCGGCTTGTCTCGAAAGATCGGCCTGTGCTGCTGTACAAGCGCGGCTATTGTCTTGAAAGATCAGGCTGTGCGACTGTAATAATGTAGCCACGAGCTCTTCGGCCAGGTTCAAACGGCGACCATTCGATTCGATTTTTTCACTTATACGGTTTTACCGTATACGATGCAGTCGTTCACACGGCAACCATTCGATTCGATTTTTTCGGGCCACGCATGCGAGTGCGTACGATTCTCGAATGGGCGAGTCGTGTGAACGAGACAACATGAACATAAGCTCCACTGCGTGCCGTATTCGATAAAATCGTTTCGAGACGCGGCGTTCCGGTGACAACTTCGCACGGTATACGGTAAAATATATTTCTCGAACACGGGATTTTCCCGTATGAACGCCGTGTAAACAATTTTTAAGTTTTCAAATAATATTCTGTTGTCACTACTCTATTCGATAAAATCGTTTATACGGTATACGGGAAAATAATCGCCGTGTGAACCTGGCCTATCTCTACTAAGCTATTTAATGCTATAATACAACTTGAGAATCTTTTTATAACTCAGCGCGTATTGTCGTCATATTGTTATTCAGTACACGCGTGACCCGTCACGATTGTGACGGTAACTAAGTCGAGATCGATATGTCGTCGGCCGTTTGTTGAATCAGCCATATCATGATATGCCTAAGCATTTATCGTAATACGCCGATTAGTCAGACAGTAAGTCTTAGAACAGTTTCCTTTCGCACCATTCAGAGCATTTTCTACTAATTAAACTGTTTAAATTAGGTTTCTTTTACTTCACAAAAACGGGAAAAGTCATAAGTCTCCAACCGATTTTTACTGCGTTCGAGTATATAAAATGCCCTTATCACGAAATGCCTAGACATTTCACAATATGACTACTTTAACGCTCGGCCTACAACATATACAAGCTTTCAAACAATCTTGTTCTAACTTCTTGAATTAAGTAATCTTTTGGTATAAGGAGTGTTGTTAAGGATTTCGTCTGGAAAAGGGATTTAGTTTTATTTAAATGAGCGAACGAATAATCTCTCTCTAATTCTATAAAATACTTTAAGCACCTTTTAATGTGGTTAGTTTAGTTTGTTGAGCAGCTTTTTCATACTACTTTTGCTCTTCTTATCGTGCCTACGATGTTTCCTTCGTGTTTATGTATACCAAACTGTAACCCCTTGTCAACGACGATATAATACTAGACTCCGCATGCACGATCTAAGGAACAAAAATTATTCTGCCAACTTGCTGAGGTACTACGTAAGCGAGGGGGACGGGGTACTGCGTTGTGATTGGCTAACTCAAGGTCTGTTCTGTCTCAACGTATGTTTACGGCTCACAGGATTGGTCGAAATGAGACGAATATAAGACTTTTTTGCCTAATGTGTTGACAGACATCGGTCGCCTGTTATTAGGAGTCTAGTATTATATCGTCGTTGCCCCTCGTTTACACCAAGGTATAATACATGTATTTGACAAGTTTTGACATGTCATAGACTTCAGCGTAAACGCAAATGTGTTTTATACTTGTATAAATACTTTTTGGCTACACAGTGTGAACAAGAGAATGTTTGAGATTATGGTTTGAGACACTCTCAATACATGTATAAAACAAACAAATTATTTTTTGACAAGTATTCTACAAGTTTTGTATGAAACTAGTATTTTTAACTTGTTTCTTGGTGCAAATATTTTAAAAGAGTAACCATGTATTTTCTTGCCGGTTCTTCTCCATGGAAACGACCAAGCCGAACCGTGCCAAATTTTTGCCACGTTTTATAAGTGTCCATTGAGGCCCATGTAAAATAAATACATTTTTATTTTGATTGACTTCATGGCTTTTTATTTTTTTGTCGTGGAAAAATCATCGAATGAGTCCATCCTACCCAGGGCGGGGCGGAAGAGTCTGTCAGACTTGTACTGACTAAAATCCACGGTGTCCTTCAATGTTCAGTGTTCACGTTCCAGGGTCACGGTAATTCGATAAGTCCCGCGACACCGGCAGGCTTTGGCCCTCTAGAGGGGGGCCCGTCATTATGCTGATACTCTTTAAGGCGCGCGTAGAACACAACGCGCCGTCGATCCGGGCATGGTCCATGGTCAGACAGCGAGTCGTCCATTACTCGCCGCCCGCATGCCCGCGCCTACGGTGGCCGGAGATCCTCTGCCGACGTCCGTTACCGCTGGGACTCTTCCTCTTTGCGCAGCGGTGGGACAAAGTAAGAAAACAAATAAAAAAAAACTAATCTATCTTGAAAGATAGCGATGCGATTCATTACTCGTCGTACGGCAAAAATCGAACGCTGTAAATCCCCTTTTATACCCCCGGGAGCCATAGTCTTTCCAATGTTATTTTTGCCAAAGACAAAAAATGGCCACAAAGTAAATTATTCCGGGACATCCTCAGGGTATTATGACAATGTTATTTTTTAAATACGCGGTAGTTTTATTTGGAATATCATGTGTCTGGCCTTAGGCTACTCAGAAATAGGGCGCAAGGTTTCAAAGAATACGATAAGATATTATAATATGAAATCGTGCTTGTAAACATCGAAGGGATGAGCAGAATAGTAAATGTTGACCACGATTTCGCTCGCATTTAACCCGTAAATTGTCCCTCAGGAAAACAGAATTGGGATGAAAATTATCCAATGTACCCAACTATCTGTGTACCAAATTTAATTTAAATACATTTAGTAGTTTTTGTGTGAAAAGAGGAACAAACATTCATAAAAAAAAAACTATAACGTAGATTAAAATATACTTTATATCCGTGTACGACTTTTCCGTGGGATAATAACCTACTGAATTTCAGACAAGCAAGGTCGCGGACATACACTAGTATTCTATAAAGACCGACTGGTTATCTGACCTTAACAACCCATTAACAGAGTAGTACAAAAGTCCTTGGGCACCCTTTATCTTAGCCAATCTTTTGTTCTACCTGGATAATTACGAGTACTGTAATTATAGGTAAACCTAGAAAATAATTATTCTATTTACTATAACGACTCGACCACAAGACTTGCGCTTTTAATTCTGCGTCAGCGAATGAGAAAGAAAGAAATGAAAGAAAAGCATGGCCACGCAACGCGACTTTTTTTTTGGGACGGAAAAATCATCAAAATAGGAATTTATTTAATACAGATTTTACCAGTTGCAGTGGAAAGGACTGTCAGATGAAGACTAAGTGATAGTTGCGTTCCAGGGCCCCGTTACCCTGTTTAAACAATACCGCCGTCAGATTAACTGACCGCTCCTTGAAACGCACGGGGAACACGACACGCCGTGGACCCGGGTGTGGTCTTTGATCGAACGGCGAGCTGCCCAATACTCCCCGACTCTAGAAGCCTGTGATATGGCTTTAGACTTTTTATTTCACTCCAGCTATTTATTTGACAGCTTTGCTTCTCAAGCATGAGGTTGAGTTCAAACCAAATGTATTTTTTTTATGCATATCCACTTTCTAAGTTTATCTTGGACATCACTGAAATCGTTGACGGAAAATATTGGGGAAAAACGAATTCTCAAAAGCGGCTTAATTAACTTTGACACCAGAGTGTGGCCGCATCCCATCCTCATACGAAAAAGAAAGAAAGAAAAATTTTACAACTATTTGCGACGTGACGTTGTGCCAACTTTCAGAAAGCGAAAAACTTGTCGAGCAGTCGAGTGGGTCATGGCCAAGCAATAATGAACCTTATCGCCTCCCTAGAGATAATAATTATAATGAAAGATGGTAATTAAATTATAATCTATTCTCTTCTGAATAATGAAGGCAAGTCAAGTTTTATGTACAGATTATTGGGTTTCATTCATTTTGGAGATAATTAATGTTAATTTTGTTTCGTCGAGTAATTTTGTTTTAGCGTTTTGTGCCCTTTTTAGGTGAAGTACATAGTTCTTTGTTAAACAATATAATAATGTTTTTTTACAGTATAATCCTGGTAGTAATAAGGTGCTGACACACTTTAGAATTCACTTGTAACAGAACATCGAGCATTCGCTTTTTTTAATTTTGTCGAACTGAACAACGTCAAAATATTCTTCATGAAGATGTGGTGGCCTACCGTAACGTCTTTAAGCGACAGTAATTCCAGTGTGGGAAAGAGACAGAACCATACATCACCAAATGAGTCATCATCATCATCATCAAATGAGTCCTCCCACCCTGGGCAGGGCAGGAGGGACTGTCAGACTCGTACTGACTAAATTCCACGGTGTCCTTCAATAGCCCTTTACGTTCCCGGGTCACGGTAATTCGTTAGACCCGCGACCCTGGCAGGCTTTGGCCCTCTATAGACCAGGGCCCCGTCATAATTATTCTGATACATAGATAGATGATAGTCTAGAGACAGACGTAAGATAATTATATACAACGATATTTTTTGTTTATGCGAAACGATACACCTGTATTTTTGTATAAGTCGTAATATAGATTCTTCTATGTACAAAATTTCAAAACTGTATCATGAAAAATCATAAAGTTATGTTACTTGGTTGTCCGTTCAAAAACATGCTAATTTCGCGGCGGTTTGCGGTACCCCCGCGCCTTCTGTATCGAACACTCATTGATAAATAGTTTGGCAATAGGTACCTAACCGTACAGTGATTGTATTGTAAACAACTGGTCATAAAATTCAATTAAAATATCTTTGGAAATTATATATAACATTGTTAATATATATAACATTGTTACACAAAACACAACACACAACAACACAAAACAATATATATAACATTGTTTAAAAATTATTGGAATCGATTCAGTTACTGATTCTGAACAAAGTATATTCAGGTTTCGCATATACTTAAAATAATGTTGCATAAGAGGCGAAACCGCAAATAAAAGCTGTATAAATGTAATTTGTAAACAAGAAACAAAAATGGCTGACATAGCTCTCTTCTTTGATGTCCCTTTGGGATAAGGAATGAGTGAAATTGAAAAATCATGCGGAAAATACTTGAAGATATCTTTTTTATGTTTATTGCGTAATATACAATACGTGGCATAATTTTATGGTATCTTTTAAGAGCTTTAGGGCCTGTACTCACAAAGTATCCGTATTTACAGTATTGTTTTTAACTGATCCGTCGCTACTGTAGTTAATAATCACACTTGTCGTACACAGTGTCTTCCAGGCGATCCTCGCAGTGGTGACACCCAGGTGTTTCTTCTTTCCAAATCAGACACATGACCCCCTCGGAAACTTCCGTGTCTTGTGAGCACTTGTGTCAAGCGGAAGGTGAGGACGCCATGACGTCTCTGCAGCCACTTCTCAAGAGCCGGCTTCTTCTTACCGCTGCGATCGCGGCGTGCCCATGAAAGGTACCCTAATTCCATTTCTATGTACAAGAAAATCTATACGCATTTCAGGACGTTTGGTCCAGTAGTTGGATCGTGAAAAGGTAACAAAAAAAAGTTTCTTTTGTATTTATAATATCAGCTAGGAAGTTAGGATAGCATTTCCACATTTTGGGTGTGACAGAAATTAAGAAGTTCTTGGAAATATTAAGAACTTTTTAATTAAATTATATGATTTAAATGTTTTTCCATTTAACTGTCGTCGTCGAATTAAAAGTTGTGTTAAAATTCGAGGCCACTTAAATTTATTTAAGTGAAATGCATTCGTTACAGTTATCTTACTAACAAAATGGGTTTCGGATGAATGGGTGTTTGTTATAATACTGTCTAAAGCACGTATAGCCGCATTTGTAGATCTTTTACCCCATTATTAAGAGGATTGTATAGCGGCTGCCTTTTAAAAAAATTGATATTTAGAAAAACTCGTGCTTTCCCTCTCGCTCGTTGAAAAACCCCCGATCGTGCGATAGAGAGCGTTGCAGCTCGCGACTGACTGTGAGTTTTTTTTATATGAAATTTGTCTCTCGGGAGAAAACGTTTTTCACGTACTAAATCACGCCCAATCTCTTAGATTCTAGTGTCAATCGTTAGCATATTATATTCTAGGTTTGTAGGTTTTGCTTTTTTTCTAAAACTTCTTTGTTTTTAAAATACAAAGGTTTTACTTCAATGAAGATTTTGTCATAAAAATAGAAGCTTTTAGGCGCCTGTTACTTTCAAACTATTATAAATTTTGAAAAAAATTAAACCTATAAATCTAGTTTTTTACATTGCAGAAGCATTCTGAAAAATCATTGAGATAGGATAACATTTAGGGGCAGGAAAACGTTTTCTCTTTTAGTATGGACGAGCGCTCGGTAGACGATAGTCTTAATAAAACGAGAAGGAAAGTTACGCCAAAGTTAACCCTTAAAAATGTATGGTTAGTCCGAAAATTATCCTGGTTGTAACTTTAGTCCACGTTTATTAATGAGGCGGTTAGAAGCGTTACCGTTAGTCAGAAGCTAGAAAGTCTGACAACCAGTCTGACAAGTGGTAATCGTTTGGAGGGGGGTGGGGGGTTCGTATTACCTGCATCCGGATAGATTGAAAGCCAACCCAAACATAATTGGGAAAGGGCTAGGCAGGTGATGAACAATTTTCTTTTTTTAGCGTGGTATAATCATCAAGTGAGTCTTCTCACCTAGGGTAGAACGGGAGCGACTGTCAAACTCGTACTGACTAAAATCCACGGTGTCCTTCGATAGCCTTTTACGTTCTGGAGTAATTTGCGAGTCCCACAACCCCGGCAGGCTTTGGCCCTCTAAAGGCTCTAAACCCTTTAAACCCTCTAAAGGCTCTAAAGGCCCTCTGAAGGTCGTCATTATACTGACACTCTATGAGGCGCGCGTGGAACATAACGCGCCGTCGACAATGGTCCATGGCCATGGTCGTCCAGCGAGTCGCCCATCCTCCGGGCGATCCTCGCAGTGGTGACACCCAGGCGTTTCCTTCTTTCTCATCAGACACAGGTACCTCCCGAAACTTCCGTGTCCGGTGAGGACCTGCGTCATGCGGTACACTCAAAGAGCAGCCACTACTCAAAGAGGGGTCTCACCGGCGCAATTGCGGCGTGCCCAGATGATGAATACATGAAACAAGTTTATTTTTAAAATCCTTTCCTGATTCCAGTATTTCAGGATCCATATATTCGATATACCCTCGTAAGGAATATCATAAATTTAATCTGAGATGTCAGTAAATTCAGTTACAGGGCCGCGCTCCGGCTTTTACAGGCAATAATTTTGTAAAACTGCCTGAAATTGTATTACTTGTGTGCTAAAGCGATTTTCTTTTGGCGTGTGTAAATATATATTTCTTGGGCTTATTGTAGTAGCATGTACGTTCGACATTTTATACTATTCAAGTTCTTATTTCTGGCGATATGGAAGTTATTTGATGCCTAAGCGCTTAAGGGTTCACATAGCTAGTAATTTTCCACTAAGCAGGTCTTGCACAGAAATATGACGTCACATTTGAGTACAAGTTCCGTTTTCGAGAGTGTGCAAATTGCATGCAGGTTTTACTTGTATACAAGTGGCGATGTTTCCAATAGGCTATTATACGCAAAAAAAAATAGTCTAAGATTATTAAAAAAATATTTGACTCATTTATTCTTTTGTTGCGTTAACCAAAACTGATGAAGACAACGCTTCTAAAAATCACAAAACGTCACTCGGTCGGTATAATTTTACAGGCGTTATGACGTCACAAGCCTCCACTCCCGAAAGTCTAAGCGTTTTATCTTTGTCAAAATTAAAGCTTCAAACAGACAGGCGAAGCGAAAGCGATCCGAAGTGTTTTTATAAGTAACTAGCTGTAGCCAGCGGCTTCACCCGCTACACCTCGAAAATTGTCCCACGGGAACATAAAATCGGGATAAAAACTATCCTATGTATTAATCCAGGTTATAAACTATATGTGTACTAAATTTTAGCCAAATCCGTTCAGTGGTTTTTGCGTGAAAGAGTAACAAACATACCTACATACACATACACATACATAAACATCCTCACAAACTTTCGCATTTATAATATTAGTATGAATTGTTTGAATCCAGTCACATAGAAAAGCGAAAGCGATCCGATAGTCTATGTGACTGGCTTCAAACAATTCCATAAATTACAAACAAAAACGCATCGCTTCGCGTTCGTCACGCCTGACTGTTTGACAAGCTTAGCTTTATTGCTTAAAAAAACAAAAAACACGTGTTCATTATTTTTAAATACTGACGGACTAAACAGATATTCACTTTATGTTGTGTGTATGCAGTAAACTACTATATTTGCACGACACTTTGAAACGAAATGTACAAGTTATTTAAGTTGTCGTACAATTTTTTTTTTCTACGATCATTACATAATTATTCTTTCACGTTCATAAATCCATTCGCACACCCACAAACGACATTATATAGTGAAAAAAATAATAATTTATCTTGTATGTTTTACTCGAAACCTTTTTAATATTAAATCCCCAAACATTATTTTTAATAATACAAGGGGTCAAGTAGGTACCCATTTCTAAAGGTAATACTTGTTCGACGCGCTAAGGGTTGGGGTATTGTGTAGGCGGGGTGAAAGGGAACAGTGTGCTATAGGGATCTAAGTGGTAGAACGTGTGAAAGGTCCTTTTTGACCCCCGAAGTTGAAAAGAGACGATTGTACTTTCAAGTGCTATTTTAATGAAATTTTCACACTTTAGTGTTTGTTATTTTATTACTTAGAGTGCTTAGTTACTTAAAAAGATTTTGTTGGTTTATAATAACAGCCTCACAGGTCGATTTTCAAGGTTATTTGAGGTTGGTCTGTGTATAGGTGGCCGTATAAATCATAGCGAGTTTCATCCGTGGCTCAGAAAGCACGTGAAGCCGTTGGTCCCGGCTCTCATTTGTAGATCTTTGATAACTGTTGTTACTGTTAGTCAGAAGCTCGAATGTCTGACAACTTGTCCTACCAAAGGATAGATATCGGTTTACCCAGTTATTCAGATAGACAGTCGCTCCATATAAAATACTGATATTCAGCTGAATCCGTTTTAACTGGGTAATACAATACAGTTTAACTGGAAGACAACCACATCACAGTTGGAATTACAGATCTGGGTGTACCTGTACTATTCGGTTTTAGGAGGCCCAATCTCTAAGCACAAAACCCGTGGTTTCGGCCGTAGTTTCGAGCGTTTTGTTAACGAGCCGAACTAAGAATGAATTTTATTCCGATTTGACAGATAGCTCCTTAGAGTCCATGCCCTCATGATCTGCAGAAAATTCGTGGTACATTTTTTAATGCAATTTGATTTAATGACATAGACACTAGCGCTTCGTCAAAGGGACTTCAGCCGCGGCTGTATTATCCGTCTAAACATTTGCCGTGGTACCACAAAAACTTTTAAACGTCTGTTGAACACTTGTCTAAAAAATGTCAGAATATGACGTTGAAATAAGGTCCGTTATGCAGTCACACTTTTTTTTAAAAAGTGTTCAACAGATGTTCAAGTTTTTGTAGTAAGGCTGTTGATGTTGACGTTAGTTACGTTCTCACATCTATATCCGTTTTCGTGTTTTCGTTCACGGATTTAGAAGTAGACCCCCTGTACCTATAACAATTTCATATGAAAGCAAAACAAAACTCAAATCTCTTTTTTTTAACCATGTTATATTAATTTTCTACGGATAACAACACGTAAAACAAAGAAAAACAAGTTCTAGTAAATAAAATCTACAATTTAAATAAAAAATATTAAGTTAATCCGACCACGCACGCAACATAATTTACATTTGAACTCATAAATGTGGTTTATTTTTGTTAGCGACCACGTGCGGGTAAATCGCTGCTGTGTGGTTTGTAACAGTTTAAAATATTTTATAAGCTGGCTTTGGTAAAATAAGCTGTTTTTAATAGAATACACGTTTTCTCTGTACATTTAGCTATTGTAAAACTGTTTATTTTTTCACTCAATAGCGTGACTTTTCATGTTTTTGTGACGTTAAGTAAACTGTAACTTTGATTTAACTTTAATTTAATTTAAAAAAAATAGAGTCCTTGATCGGCCCGGATGGGATCCACGACCTTCAATTCGAAAGTCGTTACCTTCACCACTGGGTTACCACACTGCTCTCCATTTCGTTGTAATTTTATAACTCAAGAACGGGCTCATATCCAAACCAAATGTTAAAGCTTTGTTTGGACTAGTTAATAGATGGTTTATGTGAAGTTTGTACAAAACCGGTGATTTTTCTTGATGTTTCACTTGATTGACGTGGCTGATCATAGCCTAAAAAAATGCATAAGTTGATGAAAAATGCTGTGCAATAAGCTTTACCGCGGCAGTCCCCGAGTGCTACATATATATATTTTTTTAGTATATATATAATATAAGGCGAGCTTACCCAGAAGAAGTCTGTTCACTCAGTGACATTATTCACACGCTACCCTGACCACCTCTTATCAGGTTGTTGTACGAGGAAGTTCGCCACAAAATTAATTCTCCACGAAAAAAGTAGGTATGTATAAATTAGCCAAAGGTATTTGTTTTTCATTTTTATTCTTTTGATTATTATAAAACCCTATTTATTGCTTCCGCACGGATTGCAGAACAATTAAATAATAAAATCCAGCACAATACTATCGAAAACGAGGACACAATGTGAAATCTAAACAGAAAGTATTAGTAAGGAGAATAGGATCAAATTTTTTTAGTGTCGAATAATTTTTGTGGCTTCGCACAATTTTGTTGCAAATTTTTGTTGTACAACCCCTCTCATCGTTGCGATGTGATTCGGTTGTGGAACGTGTATAACGAGCCTTAGACTGTCTCTAAAATATACATGATGCCGCCGAGGTAAACCCTCGAGAGTCGTCACGGTGTTAACAGCGGAATCTAAAATTTGTGAACTTAGATTGGGTTACTGATGTTGTAACTATTTAGAAGTTAGCGTTGAGGGTCAGTTTAAATAGTAAATTGCAGGTTAATGCTTTTAATAATTCAAATTTGTCACTAGCTCTTTTCAGCGGTTTCGTCTGCGAGGTAATTGAAGGTTTTCGCTCGGAAACAAAATCTATATCAGCCATTTTCAAAGTGTGCTCCGCGGAGCCAAAGGGCTATGCCTTTGTGAGGCGCTAGAATACTAGTAGTCTCTAATGGGCCTACCAAACGCACAAGCTTCACCACAGTTCTGTGTGCGCAAACTTCTCGCTCGAAAAACAATACATGGTCGGCGACACTGAACGCCCAACGACACACACAGGCAAGTACGCGCAGGCCGGGCTTGCGCAGGCAAAACTGTGCAGCTTGTGCGTGTGGTAGGCCCTTAACTCTCATCTAGATCAACCGATGGATGAAGAAGTCGGTTATCTCATTAGATTGTTATTTCTTTTTTTATGGTATTTATAAACGGGTTGTTATTTTGCCACAAAATTAATTTCCCACGAAAGAAAGTACTTATGTATTAAGTAGCCAAATGTTTTTGTCTTTTTAATTTTGATTATTGTTAATTCGCGCCATTTCTTTTTTCCGCATGGATAGCAGAACAATAACAAATAAAAAAATCCACCACAGAACTACCGAAAACGAGGACACAATGTGGAACCTGAACAGAACGTACTAGGAGAACCAGGATCAATACTTTTTTTAGTGGGGAAAAAAATTGTGGCGAATTCACAACCTGTATAAACTTACTTTATAATGGTTACCTATCATAAGATCGAAAACCGTTTGACCGAATTTCATTTGACCGAAAACTTTTCAACTATTTTCATTTGTTTTTTTTTACTTCACCGAAGTCACGTTTGCCACTGTTTCAGTTAACCTATTATCTATTCGTGTTTTTTCGTTACTCCAACACTTCATTTGACCGAAAAACTTTTTACCGATGTTACACTTACTCGAAACGATGGTTGGTCGAAGTATTATGTTTCCAAACATTCAGTATACCACTGTTTTAATTGCCATATTTTCATTTCACCATACGCCTAGAAATTAGTGCACACTAATTATTGCTGATTCATTTTTTGCAGGCGCCATTGAAATGTAGGTAGATAAATAATACAAAATAATTGTGCAAATGTCATCGATAATATAACTCTGACGGGTATTGTATTATCATTAATGACATTTGCTGTTAATTACATAGTTGAACTATGTATTAGGGATGTTCTGGCTAGCACGTGTGTTCGAATCTTTTTGCGCGTTTAGTGTGATTCTTGAAACTCTATGGTGACTTGTTATTGTATATTATATTGTTCTTGTGTTTGTAAAAAGGTTTGTATTGTGATACACTTACATACAGCATACAAACAGACATGTAATATGCAAACAAGCACCACAAAAACATGCAAGCAAGCATGCAGCATGCAAGCAAGCACGCGGCATGCAAGCAAGCATGCAGCAAGCAAGCAAGCATGTTGCATGCAATCAAGCATGCAGCATGCAACAAGCACGCAGCATGCGAGATGCAGCAAACACGCAGCCAAGCAAGCATGCAACATGCAACAAGCATTGTTTCTGTTATGGCTCCGGCACTGCGGGGTTTTGGGTGGCCCCACGCGAGCTTATCGTCGCAGATGATTTGAACGATCACCACCGCAGCTTCGGCTTACTGGCCGGCTCAGCCGGCCAGCCTCAGCCGCGGTGGCGGCCGTTCTAACCACCTGCTCCTCAGCTCGCGGGCCACCCCACCCCTCCGCGCCTACGCGATTTTAAATTACACTGTAGGGGTAGGGCAGACAAGACTACGTAATGTCGGCTTTGCAGCATTTCGTTTCCGCCACAATGTTTTGTAGCACAATATATTGAATTTTTATGACAGTAATTTAATTTTTCGGTAAAATGTTGTTTCGGTATGGTGAAAATATGGCAAATAAATCATATGGCAACTGAAAAAAGTTTAAAAGAGGCTTCGGTCAATAGTAAAAAGTTATTTTGTAAATCGGCGGAACATACTTCGGTAAAATAATACTTATGGCTAATGAAACTTCGATGATCTGAAAATATGTCAAATAATGCATATAGCAAAAGAGATGTTGGTCAATAGTTTTGGTATAATGTAATTCGAACAAACAAAATTCGGTAAATTGATCGGTTCCCCTTTATAATATGATAACCTATTTTATTAGAGTATATGCACGTAAGAGATTCATTAATTTTGCATAAGCTTTGTAGTTTATATTCCATGTAGGTACTAAAAATATCCAAATATTGGTACACTAGTGTTAGCCAAAAACTAGAAAAACCGCACTCTTCCCAGTTTAAAGGGATGCGTTCATAAGTCCTTGGGTAACCACAAAATTCGCCTCTAGGCTTTTCAAACCGCTTTCCCAAAGTTGATCCCTTCATAACTGAAAGCCAGTTTAAACAACATATAAAATATTGCTGTTACAATGAAAGGCTAGACTTGGTTCGCCCCGAGGCTGGACTTTGTGTTAAACAGTCATTATTTTACTTTGTAAAGTCAAATTTTCGTTAACTATGTTGCGGTTGGTTTACAGTTTATGTATTTTCTGTGTAGTTGTTTCTGTTTTATAGCTATGGTGAAGGGAAACATCGTGAGGAAACCGGCACGACATAGAAGCAAAAATTTTAAGACATGTGACATCGACCAACCCGCATTAGACCCTGCGTGGTAGATTATAGCCAACTTCGTCTCACAGAGCCCTGTGCCTCAGCAGTGCGAATATTAAAGTAAGCCAATCTTTATGAGCAGTGGTGGCCCAGTGATATCGACCTCGACTTATGAGTTGTACGTCGTGGGTTCGACCCAGCCAGGTGCATTATCTACTTTGTGTGATTTATTTCATCACCAAGAGTCTCAAAACGGTAAAGGAAATCATCGTGAGGAAACCGGCATATTGTCTCAAAACCAAAAATTTGAAGACATGTGACATCTACCAACCCACTGGGCCCGCGTAGAGAATTATGGCTCCCTCTTACAGAGAGGAGGCCTGTGGCATGAGTGGGAACATTTACAGGCTGTTTTTTTTTTGTATGATGTTTCCTAATAGGGTTACATCATAAAAAAAAGGCTGATGATGATATTTCTTTAAGAGTTTTTTTTTTTTTTATTATTATTATTATTATTTTTTTATTTTTTTATTATTATTATTTTTTTTTTTATAGTTTCGCGTTCGACCACTATCTCGCCTGATGGTGAGCGAAGATGTGGTCGATGGTGAAGCACGCTTGCCTAGAAGTAACCTGTTCACTCTTGACTTGAAGACCCCAAGGTTGGAGCTATCAGGAAACACATATTTCGGCAAAGAATTATATTAAAGGTGTATTACGAGAGGCATATGTTCAGTTATGGACGGATACGGGGTGATGCGGCAAGATTGAGGGCAAAAGACCTAGAGGCCGAAGCCCAAAACGTTGGTCTGATCAAGTCTCGGAAGAACTCAACATGCCTGTCAGCACTGCACTCCATCATGCCACTGACCGCAACAGATGGAGAATGAAACGGAGTCACGATTCTCAGCAGTGAGAGAACGATTGAGAAGAGACAGGGTGATGATGAAGACGATATTTTTAAACATCAGAACCTCAAATTGAAGCAAATAAATAAACCCATTATGATAGTTTACTACATTAATAAATTGAAAAACTGTTTAATTGGGGATTTGAAAAAAAAATAACACACGTTTATTTTTTTTAAATAAATATTGAATATAAAAAAACGCTTCGAAATTCGTGGGCTTGTGGATTCATAACGCCAGTAAAATTGTACCGACTGAGTGACGTTTTGTAATTTATAAAAGCGTCGTATCTTTGTCGTTTTGGTTTCCGTAACGGAAAAAATACAAGTCATTTATTTGTTAATCTTATTTTGGGACTAATTAAATTTTTGAGTAAATATAATAGCCATTTTTCGCTCTAACAACCTAAAAAAAACATCACGACTATACGGCTCAAAATCTACAACATTAATCAGCAAGTAACAAGATACGCTTGTTCCGGACACGTCCGTCCGCTAACCGGATACACCGGACGTCCGGTAGTCCGGCGCCGGAGACAGCTGATTGGAACGGACGGTAGCTGTCAACTACAATATGTACCGGTGTTAATCGCTTACGACCAACGTTCACCGCGAGTTTGAGGAGCGAAACTTTCCGCGGGTTTTGTGAATGTTCGGTATAAGCGCTTCATCAAATAATTTTACACTAAAACAAAAAATTAGAAGTCGGTTAAAAAGAAACGGACTCCTTGGGAAGTCGGTTTTTTTATACCATGGTAAAATCATCAAATGAGTCCTCCTACCTAGGGGTGGGGCGGGAGGGACTGTCGGACTTGTACTGACTAAAATCCATCGGTAATCCTGCAATAGCCCTATAAGTTCCAGGGTCACGGTTTCCTGAGACAGTCCCGCGACCCCGGCAGGCTTTGGCCTTCTAAAGTCCCGCCCCGTCATTGTGCTGACACTCTTTGAACGCGTGTGGAACACAACGCGCCGTCGACCCGGGGTTTTCTTCTTTTAAGTTTATTCATTTGTTTTTTTTTTATTATTTATTTTAGTAAACGTTGTAGTTACCTATTAAAAATTGAAAAAATTGTGACTATTACTTATCTTCATGCCCTCATGTTTGTCTAAATTTATTCTAACGGTGTGATCAAAATGTTGGTATGTATATCTAAGTAAATATAAAGTAAACCTTCCAATAATGTAATGATAATAAATCCGTATTAACATAGTAATGTAATGTTAATGAAATGTAATGATGAATATTGTGATTCTAATGTCTCTAATGTCATGATATTATTGTAATGATATGACGATCGTAGAACTGATAACCGGTGGGGAAGAAAAGTTCTCGAGTGGCGACCACGGACCGGAAGACGCAGCGTAGGCAGGCCTCCCACTAGGTGGACCGACGACATCGTGAGTGTCGCGGGCAACCGATGGATGCTAGTGGCGAATTGTCGTTCGACGTGGCGGTCTAAGGAGGAGGTTTATGTTCAGCAGTGGACGTCTTTCGGCTGATGATGAAGATATAAACGAATGTTAAGGATTGAATTTAGTGTTGTTTGTTAGTCAATTAATAAAAACAACATTTGCATCTGTCTGTATAAAATCATGAAAACGATGTCTGAGGGAACTAAAATTGTTCAAAGTAGGGCAGCACTAAATCGAGGTACATCGTCTATGACATCGACTTGTTTTGCGACTCGTTTTCACCGTAGACTTGAAAAGGAATAACAATGCAATAGATAACGAGTCGAAAAACAAGTCGATGACATCCGCAGCGCCCTCATCGATTTTCATGATTTTATAGACAGACTGTACCTACGATGAATCAAGTTTACTTTTCTATGTATTTATGGTAGAAATAAAGGCTTTTTTATTTCATTTTTAAAACCTTCCAATAGCTGGCAACACATGTTTCCCCAGCCATGTGTCACTAAAATATGTAGCCACTGTCCAGACGCAGACAGGCAGCTTTCATGTACAATATTCACGGAGTTACCCGGTTAATCTCTTTATACGTTGGGTGAGTGAGGATTTTGTGGGAAAACTAGATGGATCCCTGTATCCGCTTGTGGTTTAGTGGGTTTGTTGTCTACGCTCTTTTGTTTTGAATACATTTATATAAATACTACATTAAAATACTAAATATAAAGTCTAAATTCAAACTAATTTACAGGTCGTCAAAAAATTAATCCACATCGCTGTCAATGGGGAAAGTGCCCAGAACGCTGGCAACAATGCCATGTTGGATGGCAATGCTGATCCTTTGAGCAAGAAATAGGCCAGCTCTCTGGTCACGCTAAGCGTCGATACGCTTGGCGCTGTGGAAGGATTCATTTTGATGATTTTACCACGATAATTAAAAAGTATCTTCTAAAACAAAAGCATAGAAAGTTAAATGATGACGTATACACAGATAATACTACAAACAAACTGCCAGTCACCACATACAAAATACAGGATGACTAAGTATTTAATAAGACTTTTGATGAGCGCATTTTGACTGTAATGGTGATCTCATATCCACTCGAATGAGGCGTCTGAATGGCGAGCAACTGCGTGACTTGCATTGTTGAGGGGAACCTGCGTAATTGGCTGGATTTGTTCTGTTAATAGAAATACTAGATCATAGTTGAATGTGCTTGAACATTTCGTTTGCACGTGTGTCGCTGCTGTGTGGTCATTTGAACCCTGTGGCGTATTTCTTTGGCGGACATCTGCGGCCACGTGTTACCTGAACTTCACCTCTTGAAGGCCCCATCAGCCTTCGGTTATCATATACTGCCCACCCACCACTATACACCCCACACTTACCTACACACATAACCGACAGGACCACGTTATTGAATTGCCTGCGTGTATCGCGGACACTTGATCAGTTCCATCTTGCCTTGGGTTGGCTCGAACAATAGTCGAAAGACTCCGCTGCCGTCTGTCTCCAAGCTGTTTCTGCACGGTTAGCGGACGGTAAGTAGTGGGTGACTCGCCGTCCAATCATGGACCATGCTCGGGTCGACGGCGCGTCGTGTTTCAGGCGAGCCTCAAATAGCTTTCAGCAATTTGACGGGCCTTAGAGAGCCCGAGCCTGCCAGGGTTGTCTTATTAGGTAACCGTGACCCTCGAACGTAAAGGGCTATTGAAAGACACCGTGTATTATAGTCTGTACGAGTCTGACAGTCCCTCTCGTCCCTACCTGGGCGAGGAAACTCATTTGATGATTTTATCACGATAAAAAAAAGTCTCATTATTAAAAACCGCACCCTATATACAGCTCGAAACGCTGACTCACTCAGGCACTACAGCTTGCAACTCGAGCGCAAAATATCTCGCGATAAGAATGTACATTTTGGCATTTGTCCAATATTTGCCCATTTGAAATGGCTTCCGGGGACTTTTGGACATTTTGCAGCCGTGCCGGGCTAGAGTACAAATAAGTTGTTAATGGCTTTTCAAGTACCGGGTTTTCATTTGTAAGTTTTGAAAATAGAGGCAAAACTGAGGCCTAAGATAGAGTGAGCGCCGTCGAAAGGATACCTACTTCCCGAATACTCCCATAAATTTTTATTAAAAAATTATCTACATTGTCTACATCGATTACTCCGAAGTTTCCGATTTATGTACTTAATTCTTTTTTTTTTTTTCGATGCAGTATACCTGCACTTTGGTGCCATAAAAATTTCATTAAGTTTGGTTCAGTAGTTTTTATATTTATGCTTTTTTATGATTTTATCACAATAAAAAAAGGTCTAGTTGTCATGTCGTTTGTATTTTCTGCGCACAAAATAAAATACAATTTAGGACATAAAATAAATAGGATCAATCAAATTAAGCTTACGGATTACACAGATAATTCAAAGATGTATGACCCACTGACACAGAGAACTCATTAAGCCAATTTCACCTTTAATAACTATCCTATCTCATAAAAACTAATTAAAAATCGTATTCAAAGAAACACAATGGTTGGCTATCATGAGAACAATGCAGGTTATTTAAAAATACCTAGACTGGATCGCAGGTAGAGTATTGTTTTTACAGATCTAGCCTTTTTGAGCTTAGAGGAATTTAATGTGAGGTCTTTTGTAAGGGTTTGGGCAACGGATTCTTGAATTTCACGGCCATAATCTAACTATATTTAAACATTATAATATTACTAGCTATCGCCCGCTAAAACTCGTCGATTATCCTACCAGAACACAAAATTGGGATAAAAACTATCCTATATCTTAATTCAGGTTATAAACTATCTGTTTACCAAATTTCATGCAAATCCGATCAGCATGTCTTTGCGTTAAAGAGCGACAAACATACATATTCACAAACGTTTGTATTTGCTGACTGGCTGAATAGGTATTTATGGCTCTTTCGTACAAAAACTACAGATCAGATTTCGATGTAATTTAGCTCAGAGATGCGTTATAGTCTGGAAGAAACTACTCATTTGACTCATTTGAAAATTTGTCAAGGATGGGAGAAGATCGTGTGTAATTTTCCAAGGAAGAAAACCGTAAGTTTATGTATGTGTATGTAATTATATCGGTCGCGGGCAAAGAGATTTAAAAGAACCTATAGAGCGGGCATTGGGAAAATTGACATACAAAATTGTTGATGCCGTGCGTCAGTAGCACTATCTAAGCGTTGCATATCAACGCGACTACTAGACTGAGGGACTTTTTACCTGTTGGTAAAAAGTTTTGGATCACAAATTTCTTCGTGATGTCCCGTCTATTGCTCGTATATAGTTTAATGTCTTTGGTCGCGGGACTCACGAATTACCGTAACACCGGAACGTAAAGGGCTATTGAAGGACACCGAGGATTTTAGTTAGAACGAGTTTGGCATTTCCTCCCGCTCTACCCTGGTTGGGAAGACTCATTTGATATTACCACGATAAAAAAAAATGTAATTAGACAGTCAGTAAAAGTTTTGAAAAAACATAGGATACATTATTTTTGTTTGTTAAAATCATTGACAGACATTGACAAAGACAGACAGACATTGATTCAGACAGAGATTGACAGACATAAGGGCCCTTTTTCTGTCACGCGTATTTTAGCCACCACACATGTATCAAATGACAGGAAAAGGGCCCTTAAGTGCATCAAAACCCGAGTGGCGGTCGTGGCGTCAGAACTAGTGAGAATTATACCTAGGAATGACGTATTACGATTTTTAAAAGCGTCGTAAATTGATCTACTTTCGATTACCTACTTGTTAAAACAAAACATACGTTTCAAATAAATGTTGATAAATAATCTTACGGAAAAATTAAATTATTTCAGTCATTTTGCCTACTATTTACTAAGGATATCAAACCCAGCATTCTAAGCCCAGTTTTCAACCACTCTCCAAACAAAGCAGTGACTGACGCTTTTGAAAAAACGTCAAGCAGATAATTACATCCCTTTCACCCCTCATTAACCCCGGGAAGGGGTGAAGGCATCATTAATCATAGCTCTTAAGTAGATGGTTTCCGATTGTCTCTCAGATCTCGACAACGACCGGTTCCGATGTCCGGATCCAAAGAAAAGAGGTTTATATTGAACTTTACGATTTCTAAGAAAAAAACTGATGATTAGCTGTCCATTTTTGATAATCTGGGATGTATTTTGAAGGTGCTGATAAACATTAATAGTTAAGCATTCATACGTAATTAGGATTTTTGCAAATGAAATACAGAAAAAGAGGAAACATATTTTTCCTACTCCTCCCTCCACTATCCTTTTCTAATTAATTTCGTTGCAGGATCCAAGACAAGTAAATTCATTCTCCGGGACACGTCGAGCTTCATTGTCTCGGCGCTTTTCTGGTTCCACTGTTGATTCTGGCTTTCATGAGTTGTAGTGGTTTGGGAATAGTGTGGTTTGTCACAAAAAAATATGGCTGACAAACAAACGAGAGCGCTGTGGTGAGCTTGTGTCGTCAAAAAAATTTTTTTGACGACATCGAACGAACGCTCCAGAGCGTTCACTAGATTTATCGTGAAAATGTTCCTGGCGATGTTTGGCTCTATATGCTTGGCTCTGTTCGTTGTTCAGTTGAACAAAATAAAAAAGGCGAATGATCGATGTTCTTTACGGTGCGTACAGACTATGTAACATAACATGTTATATAACATTGTTACATAATATTTTACATACATTTGTAGTGTTATATAACAATGTTATATAACAGTGTTATATAACATTGTTACATGGTTTGTACGCACCTTTACTAGTGAATGCTGTTTATCGGTCCCTATCAATTTTGCGATCTAAAAGTAGAAAATTTGAATTGTTTCGATGTAGTAGTCGATCGCTCAGCTACTGCGCCAATTGTTTCATAATTTTATGTTGAAATAGCGCATAGATTTTTTTTTAGCGTGGTAACATCATCAAATGAATCCCACCCCGGGCAGGGCGGGAGGGACTGTCAGACTCGTACTGCTATGACATAGCGCATAGCTAACTAATAACTGTGCGCTATCTCATCTATACATCTATACATATAAATAAAAAAGTGTCTGTTTCTAAAAATAACATTTTACAATTCTTGTCTGTCTGTTTGTAATGGCAAATCTCTGAAATGGCTGGTCCGATTTTGACGGGACTTTTATTTGAGGGTAGTTGATGTAATAAGGAGTAACATAGGCTACATTTATTTTAGAAACATTCCTTTGTTTAAAAAAAAAAAACGAATGAAGTTGCGGGCACAGCTAGTATGTAATATAAAAAAAAATACCCATCTTTAACCCCTGAGATGTGAGCTGATAAAAGATTGGAAAGTGTATGCACAGATAGCCGATGAATTTTCACCTTCCACCTACTTGCGTGCGAACATCTGTTAATCTCACGACGATTGTGTAATGATGCATGACATAGGCACGACAGATATCGATAAAGTGCTGCTTTATAGAAAAACATGTGATTTTTATTAATCTTGGATTTATAATAATACGTTTGCAAGGTCTTAACTAGTATCTAACTTTTAAATTACAATGTCACTTATATGAAATACGATTTGATAGCGAAAAAAAACTTAATTATCCATGTAACCATGGATCATGGAGGTTTGCTTGCATGGCATGCTAACTCTCGCTTTTCCTGCATGTGTTTATAAACACCACACCTGTCTCTCCAAATAACCGGACTTCACCTTTTGTTTCATAACGAGTGGCGGTATCGAACAAAATGATGTATTTGTGTGATAAGTTATAAAGGTACTCACCGATTTCAGGAGTTATCCATTGAGTCTGAAACAAAAAAAAAATAACAATTAGTTTCAGTTACAATGTCATTTTATATTCTACATACTAAAACCTCTTTTCTAAAAAGATATTCATTTTCCTAACTCAATTTCAATCTAAAAGATTTCATACAAATCCTAACTCTAATGTAGTTTTAAAAGTAGATCTGTATCTGAGTGGCTTGCACGAATGAGTTGACATAAACAGTAAATACTTCGATTTTAAATTGAAAATATTTGTAGTACATCATCATGCTAGCCTGCCTTATCTTATTAGGGTTGGTTTCCAGTCGAACCAGATGCAGCTGAACATCATATTTTACATGGAGCAACTGCCTACCGGACCTCCACAACCCAGTAACTGGGTATTACGATACCCCATGGTAAGACTTGGTTGTCAGATTTTAGAGCTTCTGACTAACAGTAATGACTGTCCAAGATGTATAAATGACAGCAGGGACCAACGGTTTTACGTGCTTTCCGAGGCACGGAGGAAACTGAAAATACTCGAAGTTTATAATTATTGTGTTATGTTCTTGTTCGTCTAAACCGTGAGCGCGAGCGATTATCTAATTTTATAAAAATGCCAAACAAGAACGAAAAAAATAAAAGATATATCTTGTACTTTTCGCAAAAAAAAACTGAAATGCTAAAAAATCATTACCATCATCTGCCTATAATGTTCCCACTGCTGGGACACAGGCAAAGACTATATAACCACAGTGGTTATATTCTCTATGGACACATGCCTCCTCTCTGTGAGAGGGAGTGGGCCAAAATCCACCACGCGGGCCCAATGCGGGTTGGTAGATGTGATGTTGAATCTTTTGTTCTAGGACATGCCGGTTTCCTCACGATGATTTCCTTCACCGTTTTGAAAGCAGTTGTGATGAAATAAATTTCACAAAGTAATACGCCTGGCGGGGTTTGAACCCACGACCTACAACTCGTAAGTCGGGACCGACACAACTGGGCCACCACTGCTAAAGATACTTATTTTCTATTAACAATTAAAAAATGGAGTTTTCACTTTAAGTTCACTTTAAGTGGTAAAATCATCAAATGAGTCCTCTCTCCCTGGGTAGAGCGAAAAGGACTGTCAGACTCTACTGACTAAAATCAACAGTTTCCCTTCAATAGCCTTTTACGTTACAGGGTCACGGTTTCCTGTTTAAACACACGTAGAGAAATGTATACGAGAACTTCTGGTTGCAACCGTGGCAGCAAGACTCAATAGTTGACTTTACAACATTTCTAGTAATAAATACTAATTAAGTCCTTGTTATCTCTACTACTTACTTAGTATTTATTACTAGAAATGTTGTAAAGTCAACTAGTGAGTCTTGCTGTCACGGTTGCAACCAGAAGTTCTCGTACAGGTAGCTAGACATTTCTCTGCGTGCAGTCCTATCAACTTGGCAGGCTTTGGCCCTCTATGGGGGTCCTCGTCTGATTACCTCTTCATTTTAAATTCCTTTCAGGTAATTCAAACTTTTCGCTACCTATCTCAATCCTTTCATACTGAAAGCGATGCAAAGGCTTCAGTTACAGAAATACTTCAGTTCAATCAATACTTGTGGAGCTCCGAGTTCAAAACAATCAGAATAAAAAGCAATTTTAAAACATTAAACTGGCGCACACTGGCGATTTGTGTCGAGTTGTTGGCTATAAAAGTTGCGATTTAAATATCTTTGCGTATTCTCAAATGATATTTAATTATTATGTAACTAAGTATAACATAGACCCGTAGGCGCGGGCATGCGGGCGGCGAGTAAAGGGCAACTCGCTGTCCGACCATGGACCATGCCCGGGTCGACAGCGCGTTGTGTTCCACGCGCGCCTCAAAGAGCGTCAGCACGATGACGGGGCCCCCCTCTAGAGGGACAAAGCCTGCCGGGATCGCGGGACTTATCTCATTATCGTGACCCCGGAACATAAAGAGCTATTGAAGGACACCGTGGATGTCAGTCCCTCCCGCCCTGCCCGGGGTGGGAGGACTCATTTGATGATCTTACCACGCTAACAAAAAAAAGAAAGTATAACAGAGTCAGGTAATTGTTTTTGTTTTACTTTGTATGTGACCCACTGCTGGGCAGAGGCCTCCCCTTTTTCCTTCTAAACCTCTCTATTTTGGGCAATTTCTGGCCATGTCTGCCCCGCGAACATGATCAGATCGCCACACCATCTTATTACATAGGTGCGTTACTTTGTGAAATTTATTTCATCACCACTGCTCTCAAAACTATGAAGGAAAACATCGTGAGGAAACCCGCATGTCTTAGAACTAAAAATTCGACGACATTCGAGTTTACGACTTATGAATTTTTTAAATAGTTTTTTGGCTCTGGTGTAAAGTTCAACTTTTCGAGATACTACAAGATTGGTTTCTTGCGTCGATATATGTAGTTATATTTCTTGACGATTCAAAAGTGGTACAGGTCATATTAAAATAAATGCTATAAGTTTGAATTTGATTTTGACTAAACTTTACTTCAGCCTCCTACGACCTCCAACACCATCATTTCACGTACAGCATACGCCTCTAGAATAAAAAACTCTTTCTTTCAAAATAACTTAGTCTACGCCGGCGCTAAACTCGAATCAATGGCAGTATATAAAAGCTATTTAAACGGGAACAATCACGGGCCTTGTGAACTTTTGTAATGGAATTCTATTGTGAGAGAAAACTGTACTAGAAAGGAATGCGAGAATGAGCGGAGGTATGAGATGAGCTAAGCTTTGATTTTTCTTGTTTGCTGAGAATTATTCTCAAGTATGTTTAGTTGTTAGCGAAGGAGGAGGCGATATGAGGGAGATGACAGCGTCCACCTTACAGCCCAGCCGCAGTGGTAGACGCCGTAAGTGACAGACGTCGCTAGACGATCTCCAGCCACCGTGTAGGGCCGCGAGTAATTCGCGACTCGCTGCCCGACCATGGACCATGCCCGGGTCGACAGCACGTCGTGTTTCACGCGCGCCTCAAAGAGTGTCAGCACAACGACGGGGCCCCCTTAGAGGGGCAAAGCCTGCCGCGGGTCGCGGGACGAACGAGCTACCGTGACCCCAGAACGTAAAAGCTATTGAAGGACACCGTGGATTTTAGTCAGTACGAGTCTGACAGTCCCTCCCGCCCTGCTCCGGGTTAGAGAACTCATTTGATTTTTTATCAGGTAAAAAAGTATGTTTAGTAGTTTGATGGTTTTCTAAGCTTCCGTACCCAAAGGGTAATACGGTACCCTTTTATAAAGACCAGCTCCGTTGTCCGTATGTCAGTCTGTCTGTCCGAATGATAGACTGGCTGGCTGGCCGGCCAGCCAGTCAGCTGTATTTCATCAGTTGAAATTTTCACAAATGACGTATTTCTGTTGTCGCTGTTATTCAGCCAAAGCCTTTTTCATCATCAAACTACAAGACGTACGGCAATAGTGTCATAGGTACATGGTGAATATCACACCCTTGCGCGTAGGTACAAAACGTTTCGAAAACACTTTCATTGTGCGCACAGCTATAAGGAGTGGAATTCTCGCTTCTTCGCTTACCATTAGGCAAGATAGTTGTCAACCGTCAACCTAACAATAAAAAAGTACCTACACATGAATTGAAAAAGGTACATTGGTTCTTGCGTGGGTTTAAGCTAGCACCTTTATTTTAGTACTTGCATCGGAATGTTGATATTAATATGGATCTTCCTGGGATTTTTTATATACTTACAATCTCGTGTGCAAAACAGTATTACAAATAAAAACATCAGAGATGGATGAGACAGACAAATTGCGTAAAAGTAAATAACTTTTTTTTATTATTTATTTAAACTCAAGAGATTTTTCTATTCTTTAAAATAATTCCGGGATTTCGGCCATATCCACTTTATTCTTTCGCTGTAGGATATCAGTGTAAGTACATGAATAACTCTACGTAATTCCGACCTATGCTTATAAAACATTAAAAAAAATCGACGTTAAAACAAGCAAAGTCACATCAAAATCGTTTAATCAACATGAAACCAACGTCCAACATCCCTACGTATTATAGTAGCCTTACACCATCCTGCCTATCGACGATCGATTTGACGCTTGCAATTGTTTCAAATTGCAATTGTTTAAAAATGCCAATTTGATGGCATGACATGCCAATTTGATGGCATGACATGCCAATTTGATAGGTCATCAAATCGATTTGACACAACGTCAAATCGGCAGCAGTGATGCATTTGGCTATTATTCGGTGACGACAGCAACAATTTTATAAATTTGTAGCTATCGGTCACCGAATAATAGCTAGATCTAGCTATAAAGTTGCTAAGTTGGCATCGCTGCTGCAGATTTGACGTTGTGTCAAATCGATCGTACGATAGGCAGTATGGTGTATATGGACGAACTGCCAATTTGAAACAATTGCAAGCGTCAAATCGATCGTTCGATAGGCAGGATGGTGTATGGCTACCATTACGTATGGAGTGTATAGCAGCTGTATGTTTTGTAGTACGTAGTGCGTAGCTCGATATACCTCCATGCAGGCCCTGATTGTCATATATAACGCAATTACAGACCCCGTGTGAGCAATATAGCCCTGATACTGTTCTATGTTACTTGCAGGTAGTTAACTCAATTTCCCCCCCTCTAAGTGGGGGAATGGAGGATGGATGCATCGGAAACCGAGTTAGGATGAAATTATGGGGGCAATGTATTGTTTGTAGTGTGTTTTGAAAGTTTTAGAAGGGGGTTGTTTTTAATAATGTAATTGTGGAAAGTGGTGAGATGGAACGGGAAGCGGTCGCCTCCTTCTGTGAAGCAGTCATGCTAGCGAAGGAGGAGGCTGGACGCATGAGGGAGAGGACAGCGTCCACCTCACGACCGAGCCACCACGGGATACGCCCACGGCAAAGAACGTCTCGTAGCGATTTCCGGCCACCGTAGACGGTTGCATTTTTATTTATCGTGGTAAATTCATCAAATGAGTTCTCTTACCCATATTGTAAAACTTGTACTGACCAAAATTCACGGCGATCCTTCAATGGCCTTTTACGTTCCGGGGTTACGGTAATTCGTGAGTCTCGTGACCTCGACAGGCTTTGGCCCTCGAAAGGTCATTATGCTGAAACTCTTTGAGGCGCACGTGGAACACAACACGCCGTTAACCCGGGCATGGTCCATGATCGGACGGCGTGTCGCCCATTACTCGCTGTCCGCATGCCCGCGATTTTTTTTATACATCGTGTAGGTTTCATACATTATGTATTAAAAAGTGTCATGATAACTTTTGGGGTGTATCTGACTTTGTTCCGTCGAAATCAGAGCAAAAATCTAGTTGGGTAACAAACCCTCACGACTGCAAATCCCTAGCTAAATAAACCAAGGAGTAAAGTACATTATTTTGCCCCTTGCGTAAGTCTAACATAATAGAAGGCGAGCCTAGTAAATAAAAGGGCTCAAATTCACACCACTGTTAATGAAAAATTCCTAATGGAAAAAAAACCTGAAAACTGTTTTTCAGGAGTTTACAACCTTTTTGTAGCGAGTGTAAATGATGTCAAGATCTACAGATGTGGCGAATAGGCAACTAGAGATGAATTCTTTGACGTCCTTTGAATATTTCTTTTATTATTATTATTTGTACATACTAGCTGTTGCCCGCGACTTCGTCCGCATTGTATTTGGTTTTAAGGCACCTAAATTAATATTCTCTTTTTTAATTTGTTGAGAAAGTGAGGGTACCTGATGTCCCACTTTAAAGTTTGTTATAGAATCTATAACAAACTTTAAAATGAAATAAAAACTTCCAGACACAACACTTTATATACAACATTGGTAGTTTTTCCCTCTGGTGCTAAAATAAAAAGGTGGTCAGCATTACTGACAGGCGAGCATGTGTTATATAGTTGGCCGTGGGAAAAACAGTTGGACCTTAGGTCGACATCAGCTTCCTTCAGGGTCTGTCCTTGAGACTTATTTATGGTCATCGCGAAGTAAGCGGCTACCGGGAATTGTGTGAGTTTGAACTGGAAAGGGAAATTGTTGGAGATGAGTGGTATTCACGGTATCAATGCAGTTTCCCCTGAGCCACATCCGGTGAGAATTTCAGCTTCGCTTAAATTTCTGTGTAAAGGTGCGTACAGACCATGTAACATGTTATATAACATGTGTTATAAAACACTACAACTCTATGTAGAATGTTACCATGAAAAATGAAATAACAATGATATATAACATGTTATGTTATATAGTCTGTACGCACCGTAATGCAGTAACTATTAGTCGCGTTTCATTGCACAATTTTGGTGGAGTTAGATTTCTTAGAAGCATTATTATTACTTTTAGATTATTTTATGAGCTCGAGGACCACAGGCAGTTGATGAATTTAAAATCTCGAGTGGGTAGTTGCTGGCATCACCCTAATTGACGACGTTATTGTATGATGTGTAAACCACATCATTCCCAACAATTTCGGCTAATATGTTTTCATTTATTGCAGCGGTTCGGTAATTTTTTTAGTATCGCACGATCACATAGCCAAGAGTTTTCCTGAAGTGTTATACTTGACGGGACTCCGAATACGTAACTTATCAATTCTTCTTACAACGGGCAGTGTCTGCCGGAATTTTACAGAGAACAGGTAGGTACTGTTCTCTGTAAAATTCCACAGACACACTTGATATTGTCCATAGGTCTATCATCATGGTGAATGTCTCAAAGTGTTCTGTCCACGGCCTCGACGGCTTTTTTGTTCGACATGGTATATTCAGACCATTACATTTTTTTAGCGTGGTAATACATCACGTGGAACACAACGTGCACTCTTACTCGCCGCCCGCATGGCCGCGCCTACTGTGGCTGGAAATCGTGTAGCGACGTCTGTCGCCATCGACGTCTACCGCTGCGGCTGGGCTGGAGGTGGACATTGTCCTCTCCCTCATGCGTCCCGCCTCCTCCTTCGCTAGCATGACTGCTTCGCAGAAGGAGTCGACTGCTTCCCATTCTGTCTCGCCCCGCAGCATGGCCTCGACCAACACTAAGCACGTGAGGTCACCGATTATCGTCGTAGTGAGGACACGGCGGTGCTCTGCCCAAGCGGGTAGTCCTGCACCGTATGCTCCACCGTGTCCTCCAGGCGATCCACGCAGTGGTGACACCCAGGCGATTCTTCTTTCCCTGTCAGACACAGCTACCTTCCGAAACTTTCGTGTCCGGTGAGGACCTACGTCATGTGGTAGGTCAGGCGGGACGCCGTGACGCCTATCCAGCTACTCCTTAAGAGGGGTCTTACCGCCGCGGTTGGGGCGTGCCCGGAACTCGGTTGCGACAGTCGCTCTCTCAATATTGCCCTGTGATCACGCCGGGGCTCTTTCCGGGAATTCATCCTGGCGATTGTATTGTATAGCGGGCTGGTATCCGCAACTCCACGTCATATGCGCGTATTTTGCGTGCGGATGAGATGATCATTCTCCTGGCGATGCGCCTCGATAGACGCGATGGAGGGCCATCGCCTCCAGGGGAAGACGACTACATTATAATCCTGAAACACCTTTGCTTTGTCACAATTTCATGACTACGAACACGTTGAGTTTTGCAGTGTTGTCTTAGTCAAATGGGACTTTAAACAACAATAAACAACAAAAAAAAATCGCATCTTACTTTGTTAGTGACGTACAACAGAGACTGCTCATCAGGCTGAACAACTTTGCTAAGACGTCATTCCTTTACATGTTATAGTGTAGCTGGGCTCTTGGAGTTCCAGAACAGGTGTTCCAGATCTTCAATGTTTATACGTCAACAGAGAGTGCTCATCAGGTGGAACAATTTTTGCTATCGCACCATTTTTGTATCTCTTATAGTTTAGCTGGTCTGTTGCGGTTCTGCACCAGGTGTTCAAGTTTCCAAGATAAATTATAGCCTTTGTGTTGGCCAGACTTAATACCTATACAACAAAAAAAAAATCATTCAAATCCGTCCAGTACTTTTTGAGTTTATCCCGGACATACATACAGACAAACAGACAAACAGACAAAAATTCTAAAAACTATATTTTTGGCTTCGGTATCGATTGTAGATCACACCCCAAGTATTCTTTTCAAAAAATATTCAATGTACAGTTTTGACTTTCCTACTATTTTATTATACGTATAGATTTGTTCATATAACTAGTTAGTTTTTATTTTAGTTTAGGTTATGATTATGTATAATATCAAATAAACTAGAGATGTGATGAATAGTCAGTAAAACCGCTTAGCAGGCGGTTTACAAATTTGTCTACAAATGACAGGACCAACAGCTTTACGTGCTTTCCGAGACACGGAGGGAACTCGCTAGATGGTCACCCATACAAAGACCAACCTCGACAAACGCGGTTTAACCCGGAAGATTGGCCTGCGTGACTGTAATTATTTAGCCACGAGCTTCTCCAAATAGTAATATGTGTAAATAACAAATGTACCAAATAAATACGTATAGGGACAAGTTTGTACATATAAATAATTACATGTATGTAGTTTGTTGTATTTATTTAGACTGAAACCGACCCGCAAACATAATGGAGATTCTGGCCAAAAGAGATATTTCATCCTTTATATTACATAGAAAATATAACACGCATTTTGTAAGCACACATCTGTTGTGTTGGCGGTATCTCAGTAGTTCCATGTAATTAGAATACCTTGTCACCTAATCCCATCAGTTCCATAGAAGTTTAAATACATACCCTTTTTTCAGGCCTGTTGGTCTAGTGGTTAGTGACCCTGACTGCTATGCCCGGGTCGTGGGTTTGATTCCCACCCAGGAAAAATGTTTGTGTGATGAGCATGATCATTATTTTGTTCTGTGTCTGGGTGTAATTTATCTATAATACTAGCTTCTGCCCGCGACTTCGTACGCGGATCCTGTTGCTTATGCCAGCGGCAACGGGGTCGTCAAAACCGAAGGTCTGAAACGTCTGATGTCAAATTCTAAGAGCCTGGGGACTGGAAAACAACGGGATGCGCGTGACGATTCCAGACGTTCCAGATCTTTCACTTTTGTAAGTCAACAGGAAATGCCCATTAGACTAAACAACTCTTGCTCAGACGTCATTCCTGTATATTTTTATTATAGTGTAGCTGGGCTCTTGGAGTTCCACATCAGGTGTTCCAGATCTTCAATTTTAATACGTCAACAGAGAGTGCTAATCAGGCTGAACAACTCTTACTAAGACGTCATTACTGTATATGTAATAGTGTAGCTAGGCTCTTGGAGTTCCACATCAGGTGTTCCAGATCTTCAGTTTTTATACGACAACAGAGAGTGCTCATCAGGATGAATAACTCTTGCTAAGACGTCATTACTGTATATATTATAGTGCAGCTGGGCTCTCGAAGTTCCACATCAGGTGTTCCAGATCTTCAAATTTATTCTCTCAGCAGAAAATGCTCATCGCGTGGAACAATTTTTGCTATGGAGCTATTTTTGTATCTCTTATACTTTAGCTGATCTATTGCAGTTCTGCATCAGGTGTTCAAGTTTCCAAGGTAAATTATAGCCTATGTGTTGGCCAGACTTAATACCTATACAACAACAAAGAAATCAATCAAATCCGTCCAGTAGTTCCGAAGATTAGCGTGCACAAACACTGCTTTTCTACGATTTTATTATATGGTATGTATTTAGAAATATATAAGTATGTTCATCAGTTGTCTAGTACCCATAACACAAGCTCTGCTTAGCTTGGGACTAGATGGCGTTGTGTGATAGTTGTGGAATATTATTATTATTAACTTAAGGTTATCTAATACTTTTGTTTCTAAGAGCCTATAATGCACAACACGATTTCTAAACACGCCGCCGGTGCAGCGCGTTTTAGAAACGCACGTTGAATGTGCGTTTTCATCAGAGCAATTTGTTATCGATTGTTTTAGGCTGCGTCTGACTTGAGTGCGTATTGCGTCTGTATCGCTTCAAACGCGCTGCACCGGCGCGTTTTAAAAACGTGTTGCGCATAGGATCTAAGCTTTGCATTCGGAATTATTTAAAAACACACCAACTCGCTTTTATGCCAGCCTAGTACTTTCAGAAAAAACAGAACACAAGTAGTTCCATGGAACTACTGGGAGAAAAAAATCCCAGTAGTTCCATAATGGAACTAGGCAATGGGACTACTGGGATACCGCCGTTTTGTTGGCAAGTTAAAGGTCGAGGCGCAGCTGTGATCTATAAATAAGCTATTATGGAGAGTAGGCCTCCAATCAAAACTAAATTTAGGTGACACATTCTGAAGAAATAAGTCATATTCAACCGTTTTGGTATCATAGAATTTAGTTCTATTATAGGCTAGATTCCAGCATAAGTTTATTTTTACTAACAGCCTATTTAATTCAATACTCATAATCTAAACTATAAATAAAAACTAACTAGTAATATGTAAAAATAATAACAATAGAAATATTCAAAGGGCGTCAAAGAATTCATCTACATCGCTGTCAACGGGAACGGTGCCCAGAACGCTGGCAGCATTGCCACGTTGTATGGCAATGCTGATTCGTTGGCCTAGGAATAAGCCAGATAAGATTCCAGCATCAATAAATTACAAAATTGTCCAACATTTTAGAGTTTTGGAACACAATGGACACGATTTTTTTATTTGCTTTATAATCAGTGAACACTCACGTGTTCAACCTAAAACACATAGTGGGCTTGTGACGTCAGGACGTACTAAAAATGACACCACGGCATGACGTTTTGTGAATTTTAAAAAAGTCCTAACCGTCCTGAAAAAATACGTGTTCAATATTTTTTGTGTTTGAAGTGACGGGGCGCGGATGCGACTCTCATACATTTTCAAACGTCCGCGACGCGTCCTCGTCTTACGTCTTTTCTATGTGGGCCGCGCCTTACGTCGCGACGCTTCTATACATTAGAGACATAATGTCTCCGCCCCGTCTGCGTCATACGTCTTTTCTATGTGGCCCGCGCCTTAGGCTTTGGCCCTCTAAGGGGGACCCATCAGATTGCTGACGGCTCTTAAAGACGAGGGTCGAACACGCCATCAACCCGGGCTTAGTCCATGAGCGGACGTCGAGTCACCCATTACTCGCCGTCAACGTATATCCCTTCATTATGGTTCACAAGTATCAACAAGTAACTCCTGGTAATTAAAACGCCTCGTATAATACTGGAACCAGCACTAGATTACTTGAGGCCCAATTAACACCACGATCGATGGAAACTATAAATATTTTATGAGCATTTTACTAGACACGTAATTACTTAGAAAATGTGTCCTATATTTGAAGGACTCGTGGTTTAATATTATCGTAGTTTAGTTGAAGTTAAGCTGTGGTTGCTGAGGTATATTTTTGGTTGGGCTTTTATTATTCTCAAAAAGTTAGGCAGATTCTGGTTGCCTCCACAGGAGACGCCCAGAGCGTTGGAGAACATGGCATAGCAGAAATAAAATATAACAACAAAAATCATTTAAAGACCCCGTACGAGGACAAAAGGTAAGATTATTGTGTGTGGTAGAGGAACAAATATATCATAATATTCATCCATCCTCATGGGCATGCGAATGGTGAGTAATGGATGATACGCCGTCCGATCATAGATCAAGTCCGGACGACGCGTCGTGTTCCACGCGCGCCTAGTTGTCAGTAATCTGATGGGGTCTTTTAGAGGACCAAAGCCTGCCGGGGTCGCGGGACTGCCTCATCAGGCAACCATGACCTTGGAACATAAAGGGCCGTTGAAGGATAACCGTGGATTTTAGTCAATACAAGTCTGACAGTCCCTCCCGCCGTGCACTGGGGTCGCTATGCTCACAAACACACAATTGCCACTTTTTTCATTACAATACTATTGATAAAAATCGAATATTTCTAAATATAACCATGACTAAATAATGTAACCACTACACAAATGTATATGTATGTACTGCCACCATTGGCCTACTTGACAAAAATGTCAATCAATAATACGTACTTCCGGATATGGACACTTTTAAGGGGAATGTAATGTATACAGGAATAATTACCAGTATTTTGTTTCGTAAAATGTTTTTTAGGTTCGCGTTTGACTACTGGCATGTTATAAGCAATGATGTGGTCGACGTTGAAGCACGCTTGCCTGGAAGTAACCTGTTCAATTTTGACTTAAAGACCCGAAGACTGTCCAAGTGTCCATGGCCCTTTGCGGGGCCCCCGTGTGGCCCCTGAGCATGCGGACGCGACCAGCAAAGCTGGTCGCATGCAAAGTCAAAGTCAAATCATTTATTTTAAATAGGCCATCAGTGAGGCACATGCCAGAGAGGCTCATGGATTTTAGTCAGAATTATTTAATGATTTTACCAAGCTAAAAACAAGAAGTCAGTTTCAAATCAAAGAGACTTAAAGCGATGCTCTCCCCTTAATAAATAATTTAACTTTATCAATTTTCAATAGCATACTCGTCTGTCTTTAACGTTTGTACAAGCGTTCTTTCATTCACCGTTCAATCATTCATTTATCGTTCATTGTTTTGTCATTCAGTCACTTTTGATTAAGACATTCCTTTTCACAATTTCAGTTTTAAATGTTTGAATATGAAAACGTTGATGAATATGTTACACGAATTTTTACGGAGTGACTGCCTACATATCAGATCTTGATAACTCAGTTAAGGGCATAGTCTTAGTAAATAATACAAATGTCTCTTGCTCTGGAAGAAGTGGAAGGGACTGTCAGACTCGTACTGACTAAAATCCATCGTGTTCCTTAAATTTTCCGTAACGTTCCAGGGTCATACAGTTAACTGCTTAGGTAGTCCCGCAAACCCAGCATGCATTTGGCCCTCTAAGGAGACCCGGTCAGATTGCAGACAGCTCTTAGAGGCACCCCAGGCATGGTTCTTGATCGGACGACGAGCTACCAATTACTTGGAGCCCGCAAGCCCAGGTTACAAGTAGCCAGTGGTTCCCTTATCAGGTGTGGACCGCTAGGTCTGTTTTGTCTACGATGACTGAATTTAAATTAGATAGTATATTTCCCCTTTTAATACCATAAGTGTACCTATTCGATATTCCCCTGCGCCTTGGGGATTAGTAAATAGTGTTTGCGTAATTTCAATGAGTTGTTATCCATTACAAACAATAAGGTCATCGCAAAACTCTCTTAGGGCTCGTAAACTGAGTAAAAATTACGTAATATGGGATCAGTTAAAAACTTAATTAAATAATGTTTTTTTTTTGTAGTATCGGATATTTGACAAAAAATTCTAAATAGGGTAGGCATACATGCTGTGTTCCCACAGAATTTGAGATTGATTTGGATGAATCCAACAACGAAGAACAGTCGGTTTTGGCCGTTGTCGGCGCTGGTGATAGTAATGTTGAAGTTAATAAGACTGGTTAAATAATGTAGTCCATTGTAAAAACATATTTATTTTTCTTTTGTTACATACAACAAAATAGACGGAGATACGACCTTTTAGCTCGTGGCTACATAATTACACCCGCACAGGCCGATCTTCCGGGTTAAACCGCGCTTGCCGAGCTTGGTCTGTGGATGGGTGACCATCTGCCACAGCGAGTTTCCTCCGTGTCTCGGGAAGCACGTAAAGCCGTTGGTCCCGACTGTCATTTGTAGATCTTTGACAGTCGTTGCTGTTAGTCAGAAGCTGTAAAGTCTGACGACCAGTCTTACCAAAGGGTATCGTATTACCCAGTAGTAACTAATGGCAAACCTTTTTGATGTAAGTGCCATGGACTGTCACAAATCGATATTCGATACACTGATAAGATTATCTAGTTGCTCTTATCAAACCATTGAGGGTATCGTTCAACTAATAAAAATAAAACATGTCTGGTAATCAAGCACCTGATTGGAAGTCCATTGACCCGCATCAGATACATGTATGGACGTGGACAAAAGCAGCGGAGTAGGTGAACATCCCAACCTTTTTTTTACGTGGTAAAATCATCAAATGAATCCTCCCGCCCTAAGTGGATGGAATATTGGAAATTGAAAGAAAGACGAATCGGCTAGTGCAGTGGTTAAGTGCTCAACCACACTGTTAATAGCTTCATAGCCAACATTGTGTGAGTACTGTGTACTTCAGAGCCATCATTGCCTAGATACCTACGTCTTTTATAGACTTGAATGACTCTGGCGGTTGAAAGTCATGCTCACTCAAATTTCTTGCAGATGGCGGCGTGTGTGTCGGATCATTTAGTTCCCTTCAAAATGGTTCAGCCGGATGGTGCTGATATATGTAGTCCGATCAACGAGGATTTTTTTGTATGAAGACCGATAATTCGGGTTAAGCCGTGCTTGTCGAGGTCAGTCTGTAGATGGGTGACCATCTGTCATAGCGAATTTCCTCCCTGCCACGGAAAGCACGTAAAGCCTTTGGTACCGGCTGTCATTTTTAGATCTTTGATAGTCGTTATACTGTTAGTCAAAAGCTGTAAAGTCTGACAACCAGTCTTATCATGGCGTATCGTATTACCCATTTACTGGGTTGTGGATGTCCGATAGGCAGTCGCTCCATGTAAAATACTGATATCCAGCTGCATCTGGTTCGATTGGAAGCCGACCACAATATAGTTGAAAATAAAAGGCTAGGCAGATGATTGTAAAATCATCAAATGAGTCTTCCCACCCAGGTCACGGCGGGAGGGACTGTCAGACTCGTACTGACTAAATTCCACGGTGTCCTTCAATAGCCCTTTACGTTCCAGGGTCACGATAATTCGGTAAGTCCCGCGACCAAGATCAACTCTATTAAGAAAACAAAAGTGATTTCGGAGGCTTTTAACCTGTGGCGTAACATATTGATGCGTATGTATGTACCTACTGGAATCGAGAGGAACAGTTCATCGCCCTCACCTGCGAGGGTTCTCGTTGAGTAAATAAGTCAGTCAACCTCGGAGTGACCGCGGTAAACAAAGCGTAGTAGGTTGGTTTGGAGGCTAACAGACAGTTTTAGTTAGGGAATATTTTTATACGTCAACATCAGTTAAAACAGGAGGCTGGCAAATGTAATTTTAGCTCCTTGAGTTCTGAGTCGAGCTACACGATAACTGACAAATGCTTGCACTGACTGGACAGATCCACTCAAATCTGTGTGGTTCTTTCTTTAAAAGACCATTTTAGACACCTGCATGGTCTTCGTGTAGCTTGAAAAGTATAATGTCTGGACTTTAAAAGAGAAAGTGACCCCAGTCGTTGTACAACTGGGTTTTTTTTTTGAAACGTTGCCCCACACTAGGGATTTCTCCTATATCGTGGGTGCGTTTACAAACATAGCAACTCACATACACTAACTCCCAGATTCGGAACAACTGCTTGCAGATCATACAAAATTTTTGTTCCGTGTGGCAATCGAACCTGCGTCACACAGCGCAGCAGTCCTATTGCTCAGCCACTGCGCCAGAAGTGCCGCCAAATTCCGAAGTACATTATAAAATTTACTCTGTGTTCTACTATATCATAACATATTTGGCATCGTACCAACAACAATGATTGAATAAGCGACAGTAGGCTATACCTGTTGCTTTCACAAATCGTTTGCCTTCTTGAATGAGTTTCTACGTGTTTTCAGCAAGATATCTAATCGGTCATACTTCGCAACTTTTGTGCGTACGGGTACAAGTAAAAAGTGTCCATAGGAATATCAATTCCAAGTTATTTTGGAACAATACACGCAGAGAAATGTTTACGAGAACTTCTGGTTGCAACCGTGACAGCAAGACTCACTAGTTGACTTTACAAAATTTCTAGTAATGAATACTAAGTAAGTAGTAGATATAACAAGGACGTAGTATTTATTACTAGAAATGTTGTAAAGTCAACTAGTGAGTCTTGCTGTCACGGTTGCAACCAGAAGTTCTCGTATAGGTACCTAGCCAGACATTTCTCTGCGTGTACGCGAGCTGTGGAGGCGCTAGATCTAAATGTTATCGTCATCAGTTTTGCGAGGTCTTATTCAGTTCCCACTCAACGGACACCACAAAAATGTATATACAATAACTATCTATATCGATATCTGTCATAGCGAGTTTCCTCCGTGTCTCGGAAAACACGCCGTTGGTCTCGACTGTCATTTGTAGATCATTAAAAGTCGTTAATGTTAGTCAGAAGCTCATAAGTCTGACAACCAGTCTTGTCATAGGGTATTGTATTACCCAGTTACTGGGTGGTGGAGGTCTGATAGGCAGTCGCTCCATGTAAAATACTGAGCTGCATCTGGCTTGGCTGGAAGCCGACCCAAATATAGTTGGAAAAAGGCTAGGCAGATTATGAAGTAAGATCAAAGACCACACACATAGAAACATTAAAAGCGTCTAACATTTAAACTAAACCTAGCTTATATATTATAATTTTATAGCTTTTAGATACAAAGAGAAATGTTACAATAAGCCAAAACAGTTCTTATTCTCAGAATTCTCAGTAAATTGATTAAATATGCAAGAGTAAGTTGTCAAAACAAGAAGTTGACTGTCTTTGTAGTCGAAGAGATAGGGGAATTACAAAATTATGTTATAGAGATTTAACATTGACATCCAAAAATAGTACATTATGCAACGAGTGAATAAAGAGCGGATTTAAAGCGAGGGCCTTATATATGAATCAAGAGCAAGCGAAGGATTTTAATGACTGAATCACGACCGCAGGGAGTGATTCATGATGATTGAATCACGAGCGAAGCGAGTGATTCAAGTATTTAAATCCTGAGCGACGCGAGTGATTCAGGCCCTCGATTTAAATCCGTTTTATTCACGAGTTACATACGATACTTTATACCATGACCACAAGAAAAATAATAATTAAGCGATAATATATAGGTATTTAACGAAGAAAAAAAAAAAAGGTGCGTTTACAAACATCTAAATTCACATACACAAACACCCAGATCCGAAACAAATAACTGAAGATCATTCGAAAATTTGCTCCGTGCGGGAATCGAACCCACTGTACGCGACGAAGTAGTCCAATCGCTCGGTCACTGCGCCAACAAATTGACATTAAACTCGGAACAATGATTTAAATCAAGAGTAACATTATCCTAACAACACGAGGGCTGACGGGGGTGGACCGCAGCAATGTGTTCTAAATTCAAACACCAAAACAGTGAGAAAAAGAGCTTTTTACTCACTGTTTTCAGTGAGAAAAAGTAACTTTTTAAAGTGGGAATGGTATAAAAATATTTATGTTAAACTGCAGACTGCAGATAGCAGGACTGCCTCAGAGGACTGTGGCCTTTCCGTGACCAATTTAAATTAATTTGATACACAGATCGTTTATAACCTAGATTAACATATACGATACTTTTTATTCCGGTAATACGTCCCTTTGGCAATAGCTAGCAGATAAATAGAGCCAGTAAGATGAAAAAACGTCTCTGTTATGAAAGAAAAAAAAACATAAAAATATTGTTTTATATCATTATATCTAGACAGGCATTATCGTCGAATTTTATCGATATTACTATTATTGTGGTCATCCAGGTCGTAAAAATGGCATAAAACCGATGGAAATCTTGTATCACCCTTCAGTAATGATATTTATCGATAGATAGACAGAGTTTTTATAGATAAACTAGTTATTGCTAGCGGTTACGCCCGCTACAACTTGAAAATTATCCCACGGGAAGATATAATAATATAATAATATTCCACAACTATCACACAACGCCATCTAGTCCCAAGCTAAGCAGAGCTTGTGTTATGGGTACTAGACAACTGATAAACATACTTATACAGGGTGCAATTGAATTCATGGGCATTATTTTAAACCAAGACACTACTCATGATACTAATTGCATTACGCAAATCAAAAATGTTATAAATGCAAGTTAGTATTATTTGATGTTTGTTTACTTTTCGTAACGCGCTATGCTGCGCTCGAGATTTTGATACTTGAAAACTTACTGGGGTTTATGATGTATTTTTTTTTATTACTTTTAGTGTTTATTTGCATTAATAAGCCTTTTGCTATGTATGTAATATGACTTACCACATTTTTAGAGTTATCCATACTTGCATTAATAATATTTTTGATTTGCTTATTATTAGGCCTAATGCAATTAGTATCATGAGTAGTGCCTTAGTTTGAAATAATGCCCACGACTTCAATTGCACCCTGTATATTTCTAAATACATACATAAACAAACACCGTCTTCCCATGAAAGTAGGTAGGTAAAAACTACAGAGCTCCACCTGCTAAGATCCTTCCTCCTTTCGCCTCATCCACATTCATACATCTGGTCATACACGCACGTCGATAACTAGTACTACACACCCGTCCTTTCTGAACCACTTCACCAATAAAGTCAGTGTAGGTCTTCCTAGGGCGTCCCCTCCCGCAGTTTCCACTCATCTCTGCCTTATAAGTTCCTTTTTTATGAGTGAAAACTCATCCTCGTGAAATCGTTAATATTTTTTTTTATGTGAGATGGGTTTGCTCTTGACCTTAGTCTAGGTCAGGAGTGACTAAGACAAGGTCGACGATGGAGCGAGCTTACCCAGAAGAAGCCTGTTCACTCTAACTTTGAAGACATTAGGGTTGTATGCGTTCGGAAACACAGATGCAGGCAGAGAGTTCCACTCCTTCGCTGTCCGCATTATAAAAGGCGTTTGGAAACGCTTAGTACGAATTGTTGGTATAGCAATAAGGTAAGGATGGTAATTTGCCATGCGTCTAGATGTGCGATGATAGAAAGAAGCTGGTGGGATGAGGTCGTGGAGTTCTTGGGCACACTCTCCGAAGTACAGTCTGTAGAAGACCGACAGACAGGCTACTTTGCAGCGATGAGTCAAGCTATGAAGCTTAGTCGAGACTTTATACCATTTGTGTAAAATCTGTTCAGTAGTAGTTTGCTTGAAAGAGACACACATTAATCCATCCATCTAATCTTACAGACTTTAGCATTTGTAATAGTAGTGAGATGTCCATATCAAACTGGCATGTCCAAGAACCAAAGATTCAAAGCCATGTGCATTCTATCAACCCGCACTAGCCTCGTGTGGTGAATTATGGCCCATTCCCTCTCACAGAGAGGAGGCCTGTGTCCCAGTAGTGGAAACATTATAGGCATGATGATAATTATGTACAAGAATCGTGGGTCTATAGTTCAACTTCACTTTTTTTTTACGAAAAATTCGCGTTTGACCACTATCTCACATAAAGATAAAGCATTTTCCTTGAAACTGAAACTGTACATTTAATATTTTTTTAAAAGAATACTTGGGATGTGATCTACAATCGACACCGAAGCCAAAAATACAGTTTTTTGAATTTTTGACTATTTGTTCTTTATGTATGTCCGCGATAATCTTAAAAAGTACTGCATAGTTTTACTTCAAATTTTACACGAATATTATTAAGAAATCGGGTCAACATCGGCTACATTATTATCACGCTATCACCTACGGGGAACGAGTAGTGAACCTTTATTTCTTCAACGCATTCACGCAAACGACTGACGTCACGGGCAGCGGCTAGTTATGTTATAATATTGTAATTTAGACCCAAGTCCTGCAAGTTTTGACGATCCAAATAGGCGATTGGGTAATAAAAATATATATTTTATTCTGACCCGTCTATTTGCAGACGTTTACTCATATTCTATGACTTTATGATCGGTATTCGACTAGCCGATATGATTTCAAGAGTACCACATATTTTGTTGATAAATATTGAAGTAGGTATCTTTTTGTGGAAGATAGAAAAGGGTCCTTTATAAGGTACAAATGGAGTACCGTAATAACAAAAAGGAAAAAAAATGGTCAATATCTGTGTCTAAGAAAAATCCAGCCAAGTGTACGAATCTCATTTTTGTAGCATGTTTGGGAGCTTGCTGATGACGCATTCTTTTATCTACGCAACAATAACTACTTACCATCTACCCAACAACTATGCAACGTATTTTTTTTTTTTTATTGGGACAAACCCACCACACTATTCCCAAACCACTGCAACTCCTGAAAGCCAGAATCAACAGTGGCAACCACCAGAAAAGCGCCGAGACAATGAAGCTCGACGTGTCCCGGAGAATGAATTTACCTGTCTTGGATCCTGCACGAAATTAATCAGAAAAGAATAGTGGAGGAGTAGGAAAAATATGTTTCCACAATTATGCAACGTATACGCAATAACTACGCAACGTATACGTTACAACTACGCGAGCCAACGCCTTCACAAAACACAACACGCGACCCGAATCGCTCACCAACTCCCCATAGAATTAAAACCACTACGAAAAACAACTTTTTCCTTAAAAAAAAACGGTAAAACGCAAAACATTTCTAGTGCCTGACCTCAAAAAAAAGAATAAAACCGTTGGTTTTTCAAATGAAATACCTTCGCACAGTTCGTTTGATAGATTTCGTGTGAACCGCTTACAAAAGCGAAAAAAAAGCATTTGTTGGAATACGAACTCTTTGGAAAGCGCAGAATGAAAACCGTATTTGTTTGTTTTCAAAGAACTGTATTGAAAGAGCATTGAATCAAAGCTGAGAAGGAATGTGAAGGATTGGTTATCATAGAAGGTTTTTAGGGTTCCGTAGACAAATGGTAGAACACGGTACCCTTATGGATTCGTCATGTCTGTCCGTCCGTATGTCACAGTCACTTTTTTGCGAAACTATGTATATTTAAGAGAACTAAAGGTTGAAACTTGGTAAGTAGATGTACTCGTATTCTGTGAACCGAATTTAGATTTTCACACTTATACAACATTATTTTTAGTATATGCGAAACCTGAATATAGTTTGTTCAGAATCAGTAACTGATTCGATTCCAATAATTTTTACACCATGTTATACAAAAATATTTTAATTACATTTTGTTACCAGTTAATTACAATACAATCACCGTACGGTGATTGTAGTTTTTAGTTAGGTACCTATTGCCAAACTATTATCACGAGTGTAAAACACAGTAGACGCGGTTTACGCGGGTGTACCGCGAAATGAACATGTTTTTGAACGGACAACTTGGTAATATACAAGCTTATAACTTTGTGATTTTTAATGATACGGTTTTTAAATTTTGTACATAGATTCTTTACACAAAAATATTAGACAGGTGTATCAGGTTTCGCATAAACAAAAAATAATGTTGTATAGAGAAAAAAAAACAATAATTTTGGGGTTTCCATAGTAGAAATTATGGCAGCACGATGTCTCGCTGCAACATGCTGACCACGACCACTCTGTCAAGAGTGAATCGACGAAGAAGAAGAAGAATAGTAGAAATTAAATGATCATGATGTCTGATCGTATACAAAGGAAAAAATATATTTTCGTAATGTCAGATTGTATAAAAGTTATACGACCAAGAAACAGTACTTATTACGGTTTCTTGCGGCCGGGCTCTTTGCCTATTCGACAAGAATTCACAATTAACTGAAAGGCTTGAAGGGTTGTGTATTGCTAGATAAATACGACAAGCAGTGAATAATTTGATACCTTGTTTAGATAATAATCTGTACAAGGAAAATAGAGGTTCCTACGCCGCTCGTATTATAACGTAGCGCATATTTTAGTTTACACTAGCGCGAGCGGTTAATGGACTATCCAATACAAAAACTGTTTTAATATTTCTGTGTTAAGTACAGATAATGCGGTAAATAAGTATAGTTCGAGGTTTTGAAATAATTGTCACTCGTCCATTTATAACTTATCAGCACAGAGACAATTACAAGAGAGAGGCGACCTTCTCGCCACGCTCCGGCTACCACGGAAAATGGTCTAGGAGTTAAAGCATGCTAGGGCCGCGTTAACCTCTTAAAATATTTGCGAAGCCCTGGCAGGCCTATTTGGTAATCTCGGACCCTGTCATTTTTTGCTGACAGCTCAATGTAACGCGCGAGAAACACAACGCGCCATCGACTTGGACCTGATCCTTGATCAGACGGCATAGCTACCTATTACTCGCCGTCCGTAAAACCGCATCACTGCCTATTCCTTCGAAGAAACCAGACGATGTGGTAAATATTTCTTTAAAAATTAGGTGCGCTCAATCTACAGCACAAAATAAGTCAGAAGTCAGAATTTACAAAACTTTTTCTCATTATTGTTTGGGAACTAGTCGACGTAAACGGGCATCCAATTGTTCAGTTATCATTGAGATTGAGGGGAAATTAAGCGTTTTTAGAGATTCATTGCTGCAAAGTAAAAATTAGCTGAGAGTCTAACTTGCATGCGACGCGATGCTAGCGTGGCATTTCCTTGGCGTACGTCATCGTGCTAAACGCCGGCGCTAGCGTGGCGTGTTGTATGTGACGACTTACCATGTGTTTTCATAGCATGTAAGCACGCCAAGAACATGCCACGCCAGCGTCGCGCCACGCCAAGCTCACTGTATTGCAAATCCTTAAGGGTTCTGTGAAACCATCGAAAAATGTGTTACTTTTTATATCCTAAACAATATTATTCACTTTGTGCGAATTCAATGGTAAGGACTGTCAAATTGATCAGAGCGTACGAAGTGACAGAGATGTGAAATAACTTTGCACTCTCGGGAGCGACATGTTTCAAGTATAAAGCAGTGGTCCGACCAACGGCGAGAGAACGAGTAAATCTCGGCGATTTTTTCTCTAAAGAAACGCACAATAGATGTACATTCCGTGTAAACGAAAGAGATGCATTTGCTCTCTGACTGTTCACACTGCCGGCGACGACTCGTTTTACGCGTTATGTCGCTGAGCGACGAGCTTTCAAAAATTCAAAAAAATCAGCGATGCTCGCTCACTCGTTGCTCGCGTTCGGTACAGTGAATGAAATGTCACATAAAGCGACCGCGGGCGAGTAGCGCGAGTAATCGCTCGTTGCCCTTGAACACTCGCTGTCACCTGGCGACAAAACTATCGAAACTACACTCGCTTCCCGCCGATCGCCAACTCTTTTAACCGACTCGTTATTCGTTCATCGTCGGCGGTCGGACCACTGCCTAATTTGCAATACAACGTTTTAAAATACTGTTTTAAGTACAACATTTTCTATTAAGAATTGCCATGCTTAAATCGGTAAAAATCTTTCAACATTCTACCATTTTCTAATTTCTTCCGTCGCGTTGACAAAACTTATTTTTACGGTGCCAGGCTATGCGTGCTGTCTATATAATTTAATGTCTATATAATGTCAGTTGTAATTTTTCCAAAAGTCATTATTATAATCAAAATCTCTGATATAAGGAGAAGTGGAATTCCCTGCATCTGTATTTCGCGACAACTATAACCTTGGGGTCTTCAAGTCAAGAGTGAACAGGTTACTTCTAGGCAAGCGTGCTTCGTCGTCGACCACCTCTTCACTTACCATCAGGCGAGGATGTACTGGTCAAAGGCGAACCTATCATTAAAAAATTTTGTTGGGTACATTCCCATGGTTTGAAATCGTTACCATTTTGTCACTCTGTGGCTGAAAAGCTTTTGTTGGTTTGTTTGCAAAGCTGTGCTAACACAATTAGAGGCTGTTACGTCACCGCTAGGGGCTGTAGGGTGACCATAAGGGATTAGGAAAAGCTAGGACAGAATGCAGCTAAGTTGTGCCCGGATATACTCCGCATACATAATAACATAATTTATAATCTAATAGTACTGTAACCATTATTCTCATGCCCAGATATACTCCGGATACATAATAACATAATTTATAATCTAATAGTACTGTAACCATTATTATAATGACAAGAATCTATGTGAAACGTCTCCACTTTTGTAATCGACTCCTAAAAAAGGAGGTTCCTCAATTCGACCGTTTATGCTTTTTTATGTTTGTTCGCGCAGAACTTCGTCGTTTATGAACCGATTTCGATGAATCTTTTTGTGTTGTGCAAATCAAGGTCTGATGATGGAAGACCAGAGAAATCGAACGGACCTTTCAAAAATCGTAAATAGACAATAAAACTGACAAACGCCGCAGTCGCCCAGTCGCCAGTCGCAGGGGCGACTGCGGCGTTTTTCAGTTTAATTGTCTTAAGAATTTTAAAGCACTATGATGCACTACTACAATTTAATCAAGGTTTGGAGTCGATCTGATGATGGGACCAAGAGACAGTCGAAGGAACTGCTCAACGATTCACAACAGCTATGTTGTGTTTGAACTTAATTCATTTCGTGTATCCGAGAACAGATGACGGGAGTACTCAGCAATGTACGGATTGGTAGTTAGGTATTCATTGGTCATTTGGTAGGACTATATAGAAGCGCGACCTCTTCTCCGTGGACCACGTAAAGTACTCACGCCACAAAAATAACACTGTCTGTGGCCTGAGCCACCGCGCTCGGTAGTGTCACTCATTAATTAACAGTATAGCAATTAATATCACAACAAGAACTTAATAATAAACACTCGGGAGGCTTACCACGAGCTCTAAAATCATCCAGTTTAGGACTTACATGACGTCAGTCATGGCCTACTAGATTGAATCATTACGATTAAATCTAGTGAGCCATGGCATCTGACAGTCAAACCTTCTAATTCGTACCATAATGTCAGTTTAATTATTCAATCTAGTAGGTAGGCCATGCCATTAGGCGTAACGAAGGGCGCTACAGATTATTCAAAGAAACAAAGTTATTTGAAACGTTTTTGATGAAAAAGAGACGAAGCTATTTAATATTAGCGTTGTCTCTTTTTCACCAAAAATGTTTCAGCCACAAATCGCGATCAATTCACTTTTAACGATCCAAATGACACTAAGCGAATTGGACGTCACGGTACGACTTTAAGCGATGCAGTTTAGGAACCTAAACTGAAATGTTTTGCTTTTGAATCGTTTTTAATCAGGTCATGGCATGGTAGGCTTGTGTATGTCGGTAGGCATGGTAGGCTTTCTGATCAAAGAAACAGACAGATAGAACGTGCGCGACAAATAAGATGAAGCCACTTTTTATTTAGGTATGCATTTTTACCACATAAACTGGCAACACAGACCAAGTTTTTGTGTTTCAAGTGTACCGTAAGCTCCGGGTGATCCTCGCAGTGGTGACACCCAGGCGTTTCTTCCCTCCCTATCCGACACAGGTACCTCCCGAAACTTCCGTGTCCGGTGAAGACCTGCGTCATGCGGTAGCAAAAAATGCATTAAACATATGGCATGCATATAATTTATAGGAAAACTGTTAAAAACTCGCTGCCTGTATCTACCTGAAAAGCATTCAGTTTGTTTAGAAAATGTTTGTAATATCATACTTAGTGATTATTCCCGTTGGAATAACATTGGGTTAATGAGCGGACAAAAACTTACATCCAATTAATTACCTATAAATCTTTCATCAATCATCTAGAAACATCAAAATATTAAAAACTAAATTAAAAACTATGGCACCTCTTGTACATCTTTGACAGCTCATAACTCGGAAACGTGACGCTTTACGAGATCTATCGATATATGAAAGATTCATTCGTGTACGCCGTTTTGAAAAAAAATCAAAATGGCGGATGGCACCTGGTACAAAAGATACAAAGCCCTTTGGATTATGTGGTCACCCTGCTCGGGGGTAGCATCACCAAGGGAACGTGGGGCCTTGAGTGATCCAAATATTTTCCTCTCTTTATATTGAGTATCATTATTGAAAATAAATTAGATCTTCGCCTAATTTATGAATATAAATTCTTTATAGAAAATCATTAGATTACATCTAGCACGCTTTTGCACCTTCGACAAAATACCGGGATAAACTTTATTTTACGTGTTGTTCCAGACTATCAAGCTCTCTGAGCAAGCGCGGGTATGCGAACGCCGAGTATTGGGTGACTCGCCGTCCGATCATGGACCATGTACTCGTCGTTGAACCGACGGTGCGTCGTGTTCCACGCGCGCCTCAAACAGCTGTCAGTAATCTGGCGGCACCCCCTTTAGAGGGCCAAAGCCTGCCGGGGTCGCGGTACTGTCTTATCAGGTAACCGTGACCCCGGAACGTAATGGGCTATTGAAGGACACTGTGGATTTTAGTCAGTATCACAATTCCTTCGTCTTGCCCTGAGTGGGCGGACTCATTGGATGACTTCACCACGTAAAAAAAAAGAGACGTGCTACCCAAGGGCGTCGCCAAGGGGGGACAGGGGGGCAGCTGCCCCCACCCCGTTAGATTTCAAAAGCTGCAAAGCGACCGAAGTACCGAGCAATTGACTTCCTTACCTATTAATAAATTTCGCATCGCATGACAAAACGTACATAAATTCACAATGTTTAATGTATATTGTAGAAAGTATTGAAATATACAGAATAATTTCAATATTCTGAATAATTCAGCCCCATTCCCCCCCCCCCTTAGTCATAAGCTGGCGACGCCCTTGGTGCTACCCTTCCTCTCTCTTCTTCATATCTTTCCTGGGTCGTCATTGGGTGCTACCCTTCCTATATAATTTAAAAAAAAAAACTTTTTTTAAAAAAAATTTAACCGCCTTCAAAAACAACCACAATAAAGGGTAAAATAACTTTTCTTTCGGAAGTCGGTGGCTTTGTTTTTTTAATTCGTTGTCTTTTTGCCACCGACTTCCGAAAGAAAAGTTATTTTACCCTTTATTGTGGTTGTTTTTGAAGGCGGTTAAATTTTTTTTTTTAAAAGTTTTTTATTTTACTCTTTTTAGTTTAAATATTCAACCCAAAATCTTGTCAAAAATATCATTTTCTTACATGTGCACTAGAATTTTGTAATCCGTGGCACCGGTATTAACATCGCTCATGTACACATGCTAATAAAATTCCCTATCTCAAAAACTGCTGAACAGATTTTGATGAAACTTGCAGTATTCCCTAAGGTGAACGATCCCTACAACAACAAAAAAATAATTTTGAAAATCAGTCCACTATTGGCGGAGTAATCGCGTAACAAACACGCAAAAAGTAATGTCATCCAAGTAGCCGAAATCAATAAAATGCTCACAAAATAAAAAGTACTGAACCAAATCGGATGAAATTTTTATGGGACCACACTGCAAGTATACTGCATCGAACAAAAAAAGAATAACACAAATCGGACTACAAACCTCGGAGTAATCGATGTACATACATAAAAGAAAAAAAAAAAAAAAAAACATACCGACCGAATTGAGAACCTCCTCCTTTTTTTGAAGTCGGTTAAAAAACACTGGCGATATTGACCAGCTGACCCCTTGTTTATTATTCCACTAACATAAAGTAATAAGAAGAAAAATAGCCAACTTCTGCATAACTTTTAAATAAATTGTCATTGGAAAAGTTTTAAAATATCTACAGAGGAACTTGAAATGCGGCGTGCGAGAGTTCTTGAGAAATGAGGACTCATTTTTGTTGAGGACTCTCGCTTTAAATGAGACTCGGATTCAGAGGCGTTAAGATCATTATTGATCATTATAAAAGTGACTTCGCATACATATATATAGGTTATTATGTAAAAATAGCTTCTTCTGTTATTCCATGATTTTGAATTTGAGAGCATTTTCAGTATGTGTATACAAAATTATTTTTAGTATACTCGTATGTGAAACGGAAGACGCTGGATGCAGGTCGCTTCCAACCGGTATATGTGGAGATCTAAAGGGGAGGCCTATGTTCAGCAGTGGACGCTCCTATGGCTGAGATGATGATGATGATGATGTGTGAAACCTGAATATAGTTTGTTAAATATCAGTATCTGTGTCCAATATTTTTTTTACACCATGTTATTTTTTTTTTCCAAAAATATTTTATATTTCAATCACCTTACAGTACGGTTAGGCACCTTGTTATCAATGAATGTGAGTTTTTATAACACAGTTTTGAAATTTTGTACATAGATTCTTTACACCAAAATACACATACTACATGTAACACGCGTGTGGAGCAACATTTTTAAGTTAAAAATAAATACTTGAATTTTGTTAATAATGTAATCCCCAACGCTGTCAATGAGTTTCCATTATAATAATAAAAATTGTCGCGATAATGGTACCTATAAAAATAAGAGACGAATCGTCAAATATAATATCTGGGTAAACCCACACACTTTATACTTCTCCAAAACAATTCTTAATAATCTCCGTCGACAGACATTTTCATTTTGAAAGTTCAATTGGGGTACTCTGTCAATATGAAAAAACTTCGCGGCTTGACTGTTACAAGTTACTTCGGATTTCTTGGGAATTACGAAGTGGATTCATTTGGTAGAATCGTGAGGGTCACGAATCATTGGCTGGTTAGAAATGAGGTTAATTTCTGGTGCAAACATTGTTGGTAGGTCATTTTGAGCTAAAAATATTAGGAACTGTGAAAACAAGGGTGTGATAGACGCTTTGTGTATTTCATATATCTATCATATCCTACTTTGCGGGAGAGACGGAATGGGAAACGATCGCCTCCTTCTGCGAAGCAGTCATGCTAGCAAAGGAGGAGGCGGGACGCGTGGGAGACGACAGCGTCCACCTCATGATTCAGCCGAAAGAGACTTGACGTAACTTGCAGGAGATTGAACCCGCCACACGTCAGCATAATAGGAATCTAGTCATTAATTTTTAATGCAAGTAAAGCCGCAAGCAAAAGCTGTTAATAAATAAATAATAAGTATAAATTCTAGTAAACATAACCCTTACGCGTCAGTGTACCCACAAACTCAGTAACACGCAAATAATTACGAGTAAATCCTTCAGGACAAAATAAATAAACGGATGAAACTCACATAATGCTACCCTAATTAGTTCCAAGGTCAACATGAGACCAACACAAGGTCACACGGGAACAACACAAGGTCACACTGGATCAACACAAGGTCAATTATTTACTATCCTTGTTAGATGTGCCTTAGTTGAGTAGATTACGGACGTGGGAATCTAATTAAGAGAAAGGGTCGTGTCTTTTATTCTATTAAGAGAAAACTTCTTTATCCAGTTATGAGAAGAAAGTTTCGAACGGTTTAAGGCTGGCCTTACACGAACTACTTGAAGTAGAATAGAAATTAATCAAAGAAAGAAAAAGTTTTTTTATTGTGGTAAAATCATCCAATGAGTCCTCTTACCCAGCGCGGGGCGAGAGGGACTATCAGACACGTTAAGACAAAAATCCACGGAGATCCTTCAATAGCCCTTTACGTTCCAGGGTCACGGTAACCTGATGAGACAGTCCCGCGACCCCGGAGGGCTTCGGGCCCCGTCATATTGCTGACAGCTTTTTGAGGAGCATGCGGAACACTGTGAATGATCGGACGACAAGTCACCCATTACTCGTCACCCGCGTGCCCGCGCCTACGGTGTCTGGATCACTTTGAGACGTCCATTGCTGTGGGCGTCTCCTGTTACGGCTGGGTCGTGAGGTAGAGGCTGTCATCTCCCTCACGCGTCCCGCCTCCTCCTTGGATAGCATGACTGCTTCGCAGAAGGAGGTGTTTACTTCCCTTTCATTAGACGGTCCCGCGAGCCCTGTTTCTACCCTTTTGTCCAACACAACCGTTAGAAAAATATCGACGACTCAACCTTTAAAATAATTACTGCTATCCTTCATTTTGCTAGCTATAAAACGTTTACCATAAATGCATAGCTTTTGTCACCGTTTGAACGAACTGACAGCGCTTTATATCGCCACAGCGGCTGCCGGGTCGATAGCACAGCGTCGATGTATTATTTATGTCGCCTTTTGTACTTTTAAAGCTCGATTCTCGATTTAATAGTATCTGTTGTTATGTTTTAGTGTCATCAACATCTGCCTGCCTTGCCCCAACTATATTGGGGTCAGCTTCCAGTCAAACCAGATGCAGCTGAATATCAGTATTTTACATGGAGCGACTGCCTATCGGACCTCCACACTGCCGTGCAGGCCCTAAAGTGCAGTATGAGGAAAAAAGAGGTTTCGAGAAAACCGCGAAAAACTTTTTAACACTGTTTTTTATAATATTATTGATGTATAAGGTGCATATTTTTATTGCCACTTAGTCCTAGTGTGAACAAAGATGGTATTTACGAAAACAAATGTTAATTTAGTTTATTAGATTTTAATTAAAATCGGATTTTGTAAAATCATAGCAGTTACTACATGCAAAAAGTTACTCATATGCAGATTAAAATGCGGTAAAAATACTCGATACCACAAAATTTTAGATTTTTTTACTACTTTGCAGACTAATTTGCAGCATAAGACTTTCTTTTACTGCATTTTAATTTGGTGTCTTGGACTAATTGCACATGTAGTATAAAAAAAAATCAGTACAAATTGCTTTTTTGTTTTTTAAGTTTCTGTTTTTTTTCAAATTAGTTCCACCTTATTTGTTGATGTCTAAACGTATAAATCAATTATGTTTCATTTCTAGACTACATCTTTTCAAATTCGACCTTTGTAATGATTTTTTTACGAAAAATGATCAATGGGAAAAAAACATGACGTGATGTTTTTTTCCTAACATTTTTATGTACTATGTATTTCATTACAATGCCATTATAAATTAAAAATATGACATAGCAATGGCATTACACTCAAATGATTTTATGACAAACTGTATAAACTCCTGAATATAAATTTATTTTCATTTTATACGCATTCATCCGCCTTGAAATGAGTTGAAACGGGTAATAAAAACACTGTTTAATTTCGAACTGTTTTAAGCAGGTGTTTTAAAACAACTTGTTTTTTTTTTAATTATAACAACTTCCAACTTACGAGAATGTTTTATATAGGCAAGAATTGACAGAAAAAATAGTTATTTGTTATGCAAGGCTGCAAAGTTGATTTTTTTTTCATATTTTGAATGAGAAAGAGAATCGCGCAAAACTCCATTTTGTGCTCTAGAGCACAAAGTGTTGTTCAAAATTCGAACACGTCTTGTATACAATTATTTTCTACACTGCCAGGCGAGCCGCCCCCACTACATTTCCTCACTGTGGAAAGTTGTGTGTTGCACTCGGCAGCAAAGTTTTTCTGCGTCTTGTACCTTTGAACACTTCGCATCGCTCAGGATTCTATATTTGAACCACTCGTTTCTCTCGCGGTTCAATCTTAGAATCCTTCGCTCGCTCAGTTTTCAATTCAAGTACTCGCGCCAAAAATCAACTTTGCAGCCTTGCATAACAAATAACTATTATGTGTAAATAAAGTTGACATTTCTTTTATATTAAGTATTATTAGTCCAGTCAACGGGGAGTTTTGCACTACAAAAGGTGGTGTATCTTTTGTTTTGTATTGCTACTCATGAAAAATTTAAGTTTTCGATCTCGAGATGTGTCTGCGTTAGCCACCATCTAAGATTGAAGGGGTCCAAATTCGTTCTTTTTCACATAATGCTTCAACAGTTGACTTTATGAAAAAAATGTCTAAGAGATCTGATGACTTTATTGCGAAGGTAAACGTTGAGGCTTCCGAAAAACATACCACACCACCACCACACTTAAAGGAACACAAAACATGAGGAAACACTAAATTGTACACAAAAATTACTAGTTTTTTTTTCACATATTTCACTCTAGCTTGAAAAGTACCCCTGATTTTTGCTTGGGTTTTCGTGGTAAATTAGAAGTATTTGGCTGATTGAGAGAGAGAGTTAGCGACAAATTCTGACTAAAACGCAGTAAAATATGACCTGTACTGCAGTGAAATTAGTAAAATCGTTCAAGTTACCAATTATAATGCAGTAACAGAGTGTCATACTGCGTTTTAATTAGAATTTAAGTTATTTTAATCTTTTGAAAAATACCGACTATACTGCAGTAAATAATGAACATACTGCACTTTAGTTGGTTTTTACGATAAAATGTTACTTAAATAACACTAAATAAAATACCACATTTTAGTACTTTGCTGCATTTTAATCTGTGGAGCATGTGAAATAAACTATTGATCAACCATGCAGTATTAACACTTTTGGTACAAAAACTACTTACTGCGTTTTAATTTATATTCCTCAATATATTTTTTGGGTGTTGAATACAGTTTTTTTGTGGTAATATCGATATTTACTGCGTTTAACTTGGTAAAATGACGGAGCGTGGTAGACGTAACTGCTATAACTGTATTTTAGTTGGTATTGTAATGTATTTAGACATGCAAAATTAAGTTACTGCTTTCATAAATTTGATTTTTTATCCGTTTAAAGCATCCTAACAAATACCTGATTAGATCTTCATGTTCCTTATAACGTGCCCATTAAGGTTCAATATTCAACAAAATAATGACAAAAACGCTGTTACTGCGTTTTAGGGCCTGCACGGCAGCACAAGCCAGTAACTGGGTAATACAATACCCCATGAAGACTGGTTGTCAGACTTATGAACTTCTGACTAACAGTAACGACTTTCAAAGATCTACAAAATGACAGCCGGGGCCAACGGCTTTGCGTGCTTTCCGAGGCACGGAGGAAACTCGCTATGACAGATGGTCACTCATCCGCAGACCAACATCAGCAAGAGCGGGTTAACCCGGAAGATCAGCCTGTGTGGCTGTAATTATTTAGCCATGAGCTCTTCTACCAAAGGCCACCACAGCTCTCCAAAGATAACTCATAAATAATACGAAAACAAGATAGTCCACAAAAAGTCTTACGTATTGCGTCCATTTTAAATCGAACCACAAAATCTCCCTTGTCGCATACACCCCTTTATCTTCTAAATCACCAATACTCATGAAATTCTAGGACGGCGATAAAGTTTACGGTTCAACCTGTAAAACCTTTTAGAGGTAGACGATTTAGTTTAGGAGACAATGTATGTACAATGTGAGGTGTACACCGTTCCTTTGTTTTTTCGAACTACCTATGTTGTGGTTACCTATTTCTTTTTGTAAGAGCTGTTTGAAATGGGTGCGTCTTATTTCATATAAACTTATTTGATACATTTTCATTTCAATAACGTTCACATGATATAATCAACGTGAGATATACCAACGGTTGATATAATTTCTTTACACATAATGTTTGTGTTACTCTAAAACTCATTTCATATAGTTTTATTTGATATAACGTTTATTTAAGCGAAAATCATTACATATAACGTTTGAAACATATCCTTTAACGTTTAAACATTTTCTTTGATGACTTTGGCTTATCCTTTGAACTTTGATTTTTTGCCTTCACAATTGCTATTGTTTTTAGAAAAATTTAGTATCAAAGAGCGAGCGAAGCGAGCTCGGGACTTGGGACACCCCGACACGGACAGGTTAGGTTACTTTAAACCTTGCACCCAGAAATAGGAGCCCCGCGAAGCGGGGCTCCGTCAAGCCAACATGACAGGTAGTAATCAGTTATTTGACCTAGGATGCAAGAGCGAGCGAAGCGAGCTCGGGACTTGGGGCACCCCGACACGGACAGGTTAGGTTCGAAGGGGATGGCGGGGTCTGAAAGACCCCGCCATCCCCTTCGTGTTAGGTTACTTTAAACCTTGGACCCAGAAATAGGAGCCCCGCGAAGCGGGGCTCCGTCAAGCCAACATGACAGGTAGTTATCAGTTATTTGACCTAGGATGCAAGAGCGAGCGAAGCGAGCTCGGGACTTGGGGCACCCCGACACGGACAGGTTAGGTTCGAAGGGGATGGCCGGGTCTGAAAGACCCCGCCATCCCCTTCGTGTTAGGTTACTTTAAACCCTGTACGCAGAAATAGTCCAACATTCATAGCAGGTGGTACTATTACTAGGCACATCAATGTTAGATTACTTTCCAAAAGAAAAAAAAAAAAGAGCAAATAAGTTTTATGTCTTTTGAGTGGTATACAAAACGAATTTATATTCATTGATTGTTATGCTTAAAGAAATTAGTCATAATAAAATTATGTCAATCGTTTATTATATTAACAGATCGTTATATCAAATAAAATTATATATTCAGTTGTTATCTCTTGTAAATTTTAGAGATTTTGTAGTTATATCATATATTACTTACCCGTTTGAAATTTTGGAAAAGTGAAAACTTTCTCAATACTTCTCCAATTACCTCTAAACACAGAAATGCTGACCTTGCTGAGCGAAAGTGATTTTGAACGAATTTAGACGTGTTGATTTTTTTTGTTGGATAGGGTATACTTCCGGAATGACCCCATTAAAATTTTATTCAAATCGGACTAGCACTTTTTGAAAAATCAACATAAATCAACAAAAACCTAAAAAGTTTTCAACTTTGTCTACACCGATTACTCTGAGGTTTGTGGTCCGATTTCGATGATTCTTTTTTTGTTCGATACAGTATATCTGCCATTTGGTCCCATCAAATTTTCATTTAGTTATGTGCAGTAGTTTTTATTTTTTATACATGGGCGTTGTTATTACCGGTGCTACGGATTACAAAATTTTAGTGCACATGTAGAAAAATGTATTTGACAATATTTTGGGTTGAATAGTGAAACTAACGTTTAAACATTTTCTTTGATGACTTTGGCTTATCCTTTGAACTTTGATTTTTTGCCTTCACAATTGCTATTGTTTTTAGAAAAATTTAGTATCAAAGAGCGAGCGAAGCGAGCTCGGGACTTGGGACACCCCGACACGGACAGGTTAGGTTACTTTAAACCTTGCACCCAGAAATAGGAGCCCCGCGAAGCGGGGCTCCGTCAAGCCAACATGACAGGTAGTAATCAGTTATTTGACCTAGGATGCAAGAGCGAGCGAAGCGAGCTCGGGACTTGGGGCACCCCGACACGGACAGGTTAGGTTCGAAGGGGATGGCGGGGTCTGAAAGACCCCGCCATCCCCTTCGTGTTAGGTTACTTTAAACCTTGGACCCAGAAATAGGAGCCCCGCGAAGCGGGGCTCCGTCAAGCCAACATGACAGGTAGTAATCAGTTATTTGACCTAGGATGCAAGAGCGAGCGAAGCGAGCTCGGGACTTGGGGCACCCCGACACGGACAGGTTAGGTTCGAAGGGGATGGCCGGGTCTGAAAGACCCCGCCATCCCCTTCGTGTTAGGTTACTTTAAACCCTGTACGCAGAAATAGTCCAACATTCATAGCAGGTGGTACTATTACTAGGCACATCAATGTTAGATTACTTTCCAAAAGAAAAAAAAAAAGAGCAAATAAGTTTTATGTCTTTTGAGTGGTATACAAAACGAATTTATATTCATTGATTGTTATGCTTAAAGAAATTAGTCATAATAAAATTATGTCAATCGTTTATTATATTAACAGATCGTTATATCAAATAAAATTATATATTCAGTTGTTATCTCTTGTAAATTTTAGAGATTTTGTAGTTATATCATATATTACTTACCCGTTTGAAATTTTGGAAAAGTGAAAACTTTCTCAATACTTCTCCAATTACCTCTAAACACAGAAATGCTGACCTTGCTGAGCGAAAGTGATTTTGAACGAATTTAGACGTGTTGATTTTTTTTGTTGGATAGGGTATACTTCCGGAATGACCCCATTAAAATTTTATTCAAATCGGACTAGCACTTTTTGAAAAGTCAACATAAATCAACAAAAACCTAAAAAGTTTTCAACTTTGTCTACACCGATTACTCTGAGGTTTGTGGTCCGATTTCGATGATTCTTTTTTTGTTCGATACAGTATATCTGCCATATGGTCCCATCAAATTTTCATTTAGTTATGTGCAGTAGTTTTTACTTTTTATACATGGGCGTTGTTATTACCGGTGCTACGGATTACAAAATTTTAGTGCACATGTAGAAAAATGTATTTGACTATATTTTGGGTTGAATAGTGAAACTAAAAAGGATAAAATCAAAATTTTTTCAAAAAAATATGTAACCGACTTCAAAACAACCACAAAAAAAGTTCAAAATAACCCACAAAAAAAACTTTTCTTTCGAAAGTCGGTGACTTTATTTTTTATTTCATTGACTTTTTTTGACTTTTTGTCACCGACTTTCGAAAGAAAAGTTTTTTTGTGGGTTATATTGAACTTTTTTTTGTGGTTGTTTTGAAGTCGGTTACATTGTTTTTGAAAAAATTTTTTTTTATTATTTGTAATGTATGGAATTGTTTAAATTCACTCACATAGATAATCGAAAGCGATCCGATAGTCTATCTATGTGACTAAACAAAAACGCCTCGCTTCGCGTTCGCCACGCCTGTCTGTTTGACAATAGCTTTATAGATACATTTTAAGTGGTAAAAGAGAGGAAAAATTAATAAGCCAGATAATTAAGTTGTTTTTAACAAAAATATATTATGTATGTATGTATCAATTTCCTATCATTACTTTAACTGCAACTGGTTGCGCCCGTGTGTTTAACTGGTAAACGTTTTACACTTTTTAGTGTGAACAGGCATAAAACTATGATCTGTGATTACGTAAACAATTAATATAATACGAGTATGATAGCAGAATACTTCGACGATTTTCTGTCACTTATTAAAGAGTTCCCTCGATTTTTCCAAGATCCCGTCATCACATCCCAACCTGATTAATAAGAGACCATCTGTAAAGTATACCGTTTCATACAAAAATGCGTCATCGAAAAATCGGTTTTTTTTTTTTATTATTTTATGGTTAACTTCGCGTTAGATCACTATCTCGCTTGATGGTAAGTGAAGAAGTGGTTGACGGTGAAGCACGGTTGCCCAGAAGTAAAAAAAAAAGATTCCTACGAATTGGGAACCGCCTCATTTTTTCGAAGTCGGTTAAAAAGATAGAAAAGATATTATACTTTGTTAGTCTACAAGCTTTAAAAGCAAATTAAAATAAAACATCTGTTTCTCTGTGCTTCTATTTACTATACAACCATTAGTACATAAGCAAGCAAGTCAATGAACTAAGCCCACACAAGGCAATACCAACCTTAACTTTAAAGCACAAAGTTGAAATTTAAACAGTACGTAATTTCAATTTCAATGCACAGTTTTCAAGTGGGTAGATAAGTGAATATGCACTTTCAAGTGTTTTAGATAAGGTTTAAAACACTTTGGGAATTTTTATTCCTTTGTAGGGGTTGCAAAATGATTGTCACGCGATTTAGAGATACAAAGCTTTAGTATGTTTTAGCACGCGCTATGTCTGTTTGTGATCATAATTATTGTGTTTGAATCCTTGCATTCGCACCCGTGGTGCTAGGCAACTGGGCTTCTCCCAGTTTTAATGTCCCTTTGTGCCTGTTGGCCTTGTTTTGTTCTGTCTCCGGCCTGACATGGAGGGAAGTGGAAACGTATTTTTTCCTACACGTGCACTATTCTCTCTAATTTTAAACGCCGGCTCCACACGTTGGCCGTGTTGGCCGAACAGAGGGAGACGGCGCTATACCAGAAAGCAAGACGCAAATAATTCTATCTCGTTTCTTAGTATAGCGCCGTCTCCCTCTGTTCGGCCAACACGGCCAACGTGTGGAGCCGGCGAAAGAATTTTTGAATGGTTTTTTAAGCAGTCAGTAAAGTCTATCTGTCGTACCACAAAAAGTTAAACATCTATTAAACACTCGTCTAAAAAAGTGTAACTGCAAATGAACCTTAGTATATCGTCAACGTCAAATGCCATTTTGAAGGGGATTAAATATAATGACCACCATAAAATGCTTTGATACCCTTAGCTACTACACTTCAAATTGTATTCGAACACCAAATATAGTAAATGATCACCAAATCTAAAACTCGCTTTAGCAAGATTTCAGGGACACCCCGAAGTTCGGTTTGGTTAGGTTCCTTTAAACCTTGTACACAGAAATAGAAGCCCCGCTAAGCGGGGCTTCGTCGACCCTGCTTATGTAGGTTTTTTTATTACACATAATAGGTTTATTTCTTTATTACTTAGGAAACGTTATTTGGTGACCATTTATCCATTTTGGTAACCGTTTAGAATTTTTTTGGTAGTAAAATAGGTACTTTTTTGGGTGGTGTTTAAACACAAGCCTAAGTATATCGTCAATGTCAAATGCCATTTTGAAGTTGACAGTTTCTTTAGACAAGTTTTCAACAGATGTTTGTTTAAAAAAAAATTTATAGATATGGAAGAATCCTATTTTCCAGGTATTTCTTTGAATGGAGAGAAGTGACCTCCTTCTGTGAAACAGTGACGCTTCAGAAGGAGGCCGCCGAACGTGATCGTGAGCGGGTCGATCCCGTTCGGAGAAGGAGGCGTCCGGGAAGCAACCGCCGTGGCGCCTAATACGCCGAAACCCCGTCTCCACAGTGTTTAAGGCAGGCGAGCCTTTGAGATCGCGGGCGATCAGAGTAGGGACTATGTTCGCTCACTAAGTGATCTCAAGGAAGAAGGTAGCACTGTGATCATGTGCTACCGTGCACAGTCAGACTCGGGGAAGACAGCTTCTGGAGTTGGTTCTCTCCTCCATGTGTTGATGGTGATCACCGGGGTGGTTTTAGTGAGGTACAAATCCCACACTCCCCGGTCTTATCCCCAAAGACCGGGCGCCTTTTGAAGGATTCCCCCAGAAAACAAAAAAAAAAGGTATTTCTTTGAAGTAAGAATCAATAACAAATATTATCCACATCGGTTTCTCACAGACTATACACATTTTTTTATTTTCAATAAGAGACGTTTTGGGGTCGTATTTTAGACGCCCTTTGAATGTTTGTGTGTTTTTTTATTTTTTTTACATCTTTAATTATATTAGTTTTTTGTTGTAGTAGTGCCCAGTATTTATGTCGTTGTTATTTATTATTCAAACAAAAAAAAAAATCGTCGAGACTCATTATTAATTTGAAAAGAACTACCTATTGCCCGCGGGTTCGGTTGTTTATTCGAAAATTATACTATGACAACGAGATCCATGACGGAACCCCTCTGCAGAGGGCCAAAGCCTGCCAGGGTCGCGGGACTAACGAATTACCGTGACCCCGGAACATAAAGGGCTATTGAAACAGTGGATTTTAGTCAGTACGAGTCTGACAGTCCCTCCCGCCCTGCCCGGGGTGGGAGGACTCATTTGATGATTTTTACCACGTAAAAAAAAACTAAAGTCTGAAATACCATCAAGTATTTTGAAAACTAAAGTCTGTTTGAAATACCGTCAAGTATTGTGACTTTAACGTGTACTGACAGACAGACAGACATACAAGATGACTTTGACTTATAATATTTAGTCATTTATAAATTCCTAGATGGAAAACCATTTTTTTCTCTTGATGACCCAAACCATCATTATTTTAATTTATAATGTATTCAAAGTTTATTTTGTGTTAGAAAAACATAAATAAAATATTTACTACCTACTATTATACTAGGTTCCCACCACGGCTTCGCTCGAGCGAGCATAAAGGGCTTCACACACAGCAGCTATAATGTAAAGATGTACATTATAGCACGATACATCTCATTACATCTTTCCATAGAGATTCGAAGATGTAAAAATATACATTATAGCTGCAGTGTGTGGTCTCCTGACGATTTCTATGGAAAGATGTAATGAGATGTATCGTGCTATAATGTACATCTTTACATTATAGCTGCTGTGTGTGAAGCCCTTAACGAAGAAAATGACACAATCAGCCTTTTACAGTGTAACCTCATCATCTGCCTAGCCTTTTCCCAACTATATTGGGGTCGGCTTATCTGTAATAATATCTGTGTTTTACATGGAGCGACTGACTACCGGACCTCCACAACACAGTAACTGGATAATACGTTAACGCATGGTAAGACTGGTTGTCAGACTTTTAGAGCTTCTGAATAGTAACGATCGACTGTCCCAGATCTACAAATGACAGCCAGGACCAACGGCTTTACGTGCTTTCCGAGGTACGGAGGACGCTATAACAGATGGTCACCCATCCACAGACCAACCTCGGCAAACGCGGCTTAACCCGGAAGATCGGCCTGTGCGGCTGTAATTATTTAGCCACGAGCTCCTCAAAAAATAATGTATTATGCAACTAAAATAAGAACCGTCGTTCGAAGCCGTGGGGTGGGGTGGAGGCAGGACGCTGTCCTCTCCCTCACGCATCGCGCCTCCTCCTTCGCGAGCATTACTGCTTCGCAGAAGGAGACGACCGCTTCCCACTCCGTCTCGCCCCGCAGCATTGCCTCGACCAATGCCGGGCGCGAGAGGTCTCCGCCTATCGCCGCCGCCGTGGTGAGGACACGGCGGCGCTCTGCCCAAGCGGGGCAGTCCTGCACCGTATGCTCCACCGTATCCTCCGGGCGATCCTCACAGTGGTTTCCTCCTTCCACATCAGTCACACCTCCCGAAACATCCGTGTCCGGTGAGGACCTGCGTCATGCGGTTGGTCGGGACGCCGTGACGCCTATCCAGCCACGGCGTGCCCGGAAACAATAATGACATGGAAATAATATCAACAGGACATTAAAAATAATAAGGTAGGTATTTTTTTATATTATTTTCTTTTTTTTGTGTGTCTATGTTCTGACTAGTGTTGATACGGAAAAATGTTCGTCGTGACTACTGAGAATTTGTTATAGAAAAACTCAGTAGCACGTTTAGAAGAAAGGAATCAAACCCCGGACCCCATGCTTGCTCCACAAACGCGAGACCAAAAATAGTTAAAACTCCAATAAAGTTGCGTTTCCACCAGAGAGGTGCGATGGACATGTGTCGTGCGAGGATGTCCAGCTGAGCTGTGAAAATGCGTGGGGGTTTCCACCAAAGCTGTGCGATGAAAATTTGCCTACGATGATGTGTAGCGGAGCTGTGAAAACGCGCATTAATGTGTGGTGCGAGGATGTGTTGCGAAGCTGTGAAATGTGTCGACGAGGGTGCGGTGTAGTGGGAGCGGAGACACAACACATTCCTCGCAACACATCCCTCGCACACATCCCTCGTACACATCCCTCGCTTGTTTTGTATGCGTAAAAATCTAGCTCCGCTGAGCCGTTTCCATCAGAGCTGTGCCGACCGAGGAGAGGTAATGAAGCGATTCTATTGGTTCTTTACAAACACATCCCTCGCTACGCATCCTCGCACATCTCTGGTGGAAACGCAGCCTAATGAGCCTAAATTGATGCTACCGTTTTCTAGTGATGCGTTTGTACATTAATTTTTGTACATTGATTAGTCTCGGAGATACGGGAACGCATTAATCAACCTACTACTTAGTAATTTCTTTCTTTCTGTATTATTTTTTTTGTTTTCAAAATTATATTCAGTTTTCATTTAGTTTAAGAAAAATTAAAATTATAATTTTACCAATCATAATGTTAAATATTAAATGGTAAATGTCGCGTATACCGGTAATAGGCTTGCATACCAGCGCATAAGTTTATATTTTTTCTTTTCTATTACTGCATTGTATGTTTTGCTGTTGGTGTACCTTTAAATAAATAAATAAATAAATACATTCGGCAATTGATTTTCGTTGTATGTAAAGTTTTAATGTAAATGTTTAAAGCTAAGGTAAGTCACCTCTATTGTTTTGTTTTAACATTCGCCAACAGTCTACAATATAAAAATCAATTGCTGTTCATTAGTTGCGCTAAAACTTGAAAACGGCCGGACGGATCTTTGCAATTTTTTTTTTTGGTTTTCTTCTTTTTGAAAATCCAGGGAAGGATTAAAATTAAAAAAAAAAATCTGGGCTGGTACGAAGTTTGTCAGGTCAGTTGGTACAAGATAAATTATTTTGAATTTAGAAATAATGCATCTTGAAGATCTTTGAAAAAATTTAACGGTAAGTGTTTTTGCCACCATTGTAATTATTTTTTCGTTCTGTGATGTACTTTGGACTTTTTAAGTTTCGCATACACCAAAGGTAGATAACATTTTGAGACACTTTAAAAAATACAAGATTCATAAAAGTTAAAAATTTTGCTTATACTATCTATTTTATTTGTTATTTTTTAGAGTTTGCAACTCCTTTCTTTTAATACTAAAGAACACCAGTTGCCAGCAGCTTTGTCCGATATAATTCGAAAATTATTCATCGAAAAGAAAAATCGAGATAAAATCTATCCTACGTGTTTTAAACTATCCGTGTACCCAAAAATCCCGGAAAATTTGTGTTTAAAGAACATAATATTTGTCATTCTAAATTAAACTTAATCTGCTAAGACTCACTGTTGAGATTTCAATGCAATTAACTCAAGCACATTCAAGGAATCATTGTGTTAGTTAATTTAGTATTTAAATAATGTAAATATTGTTAAAAAAAAAAACATATTCATATTTTCATTATAATTCTCATTTTCTCAAAAATAAAACTAAAATCTGAACCGAAATAAATTTCGTGATTCATAATTTAAAAAATATGCGAGCAGCAGAATGCTAATTTATTTAGAAAAAATGACGTTATGAAAATATAATTTATTATTAAATTCTTTGTGCAAAAAAAGATGGCGGTTTTCGGGTTCAAGGCTATCTAAATATTATGTAATATTCAAAATATTGTATATTTTTAATTTTTTTTTTTGGACAACTTTGTTTTAATGTCGCACTAGAAATAATTTATATAGGGTAAACTACCAGTCATTGGACACTATCAGTTATTGGACAGAACTCCCTTTAATCGTTTTTATTAAAGTTATGATTCAAGAGTCTAACAATGCAACTGACTCTTTATGTACTCCGTTTATAGGTGATACTTAAAAGTTTAAAACATTTCTAATAGATGGCAGTAATTGGTCAAAATTAATTAATTTTCTCGGCGTCCGGACGGTTACCGGTAATTCTAATGAGAAATAAAGAATTTGGTAAGTTTAACTACTACATGTTTTAACGATTTGTATTCTACCTGACAGTCCTATGTTCTTAGTAGTTTGCACAGTAATGTATAATGGTATTCTGTACTGATTTTAATATGATTACATACAGTCAAATACGTTTTTTAGGTTATTATGTAATGTCCAATAACTGAAAACTTTTTTGATTAAAATCTAATTATTGGACAAGCGTCCAATAACTGCAATTTTTAAATTAAAAATAATTGAAATTATTTTGGACTCTACTGCGTATAACTTTAGGCTAAAGGAACCATTTTTAATAGTGTTGCTCTTAGGCACCTTCTACTAGTCTTTGGACAGGGTGTCCAATGACTAGTTTTAACATTAAAATCAGATATTGGACACCCTGTCCAAAGACCGATGACTAATTTTAAGATTAAAATTAGTCATTGGACACCTTGTCCAAACTAAAACCTACCTAACTAACGGTACTGTCTGATAACAGTGTTTAGAAGTAGATAAATCAAAGATGCCCAAGGGGTAAAAAGAAAGACTACGATTAGCTACAAAAAATATGCTTAATAATTAACATTCGGTGCTGATTGAGAAAATATAGAACTCAGGTAATTTTTTTGTTTGATGTGAATTATAAAAGAGGTATCTTATTTTGTTTAATGCTTACAAGAAAGCATTTTTTTTGTATTACATTAGAGCTGCTAAGACGGAATAGTTTTGAAAGCAACTGTGATTATTAATGTTTCTTCTAAGTCTTAGAATCTAAGAGATATGTAGATAAAAAATGTTGTTTATAAATTTCCCCTTTATTATTCCGCGCTATTTTAACGATTTATAAAAATAAATCGTTAAAATAGCGAATAATGAAGGGGCATAACTTAGCGTATTAATCTTCTTTTGAACATTAATGAGCTAAATTGTGCTGTCCATTAACTAGTATAGACTGTCCAACAATAGAAATTCTGTCCAATGACTATATATTTGGGTACTTTTTTTTTAACAGGATTTTTTGTTATGTATATGCTATAAAATATAATTTTTAAAAGCAAATTATGTTAACATACACATTGAATAAGCAAAATAATAACGATTCTAGCTTGTAACTTCATAAATGTGTCCAAAAATAATTTTTAATCTATAGAAGGTCCTTAAGTGTCCAATGACTGGGCGTTTACCCTATTCACATGGCAAAACTTTTGTCATAAAAAAATTAACCGCCTTCAAAAACAACCAAACAACCACAAAAAGGGTAAAATAACCTACAAAATAACTTTTCTTTCGGAAGTCGGTGGCTTTGTTTTTTATTTTTCCCTTTTTAGTTGAGATAATCAACAAAAATCTTCATAAAATCGGTGTCTTTGAAAATCTACAATCCTATTAAGCAAAACTGATCTATGTGAGCAACTTCATGAGATATCCATTATTGTTATATACTAAAACCTTCCCCAGAATGTAACAAACACTTTTATGAAAACTGCATCAAAATCGGTTCAGCCAAACGCGAGATAATTGCGGACAAACATGCAATCGTCCCTTAAAATCTACGATCCAAGTAAGCAAAACGGATCCACGCGGGCAACGTCACGGGATATCTATTAGTGTTATATACTATAACCTTCTCCAGAATGTAATGAACACTTTCCTGAAAACTTCATCAAAATCCGTTCAGCCAAACGCGAGATAATCGCGGGCAAACATACATACATACTAGGTCGAACTGAGGACCTACTTTTTTTTTGAAGTCGGTTAATAAAATCGGCTTCTTTGAAAATCTACAATCCTATTAAGCAACAAAAACGGATCTATGCGAGCAACTTCACGAGATATCCATTATTGTTATATACTAAAACCTTCCCTAGAATGTAACAAACACTTTTCTGAAAACTGCATCAAAATCGGTTCAGCCAAACGCGAGATAATCGCGGACAAACATGCAATCGTCCCTGAAAATCTACGATCCAAGTAAGCAAACCGGATCCACGCGGGCAACGTCACGGGATATCTATTAGTGTTATATACTAAAACCTTCTCCAGAATGTAATGAACACTTTCCTGAAAACTGCATCAAAATCCGTTCAGCCAAATGCGAGATAATCGCGGACAAACATACATACATACATACAGGTCGAACTGAGAACCTACTTTTTTTTTGAAGTCGGTTAAAAACCGACTGAATTGAGAACCTCCTCCTTTTTGAAGTGGTTAAAAACAACGTTTGCCGGGTCAGCTAATAATTTATACTTAATGTACAAATAATGACGTATTTTTTGCATTGTTGTTAGTACACTAATGCTCATTTGGTATTCAGAATATAGAAGTAGTTGCAAATATTTGTTACATCTATAATAATATGCATGACTAGCTGTGCCCGCGACTTCCTTCGCGTGGATGTCGGACCTTAACAATGTAAATTGACAATGTTTCATACAAACTTTCATCCCCTATTTAATCCCCTTGGGGGTAGAATTGATCAAAATCCTTTCTTAGCGGATGCCTACGTCATAACATCTACCTGCATGCCAAATTTCAGCCCGATCCGTCCAGTGGTTTGATCTGTGCGTTGATAGATCACTATGTCAGTCAGTCACCTTTGATTTATATACATATATGTATTTAGATATACATCAACATCATCTGCCTAGCCTTTTCCCTAGTGTCAAAGCAGACATGGAACGGCAGGATTTCTCGCAAATTATAGGTACAGACGACCCTAACTTAGCCTCCACCGCACTAATAACCGTAATTAAAAATATTTTTAATGTAAACACAAAATTAATCCAACTATCTAAAAAGAACAGAAACTTGAAACCGTGGATTACCCCCGGTTTACTAAGATGCATTCGCCATCGCGACAAGCTACACAAAGAGGCAAGGAAGTCACCTGATAATCCAATCACGCAACTCACATATAATCGGTATCGGAACCATTGTAACGGTCTCCTTAGAAAACTTAAAACAATACATGACAAACAAGAACTAGAAAAAGCAAAATGTAATCCTAAATCACTCTGGAATAAAATAAAAGACATCACTAACACAAAAAAGAAATGTACATCGCCTTCGGAACTCCTAAACACCGAACATGATTCAAAGGCAGCAATTAATAAAGTATGTAACTTCTTTGCCACGATTGGCGCTGATCTAGCCACAAAAATTCCATCATCCTCGCAGCAACCCGCTGCACCAATCACATCCGTAAATTCATTTGTACTCCTTGAGGTGGCCGAATGTGAGGTTGAGTCCACCATCATGGGCCTGAAGCATGACAGCGCTACAGGTTGGGATGGAATACCAACTAATCTTCTCAGGGTTTGCCGGAAGACTATTGTGCCGGTAATAACTCACATTATTAACATCTCCATAGCAAAAGGAGTATTCCCGCAACCCTTCAAGAAGGCACTAGTCCATCCAATTCACAAGAGCGGGACCAGAGACTGTGTCAACAATTATAGACCAATTTCAGTACTCTCAGCACTCTCTAAAGTAATGGAAAAGTTGATAAATGGTCGCCTCGTAAACTACCTGAACAAGTACAACATTGTTGCATCCAACCAATACGGATTCAAAAAAGGAGTCTCCACAGAGGACGCAGTTATCGATCTCACTCAATACATATCACAAAAACTAGATGACCACCAAAAATGCATTGGTATTTTCCTAGATTTGAAAAAGGCCTTTGACACAGTCTCTGTTCCCACCCTTCTCTACAAACTAGAGTGTATAGGCATTCGTGGTAAAACTCTAAACCTCTTCAAGGATTATCTTCAAAACAGAAAGATGACAGTAAAAATCGACTCATGCCAAAGTGACGAAAAAGAAGTGGCATATGGCGTCCCACAGGGCAGCGTGCTAGGGCCAACTCTGTTTCAAATATATATAAATGACTTATGCACGATGTCCCTCCAAAAATCGCAGATCTTCACATATGCTGACGATACGGCGATTGTCGTTTATGGCAAGACGTGGAACGATGTTAAGCGCACTGCGGAACAGTCGATAAGGACTGTTGGGAAGTGGCTGCACCGAAACCTTCTGACTCTCAACGTGGCAAAATCCAATTTTATTCCTTTTTTTATTAATTATAAGAACAAAGCACCTCCCGATTTTGAAATTATGGCACACTCATGTTCAGATCACAACCACTGCTCATGCGCAACGCTCACTCGCGTCAAGCAAACGAAGTACCTGGGTGTAGTAATTGATGACGGACTGAAATGGTACGACCAAATTGAAAACATTACTTCAAAAGTCAGACGACTTATTTACATTTTCAAATCTCTAAGGCTCTGTGCAGATACACACATTTTGAAAATGGTTTACCTGGCACTTTGTCAGTCCGTTATCACTTACTGCATCCCGGTTTGGGGAGGGGCCGCCAAAACCAAGTTTATCGAAGTGGAAAGGGCGCAAAGAGCTGTCCTCAAGGTTATGCTTAGTAAACCATATAGATATCCAACTAAAAAACTATATGCGGACTGCAAACTACTCACAGTGAGACAGCTCTTTGTTCTCCGAGCCACACTTAGGAGGCATAAGGCACTTCCGCCACCAGATTACACTAAGCGTAGAGCAAAACTCATTTTTCCAACAATAAGCCACAAGACTGCATTCGCCAAGCGACAGTTCTATGTTATGAGCGATTTCATCTATAGAAACATCGCAAAAAATACCCGAATAACTGGGCTGAGACATCATGAAGTAAAGTCTAGTCTTCATAATTGGCTCTTAGATCAGGATTACGCTCGTACAGAGGACCTACTTCATCTCCGGCAGTAATTGTGCAACAATCCCGACTCTTACCGATTTACACATAATTATAATTAGATCACAACACAATACACACTAATATATACAACCTCAATCATACAGACACACTTACGCACACTTATACTTCCCAGTACACATTAACACACTCATATACATACCTACACATCCACACTACACACTATTACCAACACATACACACATAACACAATAAAATTCTCCTATTCCTAGTTAAAAATTTTTGATAAAAATAAGCTAATACTTTCAAACTTTCAAACCTGTGTATTCTCTCAATTTAATAAAAAAAAAAAAAAAAAACACACTCTGCAATAAAAGGTTTTGTGTGCCAACGTGACAGCAGAACACTGACTCCTAAGTCACAGGATCTCCTAGTTTGGGAGTCAGGGATGCTCTATTTATATGTACCTTTCTCAATGAAATTCATGTAACCTAGTGTTTAAGCAGTGCAGAAGGTTTTTGTATGAATAAAGATTTTTATTATATTATTATTGTTAACTATGTTGTGGTCGGCTTCCAGTCGAACCACATACAGCTGAATATCAGTATTTTACATGGAGCGACTGCCTATCGGACCTCCATAACCCAGTAACCGGGTAATACGATACTCCATGGTAAGACTGGTTGTCAGACTTTAGAGCTTCTGACTAACAGTAACGACTGTCAAAGATCTACAAATGACAGCCGGGACCAACGGCTTTACGTGCTTTCCGAGGCATGGAGGAAACTCGCTATGACAGATAATCACCCACCCACAGACCAACCTCGGCAAGCGCGGCTTGACCCGAAAGATCGGCCTGTGCGGCTGTAATTATTTAGCCACGAGCATATGCATGATATTCGATATTTAAGAAACACGAATGTTTCTTCGTATGAACTTTTTTATTTCATAACAGGATCAGTACCTCCTGAGTACCTACAAACTAATTTTATAACATTTTTTATATACCTGCATTCGGCCCCATACATTTCATTGTTACTTAGTAGTTTTTTTTTTAAGTTTTTTTTTTTCACTTATTTTGCACATGGACGATTTTATTACCGGTACGGTACTACTTATTACTTATTTGTAAAAAGAAAACATTTCTTTTAAAAGAAAAGTAATCGCCTTCAGAAGCCACCACAAAAAAGCAAATAACTTAAAAAAAGTTTTTTTTTTGCAGAAATAAAATTCCGACGCAATGATTGTAACAAAAAATATGGAAGAAGAAAACCAGTATAATAAGGAGGACCAACCAACCGTAGCTGCGCCATTTAAAAAAGTATATCTATGGCAGAATATACTATTCCTGATATATGCACATATTGCTGGAGTATATGGACTATATCTACTTTTTACATCTGCTAAATGGACGACTATTGTTTTCTGTAAGTTTTTTTATAAATATTTTGACCCTTTTTTTATAAGCAAATAAATAAAAATAAATCCCACCCAGGGTAGGGCGGGAGGGACTGTCAGACTCGTACTCATTAAAATCCACGGTGTCCTTCAATAGCCCTTTACGTTCCAGGGTCTTGGTAAATTCGATAAGTCCCGCGACCAAATATTTTGACCCTCACTAGGAATTTCTGACTATACCGTTTAGTACATACGACGCTCTTACTAACCGAGCCACCGAAGCTCCTACCTATAGGTGTCGAATTCTTAAATCCATAATTATCTAACATCTTTCAGTGAAGTTTCACGCAATATCAATATATGCTATGAAACTTCACAGAGTATTCCAATTACTAAACAAATATATTGACATTACAGTCAAATAATGTTGTAACAGATGACGGCTGCCATCCCTAGTATCCCTACTTAATACACTCGAGAGCAATGAATCCGGGTCACTTAAAGAATGTTAAAAATCTCGGAAACTAAAAATGATAGGTTAATGCAATAAATTGTATTTAATAGACAATGTAATACTCCTTAAATGAAAGTAAAAAAAATATGAGTCACCATACATTTTATTAACACAAAATTACATAAAAAAAAAACTGCTGATCTCTCCTTAAAACAAAAATAGGAAACATGAAATTTTTGAACTTTATTACGATTTTCTTGAATTTTAATACTTTGTATTGCCTCCTCGTGCTTCCATTACTGCGTTTACGCGGTTTGGCATGCTGTACACCAAGTTCCTTATACGATTTTGGGGAACATTCTCCCATTCCTCTGTGAGAGCAATTTTGAGCTCACGAAGCGTGATTGGGGGAGGGTTTCGTTGTTTTACGCATCTGCCTATCTCGTCCCAAGCATGCTCGATCGGGTTGATATCCGGGCTGCGCGCTGGCCACTCCATACGAGTAATGTTCATCTCTTGAAGGTAGTCATTCACAATCCTACCTGTATGAGGTCGGGCATTGTCATGCATAAATATAGCATCCTCACCTAAATTGACCATAAATGGACCAACGTGATCATTGAGGATTTCTTCCACATATCTTACGCTAGTTAAAAAGCCGTTTTCTATGATCACCAGCTCTATGCGACTTTCAGAAGAAATTCCGGCCCACACAAGTACAGACCCACCACCGTAGGCTACTTTTTCTTCGATGCATGCTTGCTTGAATCTTTCCACTGGTCTTCGATACACTCTGTGTCTTCCATCGTGCTTGTAGAGCATAAATTTTGATTCGTCGGAGAACATAACTTTTGACCAATCTTCAATACTCCAATTTACGTGGCTCTGGGCATATCTTAGTCTTGAAATACGATGCCCACGCTCCAGTTTAGGGCCGTTTGCAGGTCTAAGGGGTTTTAAGTTAGATTCAGCAAGCCGACGTCTTACTGTCCATGCACTTAGGTTACTTCCTCCGAGGCGTCGAAACTGATTGGTGAGTTCAGTTCCTGTGAGAAAGCGATTTCGAAGCATGGTGTTCACCAAGTATCGGTCTTCTCGTGCTGTGGTACACCTGGTTCTGCCCGTTCCTGGTCTGCGTAGGTTAGAACCAGTTTCTTCGTAACGTCGGAGAACTCTTTGTACTGTTGACAGCGACACACCGACAGTCCTGGCTGTATCGCGCTGACTCCGGCCGGTTTCCAGGATTGTTAGTATTCTGGTGCATTCTTCAGGCGTAAGCGACATAATTTCAGCTTGAATAATGAATATAGAGCACTATCAACATGGTTTATGTACCCACATAAATGACAGATTACAAACAAAAGCAAAACCAAATGCTGTAATTTCGTAGTTCCACCTTCGAAAGTGGCCCTTTTTCAAATTTGATTTTTTTATGATATAACTTTACAATAACTAAGAAGTTTTAATACCTTCATTTAAGGAGTATTACATTGTCTATTAAATACAATTTATTGCATTAACCTAGCATTTTTAGTTTCCGAGATTTTTAGGATTCTTTAAGTGACCCGGATTCATTGCTCTCGAGTGTATTATAAATGCGAAAGTAACTCTGTCTGTCTGTCTCTCTTTCACGCTTAAACCACTGAACCGATTTGGATGAAATTTGGTACGAAGATAGTTTGAGAGCCGGGAATGGACATAGGATAGTTTTTATCCCGAAATTCTTGCAGGAACGATAAATAAACGTTGTGCGAGAACGAAGTCGCGGGCAAAAGCTAGTAATAAATATTTCATGAATATTATACGCATTAACTCATATATACTTTTACTCACCTGTATGGTACATAAAAAATATTTTGTTTAGTAAATTAAATTTAATTAATAGTCGACGCCTCTCGTGACCAGGTGCCTATTTGGCCTATTTCTTGGTCAAAAGATCAGCATTGCCAACCAACGTGGCAATGCTGCCAGCGTTCTGACCACTGTCCCCATTGACAACGATGTGGATGAAATTTTTGACGTCCTATTTTTTTATTTTAGTTTTCATTTAGTGATTTTGGTAAATATTTTAGTTTTTACATGTAGTCTGTATTATATATGTTATGTATTTTTTTACTAATTAAGTTGTTAATTAATAATAATGTAACACAATTACTTGAAAGACAACAATATAAATATATTTTGCTTTCCTCTTTCATTACAGTTATGATATCCTTCATCATTAACATGATTGGAATAACTGCTGGTGCCCATCGTCTCTTCGCCCACAAATCATACAAGGCCAAGAAACCTCTCCAGGTCTTCCTCATGCTGTGCCATTGCCATGCCTACCAGAGGACCCTTGCCACATGGATCAGGGACCATCGTCTCCACCATAAGTACAGCGACACAGATGCTGATCCTCATAATATTAATAGGGGATTTTTCTTCGCCCATTATGGGTGGTTGCTAGTAAAAAGTCATCCCGAAGTCGAGAAAAGGAGGCCAACAGTGGATATGAGGGATGTATATAGCAATGAGGTTGTAATGTTTCAGAAAAGGTTAGTGCATTTCAACCTTTAATTTAAAAAACATATTGCCTCATACTAGAACTTTCTCCTTCGTCGTTAGTGCGTTTACAAACGTAGAAACTCACATACACAAACCCCCAGACCCAAAACAACTACTTGTAGGTCATACAAATATCTGTTCCAAGCGGGAATCGAACCTGCGAAGCGCTGCGCACCAGTCCAATTGCACATCCACTTTGTTAACGGTGCTGCCAACTTTTTGAAGCTTTAATTCCTTGCTTTTCTTGTTAAATAATACGTATATGACGGCACAAAGAAAATTCTATTAAACTTTATCATTTGATATCGCTAAAATTTTGCACAAGCAATATGGTTCACTAAAAGACATTATACTACTAACACCGTAATCTCAAAGGCTGAATTAAGATGCCATACGAATGATTTGCGACCTCTCTTAGGCATTTGATTGAGTAAACCACGAATACTAGCTCTTGAATCTTGACCATTACGGTTTAAAGAAAACTTGCACTCAGTTTAGTGAAATAGTGATTAAATTATAGACAACAGCAAGTATAAATAAATTATGTCAAATAAATGGGTCTAAGAGTAGAGATGGGTGTACCACAAGGTTGGATATTGGGTCCCTTTCTTCTTAAGTATTTTGATCTACCACTTTTATTAGAAAACCAACCGCAAGTAAGCTGACGATACATTCTTAATATTTAAGATCCCTGAATCGACGCGTTATATACTTTTTTATGACATTTTTTAGTGTAGTAAAATCATCAAATGAGTCCTCTTACTCTGGATGGAGCAGAAGGGACTGTCAGACTAAAATCAAATAAAATCAACGGTATTCTTTCAGTAGCCCTTTATTTTCCAGGGTCGGGTTACCTGCTTAGACAGCCCCGTGACGCAGACAGTCTTGCGACCCCTTTAAATTATGACTAAAGCCAGTACAGTAAATACAGTAGGATAATAATAACTTCTATTTCAATTTCTTTTCAGACACAAGGAATGGATGTTACCTCTTTTTGCCTTCGTAATACCCACAGTGATACTCTGGCTCCTCGGAGACACATTCTCCAACTCTTGGCATTTGAACATCCTCAGATTTACAGTAACGAGTAATTTGACTTTTCTGACTAACAGTCTTGCACATTCCTGGGGATATAAACCGTATGACAAGACAATGAGAGCAAGCCAAAATCTTGCCGTAGTTGTCTTCAACTTCGGCGAAGGCTACCACAATTTCCATCACGCATTTCCCTGGGATTATAGATCAGCAGAGCTGGGGAATAACAAATGGAATTTAATAGCGAAAGTGATAGATTTTTTTGAAATGCTGGGTTTGGCTTATGATCTTAAGATGGCGAATCCGGAGATGATTGAGACTAGGAGAAAGAGAACTGGCGATGGTACTGATTTGTGGGGACGGGAGATAAAAGAAGAGTAATCATATATTTTTCACCTCACACGCTCGGAAAGATTCTATTTCTCATTCAAAATCTGAGCGCAAAACTCTATTTTGTGCTCTAGAGCACAAAGTGTTGATCAAAATTCGAACACGTCCTGAATTCAATTGTTTTCTAAACCGACAGGCGATCCGCCCCCACTACATTTCCTCGCTGTGTGAGGTGAAAAGTTGTGTGTTGCACTCGGCAGCAAAGATTTTCTGCGTCTCTTACTTTTGAAAACTTCGCTATGCTCAGGATTCTATCGTTTCTCTCGCGGTTCAATCTTAGAATCCTTCGCTCGCTCAGTTTTCAATTCAAGTACTCGCGCCAAGAATCAACTTTGCAGTCTTGCATAACAAATAACTATTTACCTACAATCAGGGGCCAGCATAACTTGACCCACTTTAACATTATTTTGCCTTATTAGATGGGTCATAATATAATGATGGAGGATCGACGCTTAATACAGTACTGCCTGAAAAAAGGAGTGTTATGTTTTTAAGGTTGCTTCATATTTTTTATTTAATTCTATATTTGTTTATAATAAATGTTTGACTGCTTTTTATTTCTTTTAAAGAACAAGGTTCAAAAATGTATGGACACCGTCCCCACCCTTGTAGCACCTTAAAACCTATGTTAATCGAAGGATCATAACCGTCTTATCATTTTATTGTTCTACGGCGAAACTGAAATGTGCATCCGAAAAAAGTTCTATCGACATGAAGGAATCAGAATCAGTCACAATGCTATGTTCCCGATCACGATGGTTTTCTCTCTAATTATTACCGTGGAATGATTTTGTTCGTTCGTGGCTAATTATTGAGAAGCTCGCGGATAAATAATAACAGCCGCACAGGCCGATCATTCGGGTTAAGCCGCGCTTATCGAGGTCGGTCTGTGGATGGGTAACAATATGTCATTGTAGTTTCCTCCGTGTCTCGGAAAGCACGTAAAGCCGTTAGTTCCGGCCATCTTTGACAGTCTTCACAGTCAGAAGCTCTAAAATCTGACCACCAGTCTTACCATGGGGTATCGTATTACCCAGTTACTGGGTTGTGGAGGTCCGATAGGCAGTCGCTCTATGTAAAATACTGATACATCTGGTTCAACTGGAAGCCGACCCCAATATAGTTGGGAAAAGGCTAGGAAGGTGGTGGATGATTTTGTTCGGAGTTTTCAAACAACTCTTTGGAACTAAATGGTGACTTCCGCACGGAAACAACTCACGGAGCAAAAAAAAAGTTCAATGAAGAATTCTAATGAATATCGTTATTGTGAAGTAACCTTTGACCGTTTTTTAGGAGTATTCAAATAGAAATATCTTTTTAAATACAAATAAAATCGTTTACTTTTTATCGCAACAAATACATTATTCGGTGTTTTCAGTGTCTATTGCAATATTGTCTCAGGCACTGGCTAGCCCAACGAAATTCTCTTATACCTTCCAACCCTACAGTACCAAACGAAACTGACAACATGCGCGCAGCCACCAACTGTCGAAAACCGGTTCCTCACGAAAGTCAAGCGACCTTAAATTCCCTATAATTCTTCAGTTCATGAAACGCCTTTCCAAGCGTTTCCAAACCAAACCCCTAATCGCATCGGCCGCCCGATACGACCCATCGCGTATTGGTACATGTCGCTGGCCCAGGCATACCCTCATCACAATCGCGGCGGGCGGTAAGACCCTTTTTGAGGAATAGCTGGAACGGCGCCACGAGCAGCGGCCTCACCTTCCGCTTGACGCAGGTCTTCACAAGATACATAAGTTTCGAGAGGTTCCTGTGTCTGATGGGGAAGGAACAATTGACTGGGTGTCATCACTACGAAGTTCGCTCGAGTCGGAGGATACGGTGCAGGTCTACCCCGCTTGGGCAGAGCATCACCGTGTCCTCACGACGGCGATAGGCGTGCTAGCGAAGGAGGAGGCAGGCGCCGTGAGGGACAGGACAGCTCGATCTCACAACCGAAAAATGTATTTGTTGTGATAAAAAGTAAACGATTTTATTTGCATTTAAAAAGATATTTTTATTTGAATACTCCTAAAAACGGTCAAACTCAATAGTTACTTCAGAATAACGATATTCATTAGAATTCTTCATTGAACTTTTTTTTTGCTCCGTGAGTTGTTTCCGTGCGGAAGTCACCATTTAGTTCCAAAGAGTTGTTTGAAAACTCCGAACAAAATCATCCACCACCTTCCTAGCCTTTTCCCAACTATATTGGGCTCGGCTTCCAGTTGAACCAGATGTATCAGTATTTTACATAGAGCGACTGCCTATCGGACCTCCACAACCCAGTAACTGGGTAATACGATACCCCATGGTAAGACTGGTGGTCAGATTTTAGAGCTTCTGACTGTGAAGACTGTCAAAGATGGCCGGAACCAACGGCTTTACGTGCTTTCCGAGACACGGAGGAAACTACAATGACATATTGTTACCCATCCACAGACCGACCTCGATAAGCGCGGCTTAACCCGAATGATCGGCCTGTGCGGCTGTTATTATTTAGCCGCGAGCTTCTCAATTAGCCACGAACGAACAAAATCATTCCACGGTAATAATTAAAGAGAAAACCATCGTGATCGGGAACATAGTATTGTGACTGATTCTGATTCCTTCATGTCGATAGAACTTTTTTCGGATGCACATTTCAGTTTCGCCGTAGAACAATAAAATGATAAGACGGTTATGATCCTTCGATTAACATAGGTTTTGAGGTGCTACAAGGGTGGGGACGTTTTGGGCATTGTTCTTTATATTATTAGCATCCCATTACGTGACAACGTCATAAGAAAATACTGCACTTACGTTGCTATAAACAAACAATTGACACGCCGTTGCCATGGAACGCTATACAGAGCGAGGTAACGCCGCACGACGTCATCCTTTTTTCGTGCGTGCAGCCGGCCATCGAATTAAATAAAACGTTATCAGGTAAAAAAATATTTTTTTTTTATCATCAAACGAGTACCTACCCTGAGTGGAGCGAGAGAGACCGTCAGACTGGTACTGACTAAAATCCACCGTATTCCTTCAATTTGCCTTGTCCTTTCCTGGGTACCGGTAACCGTCTAAGACAGTCCCGTGATAAAATCTTTCCATAAAGCTTCATATTTATTATGAATTATGGTAACATTCGTCCAAGTCAAAGACATTAAACTACACACATCAAAAGTGTCTAGGGATCAACATATATTTTTGCAATAACTTTTCTCCTGATTGATATTAATTAAAATGTTCTTTAAGGATTCATCAAATAAAGTGTTATCGTTTGTCACAGTAACGATAAACCAAGTCACCTTTGCATTCATAAAGAAATTTGCCATTTTCCTAATAAAGGGATTTTTGACATTTGAACCACTAACATTAAAGTTCGAAAAAAAGACTGAAATAACAGTTTTCTTTAAAATTTTATTGGGTAACTTAAACAATTAATAATCCGTGTTTCTACCGCGAACACAAACAACACAAGAACATCGGTTTGGCATACTCAAAATGAGTTCATCCAAATCACGCTGTGGAATGGCCGCCCATGTTCGTTGCAACAACAAAAAAAGGTCTTCTTGCGACTGGATACCCTCCATATTCGGCAGAGCTCTTCTCTGTAGCATATCCCATGCATGATCAATCGGGTTCAAGTCTGGCGACTGAGCAGGCCAGGGCAGGACATTGATGTTAGCTGCGGCGAGAGTCTGTCTTACAACTCTTGCGGTGTGCGGTCGTGCATTATCATGCATTAACTGAAATAAGGGACCGATTTGCACTTGTAGAGGAACGATGACGTCTGATACAATCGTCTCAGCATAAATTTGAGCGTTGAGGTTGCCTCTGATCCAAATCAACTCAGTTCTTCCGCCGATCCAAATACCCGCCCATACCATGATGGTTCCACCACTATAAGGATGGACTTCCTGGCAGGATTTTAATCGCTGTTGGCGTCCAGGGGTTCTCCAGTGTCGTATACGTCTTGTATCCGGTCTCATACCAAAACGAGACTCATCAGAAAAGCACACGAAACGCCATTGTTCTTCTGCCCAATTTCTGTGTTCAAGAGCCCATTGATATCGAATCCTACGATTGTGCATTGCTATAGGTGGTACCCGTAGCGGTCTTCGGGAATGAAGGTTCACTTCATGCAAGCGGTTTCTGACTGTTTGGTCGCTAATTAAGTTCCCTGAAGAGTGATGAAGCCTCACGGCTAACATCATGGCGGTTATTGTTGGAGCTCTTCGAGTTAAGATTTGAATGTATCGGTCTTGTCTCCGTGTGGTGCAGCGATACCGTCCTCCATGGCGCTCAGCCACGGTACCAGTGCTTCGGTAACGTGTCCAAAGTCGACTGATAACACTCTGACTTGTATTCAGAGCTAAAGCCACAGTACGTTGCCGGGAACCAGCTTCTATCATTCCCACGGCTCTGAGCATTTCTTCCCTGCTTAAATGACGTCGCCGCTCCATAATAACGTTGGTTTTAATCAGTAGTAAGGAAACAGTAGCACTAATAATGTCTTCAATGCGTTGTATGTTTTTATAGGGAAAATATTGACAGCTGATTTTCATCTTTTACTCGAATTTGATTTACAGTTCCTGATTCAAATTATGAAATGCACCAAAAAGGATCCATATAAATTTATAAAATCATAAATTTATTACAAAGCCACATCTCAATCTCAAGAAATCCGCATAAAAATGCTTGATCCCTAGACACTTTTGATGTGTGTATATACGAGCAATAGACGGGACATCACGAAGAAAGTTGTGATCCAAAACTTTTTACCACTAGGTAAAAAGTCGCTCAGTCTAGTAGTCGCGTTGCTATGCAACGCTGGATAGTGCTACTGACGCACGGCATCAACAATTTTGTATGACAATTTTCCCAATGCCCGCTCTATAGGTTCTTTTAAATCTCTTTGGTCCAAGTGTTACATTATTATTGTCCACATAATATCATTACGTAAAAAAGTCAAAAGTTATGTTATAAAGATCAAGTGACAAAATGTCCACACGACAAAAAGTAAAAATGATTTTACATCTACAAATTAAATTGTTTAACGACATTGGAACGTAAAGGGCTTTTGAAATAAAAAATAATGAAATTTGTTCTAGTACCTCTTTGACTGGCCTGTTGGTCTAGTGGTTAGTGACCCTGACTGCTATGCCGGAGGTCGTGGGTTCGATTCCCACCCAGGACAATTCTGTACATGAAATATATTTCCAAAATAACTATCAGGGGGTGATTAGGGATCGATACTGATGCCAAAAATGCAATTAATAAAATTATTGTCTGTCTGTCTGTCTGTCTGTCTGTCTGTATAACCGTTATAGAAACAAAAACTACTCGACGGATTTTGACGAAACTTGGTACAATTATTTTTCATACTCCTGCGCTGGTTATGGTATACTTTTCATCACGCTACAATCAATAGGAGCAGAGCAGTGAAGGGAAATGTTAGGAAAACGGGAGAAGTTACTCCATACACGCTAATCTTCGGAACTACTGGACGGATTTGATTGTTTTTTTTTTTGTTGTATAGCTATTAAGTCTGGGCAACATATAGGCTATAATTTATCTTGCAAACTTGAACACCTGATGCAGAACTGCAATAGATCAACTAAACTATAAGAGATTCAAAAATAGCGCCATAGCAAAAATTGTTCCACGTGATGAGCATTTTCTGCTGAGAAAATAAATTTGAAGATATGGAACACCTGATATGGAACTCCAAGAGCCCAGCTACACTATTACATATACAGTAATGACGTCTTAGCAAGAGTTGTTCAGCCTGATGAGCACTCCCTGTTGTCGTATAAAAACTGAAGATCTGGAGCACCTGATGTGGAACTCCAAGAGCCCAGCTACACTATAACATATATAGGATTGACGTCTTAGCAAGAGTTGTTCAGCCTAATGAGCACTCTCTGTTGACGTATGAAAATTGAGATCTGGAACAACTGATGTGGAATTCCAAGAGCCCAGCTACACTATAACATATATATGAATAACATCTTAGCAAGAGTTGTTTAGTCTGATTGGCATTTCCTGTTGACTTACAAAAATGAAAGATCTGGAACGTCTGGAATCGTCATGCGCGTCCCGTTGTTTTCCCGTCCCCAGGCTCTAAGAATTCGACATCAGACGTTTCAGATCTTCGATTTTAACGACCCATTGTTGCTGGCATAAGCAACAGGATCCGCGTACGAAGTCGCTGGCAGAAGCTAGTACTTATAATAAATCTGTAGAGAGGTCGATTCTGTACATGAAATATATTTCCAATATAACTATCAGGGGGTGATTAAGGATCGATACTGATGCCAAAAATGCAATCAGTAAAATTATTGTCTGTCTGTCTGTCTGTCTGTATAACCGTTATAGAAACAAAAACTACTCGACGGATTTTGACGAAACTTGGTACAATTATTTTTCATACTCCTGGGCTGGTTATAGGATACTTTTCATCACGCTAAAATCAATAGGAGCAGAGCAGTAAAGGGAAATGTAAAGAAAACGGGAGAAGTTACTCCATGCACGCTAATCTTCGGAACTACTGGACGGATTTGATTGTTTTTTTTTTGTTATATAGCTATTAAATCTGGGCAACATATAGGCTATAATTTGTCTTGGAAACTTGAACACCTGATGCAGAACTGCAATAGATCAGCTAAAATATAAGAGATACAAAAATAGCGCCGTAGCAAAAATTGTTCCACGTGATGAGCAGTTTCTGCTGAGAGAATAAATTTGAAGATATGGAACACCTGATGTGGAACTCCAAGAGCCCAGCTACACTATTACATATACAGTAATGAAGTCTTAGCAAGAGTTGTTCAGCCTGATGAGTACTCCCTGTTGTCGTATAAAAATTGAAGATCTGGAACACCTGATGTTGAACTCCAAGAGCCCAGCTACACTATTACATATATAGGAATCGCGTCTTAGCAAGAGTTATTTAGTCTGATTGGCATTTCCTGTTGACTTACTTTTGTAAGAAAACTGGAACGTCTGGAATCGTCATACGCATCCCGTTGGTTTCCCGTCCCAGGCTCTAAGAATTCGACATCAGACGTTTCAGATCTTCGATTTTGACCACCCCGTTGCCGCTGGCATAAGCAACAGGATCCGCGTACGAAGTCGCTGGCAGAAGCTAGTCTATAATATGTATGTATTTAGAAATATATAAGTATGTTTATCAGTTGTCTAGTACCCATAACACAAGCTCTGCTTAGCTTGGGACTAGATGGCGTTGTGTGATAGTTGTGGAATATTATTATTATTATTATTACCTATCTAAAAAAAATCCAGGCGTTGTTTTATCACAAAACCTAGGATTTTGAGCCATGTACAATATGACTTTTGGACATTATAACACTTGTTGATTTTTTCAAAACTTCATTGTAACCAAATAGAAATATTACATTAGGTTATTCTGACATGTGGACATTTTAACATTTGGACGAATATTACCATAAAGCTTTATTATATTGACATTTTTTCACAATCTTACTTACCACGCCTAAGTAAAATGTGATAAATGTTTGAAACACGCCACGAAGGTGCCGCCAGTGGTATTCACGTATTTACAAAGTAACTAATGTCAATTTCGCGCCGTCCATAGCTTCGCTCATCACTTAGACCAAAGTCGTGAACGAGCTGTAAGGATGAGAGTAATGGTAAATACCTTACCCTTCCCGAGTATAGAACCCACACACGCGTACCCAATGCGCTTAGTACGGACACTGATCAAAGACTCCAAAGTTTCAATTCAATTAATATTATCTGTGGGAATTAGACGTTGATTCAATATGCTTAAATCCTACTAATAATAGAAATGCGAAAGTTTGTGAGGATGTATGTATGTGTATGTGTATGTAGGTATGTTTGTTACTCTTTCACGCAAAAACCACTGAACGAATTTGGCTAAAATTTGGTACACAGATAGTTTATAACCTGGATTAACACATTGGATAGTTTTTATCCCGATTTTATGTTCCCGTGGGATAATTTTCGAGTTGTAGCGGGTGAAGCCGTTGGCAACAGCTAGTACTCTATAACTCAGTAGAAAAAGTATACAAGCTAAAAAATAATTTGCTCTACATCTTCGCTCTACGTGCAATGTAGAGCTAAAAAAGCAACTCCGCTAAGAAAACTGGTACCTACATAAGGTTTTTATTTAAAACCTCCGGTAATGGCGTCACGTAGAGCCGTATTTTGTAACGCGACTCTACGTAGACTCTATGTAGAGAACGCTTTTGTCGAAAGATATTTGAAACGGTTGGATTCTGTTACAAAGTTGGAAATGGGGAGTTAGTTTTTTTTTTTTTTACTGGCCGTTTCTGTTAACGCATTAAATTGTTTTCAAATCCGTGGGCATATTTTTTTTTTCTTTATAATAGTATGAGTAATATGTATTTTTATAGCCCACTGCTGGGTAAGGGCCGCCAATAATTTATAATGCTTTTTTTTAACAAAGTGTGGTTATTCTGTCAATAATATAAATAAATAAAATTATTTAAAATAATAAATAGTTGCTATAATCTAATTTTCTGTGTGAGAAAAAGTGTTGCGATTAGTTTATGGTAAGAAGAAAAAAAAAATTGAGTTGTTTTCCTTTGTTTAATTTTCCTGATAAAATACTAAACCGAATTCCATGTGATTTGTCTCATATATAGCTTAACTGCAAGAAATAATATGGGTATAATTGAAAACTTGCAAAGACAAAAATTTTCCTTATAGGGGGTACCAATTGCAGAGAAAATTACTAATAGTAATAATTAATAAAAAAATATTTAAAGTTCCAGAGGTCTTAGAGTCCTTCACAAAAAGCTAATAGCAAGTTACCTTCAAGAAAACTATGTATATTTACAAAGCCAGTATTCAAATCATAGTAATAAGATGCTACGGCGTAGACGTGCTACGAAGACTGCTACGAAATTGCGAAATGGAGGAATAGAATATCATTTAATTTATTTATTTAGGTGTGTTTAGTTATATATAGTGTTGAACAGTGGTGGCTCAGTGGTATCGGCCCCAACTTACGAGTTGTAGGTCGTGGGTTCGAATCCAGCCAGGCCCATAACTTTGTGTAATTTATTTCATCACCACTGCTCTCAAAACGGTGAAGGAAAACATCGTGAGGAAACCGGCATGTCCTAGAACCAAAAATTCGAAGACATGTCATTGTGACATGTGAGAGGAGGCCTGTGTCCCAGCAGTGGGAACATTTATAGGTTGATGATGAGATTTATACAGGGTGTTTCTTTAAAATGGGACAAAAGGGAAGAATGAATGAATCCATAAGAGATATGGGAAAACTTTCTGAGAAACCTTTAGCTCTTTTTTGATGTTGACAATTTTGGTGTTTTTATTTTTTTTTGTCAAGTGTGAGTTGTCCACACAAATGAGTGAAATTGGGCAACATTTTTTTTAGTGCCGTTCGACTCTGTTTCATGTAAGGATCATTCCATTGTATCACAAGAAAAAAATCAGGACGGCGGAAGTTGGTCAAATTTTGCAAAATATTTTTTCATACAAATTGTTTGAACGAAAAAATTATCACTTTTTTATGATGTTATTTGATTTAGTGTCTATTAAAGATCATTTCATTGTATGGGAAGGAAAATGTCTGGGCAACAGAAGTGGGTCAAATCTAATGAAATACTGACTACTGCTGATGAACTTTATGCTGTTAGAAGAAACTTTACTGTTCTTTTGACTCACTTCTGTTGCCTAGACATTTTCCTTCCCGTACAATGAAATGATCCTTAATAGACACTAAATCAAATAACATCATAAAAAAAGTGATAATTTATTCGTTCAAACAATTTGTAACTATGAAAAAATATTTTGTAAAATTTGACCAACGTCCCGATTTTTTTCTTGTTACACAATGAAAAATGATCCTTACATGAAACAGAGACGAACGGCACTAAAAAAAATTTTGCCCAATTTCACTCATTTCTGAGAACAGCTCACACTTGACCAAAAAAATAAAAACGCCAAAATTGTCAACATGAAAAAAGAGCTAAAGGTTTCTAAGAAAGTTTTCCCGTATCTCTTATGGATTCGTATATCTCCCTTTTGTCCCATTTTAAAGAAACACCCTGTATATGTTCTAGTCTTACCATGGGGTATCGTGTTACCCAATTACTGGATTATGGAGGTCTGATAGGCAGTCGCTCCATATAAAATACTGATATTCAGCTTCATCTGGTTCGACTAGAAGCCGACCACAATTCAGTTGGGAAAAAGCTAGGCAGATGATGATTAGTTGAATATAGGTTTAAACAGTTGTGAATTACGTTGTCGAGGATTGGAATTGGATGGATGACCGCAATATTAGTCGAGGGAGTGTAATATCAGTGTAATAATTTGTCAACTATAAAACTAAAAAAAAAAACTTGCTGATATCTCTTCACTAATACAAAATAGAGTTAAGTAAGAGTTTATTTAAAGCCTACTTTATTTATTACTTAAGCTCCATTTAATTAGGGGAAACGCTTATGCCATCAATCAGGCATTAAATAAAAGTAGGTACTACTACAGAGAAATGTTTGATGTTGTTGATTTAGGAAAAACTTAAAAACACTTTGTTTGATTTGGAAATGCACTGCATGTGACTGCATGATCATCAAGTGGCTCTCAAAGAACTGCCAAAAAACTGACTCACCGTCAGAGAACGACCAGGGACCGAGTCTCAAAGAGGTAACTGAAGGGACCCAAAGGTGCCAAATGCCTTCGTTTTTCGGGTTCGCGAGACCATTTTGCGCTCCGGAGCCATGGCAAGGGGTAACATAAAAAACGATTTTGGTAAGTTAGAATCTGATAGTCCGACCCAGATGGGAGGACTTATTTTATGATTTTACTTACAAGAAAAAAAAAACGAATAAATATTTACAAATTGAGCCTAAATCTAAAGAAAAGCATTTCATCTTGAAAATGTTCAGGACACCCACCTTTTTCATAACCGGGATAGCGTTGCTTAACCTCGCCATAGTTTGACTTACTCAAGATACGATAAAAATTCACGAAACAAAATATCTTCCATTTTCTTTTAAATTAAATTATTCAACAGGTGTCTCTCAAATCTAGATTGAGTTCTTTCCTATTCAAATGTCTAGATATCTCGATAAGTCTGGCATTTTCTATTTAAACTAAGAAACAAGACGTAGTAAAGGGTTTTGTTGTAAATCACAGTAACAAACAGGGAGGGTAATCTCGAGTTAAAGATTATCAATTCGAGTTCTCGCGTGTTTTATTTGGTGCCGAAATTGAAAAAATTCGAGATTTTATTAACAAAACGAGAGAACTCGTGGCTAAATAATTACAGCCGCACAGGCCAATCTTCCGGGTTTAGTCGCGCTTGCTGAGGTTGGTCTCTGGATGGGTGACCATCTGTCATAGCGAGTTTCCTCCGTGCCTCGGAAAGCACGTAAAGCCAGTCCCGGCTGTCATTTGTAGATCTTTGACAGTCGTTAATCACAATCAGAAGTCTAACAACCAGTTTTACCATGTGGTATTACCCAGTTCAGTAACTGGGTAATACCACATGGTGAAACTGGTTGTGTACCACATGGAGCGACTGCCTATCGGACCTCCACAACCCAGTGGTTGTGGAGGTCCGATAGGCAGTCGCTCCATGTATTTTACTGATTTCGTTCGACTGGAAGCCGACCCCAATATACATAGTTGGGAAAAGTCTAGGCAGATGATGTATTGACAAAACGAGTCAAGATTATTAGACATTTCAATTTGGTGACACCTTCAAAACGCTAAACTATTATTTAAAACCTGTGAAAAATAACTTAGGACACAATACATTTAGCTGTCATACGTTGTAAAATGCTTCATTAAGGGCCTACGGTAGCGCAAAAGCGTCGTTTGACGAGCGGGGAAAGTTTGACAACGCCACCGCTACTGGCGCCACTATCGCGCTATGATAGTGAACAGATTCAAAAATTTCATCAGTGACGGAAGATAATCGAGTATCAATCCGCACCTTGTATCAAATCTATACTAAATGTACGCGAATGCTCGTCACTCAGGGAGGTAGTGTTGAAATGTAATACTCAAAGTCAAATCTATAATGTTACATTTCACGTGAATGCTCCAGGTAAGGAAGCGCCTTTATATTGTGAGTGAAATGCGTTTATATTATAAACATTTAGAATCACATCTAAACAAATACATAATAGTAGCAAAGCCTTTTTGGCTATACATAAATAGATAATAGTACGATGTGTGCGAAGCCGGGGCGAGTTACTAGTATAAAGATTTATACAATAAAATAATGTTATAATACCGAAATGGAATTTCTCAAGTCTGTCAGACCCTCGGCTAAGATAATATACATGTCTATTACACTGAACCCTTTTATGTCATGTACAAAATGATAACCCTTTTTAACCGACTTCAAAAAAGAGGTATATTTCTCAATTCAGTTGTATATTTTTTACACAGTAATCATGTTTATCCCGATAAATACAATAGAAAAAATACGTGTGGCACTCGGGGACTGCCGCGGTAAAGCTATTGCATAGCATATCACCTATGCTATCAACATATATACTCATTTATTTCTTTTTAGGCTATGGTCAGCCACGTCAATCAAGTGAAACGTCAAAAAAAAAAAACAAACACCGTGTCCAAGTATGACGAACTGAAATGACGTTAGACGATGCGGGTGTTAGGTTTATTTTCGTTACGGAATTTCTTGATTCGGTAGCCGCGCTCAGAGCCTGCGATTTAAGCTATGCAATAGCTTAATAATTCTTTATCCCGGTTTTATGTTTCCGATATACACCCGGACAGAAGTTAGTATTATATAAAATATTATAAAACAAATACTGTGCACGTGCGGCAAGCCCAAGGCATGTTTTCTAAGTTAAAAATAACTTTTCAGACGGCTAAATAATTGTTCTTGTGATGTGAAATACTCTGACACTTATTTTTAAGTAGCCGAAGAGAAATGCTTAGTTAATTTCATTTCAGAAAAGCTCGTGGCTATATTTAATAACAGGCTCAGAGGTCGAACTAAAACGGTAAATCGCAATTGCCGAACTAAAGCCGTTGGTCCCACCTGTCATTTGTAGATCTTCGACAGTTGTTACTATTACAGTAGCCATACACCATCCTGTCTATCGACGATCGATTTGACGCTTGCAATTGTTTCAAATTGCAATTGTTTAAAAATGCCAATTTGATGGCATGACATGCCAATTTGATAGGTCATCAAATCGATTTGACACAACGTCAAATCGGCAGCAGTGATGCATTTGGCTATTATTCGGCGACGACAGCTACAATTTTATAAATTTGTAGCTATCGGTCACCGAATAATAGCTAGATCTAGCTATAAAGTTGCTAAGTTGGCATCGCTGCTGCAGATTTGACATTGTGTCAAATCGATCGTACGATAGGCAGTATGGTGTATATGGACGAACTGCCAATTTGAAACATTTGCAAGCGTCAAATCGATCGTTCGATAGGCAGTATGGTGTATGGCTACCATTAGTCATAAGCTCTAAAAGTCTGACAACCAGTCTTATCAAGGGGTATCGTATTATACCCAGTAACTGGATTGTGGAGGTCTGATAGGCAGTCTCTCCATGCAAAATAGGTACTGATTTTCAGCTGAATCTGGTTTAACTGGAAACCAACCCCAATAAAGGTATTTATTACGTAATTTAAAAAAAAAAACCTGTTTAGACTGACAGGATACTTTTTATCCTAGTACAAATATCGTAGAACAATTACCGAACTCCAAGCAAGAGGTATTATACTCGTAAGCTATTACTCGTATTTGTGTATTTATGTAATAGGTTTCCACAAATTGTTCTTAGAAGCATTTCATATTCCATTAACTTCAAACTGCCTAAAATAATATTGGTTTTTGAATTGTTGTAATCATTTCGTTTCAACTACGACGTGCATTTTAAACTAGCAATATCACCCTGCTTCTTCTGGTTTTTACGACTTAAAGACCTGTAACTTATTTAAATCACATCATCATAAATTATTATAACAAAAGTACAGACGCCAGCTCAGGTCAACCTACTCCAATCTATCAAATACCTACTACCAATCAAACATTAACCTTCCGCTGTAGTGATAAGAGTGAAATCTATCAAAAATCTTCCGCACGCTATAATTCAATACATTTTTTTTATACTACGTCTAAATCTGTCAGCTAATAAAGAAAATTAACGATTTTATGCTTCAAGAATTGAACCCATTTTTTTAGCGTGATTTTGTGATTAACCTCAGTGTCAATGCTAATTAAGTTGCCTCTGGGGATCTCACAGGCCTTTGACATGACTATGTACAATCGACCAAGTTGAATCATGACCCACCATAAGCTTATTTTCCTACAGACTTTTAATACAATTAGGTCCACATTCGCGTAAACATACATATCCATGATAACGACTTTGATCTTTGTCAATTTGACGGATTTAAACGATTTTTTGTCAAAATGGGTCATGATTCAACTTTGTCGATTGTACATATTAATATATATACACCGTGACTTTTTAGTCGTCTTACAACAGCAGCCCAGTTCATGTATCCAATGACTAGTACACGTTTATAATTAAAACCAAGGTATTTAAGACATTTGAAAAATTTAAAAATAAAATTATAATTCGTTAACATGACGCAAGGCGTACCTAGTTAGAAACACCCTTGTCTCTTAGAAAATGGAGATGGAATGTTCTGCCCGACTATTGCGCTGGGTAGGTATACTCTACAGCTTGATACGTAAATATTTTAACAGGGTGTGTTTCATATTTCTAATGTTCTAATGTATTCATAATAAAAAATATTATTAACGATTAAAAAAAAAAACCTCGCCTTGAGGTATTTTAGGTCGGGTACATTAAGTGGACCACTTTTGTAAGACGAATAAAAAGTCATGGTGCATATATAAATAAAGCTATTGTCAAACAGACAGGCAAAGCGAATGCGATCTGATGCGTTTTAATTTGTAACGTATCGAAATGTTTGAATTGATAGAAAAGCGAAAGCGATCCGTCCGATAGTCTATGTGACTGGCTTCAAACAATTGCATACATTACCACAGACATTACAAACAAAAACGCCTCGCTTCGCGTTCACCACGCCTGTCTGTTTGACAAATAGCTTAAAGGAGATTACCCATGGCGCGATGCTATTACAATACGACCGATTTCAACTTACCACTACGACATAATAATTATGACATAAAATGCGCGATTGTAAACGGGTAAATGAAAAACAAAACACGATCGCCACGACGACGTCAAGTCAATCGAATCGCATCATTATTTCTTAGTGGCTAGGTTGATTTTCACTTGTAGTTAGTATCGGTTGACTCGCGTCGCATCGCGCCATGGGTAAGCTTGCTTAGTCTAGATTTCCTTATGACATTTTTATTCACTAATGTCAGTGATATCCAAGACAAAGTTTAAATACAAAATAAGTTACAAAAGACACATTCTAACTTACCCGGATTTGAACTCACAACCCCGTGCATGAGGAACACATTGGACGTCACGACAATCCAACAATATCGGGTTAAGATCAAAAAAACGAAAATAGAAACTATAAATACCCCACAGTTTAAAAAAAAATGTAGATATTCGTTTCGATTTTTCTGTGTACATCTTTTTTCAAATAACTATGAGTATGTCCTACACAAAATATCATTACCTAAGTATTTTAGAAGAATCATTATCAGCCTAAAATGTTCCCACTGCTGGGACACAAGCCTCCTCTCTGTGAGACGGAGTGGGCCATATTCTACCACGCGGGCCCAGCCCGTGTTGGTAGATGACACCATGTCTTCGTATTTTTTAAGAAAACTCCCCTTAAATTAACAAAACTTCCTTCGCGAATGAGTGTAGAGTGAATTCAACTGCCTTTATGTTTAAAGTTTGGTTTCCTAAGTGCTTTTTAATGGCAAAATTGAAAGAAATGGTTTAACTTTGTCTGTATGTATCAGCTTGTTTTTAAGTCAGTCCTGTTCAGTCCCAAAGCTAGGCAAAGAGTAGTCCCATTTCCAATAACCATCATCTTACTGTCGCAACACGTTTTGTTTTTCCATTCTCCCCATCAGACGTCACAGTATCATCTTCTATCTTTTTCTTTTATGTCATTCCTTAGACAATCCATCCATCTTTTCTTTGGCCTTCCTCTTCCACTCCATCCATCAACATTCATACTCATCACTCTCTTAGTCACATGAGTGTTATCCCTCCTAATTATGTCCATACCTAGAGAGACGATTCCCTTTCATTTTTTTCTGTAACAGGCGCCACTTTCAAACTTCCCCTTAAGCCGGGTTTTCACAGTAAGAGTTGGCTCGGATCGAGTGCACTCGTACGAGTCAGCTTCGTACGAGTGTACACGGATAGTGGTTATGTCGCCATATTGTTTACATAAAAATGATCCACGGAGTACATTCAAATGATCCGAGTGAGCTCGAAAAATAGAGCAGAGTCCGAGTCTACTCGGATTAGACGTTGGCGTCCGAGTACGCTCGGATTACGTGTTTACATGATACGAGTAGCATCCGAGTAGACATCCGAGTGCACTCGGTCCGAGCCAACTCTTACTGTGAAAACCCGGCTTTATAAATCCCATTTCCAATAATAATTTCCAATCTTGGTAAAAGATATTATTTGTAAAACTTTCAGAAATTAATTTTCTTTGTGATAACCGCATCATAAAACGCTGCGTATGTTAAAATAACGCGTCTACACGAAAAGTGACTTTCATTTTAGAATATTCTTTAAATTAATGTAAACATCATTAAGTATTACAATATGAAACCTTTTCATACTATCGTCAACTTTTATTTTTCATTTCTCCTTTCTCTGCTTTGAAAATAATTATTTATGTGGAAAACTTTAGTAAAAAATAATATTTTTTTCAAATAAATACAAAAGCAATCTGCAATTATTCATATTGAAAGTGATTGCTCTAAAAATTGCTGAATAGAATTATTCAGATAGTGTTTTAAGTGAGATTACTTATAAAAAAATCTGATAAAAAATATGCATCTTAATTAACTACCTACATTTTTACTAAAAATGTTAACCCAATATTTTATAGAAAAAAAAAAAATTATCATAATCAAATAGGCATAAACCAATAAATTTTCCCGAAAATACATTTTCCGAGACAAATTTTCTTGTAATTTTCATCGAAAAACAACATACAAAAAATGTTTTCTCAATTTATATTCCTTCCTAAGTTGTTAGAAAAAAAGATTTTTTTCATCGTAGTAAGAAAAACTGGATCACCATACACCTTTTATCTAAAAAAACAAAAACGGAAAATATCCATAGATACGACGAACAAAAGCTCAACGACCTTGAATACGCTTACCTTAGCCTCGTAACTTTAAAAAAAAAACACACACTAGAACACTCACTCACAAAAGAGGTGTAAGTCTTTATTGTACTTTTTTATTTAGTCCGTGGTACGTTTTGTATTTTGTTTATTTTTTTATTATTTATGATTTTTCTAGCGGAGAGGGATGCGACCGCTCTCAACGCGAGCTGAGAATCGACTGAAGCTATAAGGGCTCGTGGACTTTATGTATACTCGGGGAGTGTAGGTATGTTTTGAATGGCGGGGTGTGAAAGTGGGGTAAGAGGAAAATTGGGGTTTTTAGAATTGAAGGGGTTGTTTTTTTTTTGTGAAGGGATGTTGTGATGTTGGGATATGATGGTGTAAAGTGGTTAAGATTAATGAGGTTTGTTATTAGTATGAATTTTATTTATTGGACTATTAAAATATGATTTCTTTACACAATAATAAAATAGATACAAATTAATTACAACCATTATTGAACTAACTTTATAAATGAAAAAAAAATGTGTGGAATAAAGTAATGGATGTTACTTTTTTTCATCAAAGAACAACTATTGAATGTTTTGGATGTTAAGTACACAGTTGGTTTTGAACCAGGATTAACACATCGAATACTTATAGACCTAGTATAATTTACGAGTTACATGCGGACATCGGCGCTGGTAGTATAGTAGGTATTAAACTTAAAATAAATAGGAACTCGATTTATAATTAGCTGTATTTGCACAAAATTGATCGATGTGGTGATTGCTTTTAAGTGATGAGCTGGAGATACCTTTTCCCTGAAATGATGATTAAGTAGATAAAATTATGAAAATCTTTACAAGAAGTAGCTGTAGGAAAAGCAGTACATTACAATCAAATCATGAAATGAGAGTATGGTGGAAGCAATCCAAAGCTAATTGCACGTTTGTATCCGTTTTTAGAAAACGTGTGAAGTCGGAAAATGCTGTCAGCATCCGAATAATACTGGTGACGTCATAATGTCGTATAGTATTGCGCGTGCGGCGCGCGTAAGGTACTGATACATGTTCTAACACCTTGACCCAACATTACTTTTACTCAACGACGATATAATACTAGACTCCGCATACACGATCTAAGGAACAAAAACTATTCTGTCAACTCGCTGAGGTACTACGTAAGCGAGGGGGACGGGGTACTGCGTTGTGATTGGCTAACTCAAGGTCTGTTCTGTCTCAACGTATGTTTACGGCTCACAGGATTGGTCGAAATGAGACGGATATAAGACTTTTTTGCCTAATGTGTTGACAGACATCGGTCGCCTGTTATTAGGAGTCTAGTATTATATCGTCGTTGCTTTTACTGTATTGTCAACGTGTCTTTGTAGTAATTTAACACTACTACAGTAGATGACGCATCAAGCGCAAGGGAATGAAAGATTAGACGTCAAAGAGCTGTGCTGTGATAATATATAATTGTAAAAGCGTTCTGTAGTAACAAAAAAAAAAATAACGTTTCACAACGCATGCGTGATTACTAATTTAAAGGCAACACGTTGTTTATTCTAATAAAAAACACCACGCACAAAAAAACTCATAACCATACTTTCTCCACCACAATCGGGTAACCCGAGAACTTCAAAATCATACTTACGCCATTTTCCCCTCCGGAGCTAACGCGTCCCCTACATCTATATCTAGATATACCACCGTTTGTTATACTTTAACCGTCTGTTAACTTACGCTTGGTTAATACAAGCCGTAGGTAGGTTAGACTTGGCTTATTTAGCGTTGTGTAGTAAAAGGAAGAGAGTTATTTTAAAACAGCTCTTTAAAAATCGCTACAGCATTTATTGTATGCGATTTTGAGGCCCTTCTTATCGTAGTAAAATCATCAAATGAGTCCTCCCACCAAGGGCGTCACGGGAGGGACTGTCAGACTTGTACTGACTAAAATCCACGGTGACCTTCAACAGCCCTTTACGTTCCAGGAGTTTTCAAGTTTCTGTGATGTAAACTAAACGGGAACTTTGAAGTTAATTTGATGGAAAAAAATTGTTTCTCATTTATACACAAGAGGCGCTTTTTAATTGTCCATACAATAGACGCCGTAAATACTTCAAGTACGCTGTAGATACAATACGGAAATCTTGTGCTAAAGCCTCTGTTTGCGATAATATACGATACTTTTTATAACGTACGCATATTTTTCTCTGCAGTTTTATTACAGTAGTGAACAAATGTTCAATTAGGATATACATATTATTACTAAATAAACACATGTTCATATTTCAGTACCTAGTAAACTTTTTTTAAATTGGAAATAGTTTCAGTTTTTATTCGTTTAAGAAAACTTCATCATCTGCCTAGCATTTTCCTAACTCTACGAGTATTGGGGTCGGCTCTCAGTCGTATAAGATTTAGCTGAATATCAGTATTTTACATAGAGTGACTTCCTATCGGACCTCCACAACCTAGTAACTGGGTAATACGATACCCCATGGTAAGACTGGTTGTCAGACTTTAGAGCTTCAGACTAAAATAGTAACCACTGTCAAAGATCTACAAATGACAGCCGGGACCAACGGCTTGACGTGCTTGCCGAGACACGGAAGATACTCGCTATAACAGATGGTCACCCATGCACAGACCAACCTCGGCAAGTGCGGCTTAGGCTGCGTTTCCATCACCAGAGATGTGCCGAGGAAATGTGTCGTGCGAGGTTGTCTAGCTGTGCTGTGAAAATGTGTGGGCGTTTCCACCAAAGCTGTGCGAAGAAAATGTGCCTACGAGGATGTGTAGCGGAGCTGTGAACATGCGCATTAATGTGTGGTGCGCGGATGCGTTGCGCAGCTGTGAAATGTGTCGACGAGGGTGCGGTGTAGTGGGAGCAACACATCCCTCGTACATATCCCTCGCAACACATTCCTCGTACACATTCCTCGCACACATTCCTCGTACACATCCCTCGCACGCATCCTTCACTTGTTTTGTATGCGCAAAAATCTAGCTCCGCTGAGCCGTTTCCACCAGAGCTGTGCTGACCGAAGCGAGGTAAATTAAGCGATTCTATTGGTTCTTAACAAACACATTCCTCGCTACACATCCTCGCACATCTCTGGTGGAAACGCAGCCTTAACCCGGAAGATCGGCCTGCGCGGCGGTAATAATTTAGCCTCAAGCAAACGCGATTTGTTAAAAAAAAAAAAAGGTTGCACTCCAGGAGTGCCGGTAGAAGTGAAAACTTTTTTGTTACTATGTTTTATTTTTAATTTGAATGACGTCTTACTCATTTTCGATCAGGGTCACGTGACCCTGACGGTCACGTGACCCTGACGGTCACGTGACCCTGACGCGAGTTTTAATTTTTTTACCCATTACAGAAAAAGTGTACAACGCCGCTAAAGAAGTTTTCACTTCAAAAAAAAAAAAAGGTTGCACTCCAGGAGTGCCGGTAGAAGTGAAAACTTTTTTGTTACTATGTTTTATTTTTAATTTGAATGACGTCTTACTCATTTTCGATCAGGGTCACGTGACCCTGACGGTCACGTGACCCTGACGGTCACGTGACCCTGACGCGAGTTTTAAATTTTTTACCCATTACAGAAAAAGTGTACAACGCCGCTAAAGAAGTTTTCACTTCAAAAAAAAACTCAGTCGCCCTTTCCGTTCTAGGGCCAAAGTGTCCTTTTTAAGATAGTCTATAGTGACTGACACCGGCAGGCAATATAGGTTTCGTGCGTATTCCCTACTACGGTGATCCTACCCATTACTCGCCGTCCGCAAGCTTGCGCATTTTGACCTAAAATATACTCATATTATTTTACTTTGCCCAACTTGAGATCGAAATGAAAACCGTACAGCCTACAATCACAAGAAAAAAACGGAGTCTACGTCAATTTTACAACACCATAATCATGAAGATTTTATCGAAATTTACTTCAGCGATTTAAAAGACACGAAGTAGAGAGTTAAATCACGCTGTTAAAAGGATATGGTGGCATTTTATCGCTGTTTTAATTTTATATTCATTATACTCAATAATCGAGAAAGGGGTAAACAGCTTTTTTAACCGACTTCCAAAAGGAGGAGGTTCTCAATTCGGATGTTTGTATTTTTTTTTGAAGTGAAAACTTCTTTAGCGGCGTTGTACACTTTTTCTGTAATGGGTAAAAAATTTAAAACTCGCGTCAGGGTCACGTGACCCTGATCGAAAATGAGTAAGACGTCATTCAAATTAGTTAATTTCATATCTGTACTACTCCAGTTTTAAAATAAAACATAGTAACAAAAAAGTTTTCACTTCTACCGGCACTCCTGGAGTGCAACCTTTTTTTTTTGAAGTGAAAACTTCTTTAGCGGCGTTGTACACTTTTTCTGTAATGGGTAAAAAATTTAAAACTCGCGTCAGGGTCACGTGACCCTGATCGAAAATGAGTAAGACGTCATTCAAATTAGTTAATTTCATATCTGTACTACTCCAGTTTTAAAATAAAACATAGTAACAAAAAAGTTTTCACTTCTACCGGCACTCCTGGAGTGCAACCTTTTTTGAAGTGAAAACTTCTTTAGCGGCGTTGTACACTTTTTCTGTAATGGGTAAAAAATTTAAAACTCGCGTCAGGGTCACGTGACCGTCAGGGTCACGTGACCGTCAGGGTCACGTGACCCTGATCGAAAATGAGTAAGACGTCATTCAAATTAAAAATAAAACATAGTAACAAAAAAGTTTTCACTTCTACCGGCACTCCTGGAGTGCAACCTTTTTTGAAGTGAAAACTTCTTTAGCGGCGTTGTACACTTTTTCTGTAATGGGTAAAAAATTTAAAACTCGCGTCAGGGTCACGTGACCCTGATCGAAAATGAGTAAGACGTCATTCAAATTAGTTAATTTCATATCTGTACTACTCCAGTTTTAAAATAAAACATAGTAACAAAAAAGTTTTCACTTCTACCGGCACTCCTGGAGTGCAACCTTTTTTTTTTGAAGTGAAAACTTCTTTAGCGGCGTTGTACACTTTTTCTGTAATGGGTAAAAAATTTAAAACTCGCGTCAGGGTCACGTGACCCTGATCGAAAATGAGTAAGACGTCATTCAAATTAGTTAATTTCATATCTGTACTACTCCAGTTTTAAAATAAAACATAGTAACAAAAAAGTTTTCACTTCTACCGGCACTCCTGGAGTGCAACCTTTTTTGAAGTGAAAACTTCTTTAGCGGCGTTGTACACTTTTTCTGTAATGGGTAAAAAATTTAAAACTCGCGTCAGGGTCACGTGACCGTCAGGGTCACGTGACCGTCAGGGTCACGTGACCCTGATCGAAAATGAGTAAGACGTCATTCAAATTAAAAATAAAACATAGTAACAAAAAAGTTTTCACTTCTACCGGCACTCCTGGAGTGCAACCTTTTTTTTTTGAAGTGAAAACTTCTTTAGCGGCGTTGTACACTTTTTCTGTAATGGGTAAAAAATTTAAAACTCGCGTCAGGGTCACGTGACCCTGATCGAAAATGAGTAAGACGTCATTCAAATTAGTTAATTTCATATCTGTACTACTCCAGTTTTAAAATAAAACATAGTAACAAAAAAGTTTTCACTTCTACCGGCACTCCTGGAGTGCAACCTTTTTTTTTTGAAGTGAAAACTTCTTTAGCGGCGTTGTACACTTTTTCTGTAATGGGTAAAAAATTTAAAACTCGCGTCAGGGTCACGTGACCCTGATCGAAAATGAGTAAGACGTCATTCAAATTAGTTAATTTCATATCTGTACTACTCCAGTTTTAAAATAAAACATAGTAACAAAAAAGTTTTCACTTCTACCGGCACTCCTGGAGTGCAACCTTTTTTGAAGTGAAAACTTCTTTAGCGGCGTTGTACACTTTTTCTGTAATGGGTAAAAAATTTAAAACTCGCGTCAGGGTCACGTGACCGTCAGGGTCACGTGACCGTCAGGGTCACGTGACCCTGATCGAAAATGAGTAAGACGTCATTCAAATTAAAAATAAAACATAGTAACAAAAAAGTTTTCACTTCTACCGGCACTCCTGGAGTGCAACCTTTTTTGAAGTGAAAACTTCTTTAGCGGCGTTGTACACTTTTTCTGTAATGGGTAAAAAATTTAAAACTCGCGTCAGGGTCACGTGACCGTCAGGGTCACGTGACCGTCAGGGTCACGTGACCCTGATCGAAAATGAGTAAGACGTCATTCAAATTAAAAATAAAACATAGTAACAAAAAAGTTTTCACTTCTACCGGCACTCCTGGAGTGCAACCTTTTTTGAAGTGAAAACTTCTTTAGCGGCGTTGTACACTTTTTCTGTAATGGGTAAAAAATTTAAAACTCGCGTCAGGGTCACGTGACCGTCAGGGTCACGTGACCGTCAGGGTCACGTGACCCTGATCGAAAATGAGTAAGACGTCATTCAAATTAAAAATAAAACATAGTAACAAAAAAGTTTTCACTTCTACCGGCACTCCTGGAGTGCAACCTTTTTTTTTTTTTATGTTTGTTCGGGCATAACTCCGTCATTTAACAACCGATTTGAAAAATTATTTTATTGGATAGGGTATACTTCCGGAATGGTCCCATTAAAATTTTATCGAAATCGGACTAGCACTTTTTGAAAAATCAACAAAAATCAACAAAAACCTAAGAAGTTTTCAACTTTGTCTACACCGATTACTCCGAGATTTCTGGTCCGATTTCGATGATTCTTTTTTTGTTCGATACAGTATTGTTAATACCGGTGCTACGGATTACAAAATTTTAGTGCACATGTAAGAAAATTATGTATTTGGCAATAATTTGGGTTGAATAGTGAAACTAAAAAGGATAAAATAAAAAACTTTTTCAAAAAAAAATACAACCGACTTCAAAACAACCACAAAAAAGTTCAAAATAACCTACAAAAAAACTTTTCTTTCGAAAGTCGGTGACAAAAAGTCAATGAAATAAAAAATAAAGTCACCGACTTTCGAAAGAAAAGTTTTTTTGTAGGTTATTTTGAACTTTTTTGTGGTTGTTTTGAAGTCGGTTGTATTTTTTTTTGAAAAAGTTTTTTATTTATGTTGTATAAGCTTCCAAGCTGGTTTATTAATTTGTGCCGTAATGGCTAAACATTGACACCGATATTGTTAATTTTGCCATTGTTGGTAATTTTCTCATGAGTAATGGGCGACTCGCTGTCCGAACATGAATCAATCCCGGGTCGACGGCGCTTTGTGTTCCACGCGCGCCTCAAAGACTCAGCACAATGACGGAGCCCCCCTTAGAGGGCCAAAGCCTGAGATCACGGGACTAGCGAATTACCGTGACCCCGGAAAGTAAAGGGCTATTGAAGGACACCGTGGATTTTAGTCAGTACAAGTCTGATAGACCCTCCCGTCCTGCCCTGGGCGCGAGGACTCATTTGATAATTTTACCACGCATAAAAAGTCCCTATCTCAATTATAATAATCCGAAAACAATCGCTAATTGACTGAAGATTAAAGCCTTCACTGAAAAACAAAGCGTTACCAAACACGGCTTATGTTATACCTCGTGTTCGTTCGGATATTGCGCGATAATTAAATTGCGAGCTCGGATACTAAAAGTACCGGCCATAAAGTATGCAGAGCGACCGTCGAAAAGATGAGTTAGTTTTATCTTCTTAGAGCTTTATTTCTTGAGTAGACATATCTTGGTAAAATCATAAAAAGTCCTAACGTGTGTATTGGAAGAGACGGCTAGACTTTAACAGACTAAAATTCTACACTGTTCTTTCGCGTTCCAGGGCTATTGTATCTTGATAAGACATTCCGGCATCCTGGACAGGATTACTAGGAACCCTAGTATGACAGAGTGTTTAACCTAAGTGTGAAACTCTATGGGTGAAGCACTTCACGCCGTCAACTCCTTGAACTGACGGCGAGCATACCTGTATATTACGGCGATAGCTGAGCGATCCAACGGGTGGCGGTTAGACTTTACCAATGACCGCCTGGCAATCGACCATCATCCTGTCGGATTCCGGCACCAAACTGATTTTACTGTTTTCCGTCGAAGTGCAGGAGTTCCAGATACTTCTGGGTGACCTCGCTCCGTGCTAGGTCTCATCTTTACTTTGAGCTAGATTCAAGCAAGTAGCAAAGCCAATTTAAATCTATACTAGTTTCATAAAACTGAATAGTTCGTTTGTTTGAACGCGCTTATCTCAGGAACTACTGGTTTTAATTGAACAATTATTTTTGTGTTAGATAGCCCATTTATCGAGGAAGGCTATAGGCTATAACATCACGCTACGACTAATAGGAGCAGAGCAGAAGGTGAAACCGCGGGGGAAGCTAGTAAATAATAAAATGTCTCTGTAACACACTAATGCCTCGTAGTAATTGGTTAGGTCTTCCTCCAATAAAGATAACTCACTATAAAGTTGTAACTAGTCTATCTATATTTTTAAAAGTAATTGATGTACGTTATTCTCCCTAAAACTCGAGAACGGCTAAACCGATTTGGCTTAGTTTGGTATAGAATTATTTTTGGAACTCATGGGAAGGTTTAAAAGGTGGGTTTATATGATTAAAAAAAATGATTCTTAGGCGATACGAAGTTTTTCGGGTCAACGATTCTCTTTGTAAAGATCGATGGGCATTCTTTATGGCCGGTACCTGTAGATATATTGGACGTCACGTGTAAGATGAGCTTATTAATCTTCTTTTTTAATATCTTGACTACGGAAAACAACCTTGCTGTCATATGGTAAAAGGTTTTAGAAGCATTCAAGCACTTTGAGACGGAGCTCGTCTGGGTAAATTACTACAACCAAATCTGAGGTTCTAGCACGACTCGGTCAGTCGCGGGACTAACTAAACAGGTAATAAAAGCCCTAACACGAGTGACATAATCATTATCATCATTATCATCTTCATGAGCCGGAAGAGGTCAACTGCTGAACAAAGGCCTTCCCCTTAGACCACCACGTCGAACGACAATCCGCCACTTGCATCCATCGGTTACCCGCGACTCTCACGATGTCGTCGGTCCACCTAGTGGGAGGCCTACGCTGCGTCTTGCCGTCCGTGTCCTAGTCCTAGTCCGTGGTCGTCATTCGAGAACTTTTCTACCCTATCGGTATCAGTTCTACGAGTGGGCTGCCGATTGGCTATAGTGACGTGATTGGAACGTAAACTTAATCAAAATCACTTTTAATACTCCTACTTTTGGGCCACAGGTTTTCTCTCTGTGAGTGGGTCATAATCGAGGGCCCAGTGTAGATTGGTAGATGTAACATTTTTAGATTTTTTGGTTCTAGGACATGCCGGTTTCCTCACGATGTTTTTCTTCACCGTTTTGAGAACAGTGGTGGTTCAAACCCTTGGACACCTGGTAGATTTTTTTTTTAGCCTACACTGCCGCACTGCTGGGGAAAGACCTCCCCCAAGTGTTTCCAAGTTTTCTTGTCCAGCGCCACTTTGCACCAGCCCTCACGGTATGAGTCCAACTCGTCTCCCTACCTCTTTCTGCACCGGACTTTGCCACTGTGTGGCGGTCTTCGCCCAGCGGTCAATGTTCATGCGGGTCGAATAGTCGATTAAAAAATCCCAACAACTAATACCTCAATCTTTCACAAATTTCGTTCTCAATTACTAAAAAAGCTTGAACATTTTCTAACAGAGTAGGATCGGAATCTAATTACAAAAGATATACTTTGTCGGTACCGGTATATAGGTATCGATATAGGTATCAGTACCGGTAGTAGCAGCGGTGAAAATTACCTATAAAATACCGCTGTTACCGCGTGCCACTGAGGTGGAGCGTTTGAACGAGCGAGTGGACTTGCCCACTACCATTATAGTACAACTTTCACTAGAGATGAATAATATCATAAGAGCTGGTCGAGCTTTATTGTTTCGGGGCTTTTGTGGTGGTTACCAAAGTTGATTCCGACTTACTTAAAATAGTTAAAAGGGAAATTGGGAACAAAAAAGTGGGACGAAGGGAAAAAATTGCTTAGTATTTTATGAAAATCAAAGTCAATAAAATATCCATAGGGGCAATGGATTTTTGAGATTGTTTCAATTAGGATGCAATTTGTTTTTTTTTATTATATTATATTTATGAGAATAAGAATAATAAAATAATTTAAAAGCATATTAATTTTATTCTAGCCTAACCTTATTTATCGTAAACTGTTTTTATTTTTAATTATTTTTAATTCGTCGTGTGGGGTAACCCTTACATTGAGAGATTACAAAAAAAAATTAACTCACATACACAATTGCAAGACTCGGAACAAATACTTGTAAATCATAAAAGTGCGAAAATTGAACCTACGACGCGCAGCGCAGCTCATGTCAATCACTCAGCCGCTGTGCAAATTTTGCCTCTTAATATTTATTATTATACAATATTTGCCATATAAAAGCATGTTCGTATCTCTAACTGGATAACTCACATCATTATAATTTATATTAGAAATAACTTTAAGCTTGCACCAAATCTTCGCCATACTATATAGTTTATGTTCTTCAGTTTAAAAGTCCTTCAAACTTTCATTTATGAAGAAGCCACTACACTGGAAAGCCGCGTTTAAACGAGCGAGTAAACTTGTCGAGTAAAGTAAAGCAAACGAGAATGTGCGGTGAAAATTACCTTTAAAATACCGCCTTTACAGCGAGCCAGTGGAGAGGAGCGTTTAGACTGGCGACTCTGCTTGCCTAAACCGACAAGAATAAAATAGGTGGATTCCAGTAGAAGCAGTTTTTTGAAAACTTTACTTTAAATGCTACTGACTGCTAGGCGCACGTAGCAATGAGAGTAGCAGTTTTTAGTATTACTTATAACTTTCGCTGTGGATAAGTATTGACTGATTGGCTCGAGACAAACATTGTGTTATGTGAGAGAGTTTGTAAAAGTTTTGGAACGAAGTTCCTTATCGCGCGTTGTGAAAGGGGGCTGGACGGAAAAAATTCTTACGAAAAGTTGGCACGACACTTTTATCCGACTGCGCGACGCAAAGGAGGGTAATGTGTTTATTACCATGGAATGGAATGGAATGGACTGTACTGGACTGGACTGGACTGGACTGGACTGGACTGGACTGGACTGGACTGGACTGGACTGGACTGGACTAGACTGGACTGGACCGGACCGGACCGGACCGGACCGGACCGGACCGGACCAGACCGGACCGGACCGGACTGGACGAGAGTGGAGTGGAGTGGAGTGGAGTCGCGACGATTATTTTTGTTGAGTGTATACAGTAACTTCGTTCCATCCGGGTGTCCCTTGACACCTCTCAAGTTTTTTTTTGTTGAAATAAAGAATTAATAATTCGTCATAGGAGCTGAGGGCGCTTTTGAGGGTGCCAATACATGACCCAGTTCTAGGCCGACTCAATTTAAATTGTAATCGGCATATTGAGAAGAATTTGAAACAAAATTCAGTCTTTATTCTTTTGAGGCATTTTAACCCGAATATCTTACAGAATTTCTCATGCCTTTAAAATTCTAAAAACTAAATTATTACTATCCCATCTAAACGTAACACCAAACATATATTCCCTCCCCAGCCAAAATAACCTAGAAAACCGAAAAACAAATAAATCGTCCTTGAGAACTCGTCTCCAGTTACTAAACCAATTCACTGTCGGATCTAAACGCGCCACCACTCCGCAGTTTTTGGGTCAACAGTGAGTCTCTAAGATCTCGTTAAAAATGTTTGTACGGCACCAGAAATACTAATCAGTCTGTGCGGGGAGATTTATTAGCTCAAATATACTGAAGTATATGCGTAAAATTATAAATGAGAACACTGTAATTATCCATGTAGCTTCAGTGCCTGTGAGTACTCTAAAAGGTAATGTAATTTTGAGGTTCTTACGAGCTCGTGGATTTATTTGGGAAAGAATGGGTGGGGGTAGGAAACTTCTAAGACACTTTTTTTTTTACCAAAATATTGACGAAGAATCAGCACTAGCCCCATTCCCACGAGCACTTTTTTGGCGTTAAAAAAGCGCTGAATTGGAACAAAAAAGTGAATTGAACTTAGCCACTTATGAACCCAGCACATAAAATCAAATACAGTTCGAAAAAAAGAAGCGCGCTTTAAAAGCGCTGACGTATGAACAGAAACACATGACAGCAGACACAAATGACAGCCGGGACCAACGGCTTTACGTGCCTTCCGAGGCACGGAGGAAACCCGCTATGACAGATGGTCACCCATCCACAGACCAACCTCGGCAAGCGCGGCTTAATTCGGAAGATTGGCCTGTGCGGCTGTAATTATTTAGCCACGAGCTCCTCCTCCGAAAGAGCCACATGTACCTACGATCCGAATTAATTCAAAATAAGCGAAGCCGCGTGTAATAGCTAGTCGAATATAAAACACAACGTAAATAAGATGCTTATAGATAGATAGATAGATAGATGATTTTATTTAGTGCAATATGAGACACAAAAAACAAAACAATTGGTAGATACATAATTTCACATCACAGTAACAAGAAAAACATTATAAAGCATAAATAAAAACAAATATGACAGTTAACAATAAAAAAAAAGATACCCACCTACTGAGATTAACATAAGTAATTCGGACGTGACACAGAAAATGTGTGGTGTGTGTCTCAGGATTGCACCAAATGGGTGTCCAGCTCAGCATGTGTCAGGTTGATACCTGACGCTGGTATTCTGCTAGACCCCTGCAGTAACATACGGACGCAAAGCAGGCGCGACCACACAGTCATCTAAAATGTGCGGGTGAACAAGAAAAACGAACATTTAAAAAAAGTTAAAATTCGAACGGTCACGAATTAAATTACGCTTATGACCTATCCCCATCCCTGGTGGACGCATCACCCGGGGACATAGGCCTCCGTTTATAAAAATTTAATTAAATATCTCTGAAGAAACATTCTTTTATTTTTTTCTATCCGCGAGCAAATATTTGACAGACTTGTGAGTTGGGGCCTTGAAAAACGCGACCTACATTGCACAACTGCTTATTTTTATATTTTCCGGTCCTGTCAAATTAGATCTGAAAATGACTGATCAAATAAAAAAAGTCCGACACAGCTTTTTGGTAGAGACCTTGGATACACTAGGTAGTAAAAATAACGTGCAAAAGTCACCGTCAAGTTAAAAAAAAAGTTATTCAAGGTCAAAAGTCAATTTTTTCCGTAATTTTTTTTAGTATCGAGTATCTTTGAATTAATTATTTATCTACGACATGAATCTCATACTTTTTTCCTAAGAAGTGTCTATTTTAACCAGACTATTTTTATTATTTTACTTTTTAGTCAATGGATTATTGAGTTTTTATGTTAATAACTATACAATTCCACACGACGGCGACGCCATGGGCAACCGTGTTGCAACTCACCGCAAGCGCCGGGACTTTATGCCTTCGAGACGAGGCGGACGGGTGGCGGCTCAGTACTGTACTAATAGCAATACCTACGTCCTGTGCGGCATCCTATGTAGCTAGAAATAATTGAGATGCGACACCGCAGCGCACCGTATGCGCTACAACGTGCCATAAGCCTAGCTAGGTTCATATTGCTGTGTCGGGGAGATTCACATTAGTAGGTTGTGTTGTGTTGTGGCGCGTTCTGTCGCAGTAAAATCGCTCGACGCCCGATCGCGCCAGAGAGGTGGTGGCGGATCTGTCGCGCCACACTAATGTGAATCTATCATTTACGACGCGTTATTGCGAGGGAACACAGTTCATGCAATTATTATAATTCTATTTTTCGTTCTTTAAAATGTCTGATGAACTTATTGAATTAGTACGGGCAATACAAAGTTCTCTATGACACGAAATGTGAGGAATATAAGGATCACGGTATTTTTTGATATCCTTTTCAATTAAAGTGTGTACTTGCTCAAACTGTATTTTAGTAAATCTGAAATATCGTTGGAATCTTTCGTCGTCACTTTCTAATTCTCGAACAAGACAGTGAAATGCGCCTCTTGTCTCTCTTAATCTATTTACGGGATGAACCCAATATCTCCTTTTCCTTTTCTTTTTTTTTTAGAAGAGTCATCAATAGAAAAAATTGAATATCTTCATTGAAGTCACTGTCAGACGACTCCATTTTAAAACACATATTCACTCCACAACTCTTAAAATGAGAATGATCTAAAAATGCGACATATTGCGCCACAAGACAACACATTAGTATGAACACTCCGCGACACAACAGACGGCGACCCGACACACCCCGACACAGCAATATGAACCTAGCTATAGCCTTTCCAATAAAAATAAAAGAAGACAATTTGCTGATTTCATGGCCGAACATCTCCGCCTCCCACGCGTTAAATTAGGCCCTTGTCTATCCCTAGTACAGCGTATTGTATTTATAAAAGAATTACTAAAAACAAAGATTTTTCGTAAACATTTGGGTTAGTTGCTGTAAAGATGGGGGTTAAATGTGACAGGTAAAAAGATGGGGTGAAAGGGGTTCTAAATATCACCAAGACACCAAAGGTAGTTGAACTTTTTATGATAGTCATAAAGGCGATCGACTCAGAAATGGGGAGATTCGTTGACAAACCAAAGTTGCCGACATAGCCCAACGAATTAGCAAGTTGAAATTGCAGTGGGCAGGCCATATAACACGCAGAACTGATGGCCGTAAAGGTTCTCGAATGGAGACCACGCACCGGCAAGCGCAGCGTAGGACGTCCACCAACAAGGTGGACAGTTTATCTTATGAAGACCACAGGATCACGCTGGATGCAAGCTGCTTCTAACTGGTCCTATTGGAAGTCTATAGGGGAGGCCTATGTTCAGCAGTGGACGTCTTACGGCTGATGTAGTGATGATGATGAAAGGACCCATAAATATAAGGAATAGTTTTTATTCGTGGTGCTAGGCAACTTGGCTTATCGCAGTCATTTTGTGCCTATTGTATTGTATTGTATAACGGGCTGGTATCCGCAACTCCACGTCAAATGCGCGTATTTTGCGTGCGGGTGGGAAAGAGATTATTCGATCCACCCCATTTTGTGCCTATTAGCATTGTTAGTTTTTTAACCGACTTCAAAAAGAAGGAGGTTATCAATTCGACGGTATGTTTTTTTTTTTTTGTGTTTGTTACCTGATTACTCCGCCAATAATTGTGGACCAATTTTCAAAATTATTTTTTTGTTCGAAAGGAGATACTTCAGGAGTGGTCCCATAGTCACCATGTCAGGATCTGATGCTTGGATCCTGGAGAAATCGAGGGCAACCCTCAAATTTTATAGGCCCACACATCGTTTTTCGCAAATTTTATGGAGTAATTTAAGTATCTGCGTATGGTAATCATCATCTCATGTAGCTGAGCTGATGATGGAAGGTACAACTCCTCTAGTAAGGAATTGGCATCGACTGATTTGGTAAATTATGTTTGTGTTCGCATATCTCCGGAACTACAAGTCCGATTTAAGTAATTCTTTTTTTGTTGTATTAGGTATCGTTCAACTTAGGGAATACTGCAAGTTTCATCAAAATCGGTTCAGTAGTTTTCGAGATAGGGAATGAATGTAAGAGATTTTTAACGATGTTATTACCGGTGTTACGGATTACAAAATTCTAGTGCTCATGTAAGAAAATGATGTACTCGTACTTGACAAGAATTGTGGTTGAATATTTAAACTAAAAAGAGTAAAATAAAAACTTTTTCAGAAAAAAAATGTAACCGCCTTCAAAAACAACCACAAAAAAGGGTAAAATAACCTTCAAAACTTTTCTTTCGGAAGTCGGTGGCAAAAAAGACAATGAAATTAATAAAAAAAAGTCACCGGCTTCCGAAAGAAAAGTTTTGAAGGTTATTTTACCCTTTTTTGTGGTTGTTTTTGAAGGCGGTTACATTTCTTTTTGAAAAAGTTTTTATTAAAAAAAACGTTGCTCCACACTATGAATTTCTCCTGTATCGTTGGTGCACACAAACTCACATACACAAATGCCCAGAGCCGGAACAACTACTCGTAAATCATACAAATATTTGCTACGTGCGGGAATTGAACCCGTGACAGGCAGAGCAGCAGTCCAATCGCTCAGCCACTGCGTCCATCGTGCCGTCATTTTGTTCTGTTTTTTCTCCATCAAAGTAAAATCATCAAATGAGTCCTTCTACCCAAGATGGAGCGGATGGTCATTTTTTATATTTGGTTTTGATAAAAAACTTTTTCAAAAAAAATGTAACCACCTTCAAAAACAACCACAAAAAGGGTTAAATAACCTACAAAACTTTTCTTTCGGAAGTCGGTGGCTTTGTTTTTTTATTTCGGTGTCTTTTTTTGCCACCGACTTCCGAAAGAAAAGTTTTGTGGGTTATTTTACCCTCGATTTCCCTGGGATCCCATCATTAGATCCTGACCTGATGATCATGGGACCACTTGGGAAGTTATACCCTTTCAAACAAAAGAAAAATTTCCAAATCGGTCGAGGCGTCTTCGAGAAATCGGGGAACATACATAAAAAAAAAGATTCCGACAAATTGAGAACCTCCTCCTTTTTTTGAAGTCGGTTAAAAAGGAGGAGCTCGTGGCTAAATAATTACGAGTACAACCGCACAGACCGATCCTCTAGGTTAAGCCGCGCTTGCCAAGGTTGGACTGTGGATGAGTGACCATCTGTTATAACGAGTTTCCTCCGTGCCTCGGAAAGCACGTAAAGCCGTTGTTCCCGGCTGTCATTTGTAGATCTTTGACAGTCGTTAATCACAGTCAGAAACTCGAAATTCTGACTAACAGTCTTACCATGGGGTATCGTATTACCCAGTTACTGGGTTGTGGAGGTCCGATAGGCAGTCGCTCCATGTAAAATACTGATATTCAGCTGCATCTAGTTCGACTGGAAGCCGACCCCAATATAGTCGGGAAAAGAAGATGATGATTTTGATTTGGTAAAAAGACAAAATCAAAATCAAAGCAATTATTTCAAGTAGGCCAGTTACAGGCACTTTTGAATTGTCATAGACAAATAAAAATGTAAATTCACACTAAAAGTTATGGTGCTACAGTCCCAGTCACAAGACATAAAAACTGTGAAAGTACCGTAGATGCCCGTTCCAAGAAGTAGATCTCTATGGAAAAGAACGGGCAAGAAACTCCATGGACACTCTTTTTAGATTGCCATTCACCCATCCACAGACCAACCTCAGCAAACGCGGCTAAACTTTGAAAAAGTAATGAAAACAAAATATTAATTCAATTTGCTATCCAATCCATCCAGTAAATATTGTCATAAAACTGACGATAGCTCTTTTTTACACAAATCAAAGAACTCAACAGTAAAATGTTTACTCAAACAATTTATCGACTGATTCATTTGAAATATGATTGAAGCTTGATACGGAAAAGTAAATTAAATCAAACCGTATCAAAATACACACGTTTGTGGATTAGCGTGCAAATGTATTAGTAAGGGTTATTAGCCACTGAGGCGTAACAAGTGAAGAGTTGAAGGTGTGATCGGCATGTATAATATTACGTGAAAGTATAAGTATAGAACAACGACGATATAATACTAGACTCCGCATGCACGATCTAAGGAACAAAAACTATTCTGTCAACTCGCTGAGGTACTACGTAAGCGAGGGGGACGGGGGGGGTACTGCGTTTTGATTGGCTAACTCAAGGTCTGTTCTGTTTCAACGTATGTTTACGGCTCACAGGAGTGGTCGAAATGAGACGGATATAAGACTTTTTTGCCTAATGTGTTGACAGACATCGGTCGCCTGTTATTAGGAGTCTAGTAATATAACGTCGTTGGTATGGAATCACTTTGAATTTACTAATTTGAATGAATTTTGTATCAATTTGAAGTTAATAGTTAAACCTTTATTAACGGTACCATTTTTATTATTTGCGCGGAATCACAGTAAGTGATTCCATGCCACTTGCTCAGGAATGTAATAGAGAAAAGAAAGAAAGAAAAATTATTTTATTTGACACAGACATGCATACATTCAACAAGGACAAAAATAAAAAACAACAGAAAAAATTACAAAACTTGATCTAAAGCATACTAACAGAAAAATAATAATAATACAAAACCTAATAGTTATGCAGCTGTATGTCATGACTGTGACAAGAAAGGCTTCCCACTCAGCATAAAGCTGTGCTATGGGGGACCCACAGCAGAGCGCTGGTTTTCAGTGGTCACCCGAAAAAAGCTAGGGTCATATCTTACATAAATAAATAGAAACACAGATAAATGTACAAAATACGAATAACGGGGTAGTAATAAATGTAGCGGTTGTATTGTTTTGTCCTACATTTGATGAGGTTGGGGAAGTACCTAGAATAGGATTAACATCTTATGATAGCTGGAGAGTAACGTACAATTTTTGAATATAAAAAATAAGAATATTTACGTTTTATGCCCGATTTGTTAAAAAATGATATGATTTCCTGATTTTTAAAATTTTTAGTATTTCGAAATTTTATAGGTTTGAAGATGCCTCAAGGACCTTTTTTGGCTTTCCTCAATAAACGGACTGTCCCACACAAAAATAGTTTTTCAATTCTTTCCTGAGAAAAGCGCGTTCAACCAGACAACATTTACATAGAAATAAAAATGGCCAATCACAACGCTCCACTACCAACCTAAAAATAAATCAATTCCAACACAATTTTAACCCTCTCCCCACTCTAACCTACAAACGTAACAACCGTTAAACACATTACGCCTCAATCTACGCAAGCCTTAACCCTCCATACGCTGCGGTGCCCAAAGTGGTCAGAAGACCGTAAAATCTCCACAGATCATGTTCAATGAATATGTCTTTTGAAGTCTTTGATCACTGGTTTGTCCTGTGCAGTGAACATAGGAGGGTTATGTTGTATACAGGGTGTGTTTTGTCGTGTATACAGCGTGTTATTGCGTGTCTACTCGTGTGAATTTGTGTGGGAATTGATTGGAAGTCTGTAGGGTTAAGTGAATTGGAAAATTATGTAGTAAGTGATGGGTTTTTTTCTTATGGCTAACTAAAAAGGACTTTTAACAATTATGTAATTCTTATTGAGTTCCGAGTCGAGCTACACGATAACTGACAAAATGCTTCCACTGACTGGACAGGTCCACTCAAATCTGTGTAATTCTTTCCTTAAAACCATTTCAGGAACCTGCATGGTCCTCGTATGACTTGAACAGTATAATGTGTGGAAATTAGAAAAGTCAGTGACCTCTGATTTTGTTTCTTGATCTGCCAATTCTTGCTAACTAGATATTTTATAAAAATGTCTACTTGTTTTTCATTAAAAGTTAAATAAAACTTAAAGAGTACTTAAATAGGTTGTGATGCATAATTACATTTTGACACCTACTTCCCTCCACGGGTACCCTTAATTCACATCTCTGTTACATTGCGCGCTGAGATTTGGAAGTCCCCACCAACGACTGAGCACATAGCGTATACGTTCGACCCATATCCTGTCATCATCATCATCATTACAGCCTATTGCAGTACACTGATGGACAGTGAAGGCCTCTCCCAGAGAGCGCCACAGCGCACGATCTCCCGCGTTTTTCATCCAGCCACTGCCAGCTAACTTCTTCAGGTCATCGGTCCATCTTGCCGAGGGGCGTCCTACCCTACGTTTGCCTACACGCGGTCTCCATTCGAGAACCTTCCTACTCCACCTTTCGTCGGTTCTGCGGCAGACATGACCAGCCCACTGCCACTTCAGCTTACTACAGTTTTGGACAATATCTATAACTTTGGTCTTATGCCGTAAAACCTCATTCCGGATTTAATCGCTTAGCGAGATTCCAAGTGAGCAGTGGGGACCCAGTGGTATCGGCCCCGACTTACGAGTTGTGGGTCGTGGGTTCCAACCTAGTCAGGCCCATTACTTTGTGTAATTTATTTCATCACCACTTTCACCATCGTGAGGAAACCAGCATGTCCTAGAATCATCAAATTCGAAGACATGGGACATCTACCAACCCGCACTGAGCCCGCTTGGTGGATTATGGCACACTCCCTGACACAGAGAAGAGGCCTGTGTCCCAGCAGTGGGAACATTCTATGCTGACGATGATGAGATCCGAAGCATAGACCTTTCCATAGCACGCTGCGTGAGATGAAGTCAGTAGACTAGCTTGACTGTCATTCGAATCATGTAGTAGTACAATAAGTCATCATCTGCCTAGCCTTTTCCCAACCATGTTGGCGTCGGCTTTCAGTCGAACCAGATGCAGCTGAATATCAGTATTTTACATAGAGCGGCTGCCTATTGAACCTCCAACCAGTAACTGGGTAATACGATACCCCATGGTAAAGACTGTTTGTCAGACTTTCGAGCAACTGACTGTGATTAACGACTGTCAAAGATCTATAAATGACAGCCGGGACCAACGGCTTTACGTGCTTTCCGAGGCACGGAGGAAACTCGCTATGACAGATAGTCACCCATCCACAGACCAACCTCGGCAAGCGCGGCTTAACTCGGATCGGCCTATGGAGCTATTATTATTTTTAGCCACGAGCTGGTAGTAGTACAATAAGTACAAAGGACTAAACCTCTCACCCTTTTATTGGATGACGAACACAATACAATGACACGACACGTTCAGAAATGAACGTGACTTATGAGGTATTTCAATTGTAATCTACTTATTTATTGACCTAGACATAACTCTTGACAAATAATGTATCACGATGTTATATTATTTATTCTTTGGTTACAGTGGCGGTCTTATAACGAAAGGCGATATATTCCAGATTATCTTAAGATTTGATAGTAGTGAATATTAATTTTGCCCCACATTAAGAATTTCTTCCCAGACCCCGAGCAACTACTTGCAGATCACACAAATATTTGTTACGTGCGGGGATAGAACCCACCGCACACAGCGGAGCAGTTCACCTTTCAGCAATTGCTCAGCCCCTGCGCCAAACGTCATAGTAACACAACACACATTTTTTTTTTAGCCTGGTAAAATCATCAAATGAGTCCTCCCACCCCGGGCAGGGCGGGAGGGACTGTCAGACTTGTACTGACTAAAATCCACGGTGTCCTTCAGTAGCCCTTTATGTTCTGGGGTCACGGTATGGAAATAAATCCCGCGAACCCCGGCAGGATTTGGCCCCCTGAGAGGGGGCCCCGTTATTTTTGCTGACGCTCTTTGAGGCGCGCGTGGAACACGACGCGCCGTCGACCCGGGCATGGTCCATGGTCGGACCGCGAGTTGCCCTTTACTCGCTGTCCGCTTGCCCGCCCGCGGCTCGCTGTCCGCATGCCCGCGAATATATGACATATGTTTCGTTCAAGGAAATACAAGAATGACATTCGAAATAAAAAACAAGGACAAAATATTACATGAAACAATTTCTGTGAAACGAAATTCTATGAAACTTCTGTTTACGAAATAAGAGAACAAAAAAAATTCACGCCTGTGATATTAATGATAATGTTACTTGTACAATATAAAGGCAAATGCAAAATTCATGTTGCAAAATAATCCTTTTAGACGCCCAACTATGCTGTCAAAAATCAAGATTAATAAAAATCTACAACATGATAAAAACTAGGTTTGCACTTGTTAAAAGTATTTCAGCTTGTTATCGAGATGTCATAAGCTACTTATTTGCCCTATTTTAGTCAATACTGTTTTGTAAAATTCAACTTTAACACTCACATAATAAGTTCAGTTTAAGCTACATCGTGTACTATACTTCCAAAAAGAAAAAGTAGGATATATTTCTATACAGAATTTCTCATCAACAAATTGAATTGAGAGCCGTGGTGGCTCAGTGGAATCGGCCCCAAATTACGCGAGTTCGAACTCACCCAGGTACATTACTTTGTGTAATTTATTTTATCACCACTGCTCTGAAAACGGTGAAGAAAAACATCGTGAGGAAACCGGCAAGTCCAAAAATTTGAAGACATTGTGACATCTGCCAACCCGAACTTATGGATTATGGCCCACTCCCTCTTACAGAGTAGACGCTTTTATCCCAGCAGTACATTATAGGCTGATAATATAAATAAATAAATATTCCACAACTATCACACAACGCCATCTAGTCCCAAGATAAGCAGAGCTTGTGTTATGGATACTAGACAACAGATAAACATACTTATATATTTCTAAATACATACAAATTATAGATAAATTACACCCAGACACAGAACAAATGATAATGTTCATCACACAAACATTTGTTCTGGGTGGGAATCGAACCCACGACCCCCGGCATAGCAGTCAGGGTCACTAACCAATAGACCAACAGGCCAGTCAAATGATGATGGTGAGATTGAATTGGCTAACAGGACCAACATAGGGCTGTGACCAGCTTTTGATATGGAATCATTAATATCTGCGATCTGGTAAAAACAGCATCATTTTAAATAACATATTTCAACAGATGATTTATAACATTCGGAAAATTTGGAATCTTCTCTTTTCATCATCATCATCATCATCAGCCGGAAGACGTCCACTGCTGAACACGCCGAACGACAATTCGCCACTTGCATCCATCCATCCATCCATTCTCTTTTAATAGGTCTAAAATAAATCTGCAAAACAGTAAAAAGATAGTAGACTAAAATGGTAACTATTTGTAAGAAATTCCACTTTTAGGCTTGAATTGCATACGTTAGTATGGCAACATTTTTGTAAAACAATCACAAACTCGTAGACATGTCTACGGCGTAGACTCAGGTGTGTGCTACGCCGTAGCATATTGCTACGAACTACTTTAGAACAAAGTTTTCAACTTACATTATGGTTTTACTTACATTTATGTATTCATACGTTATATTACTTATAACATGACGTCTGTAGTCTTCAAAGGGGCAGCAGAATTCTATTGAAAACGTGTAATTTTGTAAATTATATTTAAGTTAAATTATGTTGTCAGTTATTTAACGAACCTTAAAAAAAACATTTGTTTTACTGTTTTGTTTCAAGGATCATACTTTCCTGTTGGTTCCTTGATCTTCAGATCAGGATCTGATGATGGGATCCTGGAGAAATCGAGGCAACTCTTCAATAAATAATCCAAACTAATATTATAAATGCGAAAGTAACTCTGTCTGTCTGGCTGTTACGCTTTCCCGCTTAAACCTCTCAACCGATTTTGATGAAATTTGGCAGAGACAATCTTTAGACCCTGAGAAAGAACATAGGCTATCAAAACACCACGCGGGCGAAGCCGCGGGTGGAAGCTAGTACCAAATAAACCGCGAATTTTAATGCTGTTATCGCATATATTTGCATTGTTTACGCTATCACACAAAAACATATCACACTTGAACCCACTTCATACAAAGGGCAAAACGAAGCTTTTTTGGGAAACATTATATAAAGAGTAAAACATTTAATAGTAATTAATTAATTTAAGGATAACTGAATTTTGTGCTACCCACTGCCGAAAGAGAAGATACTTTTTTTTTTGTTTAGCGTGGTAAAATCATCATATGAGTCCTCCCACCCCGGGCAGAGCGGGAGGGACTGTCAGACTTGTACTTACTAAAATCCACGGTGTCCTTCAATAGCCCTTTATATTCCGGGGTCACGGTGAGGAAATAAAATCCCGCGACCCCGGCAGGCTTTTGCCCTGGCTGGGGCCCCGTCATTTTTGCTGACGCTCTTTGAGGCGCGCGTGGAACACGACGCGCCGTCGACCCGGGCATGGTCCATGGTCGGACAGCGAGTTGCCCTTTACTCGCTGTCCGCATGCCCTCGAAGAGAAGATACTTTGGACTTTTTGTGTTGTTTTAGAAGTCGGTGTTTTTTTAAAGTTAATTTCACTTCTATGGCACTTTTTTTATTATTCTTGTTAAAAATCTTGATGGCCCGTAGGTTTAGCATCTCGTTTTCGCATTCATGAGGTTGTGAGTTCAAATCCAGGCCTTGTTCAATACAAATGTACTTTCTAAGTATATCTTGGGTATCACTCACTGACATCGGTTATGGAAAACATCGTGAGAAACCTGGACTTAAAGTCATGTCAGAGACATGCGGTGGTCCCAGAGGCGGCTTAATTTATTCTCACGTAAACAAAAAAACGATACATATTTCAAGTTTTATTTAATTTTAGAAAAAGTAAAAGTACTGGATATTATAAGTTATCTATGTAATAAAAGATAAATATAAAAAATATAAGAAAATCTACCTATAATATAAGATAGATTTTCTAAAATGAGGTAATCATTTTATGATTTTATGATTACCTCACGTACCCGGAAACATTACAAACATTGATAAAAAAATAATAAACTAAAGAACCGTTGCATCATATACCTGTCACACAACCTAACTGTAACTAGATTGTCTATGATGGATCGTACCTCCATTATCATCGCGAGCTTTTTTCATCAAAATAGTGCTCAGTATGTAATCCTAGGGGATGCTGAAAGGTACCGAGAAAGCAATAATCTAAGAGGGTTTTGTAGATAAATAATAAATCTGCTGAAACTTGGGAACCGAAATTCAAAGGTATGTGACAAGAAGTAACCCGGACGAGGAGTACATTTTTAACCGACTTCAAAAAAAGAGGTTCTTTTTATTAAGGTTGCATTGCACTGGATATTTAACAACGGCTTCGATTTAAATGTACATCAATAATTCGTTTTGTATACAAAAATTGATAATTGCTGATTTCAGGGACACCCCGAAGTTCGGTTTGGTTAGGTTCCTTTAAATCCTGCAAACAGAAAAAGAAGCCCCGTCAAACGGGGCTTCGTCGATCCTGCTTAGATCGTTTTTTAATTATTACAGAAAACTGGTTAATTTCTACAGTACTTTATGATACACAATTTGGTGAACATTTACCCATTCAAAATAAAAATAAAAACAAAATCAAAGCATTTATTTCAAGTAGCCCAAGTAACACAAACGTGTCTAGAAACGTACTACTAGATAGCTTATAGAATTAAATTGAATTGTCTACCATAAGAATAAAATATCTATAAGCAATCTTCTAGAACGCTTATAGACAGAGTTTAGTAAAAGTGGGCACATTCTTGTACCCTCTCTTAAGAATGAGTTAAGAAAACATGACTAGATAGAGTTCAGATCAAATTGACTTAAGAGATGTTTCTAGTGTCTCTCTAAACCGTTTATAGACCGCACGTTTATCTAGTAGCGTACTAGTAGATAGTTTATAGATAGAGTTAAGACCTTTAAAGGAAGCATTGCTCGTCAAGTTTTAAAACCAAATGATCTTAAGACTAACAACTTTAAGTAACATTTTACTAGTGACGCATAATGGCGTGGAACTTACAAGAGTTATTTTACTTAATAATATTTGCATCATGGCGTAACAAATTTATTACTTTTTATTTATTTGTGTTTTAATAATGGGTAAATAAGCAAATCAATATGCGATTGAAATTCTATCGTTGAATATTATGTAAAACTCTTGTAAAATAAGAGCGCCCGCTGTAAATGTAAGATTTAACATTATTTTTTCAAAATATGAATATTATTTGGTATAAGCAAATTTTCGAATTTACAATTTAATGCTTAAAATACTCATTTTATTTAAAATATAGTAATTTAAAACATATCAAATGTCTAATTAGACATAATTTAATGATAAAAACATTAAAATGCATAACAAAAATTATTTGAAGCAAAAAATAGGCAATAAAAATGGCGTCCAGATAAAATTTACTAAAAAACCGATTTCTATAGAACAAACAGTCTAGAGATTTTTTTTGTAGTATGGCTCTAGAATAATTTTACTTACTACATACTAAACTATCTAGTGAGAGAATAAACAGATTTAAGAGTGGTTTAAAATTATCTAGTAACTGTCACTCTGTATTCCTTTTTATCTTGTCACAGTATTTCTAGACGTTCTTCAGTGAATAGGTAATTTCATGTGTTGTGAACGTAAGACCATTTTATGCAGTAACAAACCAATATAATTAATCAATACAAGAGGGTACCCGAGTAAAAAGTATTTCTGATTTATTTAAGTATAAACAATGTGAGAAATAATAATAATAATTGTAATTACATTAACACCCTTTCATTTGATACCCACATCATTGGGGTGGATTTCAAACAACCAGTCCGCCATCTTGAATTTAAGTCACCTGACTATTTTTTTCGTATTCCTGACAGCAAACCTTTTCATTTGATACGCATATCATGGGGGTGGATTTTAAATAGCCTGTCCGCCATATTGGATTTAAGTCACGTGACAATTTTTTTCGTATTCCTGACAGCAAACTCTTTCATTTGATACCCATATCATGGGGGTGCATTCCAAATAGCCTGTCCGCCATCTTGGACGTCCGCCATATTGGATTTAAGACACGTGACTATTTTTTTCTTATTCCTGACAGCAAACCTTTTTATTTGATACCCATACCCATATCATAGGGGTGAATTTCAAACAGCCTGTCCGCCATCTTGGATTTAAGTCACGTCACCATTTTTTTCGTATCCCTGACAGCAAACCCTTTCATTTGATACCCATATTATGGGGGTGTATTTTAAATAGCCTGTCCGCCATATTGGATTTAAGTCATGTGGTTTTTTTTCGTACTCTTGACAGCAAACCTTTTCATTTTTGATACCCATATGTCATCAACAATTTTCTACGTTTTGGAGGAAGTTACTAGGAAGTTTCGATTCTTTTTCGGTCGTCTCTTCTTCATTTTTCTTTCTTTTTAAATACTCGCGGATTTTTCGACGAAAACCACCAGATCTTTTAATTTGTTTCATCTTCTCCATTGCATAAACTCATCCAATTTAAATTTCTAGTGCAAATGCACTTAACTAAGCCACTTTTAAGGATAAAAACTCTAAAAACACGACTTCTCTATCATTTTTCTAGACATACTTAAAAATATCTAGTAAAGTATTTTATCTAGACTGAAGTATCTATAGAAAAAAAAGATAAGAGTACCATTAGCTAAAATGGAATATCTGTAGAAAGTTTTGTCTTCAAATATATCGTTTTATCTATAAAACTACTTCAAAATAGGTACCTTTAGGCTTTTTTAACTATTTGTAGAGTATTTTATCTAGAAACATTCGTTATAACTATAAACGTACTTAAAATAAGTGTTCTATAGAACAAATGCTCTTAAAATAATAAAGCTTTAGATAAAAAACTCTATAAGATTAAATGTTCTTTATCAAACCCATCTTCAGAAAGCCCGTATCTAAAGATTAACCCTGAATAGACAGTCTATAGACAGATTGGTTTTAAAACATCCAGACTGTGTTACTTGGGAGGCCAGTTACAAACACTTTTGAATTGTCAAAAGACAAACAATAATAAAAACAGTTCAAAAATAGTTGTGTTGCTACAGTCCCAGTCACAAGACATAATAACTGTGAAAGTATCGTAGATGCCCATTCCAAGGAGTAGATCTCTATGGAGAAGAACGGGCAAGAAACTCAATGGACACATTTTTTCATTCCGGCAGGTATTTCGATTTTTTGGTTTTAAAATTGGTACTTTTATGGTAGGCGTTTAAATACAGGTCTTTAACAGCGACTGAATGATAATGGTAAGCGTCCACAGGTCCGCATCGCACGTATCGGACGTATCGTACGTAACGGATTTTAGTTTGCCTTGTATTAAAACTCATACAACTGCGTCCACTGATCCGCATCGTACGGACGGACGGCTCATCGGCAATGCCTACATGCGATGCGTCCGATACGTACGATGCCGACCTGTGGACGCTTACCTTTAAACGCCGACAGATTGAACAACGACAAGACTTTACTTCAACGGGATACTTCGCGAACAGGACACTTCACCGACGGTGACTTTGTTCAAATATTTTCTATGGAAAGAAAAAATCGAAGCGCAAGCAGGATTTGAACCTGCGACCTTCGGATTAATTTCATCCGACACTCTCCAACCTAGTCACCGAATTTCGTGCTTACTGCGTCGATTTCTCTCAATCCATTTCAAACGTGTCACAGTGACTTTGTTTCTTATTTCTATGACTATTTTTGCCACCGACTTCTAATATTAACTTTTTATTCAAAAGTCGTTTTACAATTTTTGTTTTTTTTTAGAAGACGGTTTTATTTATTTTTATGTTTTTATTTTATCCTTTTTAGTAGGTACAGGCGTCATATTTAGTTGTACGATTGCGTCAACAAAGCATAATTATACAACGTGCAACGTTAATAGCGCAAAACCTCACGTGGGGTAACTCAGCCCATGTTACTGAACAATGTTTGTTCCAAGACTTTTGGAAATTCGCTTTTTCATACAAAATGAGAAATTGATCGGGCCCATCAGTATGAAAAACCATTTTTTTTTTTGCGAATTTCCAAAAGATGATTTTTTTTTTTTGAGGAAAGAAAAATTTTTAGATTGCAAGTGGGATTCGAACCCGCGTCTTCTGGATAGGTACTCCAGACGCCTTAACCAACTAGGCTATTGCAACCTACACCTGCAAGCTGAAATTCTCTATTCCTCGTTTACGCTTTTCGGTAGCGTAGCGCCATCTCTTGGATTAGTGTTTAACTAACTTCCACCCAACACGTTGACATTACAGTCAAATCAATGTTGTTTAATGAGATAGCAACTACCATACTTATTAATTATTTTAAACGCATTAACGCATGCGACGCGCATCGTAAAGATGTTTTTTTTTTTGAGGAAAGAAAAATTTTTAGATTGCAAAAAAAAAAACATCTTTACGATGCGCGTCGCATGCGTTAATGCGTTTAAAATAATTAATTTCCAAAAGTCTTAGAACAAACATTGTTCAGTAACATGGGCTGAGTTACCCCACGAGACATTTTGCGCTATTAACGTTACACGTTGTATATGCGATAGCATCAATCGCCTTTGAATTCCCGCGATTCCTTCAAGATTCCACCATCTCTGAATGAAGTATATTTCTACAAATGAAAGAAGAATTTTCTAAATCGGTCCAGGAATCATTGAGAAATCGGGAAACATTAAGTAAAAAAAATAAATAAAAAAAGATATTTCGACGAATTGAGAACCTCTTATTTTTCGAAGTGGATTAAACGTTACAAATACTAAACTAACCAACAACTATGCGCTGAATGCAAGCCGCTTCCAACCGGTCTTATTGGAGGTCTATGGGGAGGCCTATGTTCAGCAGTGGACGTCGTGCGGCTAATATGATGACTAACAACTAACAAGTCACTAGAAAAAACGTTACATTTCCATCTCACGTTCTTCACCCCTTTGTATCCCGCCTCTGAATTATTCTACACACCTTAGTACCTAACCTAGGCCACTACTAAGTAAAACAACCCCGTTACTCAAATTACTAAACTAACCGTAAAACGTAACCACAAACACTAACAAAACTTGTTCGCCCCTCCTTTGTAAAATTAAAAACTTATTCAAGCGTAAACACGATCAAAGAGTCCCTTCGTCTATGCCTGATTGAAAGTATAAGCCGATTAGTCTATGGTCGCCCGGCTGACCAATCACTAGTCGAGCTTGAATGTTCGTTATTTAAAATTAACGTACGGTGTTGTCCAGTCGATGCTTGCATGTCATTGAGTGCACACGCCTTGATCAAAGGCTTAGGAAATTTTCTCGCTCTATTAAAAAATAATTATGTGAAGGGGAGTTTATAAATAATTATTAGCTTTGTTTATTCATGTTGAATTTCCGACCTAGTTGCCTTGTTATGTTGTTATTTTTTTCACGGTTCAAAAAAATTGTTGTTCCCTTTTTTTTATAGAGTGGGCAGGTTATTTTTACAAGACTGCTTCAGAAGTGGGTAGTTTTTTTTATCAGAAGTTAAAATGTATAACAAAGTAACTTTTTCACGGCTCTTTAAAGAGTCCCATGTTGTAACGTAATATAACAGGCTTTGTAATTTACCAGATAAAATAACACATAATTTAAAAATATAATTTAATTATTAAATTATTGTTAAAATTACATCATAAATCTATATTATACCTACAGAAAATTGTAAATAAGTTCTACAATATTCAAAATATTTTGTGTTGCAGAGCACCATATTTTAAAATCAGGGAAAATAAGTGTATACCAAATTAGACAATATTCTTATCTTACTTATAAATGGGCTGGCCACTTCTGCCGGATGCCCAATGAGCTGTGGGCCAAAATAACTGCTACATGTGGAACCTTGACATAGCCAAAAGGCGTCGAGGTAGACCTCGCAGAAGATGGCGGGACGAGCTGGATAAAATTAACGACCAATGGTCCACTTAAGCCCTGGATAGAAATAGTTGGAAGTCATGGGGAAGCCCTTTGCCCAGCAGTGGGACGATACAGGCTGACAGTAACAGTACATTTTAGAGGATGGAGTAACTCTTTCACACCAAAACTACTGAACGGATTTAGATGAAATTTCTGGCAGTCCATCTAGGTAATCACACCCTCTCTATCAACTATCCATTCTCTAAAACTTTCATATTTAAGGAATATCAATTCCCGTGGAATAACCACGAGCTTTACATGGACAACGCCAACGCCATGCTAGTTTAAATCATAAATGTAATTTAAAAATGATGTACAGACGTACAGCCGGCAGGATAGTCCTGTCGGCAAAAAGTCCATAGGTGAAAGTGTCTATCGGTGAAACATCCATAAATGAATCATCCTGTCGGCGAAACGTTCAATGATGAACCGGTCATCGGTGAATGGTTGCAGAATCAGGTCACCCTACCTGAATCTGACAAATTTTTCCAATCGAATAAAATAACCTTCCACAATTGTGACAGATTGAGGTAAGTCGATGTGCTGGCGAATGTACTATGTCAATTTGGTAAACAATTTATTCCTCTGACGGTTAATTGAAATATTTTAAAACAAAACAAAAAATATATAAATATAAAATCTAAATTAACCTTATGTATAAAAGCGAGCAGTAAATAATACCGAAAAATATAAATGCTATCAATCAAATTATTTATTAAAATTGAATGAGTTACAAATATTAAAATAAAAAAGAGCTTGAAAACTATATATATTTCGTAAAGATGTTTTTGAGGAATGAAAAATTCATCTGCGAGTTGTATTTGAACCCGCGTCTTTTGGAAAAGTACTCCAGACGCCTTCAAACGAGGGTATAGAAGATTCAGCTTCTGTGTGTGGGTTGCGGTAGCCGAATCAGTAAGGCATCTGGGGTACTTATCGAATAGACGTGGGTACAAATCCCACTAGTAGCTGAATGTATATTTCCTCTTAAATCATCGTGGCGTTTAAAAATAATGAATTACATATTTCCTGTCAGAAGAGCTGTTATTTTAAAGCATTTATTTATTTTTTACATTATTCCTCATTTAGGGTGCTCCCACATCTATCGACGCGGAATCGGCTTTTTCCGTCGCCCTTTCTCTTTCTGTCGCTTAGAACTGCCAAACCGAGACCAGCTAGACCGAGACAATGCGATAGCACGCGGCCGCCTCGAGGATTCCGCCGCGTGCTATCGCTTTATGCTTTCTGTCTCGGTCTAGCAAATGGCAGTTCTAAGCGACAGAAAGAGAAAGGGCGACGGAAAAAGCCGATTCCGCGGCGATAGATGTGGGAGCACCCTTATTCGTCATACCCAATTCCTAGTCTTTATCATTGTAAATGATTCCATGGACAAGCATGGACTCTTGGAGTAAAATTCTCATTTTTTTTATGTTTATAATTTTGCCACACTCTAAGAATTTCTCCTGTATCGTGGGTGCGATAACAAACATTTAAAAATCGCATGCACAAACACCCAGACTCGAAACAACTACTTCAAGATACAACATTTTTGCCGTTTGGGAATCGAACCCACGACACTCAGTAGGTACTGCAGTCGATTGATCAGCAACTGGCCAATTGCTGCCGAATTTGAATCAATATTTTGAAATAATTTACATAATTAATTATCAGAAGTTTTACGGTTTATTTCCACATCAATTACACTTACAATTTTAATAGCGTCATCTTCGTCAATTTTGGCTAACGTAATAAAAGAAAAAAATCAGTACAAATTATTATTTCATAGGGAGTGCCTCCGCTGCCGGCGCTGGTTGCCGAATAGGCTGCCGGCGCCGGTTGCTGATTAGATTGCCGGCGTCCGTAAAATTCGAAATACCGTTTTGAGGACAAACTAGTTTTGCCTAGGCTAACTAGTTTTGCCTAGGCTAAACTATTTCTTCGACATATCGACGGAGCCCTGCTTTGCGGGGCTCCTACTTCTGGTTGGTAAAAAATAAACACAAAGAAGATGGCGGGGTCTTTCAGACCCTGCCATCTTCTTCTAACCTAGATAAATTGTCCGAGTCGGGGTGCCAGCAAGTCCCGAGTTCGCAAGAACTAATTGAGCCTAGACGAAATTGCCCAGCGTTTTGCGCATTGTCACCGGTTTCCATTTTGAGTGCCGGCGCTTGCAGCCGTTGTTTTAAATCTTGGCTGCCAGCAGTATACTTACCGCCGGTTCCCAATAGTGATATTTTTGGTAGCCGGTGCCGGCAGCGGAAACACTTTCTATTTCGAAATCTAATTGACGGATAATTACATTTTTTCAATCGTCTTTTTTATTGACGCCAGCAGGCCAACCTACCCGAATCTGTCGAATTTTACCATAGAACATTAACCTTCCACTATTGTGATAAGTTTGAAAATCTATTAAAGAAATTTCACAGATTTAGGTAGGTTGATGTGCTGGTATTTTTACAAACGATTTCTTAATAAATAAACATAGGAACAGGGTATAAATCTTTTAGATTAAATAGCCTAGCATTCATTATAAATGCGCCTGTTAGTACACATCCCACAAACGGTATCTAGGTACACATGGGGTACTAATATAACTAACTCATCCTTATTGTAATAAACTTGCAGGTCTGTAAATCGGGAAACAATTTTCACTGTGTTCCGTATGTAGGTGATCCTGTAAGAAAAATAACCATTTTTAAAAAGCTTTCAATTGATTCATCTCGCCGTGAATGGACTGACTAAAAACCATTCTGAGTTCCTTCATATGCCCTTTGTGTTCAGGACTACGGTGCCCTTTTAAGATAGTCTTGCTATCCCGACAAGCGTTTAGCGTCGTCAGTTCGACGCGCTATCGAGTCGGACCTGAATCTTGATCGGACAGCGAGTCGCAAGTTAGCGCGTGCGTGTCTGCAGTGACGACTGAGGAATCTCACTGACGGTGGTAGGCCTCACCAGGGCCGCCTAATTCGCCCATCAATCATCCTGTCAGAGTCAAATATGTAGTTTTTTCTGTGTTCCATCAATGCACAGGAGTTCCAGTATATTATGAGTGAGCTCACTGTATCTTGTGCTTAGGATTCTGGTCGCGGCGCGAGCATGCGGGCGGCGAGTAAAGGGCAACTCGCTGTCCGACCATGGATCATGCCCGGGTCGACGGCGCGTTGTGTTCCACGCGCGCCGCAATAAGCGTCAGCAAGATGACGGGGCCCCCCTCTAGAGGGCCAAAGCCTGCCTATCACGGGACTAATCTCATTACCGTGACCCCGGAACATAAAGGGCTATTGAAGGACATCGTGGATTTTAGTCAGTACGAGTCTAACAGTCCCTTCCACCCTGCACTGGTTGAGAGGACTCATTTGATGATTTTAGCTCGTAAAAAAAGGCAGAGGGTTCTGGGATAGATTGAGGCAAAAAAAAGAAACCATTTTAATTAAATAAAAAAGAAGATGCTCACCAGAAGTGGTTACCAGCATGGCTCGTGTCCACCACCGGTTTTGGGTCGTCTTGTGATTTCACCAGTACGAAGAAGCCTCCAGTGTACACTTTGACACCATCTTTAACTTTGATTACAGCGAATCTGAATGTGAAAAAAAGCTTAGAGTGATTTTTTTGAAGTTGTTTCTTAACCAAATGAAAAAACAAGTGCATTCCTACGGAATTTAACGAAAATATAAGTAAGTTAAAAAAAAATCAAGTAACGTTAGTAAGTAACATTATTTACTTTTAAAAATATATTTACTACTTTCTTTCTACAAATAATTGTTCCGGATACAAGAAATCATAAGTTTCATAGAAAATGTCCAAGATTCTATTGCGAAAAAATGTTTAGGAAATAACTAAAGTCATAAAAACTGCGCGTTCATTAGTGCTCGTTCTTTTTCTATTTACGAAGAGTTTTTTTTTTAATCAGCAGGGAAAAAATAGACTCATAATATAGTTATACAAACTTCGGTGATTCAGTACAATCAGCCAGCACCACGTTTTCGATGCAGTCTGTCGTCATGATATGCTCTGCGCCTCCAAACAGCATCTGTACCAAGTTCTCTTGAACACGACATTCTCCTAGAAATGAATATAACTGATAAAGAAAATTAGAGACATCAAGAGGAAATCCCAAATAACCTCAGCTTCTTTGCCCAAGGTATTACTACCGCAGACATCACAAAATACCGTAGATTAGTTCCTTTAATTGTTTTATGGCCAACAGCTCTGTCATACATCTAGTCATACAAGCACAAAGTTGCAACTACCTTCCAGGGCGTACCTTCACGCTTTTTTTCCACCTATATTATCCCAATTTTGGGCAAAGGTCTCCCCATAACCTTCCACTCTTCCTTTTGTGCGCCTTTCCCCGGCCAATCTCTCATAAATGCGTCTAAATTATCACGCCAGCGTATCCTAAGCCAAACTCGGCAATGATGCCCATAACCGGCTCCCACTGCGTAACGACTCTAGTCCACCGTTCCATTTGCATTCAATATACATGGCGTTACCAAAAAATAACAATCTAAATAATTCATAGTTGGCCAATCTAGTAACTGGAGAAGCAGCAAGAGAAATTTCCGGGCTGCAAGCATTGAATAGCTCACCGTCCTATCAAGCACCAGCCCGGGTATACGCGTAGTGTTCTTCGCGTTTCGAGGAGCTGTCAAGAAACGCTTGGTGGAGGAGTCTGAAAGCCCCTTCTGCTCGACCCAGGGCGGGAAGATTCATTTGAGTTTAACGCCCGAATAAAAAGGTATGATAAAGGTCACAATACGTACGGTATAATCCTAAGGTCTTCATAATCTGCATGTCGGTCCAGCTGTCCAATAACCAGGCGAAGTTGTCAGACTTGAACTGCATGTCAGCTCCCTTGTTGACACTTACAGAGGCTAAGCCGTTCCTCTCCTAGAAGAATACATCAAACAGACTCAAATTATAAAACGTAAATATTTGGAGCTTATCTAAAACTAATTTTAAGGAAAATATTATCAGTAAAGGTTGCAAATGGAATGAAAGTTAGTGAAAGAGTGTTTAAGAAGATTAGAATAACACTAGATTACAATACAATAAGCAACATCAATAATTTGCAAATGTGACGTCAGAATTTAGTTTTTTTTTATTAATTACATGTTCATTTTTAAAGAGTCGTATCTTCGCCAATCTTGGCCTAAGTAAGAAAATACGGGTCGCAGGACTTTTTCCATTACCGTGACCCCGGAACATAAAAGGCTATTGAAGGACACCGTGGATTTTAGTCAGTACGAGTCTGACAATCCCTCCCGCCCTGCCCGGTATTTGAGGACTCATTTTGATGATTTTACCACGTTAAAAAAATTAGAAAATACGGGTCAAATGATTTTTAATATTCTATTTGAAGAACTAATTAAATTAGTTTTATTGCACCATATCGTGCTTTCTGAAAATCACAATACTAGAAAAATCCGAGTGTAACAATTTTTCATGCTGTGACTGTCTCTTTCCGCTTACCTTTATAACAGCAGTCATGTTCAGCGGTTCCTTGCTGTAACTCCTCACCAGTTGTCCGAGAGCTGTCTGCGTTACGATATCTGACTCTAAGATGCCCATTTCTGATAGCTGAAACAATACATCAACATTTATTACTTGGAAATAGACTTCAATCTTACTGGGAAGTATTTTGAATCGATCGGGATACGCTTCCTATCGGGTCACTCCAGGCAACGACACCACAAGGTACCTGTGACCGATTTTCAGTTGCCCTTTGTGTTCCAAGGTCACGGTAATCACGTGATCTTGGGATAAGAATACATTACCACGCTAAAAAGGTTTTAATTTCTCATAATAAGTTTTTTAAATATTACTCCTTTTAAGATGGTTCAATCAACAATCGAGTCCTCCTGCACTAAGCGTAGTGAAAGGGACTGTCCGACTCACCTTCCTTCAATTGTCCATTACGTTCCAGGGTCACGGATAATTGTTTAGATAATCCCGCGACACCGGCAAGCGTGACTTTTAGTGACTTTTTAGTCGTCTTACAACGGCGGCCCAATTCATGTATCCAATGACTGTACACGTTTATTAGTAAAAAAATTGGTATATGAGCTATTTGAAAAATTTTAAAATAAAATTTTAATTCGTTATAATGACGCAAGGAGTGGTTAGAAAGACCCTTGTCTCATAGAAAATGGAGATTGAATGATCTGCCCGAATATTGGCGCTGGGATAGGTATACTCTACAGCTTGATACGTTAACATTTTAACAGGGTGTTTCATATTTCTATTGTACCTATTTATTAATAATAAAAAATATTAGAAACGATTAAAAAAAAAGTCACCTACAGGTATTTTAGGTCGGATACATTAAGTGGACCACTTTTGTAAGACGACTAAAAAGTCACGGTGTCTAAGGCCCTTCGTACACTAGGCGACTAAAGTTTCCGATACCTTACGACTTCGGTATCCAAGCGGCTATCGCAATACAAACCCATAGAGGTTCGAACACAAGCACGCGTCAATGAATACCAAAATATTTTTTTTAGTTTATATGATTCCTCTCAAGCATTTTATTTGCCGGATTTTTCGTAAAAACGACTTGGGGCACCCCGACACGGACAGGTTATTTATTTTTAAACCACCCAGAAGCAGGAGCACCGTGCGCAGCGGTGCTCCGTCGACGTTTGTATGTACACATACCTACCGTAACAGGGATAATTATTAATTGTAGCTAAATATACCGTAACTTTAAAAAATCATAAAAAGAAAACGGTTGCTTTCCGGCAAGGGGGGATTCTGGGGGGCGTCCCTCCATCCCCCCCCCCTCCTCCACCCCTTTCAACTCTTTCCGAAGGTAGCACGTTTCTAAATATTAACCCAGTAGTTTTGTGTTCCTATTCACAAAAAATTTTTCAAAAATGCATACTCACATTGCTCCCAAAAATTTTAACCTCAAAATATCTCTCGAGTTTCCCATAAAGATTCTGCGGCACCCCTTTGTACTTCAAGGTCAGCTCGGAAGCAGGTCCTGATTCGAAGCAGTCAGACTTGTTCCCGGAGTAGGTCAAGGTCAGATGACCTTCGTAAGACGCTGGGTGGATGGATATGTCCTGGTCTGAGGCCGCGTGGCTGATGTCTTGTTCTCGGAGGCAGATCTGGGGAGAAATAACACATTATTATCCGAGAGGTGAAAGTTAGTTATTTCAGTCCCGAGACGGGTTTGGCGCCCGTAACATAGTGAGGGCGCTAATAGTTCGAGTGACTAAATAAGTCATTTACCCGAGGTAACAATGTGCTTTTCATTACGAATACGAGGAAAGTAAAAATAAAAACATAAATATTAGCTCAAAAAATTTTTTTTTGTTGATCGGATTGTCGCCATCCCGCTTTTTTTTTCGTTGTCTGTGGTCGTCCAGTTATATAGCCAAGTATTTTTCAAGTTCGTCATCAAAACAATAGCATAGATTTTACCGAAAGCTTTGTTATTTTAGAGAAATAGTTGAAACTAAATTATATTAAATCAGTAATATTACTTTACTTTATGTTATTTAATTTTAAATAGTTTTGACGACGAAATAAGAGACAATATTAATATTTACTATTGTCATTGCATGGTGATGTTTACAATCATCATCACCAGTCTAGAATGTTCCCACTGCTGGGACACAAGACTCTGTGCGAGGGAGTGGAACATAATCCACCATGCGGGCCTAGTGCGGGTTGGCAGATGTGACATATAACTTCGAATTTTAGAACAAAGGTTTCACGATGGTTCCCATCACCGTTTTGAGACAAGTTCACAAAAAAGGGTAAAACAAAAACTTATTTGAAAAGAAGAATAAACAAACTTCTAAAACAAACACAAAAAAGTTTAAAATTACTTTTGTTTCGGAATTCGGTGACTTTGTTTTTCATTTAATACATTGTGTTTATTTACATTTGTGGTACCCCTCAAAAATGTATTAAAAGTTTACAAAATCTGACTTTTGACCTATTTATTTCAAAAGTGCGTAGTTCAACTACCGCTCGCATCGCGTACCTACACACGTACGGTTCTGCCTACCCCCAAGGGAATACGTCGTGAGTGCAGGGTAAAAGGAAGTCCATGTACTAGTCGTTCATATTAAGATAAACCTGTTTTTACATCATTTACCTTTTACTTGGAGATTTAAAAAGTGGAGAAAAGCGTGAGCAGTTTGTGCACGCCTGAAAACCATTTTGGCAGAGCGTAGGTAAACTAGGTGTAGGTGTAACGTGTTTATTTTTAACGTTGACCTCACATTAGAAATTTCTCCTGTATCGTGGGTGCGTTTACAAACATAGAAACTCACATACACAAACACCCAGACCCAACTGCTTGCAGATCATACAAATAAAGTGTGTCTCAGTAAGAGTGCACTTTTTAAAATTGGAATCTTTTTTTTTTTCTCATGCAAATGGCAACACAAAAGTCATGGAACATGAAAAGAGTAATGGCTTGTCATCGGTGCCGTGGGGGTCATTTACCGGATGTCTTATTCCATACCTACTAAATCGGAACAGTTCTTCTTTACAATACAATAAAAATATTACAGCTCTATCATAAAATACTTGTTTTTATTTTAAAATGAAAAAGTGCACTCTCACTGAGACACCTTATATTGAAGGTCATAATAATTTCTTGCGTACTGGAGACAGAAATCGGGTTTTGCATTAATATTGTTAATGATGTTTTACAAACTTACCGTCCATTCTCTCCGAGTAACATTATCAGAACTAGGTTGCAGGCCATGTACCGTCAGTTGCAGATTAGCGTTGCCTCCCGTCGTCTCCACTTTAGTGATAGCTTCCATCTCGAAAAATACTTTCTTGGGATCTTCTTGGCTGTAATATAAACTTTTTTATAACTGGTGTCACTTTAGAAAACATAGTTTCCTCACACTATTTTTTCACTGTGTTTTATCTAGATCATCAACTAGCAGAACAATTCTGCTAGTTGATGATCTAGATACAATAAGACAATCAGGTCATTGGTCGGGGTCGCGGGTCTCACGAGTACCGTGACCCCTGAATGCAAAGGGCTATTGAAGGACACCGTGGATGGTTTTACCACGATAAAAAAAAGATCATTTGGTAGTAAGTGTCCACCACTAAGATTTTTGGTGCAGCAGTCAATAGCTTAACCACCATCCTTTAAAAAATGGCAAAGATTTAGAAAGAAGGCTTTCATTCTCAGTTTTAGTTAAGGCGCTCAAACAATTTTATTGTCAAACTTTGTCTGTCTGTTCCCACGAAATTGAAATTTTATATTATATCTTTTTTTTTTCAATAAAAGAAGCGATAGTTTCATCGGTTTTTCTCGTAACTAGAACTAAGAAAAATTAAAACGAAATCTAATATTTGACTTTCGTACTTTTTATTGCGAACATGGCCTGCATGCTACTTTTTATTGTGAGCATGTTTCTAGATGTTTAAGATTCCGTGAGATGATATACATCTTTCGTATATTTCTTCCTTGGCCACTTTTTACTCTATATTGGTATTATTTGCTTGTTTTATTTAAGCATCCCGTCTTCTTTTTTGTTTTTTATTCGTTTACAGTAAAAAAACGGTCACTGAAACTACTCGAATGTAAAATACAAGATTTGACAATTCGAAAAAGTATTATTTAAAAGAATAATTTTGTTTTGTGATGCTTGAGAACATGGATATTTTAAAGTCGAACCTGAAACCTCGGAATTTGTCGTCAAAGATTTCTTATTCTATTCAACCGACTTCAAAAAGGAGGTTTCAATTCCACTTTATTTATTTTTTTGTATTTCTTTTTCCAATTAAAAGTCAGATGTCAACTGGAACAAATCATTAGAGTTAATTTTGCCAGAGTCTGTTTCCTGATAACTACAACCTTGGAGTCTTTAAGTCAAGAGTGAACAGGTTACTTTAAGGCAAGCGTGTTCCTCCTTCAACCATATCTTCGCTTACCATCAGCCGAGATAGTCCTCAAACGCAAGCCGTGAACACGCGAGAGTAATAATAAAAATAACGACATTGAACTCACCTAAAATAATTAACTCCCACAGACAAATCCAGCTTCGTGGTATCCTCGTTGACACTCATCCTTTGCAGCTGGACTTTAACCTGCAGCACATCATTCTCCGTCTTCATCAGATGCTGGGGAGGTAAGATGAGGCCACAGGACCCTGAAGGGGGGGAGGTGAACAGAAGGATACTATTCAGGATTATTAAGGAGGGCTGGATTGAGGTAAGGAAGCTGTAAGGAAATAATAAATTGAATTTGTTTTTAGTAAATTAATATGCTGTTTGAAAAACTACGCCTCTTTAGTGTCACACGTTGGGCGCCATTAGGCCTAATGGCGCCCAACCTGGGTCACGAGATTTTCATTATGTCTCAGGGCAGGAACGCTGTCTCAGAAGTAAGTAATAGGGTAAGGCAGTGCCGGATTAGCCATATAGCAGGAGGCAGCAAATGCTACGGGCCCCGCGCATTGGGGGGCCCCGCGCCTGTGCCCAAAAAAAATCACAAATATGTAATACACCTTGGCTATTCTTAAAGTGAGCGATTGGCCACACTGTCACTACTAACGCCTCGTTACAGTCTCCTCAAGACCTTAATACAGGATACGCTCTGTATAAATCATTACATGGCTATATCGAAACAATGCAATCCACATTGAGGCATTTCGTATTGAGAGTTTTGCCCCAAAGCCTCCAGCGGCCGCCCTCAGGCTACTCCTGCCTAATCTCAGTGGGCCAAACGCATCATGCAAGGAGGCTTTACGCCGGCGTCGTGCGGCCCATGACGATCGCCAGCGAATCGGCCAACCTTGCCGGATTGCTGCCCTGGGATCTCGAGGCAACTGCCCTCCATCGCGTCTATGAGTGGCGCGTGGAGGCGCAGCGCCGGGGTGTATCCCCGCTGCTTCGAGAAGTGAAGGCACGCCGGGAAGAGCTCAAGGGCGATCTTAGGGCAGTATGGAGGGAACGACTGTCGCAACCCAGGTCCGGGCCCGCCACAATCGCGGCGGTAAGACCCGTTTTTGAGAAGTGATTGGGTAGGCGTCACGGCGTCCTTACCTACCGCATGAAGTTTCGGGAGGTACCTGTGTCTGATAAGGGGGAGGAAACGCCTGGGTGTCACCACTGCGAGGATCGCCCAGAGGACACGGTGGAGCATACAGTGCAGGACTGCCCCGCTTGGAAAGCACCGCCGTGTCCTCACGGCGGCGACAGGCGGAGACCTGTCGCGCCCGGCATTGGTCGAGGCCATACTTCGGGGCGAGACGGAGTGGGAAGCGGTAGCCTCCTTCTGCGAAGCAGTCATGCTCGCGAAGTAGGAGGCAGACCGCAGAGGACAGCATCCTCCCTTCACCCCAGCTGCAGTGACGGACGTCGGCAGACGATCTCCGGCCACCGTAGGCACGGGCACGTGGGGCGCTGTCCGACCATGGACCAGGGGTCGACGGCGTGTTGTGTTCCACGCGCGCCTCAAAGAGTGTCAACATGATGACGTGGCCCCCCTCTAGAGGGCCAAAGCCTGCGGGGGTCGCGAGACTTATCTCATTACCGTGACCCCGGAACGTACAAAAAAAAAAGGCAATGTAACTCTAGGGCCCCATGGTTACATTTGCTACGAGCCCCGCACCGGCTTTATCCGGCACTGGGATAAGGTACAGGACAGGGAAAATTAAATATTGTCACAACAGTCTAAACGGGTTTATCACAATAGCTAGGAGCTAGAAGCGGTAAACCTTGCAAAATAGCGCGGTTAATCTACCGGGCTCACAGCTGCTAACTAATAGTAAATTAAATACATTATACATCGTGACTTTTTAGTCGTCTTACAACGGCAGACCAGTTCATGTATCCAATGACTAGTACACGTTTATAATAAAAAAAATAGGTATTTAAGAGAATGGAAAAAATAAAATTAAAATTTTTATTCGTTATTATGACGCAAGGCGTAGTTAGAACACCCTTATCTCATAGATAATGGAGATGGAATGATCTGCTCGACTATTGCGCTGGGTAGGTATACTCTATGATACGTAAACATTTTAACAGGGTGTTCCATAGTTCTAATGTTCTAATTTATTAATAATACAAATTATTATTAAAGATTAAAAAAAAAAAAACTCGCCTAGGTATTTTAAGTCGGATACATTAAGTGGACCTCTTTTGTAAGACGACTAAAAAGTCACGGTGTATTGTGGGGTTTCGGGACTGTCCAAGCAGGATAACGTGGCCCTGGAAAGCCGAGAACAACCGAAGGAACAGGGTGAATTTTTAGCTAGTAAGAGTCAGACAGCCCCTTCGTTTCAGCCAGGGTGGAAGAACATATTGGAAAATATTACCAAACAAAAAATGAAATAAGAAGAGGTATTTCAGTAAAGGTATAGATTCCATTACAAAAGACGGACAGAGAGAGACAGTCGACACAACGATACCCATATTACTATTTTTTTCGTTTTTACTTTAGATCGAATGATTTAGACTTACTCATAATGATTATTTTGCGATGTAAACAGCTTGTCCAAGACTTCAGCTCCGGTCATCGGTCTCTCGCAGTCGAAGAACACACTCTTACTGTCAATATTCTATAAGAAAAGCAGGAATTAAATATTATGCCACATGGATTTTGTGAAGGATGATATGGCTAGAAAGAATGTGACTGCTAATGCCGGCCATACACACTACCGTTCACTGTAGAGGCCTACCAGTGCAGGTAGACCGGAGCGTGCATGGGAATAGATCTGTGCAGGTTTTTTGACCTGCAAAATCTAAAATCAGTTCTCTTTAGTGTCATCCTACTGAGTACCTGAAAATATTGAAAACCGCTCCGGTACACTGGAAAAGCTTCCAGCAGGCCACCAACTGCCGCGGCCCACCTGGAAGACCTTAAACCGTTTACGAAGCCAGGTTGGTCGCTGCAAGTATAACATGGCCCGGTGGGGGTACTGCGATGAGGAGAGGTGCAACTGCGGAGCCCCAGCACAAACGATAGCCCACCTCCTCACTTGTGCTTTGAGCAATTCCACCTGCACTCTAAGGGACCTGTCCGAGGCCACCACCAACGCCGTAAATGTGGCGGAGTTTTGGTCGAAGCTCATTTAGACTTAGAATCATCGACACGACGAAGAAGAAGAAGGTACACTGGAACACACGCTGCCGTCCTGTGCACGCAATCCTCCTCAGGTAACTTCTCCGGTAGACCATAACGTGTATGGCTTACATATGACGCGAGTAATAGAGAAGTATAGGAGAAGAAGTCATACCCTGAGCCAATTACGAATGAATTGATAAAAAGACAATGGAATCAAATGATGATACGCAGTGGTGTCCCAGTGGTAACGGCAACTTCGGATTCCTTAAGTCATGGGGTTCCCAGATGAGTGCAATACTTTGTAAATTAAAATTCATCACCAGCAAATTCTGTCCAAAACGGACACTTAACAATGTACCTGATGATTCACTTCATGAACGAATAATAGAAAAATAGCCAATGACGTTGCTGGAAATGAAGGAAGTGAATCAATAGGAATATTTTTGTAGTGGCCGTTTTAGTCCAGCTACTCTCAAAAACAATAAACCACAAAGATTTGAACTTACCGCTAAACCATTGTCGCCAGCAGTGACTGTAGTCGTAGTCTTCAAAGCGGAGGTTTCCACTGCGATCTGTGCGCGAGAGTGCATCGCTACTCCACCTTGTTGTGCACCAGGGTTTGGCCATGTTAGTCTGAAAATAAAACAACATACTAATGTCGTTAACGTAGCTACCCTGGGAAATAAGAGCAGGTACACATTAGGCGTTTGCAAAAGCGCACTGAGATTTGAACTTCTGGCCTTGTAGACAAGTGGCAAGTTACTTAATCTGCCTAAAATACGCGACTGACCGTACGTGGCTGACGCCTGCGCAACAGGTATTCAAGCCCTAGCGAGCCCTGGTGAGAGAATACTTAGTGGCATATTATGCGCTGCTGACGTCAGTATCAAAGTATGGGACACATATATGTATAGAACACAAGAGTTTATAGAATTGGGGTATACACATGCAAGAGCGTAATAGTTTAACACCTGATTAGTAAAGTTCTTGGCAGTCAGCTGGCAAGCTGGTATATAAGAATCGTACAAAAGTGCCCTCGATCATCGTTAAGACATTTTTAGGCTAATTTTTGAGGCACGCTCAAAACTTGTTAAAAACTTCCCATGCAAAACTCATGCAGCTCTAAAGCCACTATTTCTTTTCAAAAAAACATACTTACTCTAAAGACTGATCAGTATTAGAAAACGACACGTTGAACTTCATTGGCAGATGTGCGACCAACGACTGTTGTATGCGCGCGGAGTGCAGAGACTGTACCAGTGGTCCAAACGTTGATAGAGTTGTTACTGATGTGCCTTGGTATCTGGTTGACGAGAGACGAGAGAGAGATTACATTAGTGCCATTTATTGGGTGTTAAAATCATCAGATGAATCCTCCCGCCCTTGATGAAACAAAACTAATTGTCAGACTCTTGCTGGCTTAAAGTCCACACTGTCCCTCGTTTGCTCTTTGCATTTTAAGGCCATGGTATTTTAGTTAGAGTCCCGCGGCCCCAGTGTTTGGCCCCATAGCCGCCCGTCAATTCGCTGACAGTTCAATGTGCACTTGGAATATGACGCCCTGTCGACCTGGGCCTGGTCCTTGATCAACCCGCTACCCATTACTCGCCGTCCACAAACTCTTTGATTAGGACCTGAAAACTAACTGGGCGAAAATCTCAGGCACAAGGTATTTATTCTCCATTGACGGGCTTTTATCGGGCATACACTCAATGCGCCTAACATATTCAGAGCATAAACCCATCTCCAGTCGGGAGTTGGAAAGAAGATGATAATTACCTGATGTGAAGATCATTCTTCCAAGTCTTATCCTGAGAAGATGGTGCCGTCAAGTTACCTCGAATTGAAGTGAAGGAGAGTATTGTTGACTGGAGTCTTATTGGTGTTCCTATTAATAGAAAGATTGTCATTATTTTCCAGTATCACTAAAACTGCTGTGGTCGACCGGTGGCTACCAAGTTCGAACCCAGTTATAATTAAGTACATTTACACCAATGCAGCAATGCTCTCAAAATAATGACGGAAAACATCGTGAAAACGGAACATAGGACCAAAAGTAAGTCCCATCAGGCTTCAGCGCTTTGAGTTAAGTCAGGAACAAAACACGCCGCTGACTCTGACATGGTCTTTTCAGACGGTGAACGATCAGTTACTCACCGCCCACAAACCCGCGCCTAAGATGGCTGGAAATCATTCCGCGACCCCCAAGGTGACCACCAAGTATCTTGTCTGGTCCCACCTAGTAAACTTAGTCCTATTTAGGGACATACAGAAATGAGGACTGTTTGATACGTCAACGATGAATAGTTACGAAACATAAATTATTGTTACTTTATAACCAGAGGCTTACCCATTTCGCTTGGTATATTGACATCTGTTTGGAAGGGGTAGTACACTATTTGCTGGTTGATATGACTTCCGAAACGAAGAAAATCTTCTATGTAGGCCACTGAAACAAAAAACATATTTTTGAACGATTGAGTTTTACAACTACATATTGCCTATATGCTACCTAAAGGATGCACGTTATACCAGAGAAAACCGCATCATCAATCATCAACAATTTCTGATTTCTACTCATAGTAAAAAAAAAGTTACAAAGAAACCTTTGCCCAGGAACGAGGCAATACAATTAAAAGAAATGATGGACTGGCTATTTAAATCACGGTAAACATAGACGGACTGCTCGAACAGTCAGCATACGCCTGGTGACTGCGTGAAGTAGGCCGACCAACCTTTAGGGGTTCCACTGCTCGTGCGGTTCCGTGAATACTGTACGTAGAAGACTGTACTTTGCTATGCAGTCGCACTGCTTCAAGCAGTCTATGTATGGGCAGATTCAAGATAGAAAAGTAATAATCCACGTTACTCACAATCTTCTCCGCTGCCGGTTTCAAATCGGGATTGATTCATGTGTGTTGCAAAGACTGTCTTATCATGGATTTTGATCACCACATCGATGTGAACCTAATGGCAAAGAAAACATTATGAAGAACCTTTAGTTGCATGGACAACACGTTGCAACACGTCGGATCCAGCTAGATACCACATACATACGCATAACAAGAAACTTGCTATTGTGATAGATGGGTCTTTTAGGACTTTACTTTTGGTAATATGGATGCCCAAAAAGAGCTGTTAAGTTACGGCAATGTTTTTAATCACACATGTTTGCTTTGGCCTTAAACCTAGCCCAAAACAGGCCTGGCGCACTCCGCGGTGTAGTTATGAAACTGCAAGCACACGTGGGTGCACCATGGACGGGTTTAGTTGGCTGCCGCTCGCCGCCCGTTTCGCACGCGCTCCGTACATTATTCTCGAGCATAGATTTGTTTGTTTTTGGGAAGTGTCACTTCTGTACGAAGTACTAAAGTAGGAACCTAAGGTGGAACGAACACACCCGGAAGAAACTGGAACTCCTGCGCACAAGACAAACTATTTTTACCGCCAGACTCCGGCAAGATGGTAATCGCGAACCAGGCAGCTCTGGTCAGACCTACCACGGCCTGTGGGATCGCTCAGCCGTCACAGTAGACGAAGTGCTGGGAGCTGGATCCCATCCACGCATAGTATTGACGATTCCAACCAGATTTGTAAACCAGACTGATCTCCCAGAGAAGTTCAGTCTTTTAAACTTTTCATTTGACAGTATAATTTTTTTCAAGGATCGTTGTATGGGTCGACGGCGCGTTGTGTTCCACGCGCGCCTCGAGCTATCAGCATTATGACGGGGCCCCCGTTTAGAGGGGTTTACCGTGACCCCGGAACGTAAAGGGCTATTGAAGGACACCGTGGATTTTAGTCATTAAGAGTCTGAGAGTCCCTCCCGCTCTGCCCAGGTTGGGAGAACTCATGTGATGATTTTACCACGATGAAAAAAGGATAGTTGTATATCCTCCATAATTTGCAATGGCGGTTTTAACAGCTCAAATAAAAACTATACCTTTTCCGGCACCTTAACAGCCCACGCCTTCATCTTCTTCAAGACTTGGATCAGGTCTTCCACCTTCAGATTCTTCTCGTTGAAGTGGTTGAACTTTTTGAACAGGCTGGTGGCTACTCCTTGCATTACTACGTAGATCTAGAACGGAAGAACATGGTCAAGTTATGGGTAATCATCATCATCAGCCGAAAGACGTCCACTGCTGAACATAGGCCTCCCCCTTAGACCGCCACGCAGAATGATAATTGGCCACTTGCATCGATCGGTTATCCACGACAAATATGGTTAATAACGAATGCATAATAAGCTAATCATGTTTCTACTGCTGAGGCATAGGCCTCCTCTCTGTATGTAGGTGCTCACGCAGTGACTTGGGTTCCAGAAATCAAAAGCTGATTGAAGGAACAAGATGGATTTTAATCAGTGCAAGTCTGACACTGGATTTTACACCTCCCAGAGCACGCTCTAGAAGTATTTTGGTCATAGCCAACACCATAATTTGATTTCAGCAAATCCAAGTGGATATTTCTTTTATTCAGCACAACATGTATTTTTTTTTTTATTCTATTTGACATGATATTCCTGGCATTTGGAGATTTGCAGGCATCGGCTTAACAAAATAATTTTTTTAGCACAATCAATCTGACGAGATCTCAGCCTACTTTTCAGGACCGTTGAAATTATGTACTGAAAATATTCCTAAAATAATTCGTGCCGGCACCAGATTTTCTAGGTTTTTGATTAACCGAAACAACTGTCAGAGACTGGTGTATAAATTAAAATATACCTACATTCCAACTGACTACTAAATATTTTTGGAGGTATCCATTAATTTGCACGCCAATAAATTAAGTTCGTACGTTTCGTCTACAGAAAAATAAAAGTGTCGTGTAAAATTCGTGCAAATCATCTATAATCCAACGCCTTACCTTCGTAAGCAAATAGATATTAGTTTTTTTTTTCTACCAAAAGTTTTAAACACTCACATCAGCTTTAAAAGGCCTCCTACCGCCAGTACTAAGCCGAGCGCCTATAAAATTAGGGAGGACTCCCTCCGAGTCCCCTACACTGAAGACCTGGAGGGACGCGGCACTCTCCTCCTCTTGAGCGCTGATGATGTAGTTGTTCGTCGCCCAGTACAGAGGGTCCGGGTTCGATACCTGATTCACGACGAAGGGGACGTAGAAGGAACTGGGAAGAAATAAAAAAATAATTAAAAAACTGGGAATTGAATTAATATTGTAATAAAACATTTTGATCCTTTGAAAAAAGGTACATCAAAGCTTAACATAAAAGAATCCTACTACTATTATAAAGGCGAAAGTTTGTAGCAAAGTTTGTATGTATGGATGTTTGTTACTCTTTCACGCAAAAACCTCTGAACGGATTTGGATAAAATTTGGTACACATAATTATAGTTTATAACCTGGATTAACACATAGGATAGTTTTTATCCCGATTTGATGTTCCCGTGGGATAATTTTCGAGTTGTAGCGGGTGAAGCCGCTGGCAACAGCTAGTAATGTATATTTTATTGAGAAAATATGTTTGGGTGAATAGTGCAAAACTTTTTATAAGACATTCTTGCTTCATCCTCAGCAGTCTATAATGTTCCCACTGCTGGGACACGTGCCTCCTCTCTGTGAGAGGGAGTGGGCCATAATACACCACGCGGGCTCAGAGCGGGTTGGTGGATGTCACATGTCTTCGAATTTTTGATACTAGGACATGCCAGTTTCCTCACGATGTTTTCCTTCACCGTTTTGAGAGCAGTGGTGATGAAATAAATTACACAAAGTAATGCGCCTGGCTGGGTTCGAACCAACGACGATATAATACTAGACTCCTAATAACAGGCGACCGATGTCTGTCAACACATTAGGCAAAAAAGTCTTATATCCGTCTCATTTCGACCACTCCTGTGAGCCGTAAACATACGTTGAGACAGAACAGACCTTGAGTTAGCCAATCACAACGCAGTACCCCGTCCCCCTCGCTTACGTAGTACCTCAGTGAGTTGACAGAATAATTTTTGTTCCTTAGATCGTGCATGCGGAGTCTAGTATTATATCGTCGTTGGTACGAACCCACGACCTATAACTCGTAAGTCGGGGCCGATATCACTGGGCCACCACTGCTCTCATTCTTGCTTATATTTGCTCTTGCTTCTTGTTTAAATTAGCAGAAAAAAAGAGACCAAAGTAAATTTTCTTTTAAAAAAATCTTAATTTCTGCTTCCCCCAATGTTTTTGGGGCGGTAAAATCATTTAAAACATATCCTCTCGCTATGGGCGAAGCGAGGGACTATCAGGATCTTAGTGACTGAACTGACTGTCGGATGCTCTGTGCGTTCCAGGGCCTCGGTATCCTGCTTGAATAGACCTACTCCCATGGCAAAAGTTGTGTGTTTACATGTACTTTCCATCTTGTAAGCAATCCTACTAATATCATAAATGCGAAAGTTTGTGAGGATGTATGTATGTGTATGTAGGTAGGTTTGTTACTCTTTCACGCAAAAACCACTGAACGGATTTGGCTAAAATTTGGTACATAGATAATAACCTGGATTGACACATAGGATAGTTTTTATCCCGATTTTATGTTCCCGTGGGAAATTTTCGAGCTGTAGCCGGTGAAGCCGCTGGTAACAGCTAGTAAACTAATAAATCGAAAACAATATATTCAGAAAATGAACCAAAATAAATAAACGAGAAGAAAAACGCTTTCTAAACATTTTCTTTTACCAAAACTTTCATGCATTCTCAGCACAAAGATAAAACTCGCTAACATGGCGTGGTAAGCTCAAAATTAGTTTCTCACAAGTCGTGAAACTCCGAGGTGTATGTACGTTTGATGTGTTTATAAATCCATTGCGAACGCAATTTTGCGCTCTTGGTACAAAACACAAAAGAGTTAGGTAAGCAGGCAGCATGTTTTAAAAATTTTTCCACTATCAAAATCAAAGCAAAATCAAATAAAAATGTAATTAAACAAAATTATGGTGTTACAGTCCCAGTCACAAGACATAATAACTGTGAAAGTACCGTAGATGCCCATTCCAAGGCAAGAAACCCCATGAACACTCTTTTTAGATCGCCAAAATTATTAAAAAACGTTTGTTACATCATTCAGTTTGAGATGGTACATTATGTGAAAACGATGTATCCCATCTGCCTAGCCTTTTCCCAACTAATATTTATATTGGGGTCGGCTTCTAGTCAAAACAGAAGCAGCTGAATATCAATATTTAACATGGAGCAACTGCCTATCGGACCTCCACAACCCAGCAAGTGGGCAAAACGGTACCCCATGGTAAGACTGGTAGTCAGACTTATAAGCTTCTGACTAGCAGTAAGGACTGTCAAAGATCTACAAATAACAGCTGGGATCAACGGATGTCCTGTGTGCTATATGCATGCTTAATGCTGTATGTATGCACTGATTGCCTATAAGCTACATGCAGCCAAAGAGTTTGGTATGCAAACACATCGAAACTTATGACACAATATTGGTAAATCATTTCAAAACTTGCTGCCTGTATACTTAACTCTTTTGCTAACTTTACATGACTGTTAGCAACTAGAAATGTTTACACCTACATACAGCTTTACGTTTTTTTTTAACTTAAAGTTGTAGACTCTGAAATCGCAAAACACAATTGTTCCCTTCGAAGAAGTCTTAATAAATTAAATAAATGAAAAATCATGTTTTAGTTTTGGATGTCAGTTATTTTTGGTTGCAAAAATGTTTTTTTACTTTACCTAAAAATTTCATGACGCCAAACGGAAAGTGTATCCTCCCTACCAAACAAAGAACTTTTCAAATCGGTTAATAAACGAAAAAGTTCTGAGGTAACAAACATAAAAAAATACAACCAAATTGAGGAACTCGCTTTTCCTTTTAGGATTTAAGTTTCTTAAATGTTACAGGGTCTATAAGCCCTGTACCGCCACATAGGAAGTTTATTACCAGGTGTATACACCTTGTACCGCAGGAATGGAAAGTATAGAAAAATCACTGCCTCAGAGAACGTGTTAACTTTAGGCGAGGTCAAACGTGAACTATTGCTAAAAAATAATACTCACGTGATTCTATATCCCGAAAAATACTTATTGGCTTCCAAGTTCTTCATCGTGGCAAACCAAAACCGCTTCAGCTGGCTATTGTCACAATTCCTTATATAGTTGTGTATAAACATGAAGTCTGATTCTCGAACATTCGATGAGCTGAGAAACGTGTGGAGTGCTATGATGCGCAGCTGTATGCTTTCTGTGTCATTCGTTATTATTGGTAGCGTTGTTTCTAGTATCTGGAAGAACAGACAATCAATTAAGAGTCTGGGTTAGTGCAATTGCGGGGTTTGATAAGCGTAGAAAGCTTGACGACACCGCTGCCACTGGCGCCACCATCACCAAAGTATAAAAACTTTTACGTATTTCATGTCTTCAACTTCAACATTTCTAACAGTATTCCCTTTTCGCAAATAAATATTATATTACTACAGTAAAAATATTTTAGTACAAGGATATCGATACATTTACAAATACAAAATGATATAAATACCTATTGTTGTAGACAAGTATTTTATAAATTATTTTTTTCCATTCGAAGACAGGTATATTTAGATAGGTATATTCAATAACATTTTGACACAGATTTTATCATAAACACGCTTGCTGCGGCATAAAAATCATGAACTTTCTGCTGCCCATCACCAACAGATGTTTTACTTTTTGTGGTACGACGGCGACGGTTAGTGTCGGGCAATGCTTTTAGAAAGAAAAAAGTGTAAATAGACATACCGTACTACCAGCCAAGGCCGCCCAGAGCCTCTCGTGCTTATCCCTGGTCGCATCAGTATGTATGATTCTTGTATACGACTCAGCTGAATATCCTATGTTGCAAAGACCTTGGAGCCAGATCATGCGGTCTAAGTATTGTGGACAATCTGCAAGAAAAGTATAGCCAGTTATTTGAAGTTTCGCAGGGAACTTATTAACCCCTAATAAGAATGATACAAAGCAACTGGTCCATCAGGATTGGAGAAAAAATGTTTTTTTTTTTTTTTATAAAACGAAGAGTTCAAATTGTTATAAAGTTTAGTAATGGGCATTATTTCAAATTAATTTGACCTATAGGCACAGATTACTATTAGGTCGACGTCTAAACCTATAAATAAATAATTTGTTTCATTTTCTAGACTAATTTAGTTAGTTATTAAAATTTACAAAAAAACATCACTGGAAAATAAACATCACATGTGTTTTTACGAGTAGGTATGTAAGTAGGTATTATTTCATTGCAATCAGTGAACGAAATTGCAATGCGAATAAATGTTCAAAAAATGTAACCGACTTCAAAACACCCACAAAAAAGTTCAAAATAACCTACAAAAAAACTTTTCTTTCGAAAGTCGGTGACTTTATTTTTTTATTTTATTGACTTTTTGTCACCGACTTTCGAAAGAAAAGTTTTTTTGTAGGTTATTTTGAACTTTTTTGTGGGTGTTTTGAAGTCGGTTACATTTTTTTTTGAAAAAGTTTTTTATTTTATCCTTTTCAGTTTCACTATTCAACCCAAATGATTGTCAAATACATAATTTTCTTACATGTGCACTAAAATTTTGTAATCCGTAGCACCGGTAATAACAACGCCCATGTATGTATGTACTATGTACATAATGAGCTAAAAATAAAAACTACTGCACCAAACTAAATGAAAATTTGATGGGACCAAATGGCAGATATACTGTATCGAACAAAAAAAGAATCATCGAAATCGGACCAGAAACCTCGGAGTAATCGGTGTAGACAAAGTTGAAAACTTTTTAGGTTTTTGTTGATTTTTGATGATTTTTCAAAAAGTGCTAGTCCGATTTCGATGAAATTTTAATGGGACCATTTCGGAAGGATACCCTATCCAACAAAAAAATAATTTTTCAAATCGGTTGTGAAACGACGGAGTTATGCCCGAACAAACATAAAAAAAAAAAAAAAAAATACAAACATCTGAATTGAGAACCTCCTCCTTTTGGAAGTCGGTTAAAAATATGACATAGCAACACAAAGACTGTCTCTTCTTGATAGAATAGAAATAGAATTGGTCACGCTACTAATGCACCTAAAGAATACATAACTTACCCATAAGAGTGAAGTGTTATTTTCATTATATGTGTGTACAATAAAGAATAAGAATAAATAAGAATACCAAAACGCAGAACACAAAAATATGAAAAATACTCCCACTTACCACTATACATTCTAAAATATTTCACCACAATATTATCAAAATAATCCTGTTTGACTTGCGAAGTCTCCATAGTTTTATGCAACAAGGTCGCGAAGCTCAAAATACCAGCATGTCGGATATCATGGGGGAAGTCCAACCCCAGTTTACTGAGGACCTCCAACTCCTCAAGCAAAGCTTGGTTGGGGGCAGCCACATTGAAAGGCAGTTTCCTGATGAGGGAAAGGAGCGCAGCGTCTTCAACTTTTTCCTGGAAAAGGAAGTTTTATTGAGGTTTCGTCTACGTTAGGTCTACGCTACATCTACGCTATTTCTACGTTAAGTATACTCAAGATCTATACACGTTACGTCTACGTCATAAATACGCAATGTCTACATTACAGCGACGTAACGTCTACGTTACAGCGACGTAACGTCTACGTTATGTTTACGTGGAACGGGAGCCTTATAAGACAGTGGAGCGCTGCACCTGCAACTTTTTCCTGAGATAAAGGGGTGAGGTTTAAAAACAGGTAAAAAGGTGTATCTGAAAAGGAATTCCATTCAAAATTAGTTTGAATCCATCGACTGCTGCACAACGTGTCGACTGCTCGATCCCAACACGTAACAAATATTTTGTATGTAATACAAGTAGTTTTTCCGGGTCTGAGTGTTTGTGTATGTGAGTTTCTATGATTGTAAACGCACCCACTATACAGGAAAGATTTTCCAGAGTGGGCCAAAGTTAGAGCAACTCGCTGTCCGACCATGGACCATGCCCGGGTCGACCGCGCGTTGTGTTCCACGCGCGCCTCAAAGAGCGTCAGCATAATGACGGGGCCCCCCTCTAGAGGGCCAAAGCCTGCCGGGGTGGGAGGACTCATTTGATGATTTTACCACGCCAAAATAAAAAAAAAAGTGGGCCAAAGTTAAAAAAAAATGTTTTAATGACAATATGTCTAAGTTAGGATTGCGTAAGGTTTACGTTACTTCAACGTTACATCTACGCTATGTCTACGTTAAGTATACACTACATTTACGTAACGTTTAAGCTACCTCTACGCGTCGTCTACATTACAGCTACGTAACGTCTACGTTATGTTTCGGTGCTAAGGCTTAAACACACCCTAAACCTTTTTTTTTTTGGGTGGTCTAAAATCATCAAATAAGTCCTTCCGCGCTGAGTGGAGCGGGAAGGACCGTCAAACTATTACTGAATAAAATCCACGATGTTCCTTCTTTTGCGTACCAGGGCCGCGGTGTCCCTTTTAAGACAGCACCGCTAACCTGGCAGGCGGGACACTATAACTCTAACTCTGAATTTAAATAAAACTTTTGTCTGTTAAATTGTATATTTGTATAATTTTAATCAAAATCTAAGTGAGGCCTCTTCATCAAATCTAAATTTAATTTATTAGACGTATCAAGTTAAATGAACACTAAATTAATACACACTATTACGACAGTCAAAATTTGAATCAGACGATCCATTTTATGAATTTATCATTTTGCTCAACTGCGAAGCTGATTTTCTAATTAATGATGAATTTAATTACAATCTTAGACTGAGCTGTGTGAAATAGATACAGGGGTCAGTCAGTGAGGAGAAAGACCTTTGGTTTTTTAATAAAATTATAGCCAACCCAGCCTATAATGTTCCCACTGCTGGGACACAGGCCTGTTTTCTGTGAGAGGGAGTGAACTATCCACCACGCGGGCCCAGTGCGAGATGGTGGATGAAAATCAGCAATTTTGTCCTTCCGTAACGAGTTGAGGAAACTGGTTCAAAAATTAAACTACTTTTTCAGTTGTTCTTTGCATTACAGAGCCGTGGTATCGTAAGATAATTTATCGACCCCGGAAAGCATCCCTAACGCATAATCAAAGACATTAAACTATATACGAGCAATAGACGCATCACGAAGAAAGTTGTGATCCAAAACTTTTTACCAATAGGTAAAAAGTCGCTCAGTCTAGTAGTCGCGTTACTATGCAACGCTAGATAGTGCTACTGACGCACGGCATCAACAATTTTGTATGACAATTTTCCCAATGACCGCTCTATAGGTTCTTTTAATCTCTTTGCGCATAATATTATCTTTCTTGAGAAGTAATAGTCGTTGTCCGACGAATTGTAAGTCATGATAGTTACTCTAGGCAGATCTTCCGGTTTCTTTTGACAAGTTTTACATGCACTGATCAGCTACACATCAACCTATACAAAACCAGTGTATCGTGGTCTCGCTTCGTGATACCTTTCCGCACATTCAACGGTCAGCTTATTCTTGTTTTGCATAGCTTGATGTGAAGCTGTGTGTACATATCATATCCGTTTTACCCATGTATAGCCGTTTATTACCCGTTATACTATCAGTAGTACCACGGGTAAAAAAATACCCGTGGTACTACCAAGCGATCTTGTAGTACCACGGGAAATTTTAATTTACCCATGATACTATTCGTTTTATTCGGAGCAGTGGTGGCCCAGTGAGTGTTATCGGTCCCGACTTACGAGTTGTAGGTCGTGGGTTCGAACCCCGCCAGGCGCATTACTTTGTGTAATTTGTTTCATCACCACTGCTCTCAAAACGGTGAAGGAAAACATCGTGAGGAAACCGGCATGTCCTAGAACCAAAAATTTGAAGACATGTGACATCTGCCAAACCGCATTGGGCCCGCGTGGTGGATTATGGCCCACTCCCTCTCACAGAAAGGAGGCACGTGTCCCAACAGTGGGAACATTATAGGCTGATGATGATGATGATGACCATTCGTGCCGGGGTCGTGGGAGAGAGTCTAAGCAGTTAAACCGTGACCCTGGAGTGAGAAAGGCAATTCAAGGAACATCATCTGCCTGGCCTTTTCCCAACTATATTGTGGTCAGCTTCCAGTCGAACCAGATGCAGCTGAATATCAGTATTTTACATGGAGCGCCTGCCTGTCGGACCTCCACAACCCAGTAACTGGGTAATACGATACTCCATGGTAAGACTGGTTGTCAGACTTTAGAGCTTCTGACTAACAGTAACGACTGTCAAAGATCTACAAATGACAGCCGGGACCAAGGGCTTTACGTGCTTTCCGAGGCACGGAGAAAACTCGCTATGACAGCCCATGCACAGACAAACCTCGGCAAACGTGGCTTGACCCGGCAGATCGGCCTGTGCGGCTGTAATTATTTAGCCACGAGCTCCTCAAAGGCAATTCAAGGTACACGGTAGATTTTACTCAGTACGAGTCCAACAGTCCCTTCCACTCCACCTATTTTCACGAAATGACGAGACAACACATCATCATCATCATCATCAGCCGGAAGACGTCCACTGCTGAACATGGACCTCCCCCTTAGACCGCCACGCCGCACGACACGCGAACGACAATTCGCCACTTGCATCCATCGGTTGCCCGCGACCCTCACGATGTCGTCGGTTCACCTAGTGGGGTTCAAGGCAACATAAAAATGGAGATAAATTATGGAATCAGGCGTTACTTTGCGGAAGTCCATGACATTAAATGTTATGAAAAATATTTAGTTTTAATTCCGCGACAAAAATCCAGGCTTGTTGCAGGATGCAATCCCACCCTATGCAGTCATGCATATGCACATGCGGCAAAGCATGTGCATATGCATGACTGCATAATTAATAAATAAATAAATATTTTTCATAACATTTAATAAAAATGGAGTACCAACCTTTTCTTCCAGCACCAAGTACTTGATGAACCTGACGCAGGCATCGCTTCTGGCATGAGGCAGAACCTCAATGAAGATATTCCTGGCCGTCTCCAGCTCATAGCTGGTACCCAGAACCAGGTCATTGAACAGATGGATCAGGGTCTCGTAGTTTAGACGTGATATTGTGCTGCAAATGAAAATAACTTTTAGGAGTATTGTTATACATTTCTTTTTGCTATGAAAGTTTCGGATAGTGTACTTGATTTCGAGCGTATGGTACTCGTGGGCTGGAGCTGAAAATCAGCGTCAGGTGGCAAACTTTGTGCGGCTATCTGGCATTATGCTGAGCTGAGGCCCTTTGGCATTAAATTAGTAGTTTATTTATTTATTTATTTAAATAAAATTTAAGTTTTAGTGTAAATTTATTAATTTACACAATTTTCTTTGTTGCTCTTTTTTTGCAATTAGCAGAGGAGAAGTAGTAGTAGCAAATACTTACTTCAATAGATCAATAAAATCCAAGCTATGAATGAGCGAAGCATTTCTCACTATATTGTCAGCGTCAATTCCCTTTCTGGCAATTTTCAATAATATCTGAAAACACACCATTATTTTATTAGCCATGCGTCTAACACATTAATGACTGTCAAACTAACATAATATTAAACAGCTCGGAGCTTTTTCTTGTATAATCATTTGCAAATTATGCATCAAAACATTGCTGGCCTTCTAAATAAATCGGACCAACTAACCGTACATATTCAGGAATTATTACAAAATCAAATTGACATAGAAATAATATGCTTGACAGAACATTTTGTAGTTTCTGGCCAGGAAAAATTCATTAAAATACCAAACTTTAAACTGGCAGCTTGCTACTCTAGAAGGGAGCAACGACGAGGAGGTTCGTGTATTTTAGTAAAGACTTATCTTGAGTGTAAAGAGTTAAGTGATTTATTGAGTTTTTCTATCACGGGTGTTTTTGAATGTAGTGCGATAGAACTCCCAAAACATAAGTTAATTGTAGTATGTATATACAGGCCACCGTACATGTCTAACATTAATCTTTTTTACGAAGCTTTAGATGCTTTATTAAAAAAGTTGTCCAATAAAACAAATGTAAAGGTGGTATTATGCGGCGACTTCAACATAGACATTTTAAAACGTAACAGGTGCGCTTTGGACTTTGAGTATTTGCTCTTGAATTACAATCTTAAATTGAAAATAAGACAGGCTACAAGACCAAGAAGCCTTACATGTCTAGACAATTTTGCTGTTGCAGCAAAACTTAAATGCTCTTCAAAGGTTATTGATTTCGCGATATCTGATCATTCAGCTCAGATTCTCAAAATTCAAGTTAGTAGAATTTGCAAGTTGAAGTATTGGCGTACTCGAAAAAGGGACTACTCTAAAGAAAACTTGGTCAAATTTGCAAATCATTTGAAAAATTTGTCTTTTTCAAATGTATACTGTGAGAATAACCCAAATAATTCATATGACGCTTTTTTAGAAATCTTTAAACTCCTTTATGATCAGTGTTTTCCAATTAAGTGGATTAGAATACAAGCCGAACATAAGGTTAAATGGGTTTCTAAAGGCATTAAACTTTGTAGCAGAAACCAAAGAAGCTTACTATGGAAATCCAGATTAAATCCTTCAACCGAAAATAAAACGACATTTAAATCATACTCCCAGAGGTTCAAAAAAGTCATCAGACTCACCCAAAGGGCACAAAATAACAACTTTATTAATAATGCTCATAATAAATCAAAGGCTTCATGGCAAATAATTAACAATAATAAGTATGTAAAGGAACCTATCATAAAGATTCTAAATCAAAATAGGACAATTGAGGAACCTAAAGAGATAGCATCAGCATTTAATGACTTCTTTATTGACCACGTACAAAGTGTAGGAAATAAAACAGACTTTGCGACTATTGACCTGGATTACAACTCGAATTCAATATTTATGTCACCAAGTGTCCCAAACGACTTAGTTAGAGTGATAAAAAACCTTAAAAACACACAAAGTCATGGATACGACGGGATTACGACCAAGGTTGTTAAATATGTCAAAGATATTGTGGCTGGTCCGCTATGTCACATAGTGAATACTAGTATTGCTTCTGGCATTTTTCCTGATAGGCTCAAAACAGTTGTTATAAAACCTATACATAAAAAGAATAGCAAAGAAGATATGTCTAACTATAGACCAGTAGCATTGATACCTATATTCTCTAAGATTATTGAAAAGATTATTTACGAAGCACTAGACCAATATCTGGATAAATATAATATATTGTGCAAAGAACAAATGGGATTCAGAAAAAACAAAAACATTAATATGGCAATTTACAATCTTTTATCTCAAGTATTGACGAATGTTGACAATAAAGTTCCGGTATGTGCGATATTGACTGATATGACCAAAGCATTCGATTGCGTAAGTCATGACGTCCTTCTAAACAAACTTTACCGTTATGGCATTAGGGGAAATGTCCTAGATCTTATAAAATCTTACCTTAGTAACCGAATCCAGTTAACAGAAATAACTAGAATATCTCTCAAAACGAAACGCGAGTCTAAATATACATCAGACAGTAGAGTAGTCAAAAATGGTGTTCCACAGGGAAGCGTTCTAGGCCCCCCACTATTTAATCTTTATATTAATGATTTGCCACGTCAAACGCAACATCCGATGGTGCTATTTGCTGATGATAGTACAGTAATAATAAAATGTAATGACATTAGAGATTATGAAGATGACATTAACAAGACATTGGAAAGAATTATTGATTGGCTTGACATAAATAACCTAGTTATAAATCTTAAAAAGACAAAAGTAATGCATTTTTACCAACGGACATGCCCTCCAAATGTTAATATTACTCATAAAGGTCAAATTATTGACACAGCAAATACTGCTAAATTTCTGGGTATCTTAATCGACAGCAATCTTACTTGGAAACCTCATGCTGAAGATGTTTGTAATAAACTGAGTAAGTCAGCCTTTGTGCTACATAACCTATCGCATAAAGTTAACAACAATACACTCGTTGTAGCGTATCACGGTCTGGTTGCACCAATTCTAAGATTCGGAGTAATTTTCTGGGGGAATTGCAGTGAGAGGGAACAGATTTTCAAAGCCCAGAAGCGCTGTATACGATCTATGTTAAACATGAAAACTACAGACAGTTGTATGCCTGTGTTTAGGTCGCTGAAATTACTGACCTTTCCATCGTTGTACATTTTAGAGGTTGCAATATTTGTTAAAGCGAATTTTTATTTATTTCCGTCACTAGCCGATTTGAGAACTCGGTCAGGTCCATTAAGACAACAATATAAACACTTACTACACACAGGCAAGTACAAGACAGCATTACTAAGAAACAATATTATGTCAATGGGACCTATCATATATAATAAAATACCACACAGTTTCAAAGAACACCCTATACGTATATTTAAATCAAAACTGACTGCACTATTATTAGAAAAATGCTATTATTGTATTAATGACTTTTTAAATGATAAGAAAATATGACCATGTAATTTGTATGTGTTCACTTGTGTTCGTAGAATAACCATAATGCCTGAAGTCAATTCATTTTAGTGACTATTTCTATTGTATTTATTAATGTTAATTAGAACGACATGATATTTGAAATTAATGTTAAAGTATTGATTTTATTCATTTCTGTAAATTTGCATGCCGTAAGGTAGAATGTAGCGGAAACCTTCAACTATGTATCATCTTATACCTGTACCTACATTGTCGCAAATAAATATCTGAATCTGAATCTGAATCTGAACATCTCATTCTTATTTTTACTACAGCCCAACACACCTCCTTCCTATTGTTACTACAGCCCTACACACCTCCTTCCTATTGTTACTACAGCCCAACACACCTCCTTCCTATTGTTACTACAGCCCAACACACCTCCTTCCTATTGCTACTACAGCCCAACACACCTCCTTCGTATTGTTACTACAGCCCAACACACCTCCTTCCTATTGTTACTACAGCCCAACACACCTCCTTCCTATTGTTACTACAGCCCAACACACCTCCTTCCTATTGTTACTACAGCCCAACACACCTCCTTCCTATTGCTACTACAGCCCAACTCACCTCCTTCGTATTGTTACTACAGCCCAACACACCTCCTTCCTATTGCTACTACAGCCCAACTCACATCCTTCCTATTGTTACTACAGCTCAACTCACCTCCTTCGTATTGTTACTACAGCCCAACACACCTCCTTCCTATTATAACTACAGTCCAACACACCTCCTTCCTATTGTTACTACAGCCCAACACACCTGCTTCCTATTGTTACTACAGCCCAACACACCTCCTTCCTCGTTGTCGTTGTTACTTCCTATAGCCCAAGAAACAATGCATTGGACTGCCAAGTGGGAGGTCTGGGAGGAGGCATCCTCGAATTTTCAAAGCGATTTAAAGGAACCGGCTTTTACTCGTAATTGGCATTACACTTCCCAGATGAAAAGTGACATTGAATTTTTACGAGATTTAATTTTAGTACTCTGTCGGCGTAACTTATCTTTATAAATTCATGCCAAACAGCTTTCTATTGACATGGTGAAACCATAAGACTTCCTTGTTGGTTCCGTAAACCCTAAAAATCCCAGTAAAGTTGCACTTTCTATAAAAAGCAATCGTAAATACTAACCTCATAAGTGGTATTCTTCAAAAACGCTTGAGTAACATTCCTGATACCGTTGGAGGGGTCTCGAAAGTCGCTGGCGACGTACTGGATGGTCGTTTGCCGGAGGTTGATCTTTTCCACGCTCTTGGCTGGCAGTTCGTGGTCGTAGGCAATGGAGAGACTGGAAGTAAGAGGAAATTATTGAGTAAAGTCTTTACAAGTATTACTTCCACGCAGGGCTGGATTAACTATCTCGGGGCCCCTAGGCACAGCTCGTTACGGGCCCTCCCTTTTTCATACCACAACAACGCAATTTGTCAATAATAGACCCTAATACCATTTTGCCCTGTCAATAATACCCACACTTGAGTTGCTGATTTCAAATTAATATATTTGTCATTTATAAGCGAAATTCATCCAAGTATAAAAATTAAAATTATACAAGTTAATAAATTAATAAAAGTTTCTAACACAAAAAAATAGTTAGATTAATGTCAATACAATTAAAAAATTCAGACATTCACCGTCACTGTCTTCTAGTGTCAATAACGGGGGCTTATACCTTATAATCTAAAAAAAAGTTTCACTTTTACCGTGGTTTCATAAAACCACACAATCACCTTTTTTTCATTTCTTTATTGGGATTGCTGGGCCCCTGGTTATAGTGGGACCCTAGGCACTGGCCTAAAGTGCCTTATGGATAATACGGCACTGCTTCCACGCATGGACACTCGGTTCTCAGTTTGAATTAAATATTAATGGATGTTTTCGCTCGGATTTTTTTTAAAGCGTTGCCCCACACACTAGGAATTTCTCCTGCATCGTGGGTGCGTTTACAAACATAAAAACTCACATGCACAAACACCCAGACCCGGAACAATTTATTTTAGGTCATACAAATGTTTGTACCGTACGGGAATCGAACCCTTGACACCTGCGCAGTAGTCGACCGCTCAGCCACTACGCCAACCATGTCGTATGTGTTTTTCGTTAAAAGATATTTAAAAAGAAACGAAAAATTCAGATTGCGAGCTGGCCTCGAACCTGCGTCTTCTGGATAGGTACTCCAGACGCCTTAAGAGGATCGTCTACCGAGCGCTCGTCCATACTAAAAGAGAAAACGTTTTCCTACCCCTAAATGTTATCCTATCTCAATGATTTTTTAGATTGCTTCTGACACAGTAAAAAACTAGGTTTATAGGTTTTCTTTTTTTCAAAAGTAACTCTTAGGCGCCTGTAACTTTCAAACTACTATAAATTTTGAAAAAAAGATAATCTAGATTTTTAATGTGTAGGAAGCATTCTAAAAAATTATTGAGATTGGATAACATTTAGGGGTAGGAAAACGTTTTCTCTTTTAGTATAGACGAGCGCTCGGTAGACGATCCTCTTAACCAACCAGGCCATCGCAACCATTACTCACAAAGCTGAACTTCTCGTTCCCTTGTTTTTTGAACGCTGTTTACACGTTGCGCCATCTATTGGTAGTGTATAAAAATATCTTTGCGAAGACGCGACGCAGGCGTTATTGCGTATAAAAAGTTCTTCGTTAAAGTTCCCCTCAAAGGAAAATATGGAACCGTTGTAGGACCACTTTGGTGTACGTCTGTCAAGACCCTTGTTCTTATCAACGTGTCAACAATCCCTTTCGAGCGAACAGATAGAAACCTAATCTCTTCAAAGTTGAACGGCTAAAGAGTGAATAGGCTTTTTCTGGGTAGGTAAGCTCGCTCCATCGTCGTCCTTGTGTCTGCCACCCCTTACCTAGACTAAGGTCAAGATCAAACCCATCTTACATAATAAAGTAACTTACTCAGTATTAACAGCCAAGATATGGTCATGGGTCTTATACTGGTAACTCCCTCTCAATTCCACAGAGCTCAGACCCTTGTAATCGTCGATTTCATACGTTCTTTCTGCTGAAGACACTGAATCTATCTGAAAAGAGTAAAATCATATTTACAATTTTTGTAACGATTGATCCTCTGAAGTCAGGGTATTGAGATTCGGGCACACCGCAATTGCGGTAACAAGACCCCTCTTTAAGGAGTGGTTGTAGAGGCATCCACGCCTTCTGCCTGTCTTCTTCTTCTGTCGGACTCGGTAGTATTGGGAGAGTCCTGTTTCGGATTAGGCTGCAAGAAACGTCCGGGTGTCACCTTTGTGTGGACCCCTCGAAGGACACGGTGGAATATACGGTGGGGGTATGCTCCGCTTGGGTGGAGTACCACCGTGTTCTCACGGAGGCGGTAGGCATTGTCGGCGATCTGGCCATGTTACTGAGTGAGAGGAAATGGGCAGCAGTCACCTGGAAAGGGTGAGGGAACGGACATCCTCCACCCCACCTCCCAGCCCCCGCAGGAGACACCCAGGGCGTCGTACGTCGCGGGAAGAGGCATCATCATATCAGCCGTATAACGTCCACTATACAGAACATAGGCCTCCCCTATAGACTTCGAATAAGCTGGTTCCGTTTATATTTATTTTATTGGAACCGGCTTACATCCAGCGTGATCGTGTGGTTTTAAGATTGTCTGTCCACCTTGTCGTCCACCCATCCTACGCTGCGCTTGCCGGTGCGTGGTCTCCATTCGAGAATCTTACCAATGTATGGAAGAAGAAAACGTGTTGTAACGACCCCAATTAATAATAATAATAATAATATTCCACAACTATCACACCACGCCATCTAGTCCCAAGCTAAGCAGAGCTTGTGTTATGGGTACCAGACAACTGATAAACATCTTAATATATATAAATCTCGTGTCACAATGTTTGTCCTCAATGGACTCCTAAACCACTTAACCGATTATAATAAAATTCGCACACCATGTGCAGTTCGATCCAACTTGAGAGATAGGATAGTTTAAATCTCAAATTAAAGTCGCAATTTTAATAATATTATAAAGTTTGCACCCGTGCGGAGCCGGGGCGGGTCGCTAGTAGTTATATATTTCTAAATACATACATTTTATGGATAATTACACCCAGACACAGAACAAAAATTGTGCTCATCACACAAACATTTGTCCTGAGTGGGAATCGAACCCACGACCTCCGGCATAGCAGTCAGGGTCACTAACCACTAGACCAACAGGCCAGCCAAATATAAAAGAATAAGAACATCTATGGAGAAGAAGACTCACCACAGCTCTCCCAGTGTAAGCTCCAGCCCAGGGCACGGAAGCCCAGCTGTTCCGACTCCTGGCGGTCGGGACCTTGAAGCTGGTGTACTTCTTAATCAGGTTGCCTTTCGAGAGGTAGATCATTGAGCAGATATCGTCAAGGCATGGCTGGAAATGCAAGGAAACAAAACACGAATGTCAAAACTCATTTGTGTGTTGAAATTCTAGAGAAATCGAGGGAACTCTTCAATAAATAACAGCACATCATCCTTGAGTATTCAGCGTAATGCTATCGTAAATCTATGCATTGTTAATGAACTCACACAACAAAATATCCTGTCCGTACCCCCTAAACAGGATAAAAATTTAAAAAAAAATTGTATCTGACTTCTAAGGCAACACAAAAAAGTTTAACCTCTCGAGCCCCGGGAAAAAATTTTTGCCACCAAAACCTATACGATTTTAAGACTTATTTTTCCAAAAATACAGTTTAAAATCGGTCGGGGTTTGGTGCCATTGGGGCGCATTGGGGTCCGAGAGGTTAAAATAACTTTTCTTTTTTCACTTTTTTTGTTTCGTAAAGTTCAAAGATTTTTCCTTACCTCGTTGATGGAATAAGTTCCAGTGTCCTTGGTCAGTTGAAAGTTGATGGAAATAGCTCTCTTTATGTTGACAGACCAGGCAGGTTCTTGATGACCAACGTATATCGATTTTATGTATCCGTTTTCCTGAAAAAGATGTAAACATTAGTGATAGTTTGAATCACAATTTATTGCGTTTTAACTTTTTAGCTGCCCCACTACCGGGCAAAGGCCTCCCCGAATCGTTTCCAGGAGCTCTTATCACATAATAGAAGCTTCTGGTCGAAATCGCCACTTTTAACAAGAAGCCCTGCCTTCTTGAATAGGTAGCCCTGATGATACGAGTCATGATCATCTCGACACCTCCTTCTGGACCAACTCCGGCACCCATTGTTATTATTTATCTTAACCCAGCGGTCATTTCCAATCCCATTTTAAATTACAAAATATTGCATTCTACATCACAAGAGATAATAATATTGACGATGGACTTCATAAGGGAGAGGCAGTTAACATACCTGATACTCCAATTCCCAAGGTTCTTGCAACACTTTATCATCAGCAGTTTCCAAATCACGTACTGACCCGTAGTTAGTACAGCATACTGTTTTCTGCAAACAAAAGTGCATCGTATTGTAATGTTGAAGGCTCCCTTTTCCTCATCTAGACTCAAAAGCATTCCGTTATGCTTGAGGTGGTACGGCTGGTTATGTGAGGTAACCCAGCTCCTTCCAGAAGCTCAAGTCCCTGGCACATTCACAGGCTTCTTGAAGCAAACTCGAACTGTCAGCTGATCAGCAAGATCTTCGCATTCCAGGATTACGAGTTTCGTTTCATCCGCGTTATGTTAGCCCTTGTTCACTGGACTATCTGTCGATTTTTTAAATGGACACTGGACAGTTCTCGGTTGTGTTCGACCCAACACAAGTTAAGCAGCTGTTTCCGAGAAGTAACCAGGACAAACTTTGTGGAAGACGGTGGGACGAGCTGGGCGAAACATCCAACTAAAGACCCTCATTTAGCTCAGACCTTGGTCCAGCAATGATCATCTTTGTTGGCAACAGTAAAGGACGACTGTCTGGTTTTGAGTTTAGGAGTCATTTAGGTGGGTCACGAGACCTCCTATCAAGTCGCAGGACCGTCTGTAAAAGACGCCATGACCTTCGAACGAAAAGGGTAAATGAAAGAACACAGTGGAATTTTAATCAATAAGAGTCTGATCACCCTTGGCTGGAGTACTCAACGATAATTAAACCGCTTTTTCCCCACTGCTCAACTGCTGATAGAGCAGTGGAGAATCCCCAATGTCAAGCGTCTGATGAAGATGATTGTTTGTAGTTGAGCAGTGGAGAATGTAAACGGCACAACTCAGTTGAGCAGTTGGTTGAGCAGTATAGTTTGAGCAGTGGTCCCCCACTGCTCAACTATACTACTATCTATACAAGGGATTTAAACACCCAAAAAAACAAAGATGCCCCATTTCCTTTATATTTTTTGTGGTCTCACTGCACGAAAAAGACCCAAAGGGTCGCGGGACTTATCAAATTACCGTGACCCTGGAATGTAAAGGGCTATTGAAGGACACCTTGGATTTTAGCCAGTACAACTCAGACAGTACCTCCCACCCTGCCCTGGGAGGGAGGACTCATTTGATGATTTTACCATTTACCATGTAAAAAAAAGTCTTGCGACCCTTGGCTGGAGTACTTAATAATGATTTAACCTCCAAAAAAAAATTAGAAACATGCCCCTCATTTCCTTTAAATTTTTATGGTTATACTGCTGGGAAAAGACCCAAAGAGTGGCCATTTTGCCACGCAAAACTATTACCTCCAACTCGTCCAGAGACAACCTCGCCTTAGTAAAGTTGTCGTACACCTGGATGTGCAGGTCTCCCTCCAGCTGCCAGTACGTGGTGCTCTTGCGAGGGTTCCAAGTCCCCGTGGACACGTTACTCTTGAGGACGAAGATGTATTCTCTATGTTCTTCGGGGAAGAGGAGCTTGAGACCCGTATTTTGGGTGTTAGAGACGGTTATTGATGCTGGGAAGTAGAAAATGAATAGGTTTTAATATGTAAAACTAGCTGTTCTCGCGGTCACACTCGCGTTACTTTAGAATTTGTCAAGTCAGATATTACATGTGGCGCCATCTAGTATCATATAAGCATCTATATTCATCGTTTGTCCATATTCTTACCAACAAAAAAACATAGTTGTATCCCACCGGTATCAGAAACAGCCGGCGGTCAAGGCTCCAGAGAAAGGAACCGCTTTTTTAAATACTTAATGTTATTAAAAGTAATTACTTACCAACAAATATTAAGAAGATTCTGAAACACATTTCGGCGATTTTCTGAAAATAAAACATATTTTCAATAGGTGAAGCAAAAAAAACAGATCTTTTTGAGAAACCGCATCCAATAAATGATTATTTCAATACTCGAGTTTGATCATCAATGCATGATTCATTTGATTATAATGATTCATTTATGTATTTATGACGCACTCTTAAATCAAGAATTAAATGATGTATAAAAACACAGACCGAAAAACACAATCAGAGTCCACGAGAAACAATACTCGTCTTGCTCTGTAAACGTTCAGTAGTCCATAACAGATTTGCAACTTTCCACTTTATATACAAGCGCATGAAGTGGAAAATAGCTAGGAGGTATATCCCTCCCATCCCAAAATATTACCCAAACTACTAGTTAATCAGTTAGGTAAGTGAGCCATGGTCAGTATAAGGGAGATCGGGTACAAAAGTAACAGCGGGTCGTAAGTAACAAACGCTCTGTAGGTTATTACTGTCAGGAGATAGCCGGCGTCGCTCCCCCCGCTTGCACTTAGTATGGCGACGTTTCGACCATTTGATAAACCTACAGAGCGTTTGTTACTTACGACCCTCTGTTACTTTTGTACCCGGTCTCCCCTAGTAACGAAATTATATCAATTTATCCTCGAATCATTGTCGGATTGTTGTACTTTCATCACAAAGTCAATTCGTCACTTTTTGAAAGTCCTGTTTAGTTAATTCGTCACATGAATTTTAAATAAATTTTCGTCAAAGTTTTTTTATATTTTTTGTTACGAATCCACTTTATGCTTATGTTAAGATTCATAAACATATAAACACAGTTCAATCTTCATGAGTGAGAGACACAAGTCACCAGGCACATCCTTCTCTTTCTTTTGGAGCGTAGAAAGTACGAAGTGAACGCATGTGGCGTGCGGTTAGGGTATCGTCTCCCTCATGCGTTCCGTCTTCTTCTTTGCTAACATTACTTTGCAAGAGGCAACTGCTTCTCATTTCTCGCTCCGAAACATGACTGAAACAGCGAATACGAGAAGTCGCGGCAGACGTCGCCTATCGCATCCGTGAGGACTCGGCGGTAGTCCACCCAAGCCGGGAAGACCTCCACTCTATGCTCCACCGTGTCCTCTGGGCGGTACGAACAGTGGTGACTGAATGCTCCACCCTGTTTTTAGGGGCGGTACGAACAGTGGTGACTTTATGGTCCACCGTGTCCTCCGGGCGGCTCGAACAGTGGTCTCACTCGAATGTTTCCTCCCGTCCAATCCGACACAGGTACCTTCCGAAACAACCATGGACCTGCGTCAGGTGGAAGGTGAGGACGCCGTAGCCTTTCCAATTAGTCCGGCACACCCTTGATTGACAGTCGCGTCAATAACTCGTAGATCTCATAACTGGGATTTGGAGAAATGGGTTAAAGGATGACGATATTACCTTATAAATGAAAAGAACACAATACAACCGCGGTCACCGACCCCATATCCATCGTCACATCTTATTTTGGGCAACGCCTAATTCCAGCTCTATAGGTACTCGAAACTTTAGCACTAAAATGTAGTACACTTACATCAAATTCACTTTCACCAATGATTGTAACACTCTCACTGCGGGAGCCACGATTATTAGTTATTATTATTAATAATAATCAATATTATTATTAATAATTACTGTTATTATATCACAGTGTACTGTGTAATGTGGTCGGACATCGCCGCTTAAATGACTCTGACTTGGCAATGATGGGGAAATGGCTTAAGTGTGAATTTGAAATTTTGTCTCTTAAAATTTTTGGTATTGCGATTGACTGTCAAAGTCAAGTCCTTTATTTCAACTAGGTCTTTAAGAGGTGGTCGCGGGACTTATTCCATCACCGTGACCCCGGAACATTAATGGCTATTGAAGGACACCGTGGATTTTAGTCAGTATAAGTCTGACAGTCCCTCCCGCCCTGCCCGGGGTGGGAGGACTCATTTGATGATTTTGCCACGTTAAAAAAAGGTCTTTAAGAGGTACTACTTTTAAATGTGTCAAGTTAAAATTAGAAGAACCCATTTCTTCTAATTCTGCACCAATTCGAATAGTGATAGAATCTCTGAACTAAAATTCATCAAAATCAGTTTTAGCGATTTCTGCGTGAAAACTTAACAAAAAAACAAACTTACTTTCCGCATTTATTTAATGAGTTACATAGCATGCTATAGGATCGTCCCAGGTGCTTAATATAATATACATAACGGTACGAGTACCTTTACCTATTATTCCGAACTCCGCTGTACACTGCAGTGCTGCGACAGAATTGCTTTAATGCACTTCTGCTCCTCAATATACTCTCTATAATATTAGGTGCGGTAATATCAGATTGCATTCAAAGCTCCACAGCCGTGACAGCAATGCAGGGGCATAACACGACAGTGTCTCTCGAACTGCCACTTTGTTCGAAATTAGCGCGACACCATTGCTGTGCAGCACCATAGTGGCAGTGGCCAGTATTGCTGCGTGCTGCCGATCCGAATCGTACCTTTATTATTACTCGAAGGCTAGACGCAGATGGGGCGCGGACATTTGTTTCTACAGCGTTCCTTTCATACAAAATGTATAGCGTCGCGAAGCCAAACATACAGAAGAGTCGGGTCGCGGGCGCAACGCTTGTACATCTGTGCTTGTCTTACATCTCTTCTGTGTGGCCTGCGCTTAAGATTGATTCCCAGCTCAAAACAAAAATAAAATTCGCATAATTCTCAATTCCTCACTTACCACACTTCCCCACTAATTCCCTTATCAAAGTGCGCTGATAAGCCAGTTGACCTCTACCCTGCTATAATGAGAGACTCATTAAGAACCCGCCAATATAACCAGACCCTTCACATCTCATACTTCCACCTCGATCTTGAACTAATTTGTTAAAACGAGAGAAGGGGGAGAGCTCAAGAAATTTTGGGCAATGCGTCAGTACAATTTCTTGACGATCTATGCAAGGACGCTTTAAAAAAAAAAAAATACGTCGTAAAAGGGTGTTTTTAAAAGACAGTGTGGCTCAGTTATGGTCGTGAATTACGAGTTGTAGTTCATGGGCTTGAACCCAAGTACGTTATTGGGGTCCACCGTAGGAGCAGGCATGCGTATGGCGAGTAATAGGTGACTCGCCGTCCGATCATGGACCATACCCGGGTCGACGACACGTCGTGTTCCACGCGCGCCTCAAAGAGCTATCAGCAATGTGAAGGCCAAAGCCTGCCGGGGTCGCGGGACTATCTCACCAGATAACCGCGACCCTGGAACGTAAAGGGCTATTGAAGGATCACCGTTGATTTAAGTCTGTGCTAGTCTGACAGTCCCTCCCGCCCCGCCCAGGGCAGGAGGACTAATTTGATGATTTTATCACGATAAAAAAAGGTTATTGGGTCGCGGGACTATCTAACAGACACCGTGGCCCCGGAACGCAAAGGGCAAGTTCACAGATTAGATTCAGATTCAGATTATTTCAGAAATTACTAGTGTGGGGAAATGCTTTGTAACTATAAAGTTACAAAGCTTTTCAGAAATGTATTATATCGTTTATTCAGACATCAGCAGGTCAACCTATCCGAATCTGTCAAACTTGTGTTGTACTTCCTAGCACGACCATGAACATATTCATTATAACTTTTGATGGTAATAAATTCCTCTTAATTTGTACTATTATATACCACTAATTAGCAATTTTGTACCTCTCAATTACCGTAGATAAGCAGGTCGTGCTAGGAAGATTGCTTCCCAGCACGACCACGCTAAAATTCTAGTTGGCATTGAAGTTGAAGACACGGGACCATGCCTAATATTTTGTACTCATTTATACTCCGATTTAATTACCGGTATATTGTCGTAATTTGTAAGAAATAATAAAATTAAAAAATTCTACCCACAATTTTATTTAACGCCATCTAGTGACAAGTTTAAAAATCAAATGCAGGTTCGTCGGCAGATTTTTTTTTTATATTTTTTTCTTACAACGACAATTTACGGGTAATGAAATAGCCGTACATAATGGGTACAATTTTTTTGGCATGCTCCCGTGTCTTCAACTTCAATACCAGCTGGAATTTTAGCGTGGTCGTGCTGGGAAGCAATCTTCCTAGCACGACCTACATATCTACGGTAATTGAGAGGTACAAAATTGCTAATTAGTGGTATAAAATAGTACAAAGTAAGAGGAATTTATTACCATCAAAAGTTATAATGAATATGTTCACGGTCGTGCCAGGAAGTACAACACTCAAACTTTACCAATCGAACGGTATATAAGGTTGAAAATCAAAGACAGATTGTGGTAGCTTTATGTTCTAGCGTTTGTTTACCATTCAACAATTATCTATTCTATTAGTAACGTAATGTTTGCTAAAAATAATATGGGTTTGTCTAGTAAAGAGTATAATTTTCAACCCGCATAAATTAGTTTTGTTTTGACTAGGTATAGACAGCAGCTTCGCTCGCTTCGTTCAATTAATGCAAAAAAAGTTCAACAAATATACTTTCTTTCAAATTTATAATTTAATTGTTTTTTTTTTACGTTGTTGTAACGTTATTACGTTATTACGTACCCTAAAATCATCAAATGAGTCCTCTCGCCTATCGCCGCCGTGAGGACACGTCGGTGCTCTGCCCAAGCGGGGCAGTCTTGTATCTGTGCTCTACTGTGTCCTCCGGGCGATCCTCGCAGTGGTAAAACCCAGGCGTTTCCTCCTTTCTCAGCAGACACAGGTACCTCCCGAAACTTCCGTGTCCAGTGAGGACCTGCGTCATGCGGTAGATCAGGACGCCGTGACGCCTATCCAGCCACTCCTCAAAGAGGGGTCTTACCGCTGCGATTGCGGCGTGCCCGAATTTAATTGGGCTAGGATAATTGTTAGCGGAAGACATAGTGGAGCATATGCTCGAAATCTCAGTAAGCCCCATCGTAGACTAAGCGACGCAATTCTCCGATACCTTACGACTTTGGTATCCAGGCAACTTATCGCAATACAAATCCAATACAGTTTCATCCACAGGCACGCGTCAATGGATACCAAAGTCGTATGATATCGGAGACTTGCGTGGCGTTGAACGAACGAAGCGAAGGAGCGTACTGTATCTATGTTTTGACTATAGCCGGCGAGCTGTGGCATCCAGCCCTGTTCCAGTCCATGTGATGGTGCGAGGGGGAATGGGAAACAGTTACCTCCTTCTGCGAAGCAGTGCTGCTAGCGAAAGAGGAGGCAGAATGCCTGACTCTCAGACATCCTGCATCTCACGCCCCAACCGCCGCTTTTGACGCCCAGGTTATTGGACACCGCGAGACAATTTTCAGCCATCGCGTACGCTTGCTGACGGCGAGTTATGATGAGAAGCTCGTCGTCCAATCAAGGACAAGGTCTGGATCGACGGCACGTCGTCTTCCACGCGCACGACTGTCTGAACATCTTGTCATTAACTTGGCCCTATAGACAAACAGACGAAGACACCAGACGACAATCGTTATCGCTCAGCAGTCACTAATACATTTTCAACCTTATATCCCAGCCGGTAAAGTTGAAAATCTGTTAAAGTTTACAGATCGTCTTCGTTTGTTTCGTTCGTTATCGCGTATGCGCTAGTGTATAAAGTTGAAAATATCGACTCATCCGAAGAATAAAGTCCGATTTGCAAGATTGATGGTTTTCAGTAGAGCTTGTAGAAGTTGTTGACTTGTGTAACTCTAAAACTACGATACTTGACATTTTGATTTTTTGATATGTTATTATATTACCCTAGACTAGTTAAATGACAGGTATTGTATATTTATAATCCTTTTAATACACGATATAGTGAGTCCCATATCAACATAAGACGTTTTATAGCGAAAGAACGAAGAAAAAAGTGGGTCCGTAGTGAATATTAGACGTTGTTTTACGGAAACTCCTCAACTTTAGCGACGTTCTATGTTAACAAGTGTCTTTTTGTTGGAATGGGACATTCCCTGATGACACCTAATGAGTCCTATCTGACTACCTACCTTGAAATATTTAAGTATAATTTTCGATGTGTTAAATAATTACATTGCCTTAGAGTCAATAAAACTGATATTATAATTTCAAAAGTTTATTATATTTAAAAAAATCTCAAATATGTAGCTTAACATAACCGTTACGCCTCTTTATTAAACCTTCCTCTGCCTGAAATATAGGAATACCTAATTCAGGCATAGATCATTTTAGTGAACTTGGGTGCGTGCCCTTGTTTAGTCAGAAAGGAGAAACGAGATTTCACATCGCACATTAAAATAAAATTATCTCTCCATTATTTTCATGACGAAACTTCAGTGCATGCTTCGAACAGCTAGTTGCTTTTCATAACATATGCCTGACAAGAGTTTTAGATGTTTTTAGTATAATAATGTTGACCTTTGTGCTTTTTTGAACGAGAAGAACCGACTTCAAGGGTGAGGACCGAAAACAGATCCAAACCGTACTAAACCATTTAGTTACGTTCCTATAAATAATGCAGGCCGACCTCAGATAGTAGTCCCGCCAAGTGAGGCTCTGTTAACTTGATTCAGTCTTGTGAAATAATTGAAGGTGTGTAGTGTGAGGGTTCGGCAGTGTTGGCGGAGGCGGGGACTTTGATGCAGGGTGGTCTATGTCAAGTCAACAGAGATGCCTATTACCGTCTTAAATCCTTGGGGTGCCCTGACGTTGACCGTTTTCTTTTGGTTCATACGCGTAAAAAATGGGTTTGTATTATGCAATGTTTAAAATAGAAATGCTGATAGGTATTACCATGGAATTGAAGGAGAGGCAAATCAAAATGGCAAGCATGCAACTTTATGCATGCTTTGCATTACGATCTACACACGATTAGTCCGTATGCGTACTGGCACTGTATGTTTTGGAGTAGGAAAGTAGCAATAGCAAGGGAGTTTGTGGCGCCTAATGACGAAAAAGGAATCGCAGAGAAATTGTCTACATGAGTTATCGCAGATCGAATGAACAGTGGTAGGAGTTGGCTCTGATAGTTTTAAATAACTGGGGTAGATACTAAATATTATGATGAGAAAATTCTAAGTCCTCATGTTGTTTTAATGGTGAAATTACGAGATTAGAAGGCATTCCAAAGAAAATGTACTAGGTTGATTACTGTAAATAATTATATTCTGCTGTCTGAGTTGACGTGACAACCTGTTTTTAGCTATCACCGATGATTTCTTCGGTGATATGATCTTCACGTAGAAGTTCTTAATTAATATTTCTGCTAATTATTGGCTTATTTCTTCTGCATCAGGATGCAAAGGCCACAAAAAGGACTCATTGATATTTCCTTCTAAATTGACATATGAAATAAAATAAAACTGTAAAATAGAATATTCAAGAAATATCATTTATGTGAAGTGCAAGACTTTGCACGTAGGAATTAATTCACCCACTCATAAATACATATTTTTTTATATTTAGCAAACATTTTAAACGAACAACGTCCTAATTGATTTCATTCTACCAGGAACAACGTCCCATCTTAACATGGAACCCATAAATCATATCACTGATTCCGCACAGAAACGTTCTATTTTAAAATAAAACGCTTAGAAGATTATTTAAATTCGTATAACAGCGTCTTAAAAGTTCATGAGTGCCAGTGAATATTTATAAAAATAATCATACCATCGAAAAAAATGCGTTTCTGAACATTTCCGTCGAAAACCGTTCTATGTAAACATCGATAGTCCACAACTGTTTACTTAGACTAAAAAGTATGTAAACGTGATGTGCGACTTAGACTATACGGTGTATAAAAATAAGATCATGCAACGAAAATATTCTCTCTCCAACAAACAATGGCCGATCTGACGAAGAGACGTGGCCCCAGATGCCTGCGTACCGTCACTTATACACTTCGTGCGTTGTTCTGCGGAACGAATTTCAGATGAGACGTTATTCGATTCTATATTTCCGGAACTAAATAAAATATCAAAATTCTAAAAACACACGTTTGTAGAGTTTTAATTGCTTATCTCATTGAGCTATTAAACTGATTTTTGGCCTATGGTCACATCGGACTTTATTCTTCGGATGAGTCGATATATTAGTGACTGCTGAGCGATACTAACGATTGTCGTCTGCTGTCGTCGTCTGTTTTTCTATAGGGCCTGGAATGCAAATGGCAGCAGAAAATGGACTGACAGTCAATACGAGTCTGACAGTCCCTTTTGTGCAGGTGGTCTCAATTGACGATTTTTACACCATAAAAAAGGATGTGTTGAAGATGAGTTTATTTGCATGTTTATTTCAGTTTCACGTCAATATTGCTAAACCAATTTTGATGTATTTTGGATATTGAAGATAATTGAAAGGTATTCGCTTAAACAGTTCATTATTTTACGAACAAACCAACATACAATTTTGTATAACGGAATTATCTGCTAACATTATACTGAGTAGTGCGCTTTTGCAACTAATTCGTATAAATAACACAATTTCCTGTAGTTATCATACATTTTGTTGCACACAATGTGCCGATTTATAGTAGTCTTCTTTGTTATAACTATTCTATTGGACAATGGTAAGTTTTTAATATAACCAACTTATTAACAATAATTTTTATTTGCTAGTAAAATCATTAAATATATCCCCCCTATCAAGGGAAGAGCCGCGGGAGACGCCCACGGCATACAGGACGTGGCGAAGCGATTTCCGGCCACCATAGGCGCGGGCATGACCATGACGAGTAATGGGTGACTCGCCGTCCGATCATAGACCCTTGGATCATACCCGGGTCGATGGCACGCGCGTCTCAAAGAGCTGTCAGCAATCTGGCGGGGGCCTCTAAAGGTCATAGCACACTTAAACGACTCTGCTCCAACACCGCTCCCACCCAACACCGTCCTAAACTAAGACGACACGCGGCGACAGCTAGCAGACTGCCAGCTATCCACCCGCCGACCGCTCTAGGTTTTCGCGATAAACACAGTGCGCGAGCGGCGACTGCTAGCTCAGTGAGCGCGCAGACACCGCACCGACCTCTCTGTATGACGTGCGGCCAACGAAGCATCAACTACCGAGCAGTCTGACGGCGGTAAGCTCGCTGATAGCGAGCTGTCTGATAATTTATGATGCTAATGTAAAATATATCTAAAGAGCAATATTTAAAGCCCATATTTAAATTACATTCTTTTTGCCGGGTGGTAGTAGAGTCGTGTAAGTGGGCTATGACCTTTAGAGTGCCAAAACCGGCCGGGGTCGCGAATAGAAAAAAAAAACAGTAAAGTATAAATTCAGGAAATGTTGGTCAATCCGTAGTTGTATCTTGGGATATCTGTAATTTGTATATTGTTCATTATAAAGCATATTATATCTATCTATCATATTATCTTTATTATTTCATCACCATTCCTCTCAAAACTGTGTAGGAAAACATTGTGATGAAACCGGCAGGTCCTAGAGCCAGAAATTCGAAGACATGATTGTGACATCTACCAACCGGGGCCGCGTGGTGAACTTAGGCCCGGTATCCACCAAAGCGAAGAGGAGAGGAGATGTGTTTGAATAACCAATCAGATGTCCACATCTCCTCTCCGCTTAGCTTCAGTTGACATCTGTTGACATCTGATTGGTTATTCAAACACATCTCCTCTCCTCTCCGCTTTGGTGGATACCGGGCCTAAGTCCACCACGCGGCCCCGGTTGGTAGATGTCACAATCATGTCTTCGAGCTTCCCAGCAGTGGAGTTATTATAGGCTGATTAGTGTTGGTGATATGGCTACAAGATCACGCTGCTATTTAATAACACCATTGTATTCTTTCAGAAGTATTTGCAGTGGATAAAGTTTCAAGACAGAAAAGGTAAGTTATTAAAAACTTGTAGATTTATAAAACTGGCTGTTCCCCGAGTGTTTACCTGCTGCTCGTTTCCTCTTGATCGTAGCGTAATTTTATATAGCCTATAGCTTTCCTCAGTAAATGGGCAATCCGACACAAAAAGATTTATTCAATTTTAATCAGTAATTCCTGAGAATATAACGCGTTCAATAATAATAATAATAATAATATTCCACGACTATCACACAACGCCATCTAGTCCCAAGCTAAGCAGAGCTTGTGTTATGGGTACTAGACAACTGATATACATTTTTTTTTTTTTTTTTTTTTTTTAGCGTGGTAAAATCATCAAATGAGTCCTCCAACCCCGGGCAGGGCGGGAGGGACTGTCAGACTTCTACTGACTAAAATCCACGGTGTCCTTCATAGCCTGTTATGTTCCGGGGTCACGGTAAGGGAATAATCCCGCGACCCCGGCAGGCTTTGGCCCTCTGAGAGGGGGGCCCCGTCATTATGCTGACGCTCTTTGAGGCGCGCGTGGGACACAACGCGCCGTCGACCCGGGCATGGTCCTTGGTCGGGCAGCGAGTTGCCCTTTACTCGCTGCCCGCATGCCCGCGCCTACGGTGGCCGGAGATCGTCTCGCGACGTCCGTCGCCGTGGGCGTCCTACACCGCGGTTGGGGCGGAGGGAGGACTCTGTCCTCTCTCGCTCGCGGCGCGCCTCCTCCTTCGCGAGCATTACTGCTTCGCAGAAGGAGGCGACCGCTTCCCACTCCGTCTCGCCCCGCAGCATGGCCGCAACCAATGCCGGGCGCGAGAGGTCTCCGCCTATCGCAGCCGTGAGGACACGTCGGTGCACTGCCCAAGCTGGGCAGTCCTGCACCGTATGCTCCACCGTGTCCTCCGGGCGATCTTCGCAGTGGTGACACCCAGACGTTTCCTCCTTCCGCATTAGACACAGGTACCTCCCGAAGCACCCGTGCCCGGTGAGGACCTGCGTCAGGCGGAAGGTAAGGACGCCATGACTTCTCTCCAGCCACTCCTCAAAGAGGGGTCTTACCGCCGCAATTGCGGCGTGCCCGAGACAACTGATATACATACTTATATATTTCTAAATACATACATAATATAGATAAATTACACCCAGACACAGAACAAATGATCGTGCTCATCACACAAACATTTGTCCTGGGTGGGAATCGAACCCACGACCTCCGGCATAGCGGTCAGGGTCACTACCCAAGTAACACAGTCTGGAAGTTTTAAAACCAATCTGTCTATAGACTGTCTATTCAGGGTTAATCTTTAGATACGGGCTTTCTAAAGATGGGTTTGATAAAGAACATTTAATCTTATAGAGTTTTTTATCTAAAGCTTTATTATTTTAAGAGCATTTGTTCTATAGAACACTTTTTTTAAGTACGTTTATAGTTATAACGAATGTTTCTAGATAAAATGCTCTACAAATAGTTAAAAAAGCCTAAAAGTACCTATTTTGAAGTGGTTTTATAGATAAAACGATATATTTAAAGACAAAACTTTCTACAGATATTCTATTTTAGCTAATGGTACTCTTATCTTTTTTTTCTATAGATACTTCAGTCTAGATAAAATACTTTACTAGATATTTTTAAGTTTGTCTAGAAAACTGATAGAGAAGTCGTGTTTTTAGAGTTTTTATCCTTAAAAGTGGCTTAGTTAAGTGCATTTGCACTAGAAATTTAAATTGGATGAGTTTATGCAATGGAGAAGATGAAACAAATTAAAAGATCTGGTGGTTTTCGTCGAAAAATCCGCAAGGCTGACAGTCCCTCCCGCCCTGCCCGGGGTTGGAGGACTCATTTGATGATTTTACCACGGTAAAAAAAAAAAAAAAAAAAAAGTATTTAAAAAGAAAGAAAAATGAAGAAGAGTCGACCGAAGAAGAATCGAAACTTCGTAGTAACTTTCTCCAAAACGTAGAAAATTGTTGATGATATATTGGTATCAAAAATGAAAAGGTTTGCTGTCAAGAGTGCGAAAAAAAATCACATGACTTAAATCCAATATGGCGAACAGGCTATTTAAAATACACCCCCATAATATGGGTATCAAATGAAAGGGTTTGCTGTCAGGGATACGAAAAAAATGGTCACGTGACTTAAATTCAAGATGGTGGACTGGCTGTTTGAAATTCACCCCTATGATATGGGTATGGGTGTCAAATAAAAAGGTTTGCTGTCAGGAATACGAAAAAATAGTCACGTGACTTAAATTCAAGATGGCGGACTGGCTGTTTGAAATCCACCCCAATGATGTGGGTATCAAATGAAAGGGTTTGCTGTCAAGAATACGAAAAAAAAATGTGACGTGACTTAAATCCAATATGGCGGACAGGCTATTTAAAATCCACCCCCATGATATGCGTATGAAATGAAAAGGTTTGCTGTCAGGAATACGAAAAAAATAGTCAGGTGACTTAAATTCAAGATGGTGGACTGGCTGTTTGAAATCCACCCCAATGATGTGGGTATCAAATGAAAGGGTATTAATGTAATTACAATTATAATTATTATTTCTCACATTGTTTATACTTAATTAAATCAGAAATACTTTTTACTCGGGTACCCTCTTGTATTGATTAATAATTATATTGGTTTGTTACTGCATAAAATGGTCTTACGTTCACAACACATGAAATTACCTATTCACTGAAGAACGTCTAGAAATACTGTGACAAGTTAAAAAGGAATACAGAGTGACAGTTACTAGATAATTTTAAACCACTCTTAAATCTGTTTATTCTCTCACTAGATAGTTTAGTATGTAGTAAGTAAAATTATTCTAGAGCCATACTACAAAAAAATCTCTAGACTGTTTGTTCTATAGAAATCGGTTTTCTAGTAAATTTTATCTGGACGCCATTTTTATTGCCTATTTTTTGCTTCAAATAATTTTTGTTACGTATTTTAATGTTTTTATCATTAATTCATGTCTAATTAGACATTTGATATGTTTTAAATTACTATATTTTAAATAAAATGAGTATTTTAAGCATTAAAATGTAAATTCGAAAATTTGCTTATACCAAATAATATTCATATTTTGAAAAAAAAATGTTAAATCTTACATTTACAGCGGGCGCTCTTATTTTACAAGAGTTTTACATAATATTCAACGATAGAATTTCAATCGCATATTGATTTGCTTATTTACCCATTATTAAAACACAAATTAATAAAAAGTAATAAATTTGTTACGCCATGATGCAAATATTATTAAGTAAAATAACTCTTGTAAGTCCCACGCCATTATGCGTCACTAGTAAAATGTTACTTAAAGTTGTTAGTCTTAAGATCATTTGGTTTTAAAACTTGACGAGCAATGATTCCTTTAAAGGTCTTAACTCTATCTATAAACTATCTACTAGTACGCTTCTAGATAAACGTGCGGTCTATAAACGGTTTAGAGAGACACTAGAAACATCTCTTAAGTCAATTTGATCTGAACTCTATCTAGTCATGTTTTCTTAACTCATTCTTAAGAGAGGGTACAAGAATGTGCCCACTTTTACTAAACTCTGTCTATAAGCGTTCTAGAAGATTGCTTATAGATATTTTATTCTTATGGTAGACAATTCAATTTAATTCTATAAGCTATCTAGTAGTACGTTTCTAGACACGTTTGTGTTACTTGGGTAACCACTAGACCAACAGGCCAGTCAATCAAACAAACTCTTCAGTATTTCTAATATTATCACAGATTGCGATGCTGGAAGTAATGCATAGGTGCCAGCACATCCACCTAATCCTAACCGTCTTTTCAAATTGGACCTTAAAGTTTTGTGATAAACTTGAAATTCTATCAAAGAAATTACAAAATTTTCTCCAAAATTTGGAGTAGGTTGATATGCTAACATCTTAACAATTAAAGCCTTTTTCCCAGATGCATAGTAATACAAAAGCAGACAGGAGGCAAGGCGGACAGTGGCGAAGGTTCTGATGATGAGGATTACGAGCAACCACAGCCTAAGGCACCGGTACCTGATCGACTGAAGGATAATAAATATCCTGGATTGAATAGGAAGAATGAAGTTGAGGTAACAGAATAATATATAAAGCAATTTGACAACATCAATAAATTGCTGGATGAATGCAAGTGGCGAATTGTCGTTCGGCGTGGCGGTCTAAGGAGGAGGCCTATGTTCAGCAGATGGACGTCTTCCGGCTGATGATGATGATGAATAAATTGCTTTAACTAGTCCGTCAGCTAAACCAATGCATATTTGCAAAGATTCGATATAACGCATCAAAATTAGAATTAATATTCTTAAAGAATACGTCATAATCTTTAAAGCTTGTGACGTCAGACGCAAGTTAAAACTGTACTTGTTTGTGACGTTTTGCTAATTTTGAAAGTGTCGTATCTTCGACAATTTTAGTTTACGTAACAACACAAAAAATACGTGTTTTTTAGGGTTCCGTAGTCAACAAGGAACCCTTATAGTTTCGCCATGTCCGTCCGTCCGTCCGTCCGTCCGTCCGTCTGTCCGCAGCTTAGCTCAGAGACGCCCAGTACTAGAAAGCTGTAATTTGGTGTAAATATACGGATTTGTTGCGCCGAAAAAGTGGTAAAATAAAATCTCGTAAAATATTTTTTTTTAGGGTACCTCCTGTACACGTAAAGTGGGGATGTTTTTTTTATTTCTCGCGTACCCCTTAGTGTGGGGTATCATTAAATAGGTCTTTAAAAAATATTGATAGTTTCCATTAACAATTTTTTGATAAAAAGATTCGTTTGTGAAATATTAAGCTTTAAAGTGCTAATTTTTGCTCGACTCGAGTGTCCCCCCCCTCTACCAGCTAAACGGTTATGTTTGGGGGTGTGAAAAAATTCACAATAGTAGTATATATAACGAAGTTTTAAGGAAAATTATCATGACTAAGTAGGCTAAACAAGTTTACGAGTAATAGTCGACCAACTTATAAAACGTACTTGGACAACATCTTTTCCTAAACAAAATGTATCGCAGAACATGTTGTTCAACTGCAAATGTAAGTTTGTCAACTTTATTTTTACAGCTATAATAGGTGGGTATGTTTTGGGGATAGGTAGGTTTTTATTGTCAACTATTTTTAACTAACTTCAAAAAAAGGAGGAGGTTCTCAATTCGTCCTAATCTTTTTTTTATGTATTTTCCCCGATTTCTCAAAGACGCCTGGCCCGATTTTGAAAATTCTTCTTTTTAAAATTAAATTCAGCAAATCAGTATAATTAGTTCGCATAGGTATTTTGATGGGCAACTACGGAACCCTACACTGTGCGTGGCCCGACACGCACTTGGCCGGTTTTTTTTTTTCATAATTTAACTTGCGGACTACTTACTTAGATTTTTTCAGTCAAATACCCTAAAAAAAAAATAAGTTTTTAACCGACTTCCAACAGGAGGAGGTTCTCAATTCGAATGTTTGTATTTTTTTTATGTTTGTTCGGGCATAACTCCGTCGTTTAACTACCGATTTGAAAAAAATCTTTTTTTGTTGGATAGGGTATACTTCCGGAATGGTCCCATTAAAACTTTATAGAAATCGGACCAGAACTTTTTGAAAAATCAACAAAAACCTAAAAAGTTTTCAACATTGTCTACACCGGTTACTCCGAGGTTTCTAGTCCGATTTCGATGATTCCTTTTTTGTTCGATACAGTATATCTGCCATTTGGTCCCATAAAATTTTAATTTAGTTTGATGCAGTAGTTTTTATTTTTAGCTCAGTGTGTACCTACATATTATATACATGGGCGTTGTTATTATCGGTGCTACGGATTTTAGTGCAAAATTTTAGTGCACATGTAAGAAAATTATGTATTTGACAATAATTTGGGTTGAAATAATTTGGGTCACCCCGGGCAGGGCGGGAGGGACTATCAGACTCGTACTGACTAAAATCCACGGTGTCCTTCAATAGCCCTTTATGTTCCGGGGTCACGGTAATGAGATAAGTCCCGCGACCAACTACAGCATACTAAGTTTAAAGTAGTATACATCCACATAGTATATTTTTAAGATAAAATAACCCTTTTTAACGTCACAATTCTTCCCCTCTACCGATGCGAATAATCACAATGGGGTACAAGAAGCTTAAAAATAGGTCAGCAAGGGTTGACAATATCCATTTTCAAAACATTTCACCCCTTAACGATTAAATTATGCATGGGTTTTCAACCCCTTTTTTTGAGTTAATGAAGCTAAAGGGTAGTTAGTTGGGTTAAGCAAGTGGAGCGAGGTCGGGGAACGGATGGGTGGGTTTTTAGAGCAGGGTGTATTAAATAGGAAATTCTTTAAAAAGTCACATTGTTTTAAAAAACTTATAGGGCGACTACGTGGGTGCGCCCGCACACACGTAGTTGCCCAATAACTAAATTGCTGGCGATGAGTAATGGGTATCTCGCCGTCCGATCAAAACTCGTGTCCATGGCGTGTAGTGCTCCAAGCGTGCCTCAAGGAGATGTTAGCCAGCTAACGGAGCCCTATAGGGCCAAACGCCTACCAGAGTTGCGGGATTGTTTGAAAAAGACACCATGGCTCTAGAATGCTACAAGGGCCACTTAAGAAACTGGGTGATTCCTAGTCCATTAGAGTCTGATGGTTCCTCCCGCTCACCCAGGGTGAGAAGCAGTCATTTGATCTTTTTCCACACAAAAAGGGGGTAATTATGAGTAGATTTGTCGCACAGGCGCAGTGGTTGAGCAATTTGCTGCTGTGCCGTTTATTGCAGGTTTAATCCTCTTTGTGTTATATGCAAACCAACGACGATATAATAATAGACTCCGCATGCACGATTTAACACTAGAAAGACCAAGGCCGTCAATTTGACCGCACGGCGATTTCATTCTCAAATATTTTAAACTATATTTTTTTTTCTTTTCATATTTTATTTCTTTTCCTAATTTGCTATTGTAAGGCTAAATCTATATTAAAAAATATTTAACTACATGTTGTCTATGAGATTCCTTCACAAATACCTACTAAGACCGCACACCGTCAATGTGAGGGCATATAAAGGCAGCGATAAGAATAGTAAACAACGATTTACTAAGTACTTTTGTTTATATTTCTGTTGATTTGTGAGTAAGTTGTAACTGTCCAGCTTGTTTACATTACACTTAGTAGACATTGGTTTCGTTTAGTGAGCTGTCGTAATTTTTATAAAAATGAGTCGTCGTGTCAATAGTTTTCAAATAGAACAAGAACTGTTGTGATATCGGAATATACAAAAAAGGACCAAAACGTTGCCACTGACCACTTTTTCGCGTCTCTAAATTTGGCTAAAAAACTAATGGTCGAAAAGACTAGTATTGTAACAATGCGGCGTGCAAAACGAAAAGTACCACCTATTGGTAGAGGTATTAGTTTCATACCTTGTATATTCATACTACAAGTTATGAAACTTTTATGATGAAAACTGAGACCGATATAACCCTTACTGTCTATCAAGGAAAACCGGGAAAAATGTTATTATTTTGAGTACTCTGCACCCCAACGTGAGCATAGGTACTTATAAAAAACTGCCTGAGACAATTGAATTTTGTAATGAAACAAAATTTGATGTAGACATTATCGATCAAATGACACGCAAGTAAGAGAGAGATGGCCTGTTCACGTTTTTTTACAAAATACTTGATTTAGCAGCTATAAACTCGTGGATTCTATACCAAAAAGTCACAGGGATAATAATTTCTCAGCATGATTTTTTCCTTCAACTAGTTAGCGATCTACGTGCAGAGTATGGGAAAAAGTATCCTATTTCAACTATGACTCAAAGACAAGAAACTAATTCTGAAACAAGTGGACGATGTACTATAAACAAAAAGAGGCGGCAATGTCAAGTAAATCATAGGTAACTGTAAAAAAAAACCTGAAAACTGCACAATCTGTAAAAAAGCCGTTTGTGGAAAATGTATAAAAGATTAAAAAAAAGCTATTACTTGTTACAAATGTAACTCAGTTTAAGTGCTAAAATTGTTTATTATTAGTATCCAATAAATTGATATTATTTTTATTTTATTTTATCGCAATACATTACTGAATTTCTAGTACCGTCAAATTGACCGCTGCGGTCTTTGAAGGTATAGTATTATGCCCGGCCCTTCTAGTGCTAAGGAACAAAAATTATTCTGCCAACTTGCTGAGGTACTACGTAAGCGAGGGGGACGGGGTACTGCGTTGTGATTGGCTAACTCAAGGTCTGTTCTGTCTCAACGTATGTTTACGGCTCACAGGATTGGTCGAAATGAGACGAATATAAGACTTTTTTGCCTAATGTGTTGACAGACGCTCGCCTGTTATTAGGAGTCTAGTATTATATCGTGGAAAACCATTTCTTAGGATTTTTAAGGGATTCAAAAAGTATCTAAAGATTTTTTTACACTGTTCTCCTTCTTATTTTCAGACCGTACCTCCAGATCTGTTGAAATACAAGAAGCTGCCAAACAAAGTGATGTACCGTCGACTACGAATGAAGAATCGACTGCAATGAAATAATTTTGATATGTGAAAAAGCTAAATAACCGGATTGATCGAGTAACTGGACTAGAATATACTGAATATACGTAAATTTAAGTAAATCTAAACTAATATTAAAAGTCGCTGCACTGAAATGGGCTTAGGCCGGCCACGTCTGCCGCATGCCCAATGAGCTGTGGGCCAAAATAACCACTTTGTGGAGCCCTGACACAGCCACAGGCGTCGCAGACCTCGTAGAAGATAGCGGGACGAGCTTGACAATACCAATAACCAGTGGTCCACTTTGGCCCTGGATCGTTAAATCTGGAAGTCATGGGGATAACTTTGCCCAGTAGGATGTAGGCTAGCAGTATCAGTATACTAATATTATAATTCTAAAGCTAACAATAATAGTTTTTTTTTTTTTTAGCGTGGTAAAATCATCAAATGAGTCCTCCGGCCCCGGGCAGGGCGGGAGGGACTGTCAGACTTCTACTGACTAAAATCCACGGTGTCCTTCAATAGCCTGTTACGTTCCGGGGTCACGGCAAGGAAATAATCCCGCGACCTAACAATAATAGTAACATAATTATAACATGTTTTATGAAGGATCATGCATTATTAGGCCGGATGGAGTCCACCTTTTATGCCTTGGTCACATACACTGCGATTGCTTACTCGCCGCGAGTATTCATTGTAAGCAACAGTACGTTCACACGGAACCACGTTTTGCCGAATCTTGCACTCATCGGATCTGGAAAAACCGACTGTTGTATTCACACAGCAAATCTTCCCTTGTAACCGACGGCCTCGTATCGAGATCCCTCCATCTACCCCTGCGTGTATCGTATGGACGCATGTTTTGAATGCGCTATACCACTGCACTGCACTGGATCTTACGCTTTGCAGTACGGCCGGATCGGGTTGTAGTCGCAAAATCGGATGTCAAGTTCAGCAAGATTCAGTTTTTTTGCCGTGTCTTCAAACTGAATGCATGTGTTAACTCATTCATTGAAATGTTGTTGCCACTAAACCGAATCCTGCAAAAACTGATTCTTTAGATAAACACTCGACGCCGCCGCCGTGTGAACGTACCGTAACAGGCTATTCGCAGCGAATAGACGCCACAATTTGAATTGAGCATGTTCAATTTTACTCGCAACTAATGCACTCGCAGCGATTAGTCGCTGTGTGTGACCGCAGCACAGGTGACAGCTGAGCGTGTCCGATAGGTGCGTCCACACAGAGCGAGCAGCCTCGCGAGGCATTTGCCGCGCGAAGTTCGGTTAATATGTGTGGACGTGTCTGGGCCGAGGCAAACGTTCGCGATGCCGCGAGCGAGCTACTGAGCGCCTGAGCCATCCAGTGTCGGCTTTTTGTTTTGCTCGCGTATATGGTTTCGTGTGCCTCAGTCGAGAAACAATAGGCGCGTCTACACAGTGCGAGCAGCCTCGCGAGGCAGTTTAGTTTCTGTAGCGAGGCTGCTTGCTCTGTGTGGTCGCGTCTTATGGCAGTGGAAGTTCTTATTTTGTTTTTTTTTTTTTTTGTTATTATCAAAATAAAACCACAACAACATCGTTATACATTTTATTAATAATAATAAAATCAAAATGCAATACTAAACATTTCATTATTTATTTACAATCACAACTCAACTGTCTTTAATGCCTAGCGTTTTTGTTACATTTCAAAAATATTAAATAAATTATCAAACAAGGCTCCATAAATGTTATCTATATTCTTTGTTAAAGAAATAAAAACTAAAAAAAAAACTTGAGAGGTGTCAACGGACACCCGGATGGAACGAAGTTACTGTATACACTCAACAAAAATAATCATCGCGGCACCACACTGTTCAATGCGGATTATAAAGACGAAACGAAAATATCTGGCTTGCTTTCTATAAGAGAGAGTGAGAGAGAGACAGACAGAGAAACATGCGCACGCCACAATGCGACAAGAGTCACGTGGAACGGGGGTTGGGTGAGGGGTAAAGCAAAAAGTGTCGTTACAACTTTTTGTCTTAATTTTTTCCGTCTAGCCCCCTTTCGGAACGCGCGAAAAGGAACGTCGATCCAATTATGGTTCTGAAAAGGGTCTAAAGTCTTTTGGTATAAATAATGTTTTCTGTCATTGCTATTGAATCTAGTCTAGGTCAGGTGGCCTACCATGACGTCAAGCCAGACTAGTTCCAGTGTGGGAAAGAGCCAGAGCTATACAAGTCGTCTAGCGCCATCTCATGCCCACACTAATGTAAAATTTATTTTCCTTTATCTGCGGTGATCATCTTTAAGGGTGCATAACCAGAAAGTTGGCAACGTTGCTAATAGCTAGTAAATATTTACAAGTTTTAATTAATTTGGCAATGTTACTGTATGGAAATAAGAAAATGGCTCTGTAGTGCACTAGAAAATTGACATAGGAATGTAATTAAAACACTGAATTTGATGTTTTAACCGTTTCAGGTGTATAAAAAGCATTTGGAAGGTTTCCAAATGCTTTTTTTACGTCTAAAACTATATATTCGGTGTTACGATATTAATTATTGCATTCCCTAATCAATTTTTTAGTGCACTACAGAGCCATATTTCTTATTTTCATACAGTAAAATTGTAAAATTAATTAAAACTTGAAAATGTTTGACAGCTATCAGCAACGTATTGGCGTAATATCCAAATGTTCACGTACGAAACGCGCGGTAGCGGCTAACGCACGCGGTGCGCTAGCGGCAGTATCAAACGCATGAAACTGTTTGTGTGTGTTCACGTCGAACTAGCGGCGGGGCGCGCGATTCACTCGCGACGCAGGTAAGTTCAACCCAGGGTCTCTTCGCAAAGTACATTTGTATAAGTATAATGAGCCTTGGCTTTAAAAAAAATGTAAATGTCTTCAGAACCTCCATAGTTTCCTAAAACTAAATAACTTAAACGTTTCTATACATGGAATGTACATAAAATACTTTTATTCCAAACACAATGTATGCAAAACTTTCAACTTTTCAAAGTACAGACATTCCAATACTTTTACATTTTACATAAATACTTAAAAATTATGTATAAAATATTTCAAATGTACCTACAGTATATTTATCTAGCGATCTTATAACAGTTTTTAAAATATAATATTTCTTAATATTATTTTTTCAACCTAGATCGTACTTTGAATGTATTGTATGACAAAACACAAAATGTAAAACTGACATTGTGGCCTTCTTTTTTTGTTAATGGTTGTTCAACAAGCCATTATTATTTTGATGAATTATTCAGTGTCTCCTGTGAATATCAAGAGGCTTGGACATTTAATCATTTGATGGAAACGACCAATTGAAATGGATTGACCTACGCTACCAAAATGTTCAAACTTGTTCGAAATCGTTGCTGAAACACAATGACGACAATTGCTAGTTTTAGGCCCTCTAAAATACTACTGCTGGCATCAAAGATGAGTTGTCATGGGAGACTTTTATTGTAACACAAAAAAGACAGTTTGTACATTTTCAGGTCATACTATACATTCAATATTATGACAATGTTTGGCAGTATTTTAAATCCTCACAGTTCCAAAATGCATGTTATCCTATTAATTAATACTTGTCTTGTCTTCAATTACTAGTATGAAAATGGCAAAGCTACAGCAGAGAAAAAGCGAGCATTTTTGTATTTGATTTAACCATACTGTCTCAGTCAAAAACGTCGTTTGGTTTGAGTAGTTGTATAGTATCGAATTTAAAATCTGTGACAATATTTAACAGATATTTTGATTATCATGCATTGAGGAATGTCTTCATATTAATTATTTTTTAGCTGCAAATGACATGACGACGTAATGTTTAAAAATCTTGCAAGTCGGCTGGCACATTTTGTGTTGGCACAAAATTCAAAATTGGCACTTGCTTTTGGCACATAATTGATATTGGTTCCTCGGCATTTATAATGTGATGTTCCCATATTAAAGTTCCCATAGAAAAGAGATTTATTCTAGAAAGTTCAGATGATGCCAAGTAAAAACCAATACAAATAAAGAAACCATTTCATACCACATCATTTGCAGCTTCCATCGTGTAACACAATACCATCACAACGAATACGTAAACTATATACATCAATAAGAACACAGTTTTATTTTGTATTTACTTTGTCTTAAAAATATAACTATTTCAACTACTGTCTTATATTTTTTTCTTATTAAATTCGTTGCCGGTTCAAATACTGGTTACCTATTTTTAAGTACTGGAGACATTCGAAACAAATGAATGTATACACTGTCATAAATGTACACAATGTCTTAAATACATTTTTATACATTTTCAGGTAGGCCATGAACTTACAATTAAATGTACACATTCACAAATGAATGTTTTTGGCCTCTCTAAAGGTAAGCGTCCACAGGTCCGCGTCTTACCTATCGGACGTATCGTACGTAACGGATTTTAGTTTGCCTTGTATTAAAACTCATACAACTGCGTCCACTGATCCGCATCGTACGGACGGTTCATCGGCAATGCCTACATGCGATGCGTACCGATGACGTCATACGGAATGCCGATCAGTGGACGCGCCCCGCACGCTTACTGAATCATTTGTTCTTTTTCTTTCTTGCATTCCTCTTCTGCTAAAAACAAGCAATAACAACTTTTGCATCGCTTTCCTCCTTTCTCACAAACACTTTCCGAACGTACGATCACTAAAAAATCCAAATGAAGGTGGCATTGGCAATGCGATTGCTGATACTCGCGTCGGCAATCCGATCGCTACCGATACAGAAATCCGTTTGATGCGGTGCGTCCGATACGTACGATGCCGCCGACCTGTGGACGCTTACTATTGTCAAGATTTTCTATGTTTGCGTCCAACTCAAATTCTTCTTGACAGGTAACCCACATAAACGTAAAGAATTACATCGCAGAATCTTTAATAGTTTTTATCCTGCTGTTTAGCAAATAAACATCATAGGGTTAATTTCTAGCTAGATCATTACAGTTACGCAATGACCCTAAAATCTGACAACCAGTCTTACGAAGCGGTATCGTATTACACAGTAACTGTGAGTGGAGGTGATAAAGGTAGTCGCTGTATATAAAATACAGACGGTTTAAACTGCCACTTGATAAATATACCAAAGATTTACTAGGTGAATTAATAGCCATAATTGACATTGCTGGAAATTCATGAAGTGAATCATTAGGAATATTGCTTGAAGTAGGCGTTTTAGACCCACTGTTCTTCAGATACAACGGGTTAGACTGGAAATTGCAAAATAAGCGAGGCAGATGATGATCGGGGGGAATCATATGTGGGGACATAGCCCAAGTTATTTATACTGAAGTAAATTAAAATACAGCAGTCTAAAAACTATCAACATTAGACAACATAAATGTAACCGGTCTTACAAGCAAAACCACACACCAAAAACTCTTTAAAAACTTCACTCCATTTAATAACATCTTAATCTTAAAGTTGAAAGTCACAATCCACTCACTGAGTTTTGATTTTCACTTTTAAGTGTCGATATACCTGTTCGGACAGATTGATGACTGGTTCATCACAGATGTCTTGAGATCGAAATAAGAACTCCAAAATTCAAAGCCTGAAATCTAAACTTCGGAATCCGAATTCTGGAGTACAAGTTCTAAAGAACGGAATTAAAATGTTGAAATCAGAAGTTTGAAGTCAAAAGTCCATAGAATAAAGTCTAGAGAACAAAATCCAAAGTTCAGCGAACGAAGTTCCGGATTTCGGGCTCTAGATTAAAGACTTTCTTCGAAAACCAAAGTCCTGGAGATCAAGTCTAGTCCGCAATCTGTCCATAGCTGTTTACTCGCACCTTTAGTAATAAATCGTTTTAAGTCACTTTTCTAGGCCATTTCTGTGGTTAAAACCACGTGCTTTTCAGTAAAGGCTACGCAACTATTTGCACGTGTTTCTTCTCCCGTGGTTCCTTTAACACGTAAGATGTGGTTCTTCTTAGAGATCCGACAGAATCTGAAAAATCAATCAATCAATCATTATCAATCTCAATGTGGTATGTTACATCAAAATCCAAAACTTAGTTCATGGCAAATATTTTTAACGTACAGTGAAGCAATAGGCATATTTTTTTCATGCTTGTTTTCAAAGGTTCTTTCGAACAGTACGGGCAGATTAAATATTAATAAATTAAACAAACGTAATTATAAGGTTTCGAAAAACATGAAAACACGATCTTCCTTATTAATCAGGATAATAAAAATCATGAAACAGTAAGCGTCCCAGAAGAGTTCCTTGAGGTACACTCACTATGTAGCGCCTGAGGACGCATGGCACGCGGAGGGCGCGCTGGAGACGCGGGCGCGGAGGCAGGGCCGCGCCCGCCGCGCTGCTACGACCAGCGCAGCTCCTTCAACTCAACGCTGCTGCTGCGGGAATGCTGAAGGAAACATGATTAATTGAGTCAAAAGCTTTGTTCAAGACGAAATAAATGAAATAAGTGAGACACCTAGTTATTGCACGTAAAAGAACAAACTACGTAGTTACAACTGCTGCCAAAATTTCTACGGGGCATCTGCCTATAATGACCGACTGTCCATTTTGCCCAGGTTTTGTATGTTTTAGTTTGCACAACCGAATCTTGGTCCGCGTTTCTGCGACCAGTTGTGACAATAAACACAGCCAGTTGCGGCTAAATAGTCATACCTACAGAGTAAATATTTCAATATTTATTGTTAGAATCTGTAGAACAAAGTAATATGTTTTAATGATGTTATTCTTTTAAAATTTCATACTAACCGCGTATCTAGAAGTAGCTGGAGGCACGTGTGTGGCTGGCGAACACCTGGAACATCCAGGTCTTAGCACTGTCCGGCTTGAGGAACCACCTCGCATCGCTGTTCTTAACTCCTGGAAAAAATGTTGAAGATTAGACCTCAATAAAACTCTTTAAACCAATCAATATTATTAATATTTATCATCTTCAGATCTCAACAGGGCAATAGCAAAGAATTTAGAACCTGTAAATTTATTTTTATCGGCGTGCGTGTATGACCAGGTATATGAATGTGGATGAGGTGAAAGAAGTATGAAAGTATCGTAGCAGTTAACGCTCTGTAGTCTGCATACCCCCATGGGAAGCAGACGTGAGTTTATGTGATGTTGTGTAATTAGAACCTTTAAGATTTTGCTTACTTGTCCCATTTCACTGCAAAGCGACTGTCTCCCTTGCGTTGCATTCTTCCTAGTATTCCAACAGAACTCTAATATCGCGACAACTATCGCTAGAGCCAGCCCGCAAAGGAGAGTTACGAAAACACCACCTAGAAAGAAAAATATTATAATGGACTCTGATCCACAACCGCATGATCAATAACAACGTTCACATCTACCACACGGGCTCGCGCGGCATCCTCGCGAGCCAAATGCTCGGTTGATATGGACGTGCCTCGGGGTCGTTCATGCAAACATTGCTTAGGCTAAGAGTGTCTTAACCGGTCTGTAACCGGGACGTGTTCAAAGGTGCAGCTTCTTCGGTGTAGCAGTGGTATGTGGACCATTTTGGATGCGCGAAAATTTTTGATAGCAAGTCGGTACTATCGCACGAGCCTGTGCGCGGTGTGAATGTGCCTATTGAGTTTTGAACACGGCTAGCACGTATAAATATCAACACCCTGGACACTCCAATGAACTTAGACGTCCGTGTCTGTTGGAAACAAAATGGAAAACCTGCGTCGTAAGTAATCATTAGAGTTTTTTCATAACTGAAAAGGGTGATCAGGGTCACAGCAAGTCTCGGAGTAAATGAAAGTGCTAGCACACGAAGATCGGGACGTGAATGGGGTCATGAAGTTGGGACAAAACATTCTGAGTTTCCACCTTAAGCAAGCGAATTGGTACCGTTGACCACAATAACTTACCATCAGGAGATACAGCGGTCAAACGCGAGCCTGTATGATATAAAATAAAATCTTAATGGAGACTAAAGTCTTATATTTAATAATTCAGGCAATTTCTGTAGATCCTTCTCTAGGGATTTTTTTATTAGGAATTGCACAAAGTTCCTTGCCACAATTGATATTTGCCCAACTCAAAAGTATGTCTGTTACAACCAAGGTCTGATCTCACAGAGACGCCTGTGTCCCAGCAGTGGGAACATTATAGGCTGATGATGATGACCCAAGGGCTAACAGCGAGCGGCTTTTTGAGCATTTAATAAGTTCTTCTTTGTGAGAGGGAGAGGACTGTAATCCACCATGGGGGTCAGTATGAGTTGGTGGATGTCACATGTCTTGGAGTTTTTGGTTCTAGGACATGCCGCTTTCCTCACGATGTTTTCGTTTACCGATTTTTCGTGAGCAGTGGCGATGAAATTACACAATTACACAAAGTAATGCAGCTAAATATATTCGAGGTGGAGCAAGGCACGAATTCTTGGCAAAAACTTGGGAGAGACCTTTGCTCAGAACCCGGACAGTTTGGGGAAAGACAAAAATATAATGCATTTAGCTAAGTTCAAACCCACGATCTAAAACCATATTATTATATTTTCCAAAAGAAAAGATGAATGCTGGAAGGGACTTATTGAAACACAAGACATTGATGGGATCCACGACACATTTATAAACGTTGGCGATAAATTCAAGAAACTCACCAATATTCTGAACTCCTAAAGGATTTGCCTTGCTATCCTTCCCGTCCCTGTTGCAGACGTCTCCCGTATTCTTCCACCACTTATCGTAAAGGATCTGGATGACGCCCTTTTCTTGAAGCTCTAGGATAGCCAGAGAAATCTTGTCTCGCCAGGGACTACCTTTCCATGTTGCTATGCCGTAACCCTGAGGATTAATTTAGATGTGTTACATGATAGAGTACCCCGAGGTATCCCTAGTTCTAAAAACTCAAAAACTCCCTCGAGATATCGCTCTCTTCTCATGGAAAGATCTCTTCCCATGGTACGGACTTGTAGCGAAGTAGTAAACATGATTAATAGATCTACGAGGTTAAACTACGCTTGGCGCGGTCAGATCATGGATGGTTGAATATTTTCTGCTGACTTATGGAAACTGGCTATGTCCGTCGTGCGACTTATCTGTCCTTGGTCTTATTGAATTGCTGTAGCATTGGACTTAGAGTAAATGAGCTGAGAGCATACCTGTGTTTCGTTAATAATACGTCATAAGTACTGAGCTAGTCTAAGTTAAGATTCTGACAAAACAAACTTGGTCAAATAGGCAGTTGCTCCTTGTAGAACACTGATATTCATATATTACTCGTATTGTTAAGGCTGAAAGCCGACCCTAACTATGATTACCTTAGAATCTAACAGTCCCCCAATTTGCGTCAGATTACAGTCCCTCTGCACTCTGTGGTCCAGCATGGTGGACTCCATCAGAAACGCGTAGTTTCCCGCGAGGACCCTCTTCACTCCCTCTTCGTAGGAGGAGACCAGCGCCGGAGGGGACGCGCTAGACATGTGCACCCACATCTTCTGGTAGATGTCAATGTTGGAATCCTGAAAGGGTTTAAATAATAATTTAGCAAAGAAGGTACGGACTTGAAGCCAAGTAGTAAACTTGATTAGTAAATCTACGCGGTTAAACTACGCTAGGCGCGGTCAGATCATGGATGGTTGAATATTTTCTGCTGACTTATGGAAACTAGCTATGTCCGTCGTGCGGCTTTTCTGTCCTTGGTCGACTCTTTGGTCGATTGGTCTTATTGAATTGCTGTAGCATTGGACTTTTTTTTGTTTTTTTTTTTTTTTATGTTGGTAATATCATCGAATGAGTCCTCCCACCCAGGGCAGGGCGGGAGGGACTGTCAGACTCGTACTGACTAAAATCCACGGTGTCCTTCAATAGCCCTTTACGTTCTGGGACAACGGTAATGATATAAGTCCCGCGACCAAAGTTAGAACTTTCAGATGTTATAAGAAACTGTAATAAAACACCATACCGGCCATCACAGGCTATTTAGGCTACAGTTACAGGCCATCACGAAGCACTCAGAAGAACCATACTTTGCAAAGATAACAAATAACGTAGATCACTGTGGTAAGCTAATATTGGCTGCTGTGGATTGCTATTTTGAGTATGGTACGAGTAGTTTGCCATCTTGGGACAAATCTTAATCTCAAGAAACTAGCACTTATGGGGCACGGTAGAGGGCCCATCACGGTAGAGGGTCACTACAGTAGGCCACATTGAGACACTGAAGTGTGATCACGGAATATTTTTTTGGGTCACGGTAGCTCACTTTGGTGGGTCATGAAAGGTCATTTTCGTGGGCCCTCGTGGGTCAGCTTAGTGGGCAAACAAGGGTCACTTTATAGGGTCAACATGGGTCAGTTTTGTGGCGATCATGCGTCATTTTTGCGGGTCACCTGTAGCACATTAAACTTACTTACCCTAAAGAAGGACATAGTGGACCCGCCATTGAGGGTGCCATAGTGTATAGCGTTCTGCGCTGCTAAGTCCGCTGCGCTCTGTATAGGCAGCACGGTACGCTCAACCGTCAAGAACGCCGCTAAGTTAGCCGTGTATGAAGATAAGATGATCAGCGTGAAAAACCACCAGATACCGCCCACTATACGGGTGGAGGTTGCCTGAAAATTTAATTTCGGGGGTTACTTTTGAGTACGGTGGTGGCTGGTCACTTTCTTGGGTACTAAATGCCGTCGGATTTCAATAGGCGCGTCAACACAAAGCAAGCAGCCTGACGAGGCATTTGCCGCGCAAAGCAGCTCGGTTACGGCCGAGGCTAGCGCGCGTGCCTCGTCCGAGGCACGATTACACAGAGCGAGCAGCCACCGAGCTGCTTTGCACGGCAAATTCCTCGCGAGGCTGCTCGTTCTGTGTGGACGCGCCTATTAAAAACGATGACGATTTACGTTTGCTATGCCCATGATGTCATCAAGCTAAAAATCAGTAAGTTATATGAAATTGTGAAAAAAAACATTACGTCGTCTCAGAATGAGTCGTAAATATGTGTGGAATTATAGAAAAAAAAGTGTCACCGGCGCATCAAAAAGAGGGCCATTTTCTGCAAACGATTTCGTTCACAATATTTTCTTACCTTCGGATTTAGGCCAGAACCTTGCCTCAGGAAGGTGCCCGTGATGAACCAAAAGGAGTTGCACACGCTGAACTGATTCGTCAGGAGCTTGGTCTCATGACCACAGACGTGAGTACTTGAGGACCTGGAAAAATCATTATCAATTTTAAACTTGAAGTAAAATAGAGTATTATGAACAGTTTCGCATCTCGATTTCAGGAAGAATTTAATGAGGCATGTCCTGAGATTGATATACAAATCTTGTCGGTGATATACAGAAAGATGAGGTGCATAGTACTTGAAACAGGGGTGTGTGTATGACTAATTGTGTGAACTGTGACATAGCATTACCTGGAAGCGGCAGCGCAATTCTCTTTCCGCCAAAACGATTCTGTGCGACATTACTATAAGTTTTATTGTAGGTTTCCTAAAGAAATATCTTTTGGCATTCTGTGAGCCGATACTGTTCTTGTATAATTATCCCGAGCTCTCTCCTCATGGCAAACATAAAACCAGTGGGGTTTGAGTAAATGTTTGTAAAATACGTCAATCTCCCAAAAAAAAGATGGCACAGTGTAGTTTTAAACATGCTAGCTAACTTACCATTCATAAGGAGAAAATCTCGCCATGACGAATAGCGTAAAGGACACCAGAATGTAGGCAGCTAGCACGTACAGCCAGATCTCTATAGCTAAAGGGTTTAGGAAACTGAAGAGACGAGTCGGTTGAGATGTTGGCACCTGGAAAAGACGAAGAAGATGGCTGTGTCAAAACTAAAATGATCACGAACAGTTTGAACGTTGAAAAAAGGCAGAACTTAGAGATGCTGAAAGAGTGGGTTTTGGGGTATGGTAATATTAGCAGGACTGACTTCGTAGAATACTGGCCCTCTGGGGCGCAAAGAGCAACTGAAGGCACAGGGTGGTATTTTAGTCAGATTCTGACAATTTCTACCGCTCCACCGGATGCGGGAGGACTTATCTGATGATTTAACCACACCAACAGAAAAGAGTACGCTAGTGTTTGTTTTGCTTGAACTATTCATTGTAATAGGATTGACAAAACCGAACAAAAAATGAGGAAGAGATTGACAGAAAATTTCATAAAATACATATTTGTTCAGCATTTAAGTAACGTGAGATTTATAAAGCATACCTTAAACAGTATCCCGATGCCAAGATTCATAAACGGCTTGGTGAAGTCTATAACAGCTTCCCTCGCATAATTTATCGTCATTGAGGCCACTGCAATGTCCGCTTTCTAAAAAATAATACAGATATTGAATTACTCATGCGTGATTTTTTTTTAATAATGGTTTTGCTCTTTGCCTAAAATCTAGTCTGAGGGCAAAGATGAGGACTAAGATGGAGCGAGCTCAAACAAAAGGAACTAGAACTCCTGCGCAGCGGTGGAACACATTAAAAATTGTTTGGAGCCGAATCCTGACAGGATGGTGATCCTGGTGAGGCCTACCAACGCCAGTGGTACAGCTCAGCCGTCACCGATTCTGCCTGTGGTGCCGTTGCTCGGGGCGGACCGCTAGGAGGTAGATTCCACATTCCACTTACCCCAAATTGTGTGAACTTTGGCCAGACGTCATCGCTTTAACAACTTGTTTAACCTGTATTGTCCAACTACTGGGCACAGGTCTCCCTCAAAACCTTCCAGTCTTCCCTTTATGCGGCTTTCCCCGGCCAATCTCTCGTGGACGCGACTAGGTCTTCATGGCAGCGTCTAGATAGCTTTGACTGAATTACTTTTTTTTCCACTTACTCTATCCATGAGCTCCCGAACAATTCCGTTCCAGTGTCCAGTATGGGGGTCCCGGGCGCCGTACATGTTATCCGGCACGAGTCTCAGCCGGTAGTGGAAGCCGGCCCGGGCTGCCACCCGTGCCAACAGGTCGATGCAGAAGCCTTCGAAACGCGCGTTGCCTTGTAAGTTCCAGCCTTCTTTTACCATTACGTAGGGTTTTTCCTGAGAATAACAAAAAAGAAATGATTAATTAGGGACAACCAAAAAGTAAGTTGAGGTGATAGAATCAAATAGAACAGCGATTCTTTAAGTAGATTCTGAGGAACCTAGGGGATTTTAATTGAATTGCTTCCTCAATTTTTTTTACGCGGTATTCATCGAATGAGTCCTCCCACCCAGGGCAGGACGGGAAGGACTATCATACTTGTATTGACTAAAGTTCACGGTGTCTTTCAATAACCCTTTACGTTCCGGAGCGACGGTTACCTGATAGTCCCGCGACCCCGGGAAGCTTTGGCCCTCCAAGCGGGCTAATGGCCAGCCTGTGCCTGTGTTCAATTAAGGTTCATCCAAATTAAAATATACATTTGAGTCTGTATTTTGCGATGAAGTGAGTTTTGCTTTATACTTCTGATTTAACCGGATTTTAATAACCAAGAATTTATAGATACATTTTCGCTAAAGATTGGTATCATGGCTGTCGTAGGGTCATGTTGTAAAACAAACAGTTTGATTTCCACCGAAGCTAAGCGGAGAAGTGATGTAGATTTCTGATTGGTTATTCAAACACATCTCCTCTCCCCTACGCTTTGGTGGGTCGAGGCCTGATGAACGTAAGCTGTCTGATTTTCAGTAAAAAAAAAACCGGCCAAGTGCGTGTCGGGCCACGCACAGTGTAGGGTTCCGTAGTTGCCCATCAAAATACTTATGCGAACTAATTAAACTGATTCACTGAATTTAATTTAAAAAAAAAGAATTTTCAAAATCGGTCCAGGCGTCTTTGAGAAATCGGGGAAAATACATAAAAAAAAAGATTACGACGAATTGAGAACCTCCTCCTTTTTTTGAAGTTAGTTAAAAATAGTTGACAATAAAAACCTACCTATCCCCAAAACATACCCACCTATTTTGCTGTAAAAATAAAGTTAACAAACTTACATTTGCAGTTGAAGAACATGTTCTGCGATACATTTTGTTTAGGAAAATATGATATCCAAGTACGTTTTATAAGTTGGTCGACTATTACTCGTAAACTTGTAAAGCCTACTTAGTCATGATAATTTTCCTTCAAACTTCGTTATATATACTACTATTGTGAATTTTTTCACACCCCCAAACATAACCGTTTAGCTGGTAGAGGGGGGGGACACTCGAGTCGAGCAAAAATTAGCACTTTAAAGCTTAATATTTCACAAACGAATCTTTTTATCAAAAAATTGTTAATGGAAACTATCAATATTTTTTAAAGACCTATTTAATGATACCCCACACTAAGGGGTACGCGAGAAATAAAAAAAACATCCCCACTTTACGTGTACAGGAGGTACCCTAAAAAAAATATTTTACGAGATTTTATTTTACCACTTTTTTGGCACAACAAGTCCGTATATTTACACCAAATTACAGCTTTCTAGTACTGGGCGTCTCTGAGCTTAACTGCGGACAGACGGACGGACGGACGGACGGACGGACGGACGGACGGACGGACATGGCGAAACTATAAGGGTTCCTTGTTGACTACGGAACCCTAAAAATGATATGAGGCAGATAAAAATCCCAAAAAATACTTACTTCAACAGTAACCACAGTCAGCGTCACATTTGGTGGAGGATCCCTAGTATAAGCAGCAGGGTCTGTAATCGCCAGACCTTCACTCGGATTCCAATGTCCAGACACCACCATACCACCCTTCTCCCCACCGGACAGCCTCATCAGCTGAAGGTGGAAGTTCGTTCTGACTCCGTTCTTGAACTCTATTGGTCCTGTGAGGCCGTGGGCTTGGATCTGTGGGGTAAATTGATAATGATGATGAATAACTCACAGGCTTCATCTAAGTAAGCTCATTTCATCGTAGCCTTTGTTTCTTTCAGCTCTCACCTCTAGAATAACAAAAAATAAGATGATCAAGGCTCTTCTGGGATCAAAGATCAATTCCCAGTTGGTAATATCGCAATGTCGACGACCAATTTAAAATTACTGAATCACTTTTAAGGGATGAATAAATACCAGATCGTGGCGGGTGCGAGCCAAGACCATAGCCAGTGCACCGACTAGGTACGGCTTCACAACATAACGAACATTTTCTAAGTTCTAAGTCCTTGAAGTAGTTCGTGCTACACCATGTGATGTCTGCGTCCTGGACACCACAAATGTAGCATAGAGTACAAAATGTTAGTGAAGTTTTCATCCCTAACTCAAGAATTTTCGCCAAGTTTTGAGTTCTAAGAAATGTAAAGGCCCTTCATCTAAAAAATCAAGTTCTTCTTTGTGTGTTTTTGCCAAATCAGAAGTTTCTCACTTTTTTGTATTCATCTTTTAACACAAATAAACACAATTATTTTATACACATCTTATCTCCACAACACTTACCGAATTAATATTATCAATGATAGTCTTCCCATGATTCCACGGGACATCCTTGTCACAGGACACGTTCCCCGGGCGAAAGTCTTCAGTGATGGCCAGAGCTTGGCACAGGATCTGTACTGCATCGTATAGGAGGGCTGGTTCCGTCTGTAAAGGAAAATAAGGAAGGTGCTTAAAGGTGGTTTATTGGTATAAAGAACAGGATATAAAGTTCTTCAACACTTCGTTAATTGGATCCTTCGACAAAACGAGTTTTGTATCTAGTGAACTATCCTACTACTATTATAAAGGCGAAAGTTTGTAAGTATGGATGTATGGATGTTTGTTACTCTTTCACGTAAAAACCACTGAACGGATTTGGCTAAAATTTTGTACACAGATAGTTTATAACCTGGATTAACACATAGGATAGTTTTTATCCCGATTTTATGTTCCCGTGGGATAATTTTCGAGTTGCAGCGGGTGAAACCGCTGGCAACAGCTAGTTGTTAATATTTTTTTTGGTCTTCTTTTTTCCTTTCATATTCTTCCCTTATCAAATCTTTCATCTTTCATTTGATCTTCCTCTCAGTAAAGTCCTATCCCCCGAGTGTCTCCTCTCTATTTATTTGTTGTCTACTACCTTTCTTCTATCGCTCTCTTGACTATTTCCTGTCTAGCATATATCTAGCTCCTACCTACCATCTGTCTACCCCAGTCTATATATCTTGTCTATCGCAAGCTTATTGTCTGTCTATCACTAATTCATCAGTCTGTCATCTATCTCCTTGATGATGTATTCAGTCTTTCTCACTATCTACTCGTATCTTCCATATACGTCCTGTCTGCGATCTACCTGCTGTCTATCTCCTGGCTATTTATCTAATCATTGTCTATTTTGTTTCTGTCTCGAATATCAACTGTCTTCCTCCTACATTTCTCTTGTCTCTCATCTCCTTACCTTAATATGTCCCCCGCTGATGATGGACGCTCCTATGGGATGGAACTTCTCCATCACCTGCAGCGACTCCTTCACCTTGTCGGAGTCTCGGTCCACCAGTCTCCATCCACTCATGTTCACTCGGTTGTAGTAGAAGTCTTCCATGTCGAAAAGTTCGAAGTCCTGAAAATAACAGAATCTATATGGCAGACTGTCGTTCAGCAGCATTGTCTAAAAGGAAGGCCATTGTTCAGTAGTTCACATCTTCCAGCTGGTGATAATGATGATGAAAAAAGCCCTCCCGGCCAACTCAGAAGTGATTAGCCATCTGCACGGGAGATTTCATAGTACAAAAGCGTGTGCGCTGTCACAGGTATTAATGTATCGTATGATTCTCTGGGCAGATACCGAAGATATTGATAAAATGCTACTTACAAAAGATGTAAAAACGTAGTGGTAGTTTTCATTATTCATCTGCAGCTGAAGTATCTGTAAAATAGAGAAAAAAATATGTACTATTTTTATATCAGCAGCATTTTATCTCAAGATCAGATTCGTCTAAATGCGAAATTTAGTTCATCTTTAAGCTTTTTGGAACAACGTTAGATAATACTCTGAACACGATTATAAGCTAAAGAAGAGAAGGTGGTGAGTAACACCAAGAGGTGCCAACTGAGTCCTCCTACCCTAAGTGGAACGGAAGGGACTCTCAGACTCCTATTGAGTTACCCTTTACCATTCGAAGGCCCATGCATAAACAGTTCCGCGACCATGGGAGGTGTTTAACCCCTGTCAGTTTACTGACAGCTCCTTGAGACGCGTTGACTACGCCATGGTCCTTGATCGGCCGTGTCAAGATAGACATTACGGACGGTTATAAGCGAGATCCCTTTTGATTGCTCATAACCATCTCCAAGAACCTCTGGGGGGTTGGCAGGTGGACAAAAGTAAGTAAAAAATAAACTAAAAAATACTCACAGCTCTAGCCAGCTGCCGTACCCTCTTCGGATCAGTATCGACCACAATATGCTCGATATGCTGAGCCTTCAGCAATGCCAAACCGTGGCGGTATTCCTTCACATCGCGGCATCTCACAGCATACATGTCGCGCCCGTCCTTGGCTATGTCTAGTATGTTTAGTTCTCCTGAAAACAGAAAAATTACATGATTGAGAAGTTGACAGACTTCTTATTTCTTTTTGATTTATCGATAAACTCGCTGGTCGACGGTGAAGCACCCTTGCTACTGATACTACTTATGATGATGAAGAACGTACCATATCCATAATCTTCGTAGATAACTCCCATCCTGGTCCAGTTGAGGTAGGAGAGGAACTCGGCGAAAGCCTTCGTGAGCAAGTCCTTCGGAGGATACAGGTTTATCGTAAACGTGTGGTTTGCTGAAAACACAATGAAAAAACAAGTTTGGTAAATCCATCTTCTTTATTTTTACAGCATTTGTCAAACTGAAATACTCTAACCGCCTTATTACAAAAAAGTAAAACATCGGTTGAAAACTTGTCTAAAAAAAGTGTAAACTTCAAAACGTTTCTTGATGTTGATGTAAGAGTGTTTTGCATTTACACTTTTTTTAGACAAGTGTTCAACAGATGTTTAACTTTTTGTAGAAGACAATATAAAATAGGTATAGTTTTTGGAAACAAAACTATCTATTTTTATTAGCATAGTAGCTTGAAACCAGCAATAAAAGTTCTTTTCATTGATTGTTGTTGTTCGTTTATTAATTTATGTTTGTCTTTCATTCAAAGTGTTTTGTGTTACTTTGTCTTGAATATTTTAAATAAGCATTTAAACTCAGATCAAAGAAATAGGCAGATAGAACGCTCCGAACACGCGAGTGTCACCACCAAAGCAAATACAAAATCAAAATCCAATACAAACTCGCGACAGTACCAAGCTACGCGTCGTTGTTGTTGTTTGCCAAAATATGCTGTCTCCTGTCTTTAAACATTGTAAAAGTTGTTCTCAAAAACAAAGAAAACAACATGGAATGTAATTCGATTTGATTTTGTATTTGCTTTGGTGGTGACACTCTCGTGTTCTGAGCGTTCTATCTGCCTATTTCTTTGATCTGAGCATTTAAATATAACATTATTTTTCCCACAATCTTTCTCTGCTTTTTGCAGAATTTTATAAATTAAATTGATTTTCAGTTGAAGCATCACAAGCAATTACTCACAGTTCTCCGGCGCAAAAGGTCCAACAGTCAAATGCGGCGCATGTAGACTGGTGCTCATATGATCTAGAGTGTTGCCCAGCAGCGGACCCACGCCGCTGAACAGTGCTACAGCTCCTGACTGGATTTGGGCGCAGGCTGCAACAAAAATATCATCATCATTAGCCTATAAATGTTCCCACTACTGGGACACAAGCCTCCTCTCTGAGAGAGAGAGTAGACCATAATCCACCACTCGGGCCCAGTGCGGGTTGGTGGATGTCACATGTCTTCAAATTTTTGGTTCTAGAACATGCCGGTTTTCTCACGATGTTTTCCTTCACCGTTTTGAGAGCAGTGGTGATAAAATAAATTACACAAAGTAATGCGCCTGGCTGGATTCGAACCCATGACCTACAACTCGTAAGTCGGGGCCGATATCACTGGGCCACCAAAGGTCCTTAACAACAATATACCTAACGTTATTTCATGCTTATAGGTATTTCTCGAATAGTTAAATAGAATAGCCTGTCTATAAAATCATGAAAACCATGTTTGAAAGAACTAAAATTATTCATCATCATCATCATCATCCGGAAGACGTCCACTGCTGAACAAAGGCCTCCCCCTTAGACCGTCACGCCGAACGACAATTCGCCACTTGCATCCATCGGTCATCTCACTATGTCGTCGGTCCACCTAGTGGGAGGCCTGCCTACGCTGCGTCTCATCAGTTATCAGTTCTACGAGCTATGTCAGATTCACGTTTGCGACCAAAAAACCACAAAGCTTTCAACTTTTTTTTTATTAATGCTTTCGGCACCACGTCCCACTCATTATCACTTTGACATCAGTTAAAGCAACAAAGCCACAACCACAGAAAAAAAGCCTACGAGTAATCATACGCACGTGTAAACACTAAGATTCAATTTGTTTTAAAATGTAAATTAGTTCGTTCAAAGCTACAAACTACCGACGAATGCGGGAAACAAAATGGACTCCACAGCTAACGTGGAAAACCTAACCGTGCATACAAAGTAGCAGTACATTTTTTTTTAAATCGCTTTCAAGCCAAGCGTATAGGCTCGCGCTGCTTCCTCGCGAGCCAAATGCTTGGTCCGTGTGGAGGTTCTTCGGATTCGTTCAGCAAAATGTTATTTTTGTTTAAAAAAAAATGTCGTTTCCCCCTCTAGGATTTTCCCGTGTCGTGGGTGCGTTAATAAACATAGAAACTCATATTATACACAAAAACGCTCAGACCCTAAACAACTATTTGTAGAATATATAAGTATTTGCTCCGTCCTTGTTCAAAAACCAAGTAGAAATACGAAAATAACACTGCAATTTCAACAACAAAAACCACACTTCACTCCATTATTCAACTCATAAAATTACATCTCAAACAAAGCATTTTTAACCTCAATTTCACGCAAAAACTGAGCGCAATTTCGCGTTATTTTTCCGCATAAAAGTTTTTTTTTATTCGAATGCAGTATTTACGCTTTCCGCTTCATATTTTGCGTGGAGTATCCTTCACTTGTCATTTCCGGGATGACGGCTATCCGCCATATTGCATTCCGGTAACACTTTGAAATTGTCAAGTGTGGATTTGAACGGCAAGTTGACAAGCGGTTTCCTATTTTATTGCGATGAGATCCCGGCTTTCATTTGTTACAATACTGTTTACTTAATTTTGAAGTAACTTGCATAAGACGCGAATCGTGCAATTTGCAATTTTTACTTGCTTGCTACTACGATATAATGATGTAATTCGACTACTTACGTCGTCGTACGAGTTAGACATACAGTTTATTTTGTTTTTGTAATAAGTAATACCCGAGCAAATTCGAGTATCGTTTCCCAACGGGTCGGCCTTAAAATGAACATGGACAAGACGAAAGTCATGTCGAATGTCCATGTGGCACCCGTACCGGTTGTTGTTGGGAACGATACTCTCGAAGTTGTAGACCATTATACTTACCTTGGACAAATTGTTCAGTTAGGTAGGTCCAATTTCGAGAAAGAGGTCGCCCGAAGAATCCAACTCGGATGGGCAGCGTTTGGGAAGCTACGTGATATCTTCTCATCAAGAATCCCACAGTGTCTCAAGACAAGGGTGTTTAACCAGTGTGTGTTGCCAGTGATGATTTATGGCTCTGAAACGTGGTCTTTGACTGCTGGCCTTTTAGAGAGACTGAGAGTCACTCAACGAGCAATGGAAAGAGCTATGCTCGGAGTTTCTTTGCGGGATAAAATCCGGAACATGGATATTCGGCGAAGAACCAGAGTCACCGACATAGCTCATAAAATTTGCAAGCTGAAGTGGCAATGGGCAGGCCACATCGCTCGTAGAACTGACAACCGATGGGGAAGAAAAGTTCTCGAGTGGCGACCACGGACCGGAAGGCGCAGCGTAGGCAGGCCTCCCACTAGGTGGACCGACGACATCGTGAGGGTCGCGGGCAACGGATGGATGCAAGTGGCGAATTGTCGTTCGGCGTGGCGGTCTAAGGGGGAGGCCTATGTTCAGCAGTGGACGTCTTCCGGCTGATGATGATGATGATGAGCAAATTCAGAGCGGGTCACTAGTTCTTAAAATAATTATGTCTTCTTTTTATTCAAATACAAGTAGCCTTTCATTCTTATACTTTTATAGAAAAGGATTATTACAATTTCTGCATCACTGGTTATGGGTTCCATTGTTATCCGTACCCTTTTATTCTTTATTATTGATTTTTACAAATTGAAGATTTGTAGGAGAATCAGTGGCGTAGCTAGGCCAGAAGGGGCCCCGTATGTAAACTTGTTTGGGTCCTTCTAATCTAAGTGCATAGTGTTGCAGAATAAAGACAATAGCATTCTGAATCGTGTAACTAATGCTATTACTAGTCGCTAAGAGAATTTTAAAGGGAGCTAGAAGATTGAGAATGCTGATCGATTAATACACTTATAGCCTCTTCGAAAATTGAGCTAAATTAGGAGCTCGATAATTGGAGCTTTATGGCCGCGATAAGTTTTCATATATGAGCAACAATTTATTCGTCAAGGGCCATTGAAGCTTGGGGGCCCCGTATAATTGATACAGCTGAAACGGTAGCTACGCCTCTGTGTCGTATATAATCCTCAAGTCTTACCTTTCTTATAAGTCTTGAAGGTATCCCTGACGGGTGTGTACTGTATGTCATACACCAGCGTGCTGTTCGGGAGCAGACTATGTTCCTTGTTGATCCGGTACACCGCGTACTTGAAGGCCAACTCTGTACTGCCTCCCCGAGCGTCTTCGGGGAAGACCGCGCCTGGAATTGAAAAAAAAAAGATTGGAAATATTTCGCAAGAAGCACATTGACGTCCGGAGGACACGGTGGAGCAAACGGTGCAGGTCTGCCCCGCTTAGGCAGAGCACCGCCGTGTCTTCACGGAACAGATAGGCGGTGACCTCTCGCGCCCGGCATTGGGCGAGGCCATACTGCGGGGCGAGACGGAACTTGAAGCGGTCGCCTCTTTCTGCGAAGCAGTTATGCTAGCGAAGGAGGAGGCAGGCGCCGTGAGTAAGAGGACAGCCTTGACCTCACAAGCCAGCCGTTACGAGAGACGCCCACGGGATCGGACGTCGCGTGCATGCGGATTACAGCGGCAGGCAGGGTTACGGTACCATCTTAACAGGTAGTGGTGGTAACTTTACTATTATGGTTTTACAATCTCAGAATTTTCTGATTTAATTTAAAAACACTACCACCTGTATAAAAGATTTGGCATCCTAATTTTGTTTTTAAGGCAACTAAAATTACGTAAACACATACCAATCTTAACCACCGGAGACAATGCAGCGACAGCATTCACCATGAGCACGATCCAGTGCCACCCTGGCCACATCGTGCCTCATCATCAGCCCTTGACGATATCCTCACCACCTGCAGACAAGAGACAATGAGGTTAGTCCAGGTACATGTTGCCAAATGTAAGCGTGTAGAGTTTATATCCAACTGGAAGAACTAGCCATTCTTCAAGTTTCTTCAAATAGCCACTCCATTTGATGGATGTGCTCTCGACCTCCTCCGCTCTCGACCTTTCAGATTAACTTGACAATTTGACGAGATAGAAAAAATGAGAACCCCTACATAGGTATAGTCCAAATAGTATTTGACATAAGATGGTACTAAAACTCCTAAAGGACTAAGGTACAGTAATTTTATCTCCGCGTTAACGTTTATGAATTTGAATTATCAATTGCCTTTGATACGGTTAATCGTTATATCTTAACTAACAAAATTTTAATCATTTTGTTTGGTTTTATAATCGGGACACACAAAACTGAAATCGTTCACACGAATGTTAATATTGTGTCAACGATGGGGAGCCCTCTTCAAATTAGTGTTTTGCAAGCTGGTGTTCTACAAGGTAGCATTCTATAACCTCTTCTATTTTATTTTTATCGATTTCAAGAATTCCACCTTATTATTTAATCCTTTTCATCATCATCTGTCATCAGTCATCATTCCTCTTCCCCCCGGACCGCCTCAAGGTGTAGACGTGCTCAATACCCGTATAAGATTTTAGAAGGATTTTAAAATCAAATTAGAAAACTGTTAAATCACACATAAAAATAGGAGCGCATCAATACTGAAGAGGTCAGATCAAGCGGCCGACGAAGAAACAACCACCTCTGCGCAACTCATTGCATCCTGGTACTCTCATCGCAATCAACATTACTAAGGCACTGTGTACTGGGGTGCTATGACAGGAAACCTCCACGTGCGCCCGTGGACTGGAGTTCCCTCTCGGATACGTCCGGGGGGAAGACCAGTTTTTCGGGCCGGTGCACCCTGGGATGCGGGCAAAAACTCTTCCTTAGGCACTGTGTGCCTAAGGGGTCTCTTTGCCCGTATGCGAATAGCCTGTCGTGTGGACGCTCCAACGCGTGTCCCTCTGATTAGCAGAGGGCACAGCGGTGGAGCGGGCTTGCGGACGGTGAGTTATGGGTAGCTCGCCGTCCGACCAAGGACCAAGCCCGGGTCGGTGGCGCGTCGTGTTTCGCGCCAAATGCCTGCTGGGGTCGCGGGTTTTTTCTTAACCCAGGTTACCGTGGCCCCGGAACGTAAAGGGTATAGGAAGGAACACGGGTGGATTTTAGTCAGTAAGAGTCTGACAGTCCCTTCCGCCCCACCCAGGGCGGGAGAACTCATTTGATGATTTTACCACCTAAAAAAAAAAAAAAAAAAAAAAAAGTTACTGTGTACTCCTTTATTACACAGCGAGTGAGGGAGCGCAAGCGCAAGCAGAGTGAGAGGTCAGTGACCCGCCTCCCTACTCGTCATTAGCCAACTAGCCCCGCCTTTTACGTGACACATCACTGGACTCACTCAACGACATACAACTACGGCGGTGTCAGTTATTATCTCCTAGTACCTGTAACCATATTTTGTAAAAGTTATTAACTTAATATCTGCTAAAAATGACGGAGAAAGTGACAACAAGCTGCAACATTGCTCGTAGATATTTGTACTCTAAAAACCGAGATAAATATACCTGTGTGAGTGAGAAACGTGTGTTGGGACAAATACTACCTCTATCCATCTATGATCTCCTGGTACACATAACGTTGATTTTTGCGCTGCTGCTAATCTATATAAATTGTACCCAGAAGCCGCGTCACGAATAACAACAATCTTTTGACAGTGTCAGTATAGAGAACTTCTAAGTGCGCATAATCTCCTGGTACTCACTATGCAGGAATTGGGCAATAAATCGCTTTCCGAATCTAACATTTCGGAACAAACGGACCAACGAACACCTCCGTCCCGCGGTTTTGTTTTTCAACGTGCTAAGAGACCGAGAGGGCTTGAGCTCGGAAATGACGAATTCAATGCCTTCAAGGAGGAAATGAAGGACATGATATTAACAATGTTGGCAACTCAATACGAAGAAATTAAAAAAATTTACCCAACTTTGATGGAAATTAAAAACACCAATGTTAATATTGAAACTGCAATGGCCGCTCTCTCCGTGCAAAATGACGATCTAAAGAAGAAGATTGAGTTGCTAGAATGTCAAGCTAAAAAAGATACTGAATACATAGTGATCCTGGAGAATAAAATCGAGGATCTCCAACGAGGAAGACTCAAGGCCAATCTGGAGATAAAAAATGTCCCTAAAGTTGCAAAAGAAAGTAAAGACGACTTAATAAAAATGGTCACTTGTTTATCGAACACCGTTGATTGTAAAATAGTGACAAGGGATATTACAGACATATATCGAGTACAGAATAAACGATCGAACACTAAAAATAGTACTATTATACTGGAAATGGGCTCAACACTTCTCAAAACAGAATTCCTTAAAAAAACGAAAGAGTTCAATAGGAAAAATACGGAAAAAATCTGCGCAAAACATTTAGGTTTTAAATCAGAGGAAAATACTCCAGTTTTTGTGTCAGAACAGCTGACCACAACAGGTTCAAGATTGTATTTTTTAGCCAGAGATCTGGCAAAATCCAGAGAGTACAAGTTCTGCTGGACTGCTTACAGCAAAGTGTACGTCAAGAAAGACGAAAACTCCACTGCTATAGTTATAATAAGTCCTTTTTAAAAAAAAAATCAAACCGACGAAACATCTAACTGAAAAGCAAAAAATAAATTTTGAGGCGGCGCCAAACAAACAAACATATAAATTAACAATTTGAAGAGCAGAATAGCTCGTTGTATAGGTTGTCGTGGTTGAATAGCTCGTCGTAGCTATTCGTTGATTTTTTCTTTGGCGCCGCCTCAAAATTTATTTTTTGCTTTTCAGTTAGATGTTTCGTCGGTTTGATTTTTTTTTTAAAAAGGACTTATTTTTTACTTTTGAGTTTCCTATCTCGTGTCAATTTCTGTAACTAAAAACTCTCAACGACTGTCATACCCCAGCTACATCTAAAGTTCTCATCAATATGAGTGAAATGAGCCCAAATATGATATAGTTGCTGTTAACTGTTAAGGATCTCTTGCTACTGCCCTCTGTCACCATCCTCAGACCCTCGATGACAATTATACCCCAGCTAGGTATAAAGTTTTCATCAAGACTAGTGAAATGAGCCCAAACACGATAAAGGTGCTGTTAACTGTTGAGGACCTCTTGCCCCTGCTATCCGTCACCATTCTCAGACCCTCGATGGCAATGATACCTCAGCTAGGTCTAAAGTTCTCATCAAGCTGAGTGAAATGAGCCCAAACACGATATAGCTGTTGTTAACTGTTAACGAACTCTTGGGACTGACTTCACAAAATAACAGGGATCTGGAGTTGATCTGATGATGGTGACGCCATCATGTTATGTTCTCCACATCTCTGCTATATAATATGTCCTCAGAACTACAATTGTTAACTTTATTTCAACAGAATCGGTTCATAATTGAAAATTCTGTAGGAAGATTGACAATTAATTCCTTTTTTTCTACCCTTAGAGGCCGATTTTAGTTTTGAAATTTAAATGGGACCAACTTTGAGATATACTCTTTCTAACAAAAAAAGAATTTTTGAAATCGGACCACGTTAGGAAAAGTTATGCGTGGTCATACATAAAAAAAAAAAAAAAAAAAAAAAATATACATGTCGAATTGAGAACCTCCTCCTTTTTTTTTCGTCGGTTAAAAAACGAAGCGCAGGTCCATCACTTAATGCAGCAAAAATGACTGGATGTATTTTCTTACAGTGTATACAGTCAACCGTTTTTAAGTACTTATTATTAAAAACCCTAATTGACTGTAAAAAAGATTATAAATTATTTTGTATAATTATGTTTAGTTATGTAAAACAGCGCTCATACACACACCTAACTCACTCTCCTAATAACCTGATCTTTAATTGCATATTAAGTATTCTAAGTATCATCACTTCCCACTACACTCACAGTATTTATACAAAAACATTTCACATCACTTACATACCCAGTCGCAGCTTAGTTATGTACACATACCTTTTTAACGATTTTAATTATGGATAACACCCTCCAAGCCTTGAATTTAATTGATAATACAGAGATTGCGCAAGCCTACGAATGCTCACCTCAAGAAGTTGCCAAACTATTGAGAGTGAAACAAACAGATCTCACAATAGTGTCTCAAAATATAAGGAGCATTTATTCCAACTTCAATGACCTCCAACTTAACCTAGTTAATCTAGAAATTAAAATTGACATAATAATACTAAGCGAGTGCAGACTAAACCCTAACAAATTAATACCAGATCTACATAACTATTCGTCCTACCAAACAACAAACCATGTAAACCGAGCAGACGGAGTGGTCGCGTACATTAAAAATACACATAGTGCTACAGTAAATGAAGTAATACTTTCACAAGCATCTTGTTTACAAATTAGCATAGATCCTGATTTAATTATCTTGGCAATCTACCGATCGCCCTCTACGTCAAATACTGATGAGTTTATTTTCTCCCTTAATCAACACATTACTACAATTAAACCCGATAAAAACATAGTAATCACTGGTGATATAAATATTAATTTAATATGTAATCAAGACGAGCTAGCTGTTGATCGCTCCAAAAGGTTAACTTACTTAAACATGCTGTCAATGCACGGGTTACTGCCAGGTCACACGCTGCCTACCAGAGGTAAAAACTGCCTTGACCACTTTATCCTAAAGCTAAAATCGTCACGCAAAACTGGAACTATAGCTATTATCAATACTACTGTAACCGATCACTATATGACTTTTTTAAAATTATCTGACCAGGAATATAAACATAAGAGGACTGTCACAAAAACTACAGTAAATATACAGAACGCACTAGAATATCTAAAACAAAGTAACCTTCAAAACCTTTTAGACTTAGATGACCCTAACATACTTACCGATCGCTTAATAAATATATTACAAACAAGCCTAATCTTCAGTACTCTAACTAAAACAATACCCGTGAAACATAGGCTGCTTAAACCATGGATGACTATTGGCTTACTACGATGCATTCGAAATAGGAATGACATGCAAAAAAGGCTTAAGACAGACCAGTACAACGAAATATTAAGAGTCACATACAGAAGATACCGTAATTATTGTAATTATATCATCAAAAAACAAAAACAAACTTATGATAGAGAACTCATTACCAAGGCACATAAAAATCCTAAAAAACTATGGGACACAATTAACTCTATAACTCAGCGTAAACTTAATAAAACACCAAACATAGAGCTTTTAAATCTAAAACCAACGGCACAGGAGTCAACAAATGCAGTAAATAAATATTTTTCTAGCATAGGCAACGTTCTCGCAAACGAAATCATCTCGAGCACCTCCAGAGAACACACTTCTCATTCTGATGCAAATGACAACCCCCCTTCATTCTCATTCGTAATTCTTCCAACTGATCAAAAAGAGGTTTACAGTACTCTAATGACTCTAAAATCAGATAGTGCTCCAGGATGGGATGGTATCCCGGTTAGCTTCCTAAAGGCTATATAATAATAATTTATATAATAATAATTTATTCATAAACGTTTTTACAGAAATGGGTGTAAACGTAGCCACAGAAATGTAATATAGTTAAGTCTTATATACTAGTTAAATATAGTTCATAAATAAAAACAGGTGTCTAAGTAAAGAAAATACACACATCAAAAGTGTCTAGGGATCAACATATATTTTTGCAATAACTTTTCTCCTGATTGATATTAATTAAAATGTTCTTTAAGGATTCATCAAATAAAGTGTTATCGTTTGTCACAGTAACGATAAACCAAGTCACCTTTGCATTCATAAAGAAATTTGCCATTTTCCTAATAAAGGGATTTTTGACATTTGAACCACTAACATTAAAGTTCGAAAAAAAGACTGAAATAACAGTTTTCTTTAAAATTTTATTGGGTAACTTAAACAATTAATAATCCGTGTTTCTACCGCGAACACTAACAACACAAGAACATCGGTTTGGCATACTCAAAATGAGTTCATCCAAATCACGCTGTGGAATGGCCGCCCATGTTCGTTGCAACAACAAAAAAAGGTCTTCTTGCGACTGGATACCCTCCATATTCGGCAGAGCTCTTCTCTGTAGCATATCCCATGCATGCTCAATCGGGTTCAAGTCTGGCGACTGAGCAGGCCAGGGCAGGACATTGATGTTAGCTGCGGCGAGAGTCTGTCTTACAACTCTTGCGGTGTGCGGTCGTGCATTATCATGCATTAACTGAAATAAGGGACCGATTTGCACTTGTAGAGGAACGATGACGTCTGATACAATCGTCTCAGCATAAATTTGAGCGTTGAGGTTGCCTCTGATCCAAATCAACTCAGTTCTTCCGCCGATCCAAATACCCGCCCATACCATGATGGTTCCACCACTATAAGGATGGACTTCCTGGCAGGATTTTAATCGCTGTTGGCGTCCAGGGGTTCTCCAGTGTCGTATACGTCTTGTATCCGGTCTCATACCAAAACGAGACTCATCAGAAAAGCACACGAAACGCCATTGTTCTTCTGCCCAATTTCTGTGTTCAAGAGCCCATTGATATCGAATCCTACGATTGTGCATTGCTATAGGTGGTACCCGTAGCGGTCTTCGGGAATGAAGGTTCACTTCATGCAAGCGGTTTCTGACTGTTTGGTCGCTAATTAAGTTCCCTGAAGAGTGATGAAGCCTCACGGCTAACATCATGGCGGTTATTGTTGGAGCTCTTCGAGTTAAGATTTGAATGTATCGGTCTTGTCTCCGTGTGGTGCAGCGATACCGTCCTCCATGGCGCTCAGCCACGGTACCAGTGCTTCGGTAACGTGTCCAAAGTCGACTGATAACACTCTGACTTGTATTCAGAGCTAAAGCCACAGTACGTTGCCGGGAACCAGCTTCTATCATTCCCACGGCTCTGAGCATTTCTTCCCTGCTTAAATGACGTCGCCGCTCCATAATAACGTTGGTTTTAATCAGTAGTAGGGAAACAGTAGCACTAATAATGTCTTCAATGCGTTGTATGTTTTTATAGGGAAAATATTGACAGCTGATTTTCATCTTTTACTCGAATTTGATTTACAGTTCCTGATTCAAATTATGAAATGCACCAAAAAGGATCCATATAAATTTATAAAATCATAAATTTATTACAAAGCCACATCTCAATCTCAAGAAATCCGCATAAAAATGCTTGATCCCTAGACACTTTTGATGTGTGTAGGTACAAGATATTTAACTAGGGAATTAAATTAAATGTAGCGACCTGCCTGAACTAAGTTACTAAAAACCTGTGTTTCAGGCCATCACTTCAACGTAATTTAATTGGGGCTAATTTGTGTAAACTAGATCAAAAATATAAACATGTTCATCGACTATAATAAAAAGCAAACTTACATTTAAAACTATTCTAAACAATTACGGAAACAATAAATAAATACTTGCATCGTTTGTTTGTTTCAAGGTTGCAAACATGCAATTTTAATTAGGTGCAGAAATGTGCAATCTTGCAAAAACAACTTTATGTTGTCTTAATACCTATCTAGGTCAGCTAATGAGCCATTCTTATTTTATTTTCCAAACTAGCTTCTGCCCGCGACTTCGTACGCGGATCCTGTTGCTTATGCCAGCGACGACGGGGTCGTCAAAATCGAAGATCTGAAACGTCGTATTCTAAGAGCCTGGGGACGGGAAAACAACGGGATGCGCGAGACGATTCCAGACGTTCCAGATCTTTCATTTTTGTGAGTCAACAGGAAATGACCATCAGACTAAACAAATCTTGCTAAGACGTCATTCCTATGTATGTATATTAAGTATAGTGTAGCTGGGCTCTTGGAGCTCCACATCAGGTGTTCCAGATCTCAATTTTCATACGTCAACAGAGAGTACTCATTAGGCTGAACAACTCTTGCTAAGACGTCATTCCTGTATATGTTATAGTGTACCTGGGCTCTTGAAGTTCCACATCAGGTGTTCCAGATCTTCAATTTTTATTGGACAACAGAGGTTGCTCATCAGGCTCAACAACTCTTGCTAAGACGTCTTTACTGTATCTGTTATAATGTAGCTAGGCACTTGGAGTTCCACATCAGGTGTTCCAGATCTTCAATTTTTATACGTTGACAGAGAGTACTCATCATGCTGAATAACTCTTGCTAAGCCGTCATTCACTTATATGTTACAGTGTTGCTGGGCTCTTGGAGTTCCACATCAGGTGTTCCAGATCTTCAATTTTTATACATCAACAGAAGGTGCTCATCAGGCTGAACAACTCTTGCTAAGACGTCATTCCTGTATATGTTATAGTGTAGCTGGGCTCTTGAAGTTCCACATCAGGTGTTCCAGATCTTCAATTTTTATACATCAACAGAAGGTGCTCTTCAGGCTGAACAGCTCTTGCTAAGACGTCATTCCTGTATATGTTATAGTGTAGCTGGGCTCTTGAAGTTCCACATCAGGTGTCCAGGATCTTCAAATTTATTCTCTCAGCAGAAAATGCTCATCACGTGGAACTATTTTTGCTATGGCACCATTTCTGTATCTCTTATAGTTAAGCAGGTCTGTTGCGGTTCTGCATCAGGTGTTCAAGTTTCCAAGATAAATTATAGCCTATATGTTAACCGGACTTAATACCTATACAACAAAAAAAAAATCATTCAAATCCGTCCAGTAGTTCCGAAGATTAGCGTGCACAAACACACAGACAAACAGACAAACAGACAAACCGACAAACAGACAAACAGACAAAAAAAAAGTTAACTACATTTTCGGGTTCGGCATCGATAAAATAACAACCCCTGCTACTTTTTTTTTGTTTATTTCCATTGTACAGACACAACTTTTCTACAAATTTATTATAAGTATAGATTTAAATTACTATCTAACTTATTTATCTAAGATAAAACTACTGCTTAATGCTTGAAGATAAGGGTATTGGGTGGCACTCTTAGGCATCTTCGTAGTCAATTGAGTTGATGTAGTTCATCTCTGCGTATTTGCGCGCCGGGCAACTTGCATCGCCAGTAGGATGGTCACATTTCCTCTTAAAGTGTTTGCACGTCGCACATTGAGGGGGCGAAGATTTGCTACTACAATCCTTGAAGGAGTGTCCAGTCTCTCCACAGTGGTTGCACGTAGTACTAGTTTCTCGGCAAAACTTGGCTGCGTGCCCGTACTGTTGACAGTTGAAGCATCTGGTCACTATAGTGAAATCTCTCACAGGGCAAGATGTCCAATTGATAAAAATTCTACTTTGGTTGATCATAATTTTTCTTATGCTAGCCGGGAGTTCTATTATATAGTTGCAGGTAGTAAGGTCTTTTTTACCCGATTTATGGCTCAATTTGATGCTCTCAATGAAGGACTCACGAGTCATATTCGGCAACTTGTCTGAAAGGTTTTGCTCGTAAATACAGTTAAAAACTTCTTTCTCGGTGAGGGCAACGGGGACACCAATGACAGCAACCCTGGGACGGCGTTTGGAAGGTTCTTCTATTGTAAGGCCCGACGATACTAGTTTTTCTGAGTTCTTGAGCTTGTCAATATCACCTTTATTTTCGGTACTGATCAATACGCCCCCATTTTTCATTTTTCTTAGGCCACGGACATGAAGCTTAAGCTGCCCATGGCCTGATTGTTCCTGTTATCTCTCATCTGGCAAATTTGTGTTTTGACCATGCGACATTTCCAACCGCTCTGAAGCTTGCATTAATAACACCAGTGCATAAGAGTGGAGAAAAGACAGACCCATCGAACTATAGACCCATATCAGTATTACCGTCCATCTCCAAAATATTAGAAAGACTAATAAATTCACGTCTAATGAATTATCTCAATAAAAACAAATTATTATCACCCAATCAGTTTGGCTTCCGGCGAGGAATGTCAACGGAGGACGCAGCCTTGGCGCTCGCCTCCACTGTAACCAGTAAAATAGACAGTGGAGGCAAGTGCCTCGCTGTCTTCCTTGACATCAAAAAAGCGTTCGACACTGTCTCTGTTTCGACTCTTCTGGACGTGTTAGAAAGCAACGGGATAAGAGGTCAGCCTCTTGCTTTATTCAAGGACTACCTATGTGGGCGAAAACAAAAAGTCAAAATTGACGATACAATTAGTTTGGCTGAAACGACTACTTATGGTGTCGGTCAAGGAAGCGTGCTTGGCCCCACTTTGTTCTTAGTTTACATAAACAGCCTCTGTAATATGAACATAGATGGCGGCCACATCTACTCATACGCGGATGATACTGCCATAGTGTTTAGCGACACATCTTGGCATAATGTCAAGAAATCTGCTGAGTCCGGCCTATCTAGGATCGCATCATGGCTTGACCGCAATCTTTTGACCCTTAATATACCAAAAACCACCTTCATTTGCTTCTCTAAATATAAACTTTCACAGCCTTCAGCTGACTTCAAAATTAAAATCCATAATTGCCAGTCCCCCTCAAACTCGAACCCTGCTTGCCCCTGCATAGAAATTGAAAAAGTCCAATATACTAAGTATCTAGGTATAATGATCGACCAACGATTATCTTGGCATTGGCATACTGAATTAATAATGAAAAGAATCCGAAAACTTATCTGGACATTTAAAACACTGCGTTACGTGACCACTAAAAACCTTCTGTTGCAAATATATACATCACTGGCACAGTCCGTACTATCGTACTGTTTACCCGTTTGGGGAGGAGCTACAAAAACTAAATTCCTCGAACTAGAAAGGGCTCAGAGATCACTCCTAAAAGTTATGCTATTTAAGCCTTTTAGGTTCCCAACTGAAACTCTTTACCTAATTTCTGACGTTCTGACGGTACGAAAACTCTATGTGCTCTTAATTATATTAAAAAAACATAAATGTCTTACCTTCAATTCCACGACTCGACAAGGAAGAAGGAGATACATGATCCCCAATGTTCCTGTTAAATCAACTTTTGCCAAGAGACAGTACGCTAGGCAATCTTCTCACATCTATAATGTTATAAACAAGGAATTAAATATTTATCCACTTTCGTATCGAGACTGCAAAAATGCTCTGACTGAATGGCTAAAGACAAAAAGTTACGACGAGATTGAGAATTTAGTCCAAACAATATGTTCTTAAACACATAATTATCGGTTTTTATCAATGGAAACTACTCTTTCTTCATAAGCACGTATTCAACACTGTATGGCTCAGAGCTAGTTAGAGTTTGGTGAGTTGACGGTAAACCACGGTTGACCACAAGAAATAGTTTATTTCTTAAAGTTACAAAATAGTTATAAGTTGGATGCCAATCCGTGCCGATCGCGATAATTGCAATATGTCAACTAACTGTAATGTTCCGTGAATATTATTATATATTAATAATTGAGGTCGCAGTGTCAGCAACCAAAACGTTGTACGTGCACCGTACATGCTCCCAAGGGAAGAGAGGGAGATAGGCAGTAACGAAAGGCGAGATGGGCAACCAGTACATAGCAAAAAATAAGTATAAAAATGTAAAAGAAACAAAGTAAAAGTAAAGTAAAAGAGTAAATAAAATGTAAATATTAATTTGACGATATTTCGTCAAAACTAAATCCCTTTTCAGGTTCCTGTCTCGTCGAGCGACGGATTTCTCGCATCTCGATGTTAACTTCTTTGTCAGCTCCTTTCTGTTGTTCCAGTGTAGGGCTTGTCGTAGAATTCTGATTACTATTTCTTCGTTTCTTGATAATGAAGTAGATGCCAACTATAGCAAGTCCTCCCAACAACAAAGAAGTCGTGGAATAAAAATACACATCGTGCGGTGAAATGCTTGAAGCCGCAGGTAGCACTTCGTGTTGTTTTTGGTAAGAGATCTGACGATCAAGTTTTGAAAAATCCTCTGCATTAGTCAATTCAGTGATGTTTAACTGTACGTTCCTCCAGCTGATATCAAACATGTTGTTTATCGTCGTATTTATGATAGGTACTTCGATATCCAATCCCGTGTTTACCCTACTTCCTAAGTGATTGTAAGTAAATATCGTGGCATCTTTTTTCTGTAGCAAGCACTTAGGTTTCAAGGCAATGACTCCTGTTCCGTCAATGACCGCCGGTGTCACCTGATCGCTGCATATTACACGCATCAGCTGTTTGTCGCACAATGTGAATAACCAAACGTTAGGTTTATGCAACTTTATCCAATTCTCCTTACAAGTTATGTCATTAATGACACACGATAGTGAAGTTTGTTGGCTAAACACCTTGGTCTCACACGGCGCATCTTTATCATGTAAACTGTATACGGGTTGTCGCGAGATGCACGAGAATTCATCTTCTCCGTATGCGGTGCAATGGTGCATATCTTGCTCTTCCAAAGTTACGTATGAATTTTTTATCAAGTTGATAGCGATAAAGTCAGAAAAAGGTTTAACAAGTTTTAAATGTCCTTGTCTCATGAATGGTATCGGAATTACACGATATATTTTGTAGTCTTCGTCGCTCAATAACGGAATGTGTAATTCAAATAGAAAATAGTTACGTGTAATTCTAGCTTTCACGTGAATCAGTTCATAAATGACTTGAAAATCCCTCTGTATATCCTTAACCGGCAAAGAAAGTCCCTGTGGTAGCTTTCCTGATATGATATTCAGTTGCTCAACCAGTTGAGATGCCGAAAAAAGGTGTGTGTCTAAATGGCCTCTGTAGATGTTAGCTAGGGCATTCATCAGCATTTCTTGAATTCTATGTAAATCGCTGAGAATTAAAGTTGAAGTTACAGCGGCAGAATGGATGTCATTTATAGTATATAATATATGCGCTCTGTTTTCTATTTTTGTGATTTATCTGCTAGTCTGATTCATGTAGATCTGTACTGTTTTGAATTGTTTATCGATAAATTCCGAGCTTCGTTTAATCATACTATTTTCTGCTTCTACAATCAGTGTTTGATTCTTCATTAATTGCAGTAAATAGTTATCACTTGCTTGTAAGTATTGGATATCCTGTTCATATTTTTGAGCAAAATCCACATCGAGAACGCCGAATAGTGTTCCTGCTAATTTTCGGTGGTCTTGTCCGTTTCGCGAGGAGGTACATGAAAGTTGATATCATCGAAGTTAAAGGTTGCTTTTGTTTTACCTTGTTTAGGCGTAGAAGGTGATAATTCGACTTTACTCTTCGAAACAGAAGGTAACTCAGCTTTACGTTTCAGGATATCTTGCAGAACGTCCTCGTACATTTTTTTAGTGTTGTCGAAAACGTCGTCGACGAAGTATTGGATGTCAGTTATACCACATTTCTCCAGTTGTTGATGATTGAAAACAAACTTCTCCCAGTTCGTGTTCAGCCGAGAAAGTCGCTCCTCCAGGTATTCCAAAGTTTTTCTGCTAGGACCGTCTTTCTTGTAGTTGATGCTGATTTGCTTCAAGTTGTTGAATATAGTTTCTTGGCGACTGATGATCTCGCTGATGTTCTGAGCCATCGTTGATTGTTGTTGAAGTTAAGTTTCGTTAAGTTGATTGTTGTTAAGTTTAGTTGTTCGATAGTACCGCAGGGTTGTTTCGCCGCAGGCACTAGTTCAGTAACTTGCGAAGTTTTCGCAGTTATTTTGGTGGATACTAAGCGTATTCTTTCTCTACTAGAGATATGTGCGCCTTCTCAATCTTACTGGGGCGACCCGCTTGTGGGAGACCAGCAAGACCGATTCGCTATCACTAATAGAGACACTTCACACACTTAATATCCGGCTCGAAGGACCACTTTTATGTATGGCTCAGAGCTAGTTAGAGTTTGGTGAGTTGACGGTAAACCACGGTTGACCACAAGAAATAGTTTATTTCTTAAAGTTACAAAATAGTTATAAGTTGGATGCCAATCCGTGCCGATCGCGATAATTGCAATATGTCAACTAACTGTAATGTTCCGTGAATATTATTATATATTAATTGAGGTCGCAGTGTCAGCAACCAAAACGTTGTACGTGCACCGTACAAACACTATTCACATACCAGATATTATCATTACACACACACACCCACACACACACACACACACACACACACACACACACACACACACACAAATACACCCAAACACACCTTTACACACTCTCACACTCTGCGCGTTTTTACAATTTTTTACTTTATATTTTTGTTTTATGTCATTTTTTATCGTTTTCTCAAATGTCATCTGTAACGTACGTTCAATAGCTTAAATAAGTTGTAACTACTGGAAGAGCGGAACTTCCTAACACAAGTATACTTCTTACTTAAATGGAAATTCCCTGAAGACCAAATTGTAAACGTATTCTTAAGTTATTGAAATAAACATTTATTATTATTTATTATTATTATTATGACGTTTATTTATTTACTATACATATTCATACATTTTTAAATATTTTAAAAAACAAACGCATAAAAAAACATTTAAAAATATAAAAATAGTAGTCCGCCGGTGTGGGAGCAGGGTCCAAGCTACCGGTGGTTAGGGTTCCAGAGACAGGAACCTCCTCACAATACGAGCCGTATCAAGAAGTACTGCCTTCTGAATCTGGCCCTTGATCCAACCCCCTAAGGAGAGCCTCGAAAGGTGTTCGTCGAGGCTCTTTGCCATCAGGCCATTGGCAGTCACGACGATCGGCACAATGATAGCCGAGCTCACATTCCACATGTCGACAACCTCGCGTGCCAGATCGAGATATTTAATTTGTTTATCTTTCTCTGCCTTCACGAGGTTCTCGTCATGCGGGATGGTAACATCGATTATCATTGCGCGGCGCGCTGATCTGTCTATCACTACTATGTCAGGCTTATTGGCGACAATAGTCCTGTCAGTAATGATAGGCAGATCCCAGTACAACGTGACATGGTCTTTCTCGAGAACTGGGTCGGGCACATACCTGTAATACGGTACTTCAGATTCCACAAGTTTGTATTTCAACGCAAGTTGCTGGTGGATGATTCTGGCTACTAGGTTGTGCCTGTGCAAGTACTCGCCGTTAGCAAGACGAGAACAACCAGAGATAATATGTCGGATGGATTCACCTGGACGATGGCATGCCCGACACACGTCAATCGTCCCATCCTTTATAATATGTCTCCGGTAGTTGTTCGTCAAGATAACTTCGTCCATAATCGCACAGACAAAACCTTCAGTTTCCCCGAAGAGGTCACCGAATCGTAGCCAGGACACGGACGCTAGAAAATCTACATCGGGCCCATGAAGAGCCCGGTAGAAGCGTCCGTGTAGCTCCTTGCTTTGCCATACTTCCCTGCGGTTTTCAGTACTGAGTACCACAGGTTTGTGCCAGTTCTCTTTAGCCATGGACAGCGGGGTGAGTCCCTTGTCCACCGTGACCACATCTCGGTGCATACCCACTTCCATTTTCAGAAAATATTCTCTGAGACTGCATACCTCGCGGTTGTGGAGGGTCTTAGCATTTAAAAAGCCTCGACCCCCGCACTTCCGCGGGATGTACAGCCTCATCACTGATGATCGTGGGTGATGCATCCGTTTTGCGGTCAACAGCGTACGGACTCGTCTATCCAAGGCGTCGAGTTCAGTTTGAGTCCATTTGAGTATGCCGAAAGAGTACATTAAAACCGGCATGACCCAACCGTTGAAGGCGCGCACCTTATTTCCGCCTGAAAGAAGGCTATTTAAAACCTTATTCAGGCGTCCAAAGAAGCGCTCCCTCAACGATTGTTTCACGTCCGGTACATCAATGCCTAACGCTTCCGACATACCCAAATACTTGTAGGTTTCGGATGAGGAGAGTGATCTAAGGTGTATGGAATCTGAAAGCTGAATCCCTTCAGATTCCATAATCCCCCCTCGCTTTACATGCATGACTGCACATTTGTCCACACCAAATTCCATCCTGATGGCACTACTAAAAGTTTCAGTTACGTTTAGTAGCTCCATCAGTTGTAATTTGTTGGGGGCAAAGAGTTTCAGATCATCCATGTATAGAAGGTGAGATATGACCTGACCACCTCTCCTCAGCCGATAGCCCAGACCTGAGTCCTCCAGCAATGTGCTTAGAGGATTCAGGGCTAAGCAGAACCAAAGCGGACTCAAACTGTCACCCTGGAATATTCCCCGCTTGATCCATACAGGTTCGTCGCTCGCCTGGATCTGTCGACATCCCGGATAGCGAAGGACCGTTCTCCATTGCCTCATACACGACTCAAGAAAGGCACGTAGAGTTGCATCTATCTTGTACAACTCCAGCACCCTCATGAGCCATGTATGTGGCACCGAGTCGTAGGCCTTCTTATAATCTATCCAGCATGTGGACAGATTCTTGCGAGATCGACGAACCTGTTGACTAATGGCCATGTCAATGAGGAGCAGCTCCTTAGTACCACGGGACCCGTTCCTACATCCATTTTGAGAGGCAGACATGATGGAGTGACTTTCAATATGTGTGTTAATTTTCGCTCTCAAAATGGATGTAAGAAGTTTATAGACCGTCGACAAACAAGTGATCGGTCTATAGTTCTTGGGTTCCGTGGTACTACCTGATTTATGGAGCAGGTGGGTAACACCAGTTGTTAGAAACTGTGGTAGCGACCCAGACTCTAAAGCTGACTGGAATTGAGATGCCAGGCAAGTGTGTGAACTACTCAACCATTTGAGCCAAAAGTTGTGCAGTCCGTCCGGTCCCGGGGATTTCCAGTTCGGTAACGGACGGACCGCTCTTTCCACATCTGATGGCGTAATGGAAATTGGTTCCATTTCAGGGATAGTCTCAGCATGACTGACGGGCACCGACCAGATGCTGCGCCAGAATGAACTTGTGGCGCTATCATCCGGGCGGCCCGCATCTGCCACGCCTGGTTCAGGTCGCTCCCAAGCTCTATATACCCACCTCTCATCGCTCCGGAACATGCGATTCTGCGAGTACCGATCAACTCGTCGCTTATACCGTCGAATACGGCTCGCCCATGCACAAACTTTTTGCTTCAGGAAGTCGATGCGCTCTGTGACACGGGACATGTATTCTTGAGGGCCGATGTCAGTCCCCGAGAATGCCCGCCTCACAAAGCGCATCACACGTGGTCGTGTATTTCCCTCCCTGAAGCAATATAGTTTGCCGATGAGTACCCTGGCCCCGCCGATACGACGCTCAATCCTGCGTTGCCAGGCTGGTACAGCTGGTTTTGGTCGATTAGCTCCGTCACTGTCCGGAAACTTGACATTAGCTAATCGACATGCCGCAACAGCCCCGCAAAACAGGACCGAATGTGTATCGACAAGATCCTCGCTGCTCTCGAAAAGATTCTTAAGCAGCGAGTTCAAGGCACTCACCAGCGCCCTATTTTTTTTGTGCATGGGCAACCGCGGCAATCGGGGTCTAAGCGCCATGGGAGTTGAGCGGTACTCACGAAGCGCATCCTCCAGTGCGCTCCTCAATCGTTCGTTGCACTGGCTACTTACCGTGGCAACCGTATCATCCTCCTCCACAACAGGAGCAATATTTGACTGCGACGGAACCCTATTAATAAATGCGGACGTCGTTGCTGGTGGTGGAGATAAGATGGTACGGTTGCTTAGTACCTCTGAGCGCAGCCTATCAAGCGCGGTGTCGTCCAGCATGTGATTACGTTGGATGACCCGCACCTGATCCGAAAGTCGTTGGGCCGAGACATTTAGGGCTGGTTCAAGTACCTGGAACAGAGACAGCATTCTAACACGGTACGCAGTGAGGTTAGTTCCCCCCTCTGTAGACCCGTAGTATGCGCGCATGACATTCTCATTTATGGACTGAGTCCACCTCATGCGCTGCACACAACCACCGGTAGCGGGGACCCGGCTCGGGGCCGGTTGGCCCCTAGATCCCAAGCTCCTCGGTGGCCGGCGTCTCCCCTGCCGACGTACAGGTGTTGGCGACGTCGGCGGGGAGAAATATTCGCTGCTCGAGCTCGACGCAAGTTCTGCCGCTGCCGGTGACGTGGGAGATCCGATGTCCGGTGGCGGCGAGGCGGAGCTCAGCAGCGACTCCGGGGATGGTGGGCGTGCGCGTGCTGTTCTGGCTCTTGTCAACATATTAACTCAAACATATTTCGTATTTTCATCCATAATTTTGATAATTTTTCACATGACATTTGTGTCAGCCGCTGTCATAAATAGTTTTTTTCTGTAGAACACATGTTTTAGCCTGTTTTGTATTGGATTAACTATATTTGTTGTTGGTTTACTATTGTAATTTGATTTGCTCTATTTATTAAAGGTTTAAACATAATTTTTTTATTAAAAAGGAATGGTGAAATTTTCAAGTATATGTTTGACGTACAGTGTTGCCAGTTATTATTATTATTATTATCTGCCTTGCCTTTCCCAACTGGGTGGGAATCGGCTTCCAATCGAAACAGTTATCCTTTTAAGTGACGATATTTCAAAACAACTGTTTTTATAAACTAATTTCTGTCTTATTAAAAACTTTCTGTGAAATGTCATACTTGAAGACCGTTTACATTGTGTCTCTCCGCGAACAAAATGAATTGCTTATTACATCATAAAAAAAAAAAAAACAAAGCCTGGCCTGTTGGTCTAGTGGTTAGTGACCCTGACTGCTAAGCAGGGGGTCGTGGGTTCAATTCCCAACCAGGACAAATGTTTGTGTGATGGAGCATGATTATTAAAATTTGTTCTGTGTCTGGGTGTAATTTATCTATAATAATTATGTATGTATTTAGAAATATATAAGTATGTTTATCAGTTGTCTAGTACCCATAACACAAGCTCTGCTTAGCTTGGGACTAGATGGCGTTGTGTGATGGTTGAGGAATATTATAAAAAAATAAAAAATAATAATAATAATACAAGGACAAGGACAGGATGTACATTTAAGTAAGAGCCACTCAAGCGAGCTTATTTAATGCACCCCTTTTAATGGTGTTCAGGTATGCGTGGTGGCTTTAAAAAGGATTAATAAGGCATTTGCATGTACCTGAGGACCAAAAAGGGGCGTATATAGTCGACCTTTATCACCCTAAGGTTGAATGTTACCTGCATAATTTAAAATGAGGTGTATTTTGATTTTCAAGACTGATGTGACCGTTACACGCATAGATATATTAAAGAAGTTTTTAATATTTCTGTGGTTAGACGGATAGTTTTCACTCTTTGAAAAGTTTTATGTAAATATTGCCAAAAGTAGCTCAGAGTAGAATTTAGAAGTCAAATATAAGATTCTCAATGCAAAAGCCCTGTCTTGACTGGATAACAAGGGATGCTCACTCGTTGGCAAACTGACCTGACCGATCTTCGCGTAAATGACGTGAGATATGAGAAGACAAAGACAAAAAAAAAGTAAGTAATAAAATAAGGTTAACACAGTGATTAAAGGATGAAAGGAGTGATTGAAGGAGGAAGGAGGAGGAAAGGAAGGAGGAGAAGGAGAAGGTGAAGGCAGGAAGGCTGCTGCAGTGCGTGTCGCGATTTTGATTCTCGCATGGTACTAATATTCGTAAGATCTACAAGTAGTTGTCCCGGGTATGGCAGTTAAAGGTAGGCATCCACAGGTCGGCATCGTACATATCGGACGCGTCGCATCAAACGGATTTCTGTATCGGCAGCGATCGAATTGCCGACACGTACCAGCAATCGGTTGCCGATGCCACCTTCATTTGGATTTTTTTAGTGACGCTTACCTTAAATGTTAGTAAACGCATCCACGTTATAGGAAAATTTCTAATTTAAAAAAAAATACTTTCAATTATTTCAACCAATCTTTCTCGATATTGACACAGATAATAAAGCGCCCCCTATATTCATCATCGTGTCAGCAATACACAGCGTCCCATATGGAATACCAAGTGAATTCGCGAAATAACTCCGGTCGTATATGATGATGTTCGCACTACCTTATACCCTTGGGGAGTGCGTATGTTGAATTGTTGCGTACATACGTATGAGTTGTTTTGCCAACATAATCCGCCTTTTTTTTTATCGTAGTAAAATGATTAAATGAGTCCTCCCACCCAGGGCAGGGCAGGAGGGACTGTCACACTTGTACTGACTGAAATCCACGGTGTCCTTTAATAGCCCTTTACGTTCTGGGGTCACGATAGCTCGTTAGTCCCTCGACACCAGCAGGCTTTGGCCCTCTTAAAGCCCGCTCAGATTTCTGGCAGCTCTTTGAGGCGCGCATGGAACACACAGCGCCGTCGATCCGACCCGGGCATGGTCCATAATCGACAGCGAGTCAACTATACTCGCCGTCCGCATGTCCGAAAATCGTTACACTAACTTTTTCATTCTTTTCCTGATACAATACACTCTCATAAAACCCTCAATAATCTTTCTTACATTTTAAGTAGCCTACAAAAAGTTTTATCGACAAAATCTCAAGCCTACTTATGAAACCAACCTCTCTTTAAAAATAAAGTGCTCTTGACATCTCTATTACTAAACATCCTTCATTTTTTTATCACTTCGCCACGACACGCTCAAACGACAAGCATTTTGCGATTGTGTAAAAACAAATAGGTGGGCTTTTTGGGACAAACCCACCACACTATTCCCAAGCCACTGCAACTCCACAACGCCACAATCAACAGTTGCAACCACCAGAAAAAAGTAGAGACAATGAAGCTCGACGTGTCTTTGAGAATAAAGATCATGGCACATTATACCAGTAGCTGCACAGCTGCAGCACGGCGTCACCACGAATTTTAGCTACGGCTAGCCGAGCGTGCGAACCGCGCGACGTCCGCGAGGTGTAAGCTCACAGTCCGCGCGCCGTCTGCGAGGTGCAAGCTTGCTGCCACCTTGCACATAATTGTTATTAAAGCATTTGTTTCGGCGCGCTGTTAACACGCCGTCTGCTCGATTGCAGCGCGCGGCCTGCGAGGCGAGTTGTATGGTAGCTGTAAGCGCGCCGACTCCCCATCCTTGGATTTTTCATATTGACATTATGAAATATATTATACGACACATGATTTAAGGCTCTAATTTCGACTGGCCTGTTGGTCTAGTGGTTAGTGACCCTGACTGCTATTCCGGGGGTCGTGGGTTCGATTCCCACCCAGGACAAATGTTTGTGTTATGAGCATGATCATTTGTTCTGTGTCTGGGTGTAATTTATCTATAATATGTATGTATTTACAAATATTTAAGTATGTACTAAGTATGTCTATACCAGTTGTCTAGTACCCATAACACAAGCTCTGCTTAGCTTGGGACTAGATGGCGTTGTGTGATAGTTGTGGAATATTAATTTGAATGTAAAAATGAAAATGAAATATTAAAATTTACTAAAGAACTAGTAGCACCTCTATTAGCTCATATAATCAACTTATGTATAGCCGATGGAATATTCCCAAACAAACTCAAAACAACTATAATAAAACCACTCTTTAAAAAAGGTGACAAAACTAATATGGAAAATTACAGACCAATCGCAAAAATTCCGATAATTTCTAAGATATTTGAGAAAGTGATATATAACTGTTTATACGCATTTTTCGAAAAGAATAAATTATTTTGCATAGAACAAAAGGGTTTCCGAAAAAACACTACGATAAATATGGCAATATTTGACTTGTTGACTACCGTTATGTCATCTGTAGATAAAAGAAATCCAGTCTGCGCAATTTACACTGACATGACCAAGGCTTTTGACCATGTGGACCATACCATTCTGTTACACAAATTACATAGCTATGGTATAAGGGGGAACGTCTTAAAGTTAATTGAATCATACCTCAGTAATAGACAGCAATGCACAGAAATCCGTAAGATATGTCCAAAAACTAAACTAGAAAGAGTATATATGTCAAAGCCTAGACACGTAAAATATGGCGTCCCACAAGGTAGCGTACTGGGTCCGCCACTTTTTTTAATATTTATTAACGATCTCCCGGAAGCAACCACCAACAAAATGGTTCTCTTTGCAGATGACAGTACAGCCATTATAAAATGCACTGATCCAAATACTTATGAGAATGACATCAACACTTGTTTAACTGACATAATTAATTGGCTTAATAATAATAGTCTTGTTATAAACCTCAATAAAACAAAAGTCATGCATTTTTATCAACGGTGTGAAAATCCTCAAATTAATATTCTCTACAAGGGTTGTAATATTGAAGAGGTGGATAGGGCTAAGTTTTTGGGCATTACTATTGATCATCAACTTACATGGAAGCCTCACGTAGAAGAACTATGTAAAAAACTGAGCAAATCCGCTTACGCTCTCTATCAACTCTCAAAGAAAGTGAACAATCAAGCTCTTTTAGTTGCCTATCATGGACTAGTTGCCTCCGTGTTGCGATATGGAATTATTTTCTGGGGTCAGTCTACTGATAGAGAACTAGTATTTAGGTTGCAAAAGAGATGCATCAGGTCAATGTGCGGTCTGAAGATAACTGATAGCTGTGTTCCCCATTTCAAGTCCCTAAAAATTCTAACCTTACCTTCTTTATACATACTGGAAACGGCCTTGTTTGTGAAATGTAACCCTCAATTATTCCTAAAAATGTCAGAGGTCAGAATAAATCCAATAAGAACACAGTACATAAATAAATTATGCCAAGCTAAATGTAAAACTGCATTAATGCGAAAAAGTATTTTTGGTATTGCCCCTCGAATTTATAATAAAGTACCGAATGATATTAAAAATATGACTGTAGTACAATTTAAAAGGGCACTTAAGGAAATATTACTAACAAAATGCTACTACACGATTGACGATTTTCTAAATGATGATTCACTTACTGATGGACATACATAATATTACTTTGATTGAATTGATTATAGTATTAAGGTTTGACATGCTTGTAATATTCTAATTTATTTTTTTGACTTTTCTGTGATTCTTATGAGGCTGACATGTAATTTCCTAAATAAATTATTCCTAAGTAATTTTAATACAGCAATGAACATATTGTACACTTTGCATACCCATGTCGGTAAAATGTGGAGAACTTAATTATAAAGAAATAACACCTATGTACTAACCCATGTTTGCAAAGAAATAAATGATTTGATTTGATTTGATTTGATTTGAATGACAAGTTAAGTGCTGGGTTGGAGCCATGCCGTTGCCGTGCCGGTATAGTGTGCCATGACCTTTAATTTACCTGTCTTGGATCTTACAACGAAATTAATCAGAAAAGGAATAGTGGAGGAGGAAATAGAAGGGCTCCTTTTCGTGGACATGTGGACAGCGAGTACTGGGTGGCTTGACGTCCGATCATGGACCATGCCCGGATTGACGGCGCGTCTTCTTCCACACGCGACTCGACGAGCTGTCAGCAATGTGACGGAGCTATAGAGAGCCAACTCCACTCAGGGTGGACTCATTTGAGGATTTACCACGAAAAAAAACGTGGATAGATGTGGCATAATTAAAAACATTTAATGATAGACAAAATCTACAAATATCATCTAACTAGCTTGTTCTAAATATTCTCCAATCTACACTAATATTATAGAGAAGAGGAAAGTTAGATTTGTATTTTGTGTTTGTAACGAATAAATTCAAAAACTACTAAAAAAATTCACCATTACAAAGCTACATTTACCCTGAGTAACATAGGCTAATATCATGTCCACCCGTGTGACGCAGCTAGTCTTTCCGGTGGAAGGGTGGAAGGTGGGTCCAGAGTGGAGCGAACCTGCGAGACTGAGTGGAGCGAAGGGGCCGGTGGCGAGCGAAGCGAGCCGGCGACCTCCGTAGCGTAACGAAGGTTGAGAGGGTGAAGCGTAACTCAGGGGTGACGACAAGCAAACTAACAAGTAACTCTCATGAGTAGGGCAAAAGTACCAAGCCTCCCCTTTTTGGCCTCCCCCTCTCCCAATAGTATCTCAGAAACTAAGAGACCCGTGTTTTGTTTTGCAGCAGCTAGTCTAACAAAGCTACTGCCAATCTAACCTTAACAACGCTACAAAATTCAAATGCGTATCCAATATTTAACTCACAAAAAAACCTTCAAGATTACTTTAAAAACCGCGAAGAGATCTCAAAAAGGAAAGAGCCCTTACCGTATCTATTACTAAACCTCCTCTTTCTGTAACGCGGTGAGGAAACGAGTGGAATTAAATTAATTATTTGTAGCCAGACGTCCGCCCCTTCCCGGCAGATGGTACAAAATGAAAGGGAAAAGTTTGAAGCGGGGCGGGACAATTGGGTTTTTTTTTTTTTTTTTAATAAATCTTTTGTCTCTTGAAGATAAGGCTGGACGTGTGTTTGTTTTGGCTTATGTTTAACTTACCACCAGATATAGTAACATATACAACAGACAAAAATAGTAAATGATCACCAAAATGAAACCCGCATTTTAATGTAAAATTAAAACCAGTTTTAACATTTCGCTATCCTATCATTGTCAACCCAAAAGTAGTAAATGATCACCAAAATACGTTCACTAAAATATGTCATAACGAGGTGTAATAAAAAAAAAATTTACCTAAGCAGGGTCGACGAAGCCCCGCTTCGCGGGGTATCTATTTCTGTGTACAAGGTTTAAAGGAACCTAACCAAACCGAACTTCGGGGTGTCCCTGAAATCTTACTAAAGCGAGTTTTAGATTTGGTGCACATTCAGTATAGATTTGGTGATCATTTACTATATTTGGTGTTCGAATACAATTTGAAGTGTAGTAGCTAAGGGTATCAAAGCATCCCCACCGTCGTATCTCCACGTTGTCGTCGTGGTGGGGCTTGTGGTTTCAATGATCTCTGGGCCCCTGCGCTCAGAGGGAGAAACCAACCAAGAGGGATACACCGCTCCACCACGTGTTCCTCTGCTTATCAGAGGGCACAGTGGTTGGAGTAAGAGCGGGCCCGGTGTGCACTAACCCTGCCACCGGGCAGGTAAGAGGAGGTCTTGCACTCCCGCCTCCTCTTGCCACCGCTATTCTCGTAGCCCCGAAGATTATCATGATCACGTCTATGACTTTCGACGGGGGTCGAGGGCCTTGGCTTAACCGCCCGGGCCGCGAGGAAGAAAACCTCTATAAAAAATTACCCCGAACCTCCAAGCGGCGGCGCACCGCGAGGGAGGTTGACAGCTTGGTTGACGGGTAGCTGTGGGGAAATCAGCCGTTAGTGCGAACCCCGTATTATTGGTTGGTTGGTTGGAACTTTATTTACTCGTGGGAACAATATGGATACATTTTTTGAAAATAACCCCGATACCCCGGCAGTCGCCGCAGAGAGCCAGGGTGGCTCACGTGCCTGTGGGGAGGAGTCGCTGGACTTGTCCAGCACGTCCTCCTCACCGGCACCGAACAACGAGCGGGCACAGTGTGCCGCTCCGAATGAGGAGACGACGATGGTGCTAGAGTCGGAGTCCGACTCTGCATCGGACGCCATCAGCTCCCGGAGCTCAGCTTCAGGGAGCGCGGAGAAGGGACGGAGGGACTCGGACCGTAGGTCCGAGTTCCTAAAGCGCCGACGAACGAAGGGCGTTATATCGTCGTCGGAGGAAGGGCTTGCTTCGGCCCCTAAGATCCCCACGAGCGTGCGGGGTAAGGGCCGAGGCAAGACTTCGGGGAGAGGGCCCTCCCTTGGAGAGCCCAACACAAGTCTGGCCTCGAACGAGGCCAAACTGAAGGAGGTCGTGGCGGCTGCGATGCGCGCAGTGGCCATGAAGAGAAGAAAGAAAACACGCGAGGACGCGATCGCGGACGCCATGACCTCCATCGTGGCGGCGGCGCGCATTTATGGCGAGACTCCGTCCGCAAGGGACGATTTGTCCGACCTGCGGACGGAGGTCACCCGCCTGACCGCCGCCATAGGGGCTCTCCAACAGGAGAACGCCACCCTGAAGGCGGAATTGGCCGGCCTCCAGGCGGCCGGACGTAGAGAGGCACCACCGGGGAGCCCCAAGGAGAAAAGCCGGCCAGCGCCGGGGGAGAACCCAGTTCTCACCCTGGTGCGGCAGGAGCTGGCCGCCTTTGAGCGGCGGTTCTCCGTGCTGGAGAGCCGTGTGCTGCGGCCCCCGCTGGCGTCTTCGTATGCGGCCGCGGCCTCGGCCGCGATGAACTCCCCCCCGACGGCGAGACCGCCTCAGGCGAGGACGGCCCCGGTGCGGACCGCCCCTGCGCAGACGCCCCCGGTGCGGACGGCCCCTGCGGGGGCGAGGACGGCTCCAGCCGCGCCAAGCCAGGCTAGGCCGGGCCCTTCGGAGTCGTCGCGGCCGACCTCGACCCCGACCTCGACCTCGACGCCAGCGACGCCAACACTGGCGGCCAAACGAGGGGCCCAGGCAGATCGCCGGCCGCCCCAGCAGCAGCAGCCTACTCCAGAGGCTTCTCCGGCCAGCGCCGATTGGCAAGTGGCCGGGGAGAGGAGGAAGGCTGCCAAGGCGGCCAGATCCAAGAAGCGGAGGGAGAGGCGGCGACAGCGCAAGGAGCGCGACGTCGCGGCGCGATTGCGCGCCCCTAAGACCGCGGCTGTGGTCATTACACTGCAGCCGGACGCGGTCAAGAGGGGTGTGTCGTACCGCGACGTGCTCGCGAAGGCGCGGGAGGCGATAGACCTCGGGGAGCTCGGCATCGCCGGCGGCCTCCGTTTGCGGGTCACTGCAACGGGGGCCCGCATGTTGGAGCTCCCCGGCGCGGCCAGTGGCCCCACCGCTGACGCTCTGGCCGAACGGCTCAGAGCGTCCAAGTGGGTAACCACGCGGCATGCGTCTGCACCTCGGAGGTGGACCGCAGCGATAGGTGCTTCCACTGCGGTCAGCCCGGTCACAAGGCCGGCTCGTGCTCCGCCCCGCCTCACTGCTTCGCATGTGAGGCGGCTGGCAAGCCGGCCGATCACCGGGCTGGGGGCAAGTCCTGCGCTCCACCCACCGAAGCCAGGCGCAGAGGTAGGCCCTCTGCCGCCGCCGTCACCGCCGCCACCGCCACCGCCGCCGCCGCCGCTCCCGCTGCCGCCGCCGCCGCCGTGGCTGCGCCCTCGCAGGGGGCCCTGGAGGAGGCTGCAATGGATTCAGAATAATGTCTCCATTGCGCTTCCTCCAGGCGAACATCAACCACTGCGCCGCTGCTCAGGATCTTTTGCTCCAGAGCATGGCGCAGTGGTTGATAAATGTCGCCGTGGTCGCCGAGCCGTATTTTGTCCCGCCCAGGAACGACTGGGTAGCGGACCTGGACGGCTCGGTGACCATTATTTCGTCGGCCGCCGCCGGTACCCCGCCCCTCGATCGTGTCGAGAGAGGGCGCGGGATCGTCGCAGCCCGGTTCGGGGAGATCGTCGTGGTAGGCGTATATTTCTCCCCGAGCCGAACTCTCGCCGAGTTCCAGGACTCCCTTGTGGAGCTGGGAGACGTCGTCGTCGCATTCGGTTCCCTCCCCGTGCTCGTCCTCGGGGACTTCAACGCCAAGAACGTGGCTTGGGGTTCCCGGTACACGGACGTTGCGCGGGGCAGGTTGCTCGAGCACTGTGCCCTGGCGCAGGGCCTGGTCATTGAGAACCGGGGTTCTGTCCCCACGTGCGTGCGGTGGACGGGCGAATCGGTGGTAGACGTCACGCTTGCCAGCGCCGCCCTGTCGCCGCGCGTCACCGACTGGCGCGTTGTGGAGGAGGCGGAGACTTACTCCGATCACCGGTATATCCGGTTTGACGTCTCCGCCCAGACCCCAGACGCGCCGGTCCGACGGAACCCAAGTGGTCCGCGATGGGCGCTGAAACAGCTGGACCGGGAGCTATTCCTGGAAGCCTCGATCGTGCAGGCCTGGGTGTCACCACCGGACAGTAGGCCTGCCGACATAAACGACGAGGCCGAGTGGTTCCGGGAGGCCATGTCGGAGATCTGCGACGTGGCCATGCCCCGGGTCCGGCAAGGACGCGCCCGGCGTCAGCTTTACTGGTGGTCGCGCGAGCTAGCATCGCTGCGCGAGGCGTGCGTTGCCGCGCGACGCCGGTACTCCAGGCTCCGCAGGCGCCGCAACCGACCTCCGGATGCGGCCGCCGTGGAGGCGGAGCTACACGAGGGCTACAGGGCAGCGAAGGCCGCCCTCCGCGACGCAATCTTGCGGGCCAAGGAACAGGCCCGCAAGGAGTTGCTGGAGACTCTGGACAGGGACCCATGGGGCTGGCCGTACAGGTGGGTGCGCGGAAAGCTCCGCCCCTGGGCCCCCCCGTTGACGCAGAGTCTCCAGCCTCAGTTCGTGGAGGACGTGGTGAGCGCCCTGTTCCCATCGCGAGGGGAGCATGCTCCCCCGCCCATGGCAGCTCCGCCTCGGACGGAGTCTGACAGTGAGGGCGAAGCTGACGCGAACGCGGACCACAGCGACGACGACGTCTACGACGCTCCAGAGGTGACCGAGGTAGACCTGAGAGTGGCGGTACAACGGCTCAAAGCCAAGAATACCGCCCCAGGACCCGACGGCCTGCCAGGAAAAGCCTGGGTCCTGGCCTTCGGGACTCTCGGGTCTCGACTGGGGGGGCTCTTTAGCGCGTGTTTGGCGAGGGGCCAGTTCCCGCTTCGTTGGAAGACGGGGAAACTGGTCCTCATCCAGAAGCCCGGGCGCCCTGCGGACTCTCCGTCCGCATTCCGGCCCATCGTGCTGCTCGACGAGGTGGGCAAGCTCTTTGAGAGAGTAATTGCAGACCGCCTCGTCGGGCACCTAAATCGGGTGGGCCCGAACCTGTCGGAGAGCCAGTTTGGCTTCCGCAGGGGGCGCTCTACGGTGGACGCCATCATGCGCGTTAGAGCCCTCACGACGGGGGATGCAGTGGCCCGGGGCAGGGTCGTCGTGGCGGTGTCCTTGGACATCTCCAACGCCTTCAACACCCTGCCCTGGAGTTGCAACAGGGAGGCACTCCGGTATCACCGGGTGCCGACCTACCTCCGTTGCACGGTCGAGGACTACCTGACGGACAGAGCCGTCATCTACCCCGGTCACCGGGGAGAGTGGAACCGGCGAGAGATGTCGTGCGGTGTCCCACAGGGATCGGTCTTGGGACCGCACCTGTGGGACATCGGTTTCAACTGGGTGCTGCGCGGCGACCTCCCTCTAGACGTCAGCGTAATATGTTACGCTGACGACACGCTCGTCCTGGCGGAGGGAGTGTCGCACCAGGCGGCGGCCGACTTGGCGACGCGGGCGGTTGCGATAGTCGTCGAAAGGATCCGGCAGTTGGGACTCGAAGTGGCGCTGCACAAGACAGAGGCCATGTGTTTTCATGGCCATCTGAATGCGCCACTGACAGAGTCCCACATAACGGTGGGGGGGGTTCGCGTCGGCGTCGGGGGTACGATGAAGTACCTGGGACTCGTCCTCGACAGCCGATGGAACTTCGGGGAGCATTTCTCCCGTTTGGCCCCAAGGCTGAACCGGGCATCAGCCGCCCTCGGGCGGCTCCTGCCCAATATCGGCGGGCCAAACGCTTCCTGCCGGAGGTTGCACGCTGGCGTCGTGCGGTCCATGGCCCTCTACGGGGCCCCCGTGTGGGCCCTGAGCATTCGGACGCGGCCGGCAAAGCTGGTCGCATGCCAGAGGGTCATGGCAATCCGAATGATCCGAGGATACCGCACGATCGCCGGCGAATCGGCCAACCTGCTTGCCGGATCACTGCCCTGGGATCTGGAGGCGACTGCCCTCCTGCGCGTCTATGAGTGGCGCGTGGAGGCGCAGCGTCGGGGTGTATCCCCGCTGCCTCGAGAAGTCGAGGCGCGGCGGGAAGAGCTCCGGCGCGATCTTAGGGCAGTTTGGAGAGAACGACTGTCGCAACCGAGGTACGGGCTAGCCGCAATCGCGGCTGTAAGACCCCTCTTTGAGGAGTGGCTGGATAGGTCCCACGGCGTCCTCACCTACCGCATGACACAGGTCCTCACCGGACATGGCAGCTTCGGGAGGTACCTGTGCATGATAAAAAAGGAGGAAACGCCCGGGTGTCACCACTGCGAGGATCGCCCGGAGGACACGGTGGAGCATACGGTGCAGGACTGCCCAGCTTGGGCGGAGCACCGCCGTGTCCTCACTGCGGCGATAGGCGGAGACCTCTCGCGCCCGGCATTGGTTGCGGCCATGCTGCGGGGCGAGACGGAGTGGGAGGCGGTCGCCTCCTTCTGCGAAGCAGTCATGCTCGCGAAGGAGGAGGCGGGCCGCTTGAGGGAGAGGATACCGTCCTCCCTCCGCCCGAGACGCAGTGGTAGACGCCCACGGCGACGGATGTCGCGGGACGATCTCCGGCCACCGTAGGCGCGGGCATGCGGGCGGCGAGTAAAGGGCAACTCGCTGCCCGACCATGAACCATGCCCGGGTCGACGGCGCGTTGTGTCCCACGCGCGCCTCAAGGAGCGTCAGCATAGTGACGGGGCCCCCCTATAGAGGGCCACAGTCCTGCCGGGGTTGCGGGACATACGTATACCGCGACCCCGGCACACAAAGGGCTACCGAAGGACACCGTGGATTTTAGTCAGTACAAGTCTGACAGTCCCTCCCGCCCTGCCCGGGGTTGGAGGACTCATTTGATGACTTTGCCACGTAAAAAAAAAAAAAAAAAAAAAAAAGGGTATCAAAGCATTTTATGGTGGTAATTATATTTAATCCCGTTTGTTTTGAGTTTTTCTGTGAATATTTAAGAGCGTGTATCCAAACAGTTGGCAACGTCGGAAAAAGCTGTCAAATATTTACAAGTTTTAAATAATTTGGCAAATTTACTGTGTGAAAATAAAAATATGGCTGTGTAGTGCACTGAAAAGTTGATTCATCATCATCATATCGGCCTAGGATCACCCACTGCTGGGTAGGCCTTCCCTTTTTGTTGGCATTTCTATCGGTTCTGTGCGTCTCTCATCTATTTATTCCCCGCGATCTTGACGATTTCGTCAACAAAAAATTGATTATGAATTGCAATTAAAACCCATAATTTGATGTTGTAACTGACTCCAATGTAAAAAGGTATTTTGCAAGTTCCCAAATACATTTTTTACATCTAAAATTTATATATTCGGCGTTACGGTATTAATTATTGCATTTCCAATGAATTTCTTAGTGTAGTACACGGCCATATTTCTTGTTTTCACTTTTTTAGAAACTTTGCCAAATTAAAAAAAACTTGTAAATATTTGACAGCTATTTGCGACGTTGCCAACTGGTTGGATACACGCTCTTAAACTATGATACATAAATCATATGTTTTTGCGATTGTTTACATTATTACGTAATTTGAAATTAAAAATAATTTCCACCAATAATTCCGTCTATAAAAACCTGAAAATTCAAGAAGCTGCCCGACTTTTTCAACCGTATTTCACAATCAACATAATCGAGGGACGCTTGCATATTTCCACGCGTTGCTAGGGACACCCCACAATGGTGGATTAATATTTACGCCCCCTCAATGATATAGTACTCCAGATAATAGCGTATGAATCTATAAGCAAGGTCGTACGGTTTTTAGAAAGTGCTTTAAAACAAGCAATTTCACAGCATCAATAAATTGCAAATCTTATTAATCCGTCTTTTTTTACCGACTTCAAAAAAGCAGGTTATTTATCATCATCATCATCATCTCAGCCATAGGACGTCCACTGCTGAACATAGGCCTCCCTGTTAGATCTCCACATCCGGTTGGAAGCGACCTGTATCTAGCGTCTTCCGGCGACCTTTATAAGGTCGTCTGTCCACCTTGTTGGTGGACGTCCTACGCTGCGCTTGCTAGTCCGTGGTCTCTACTCTAGTACTTTTCGACCCCATCGGTCATCTGCTCTGCGAGCAATATGGCCTGCCCATTGCCACTTCAGCTTGCTAATCCGGTGGGCTATATATACAACGAGCAATGGAAAGAGCTCGGAGTTTCTTTGCGGGATAAAATCCGGAACATGGATATTCGGCGAAGAACCAGAGTCACCGACATAGCTCATAAAATTTCCAAGTTGAAGTGGCAATGGGCAGGCCACATCGCTCGTAGAACTGACACCGATGGGGAAGAAAAGTTCTCGAGTGGCGACCACGGACCGGAAGACGCAGGCAGGCCTCCCACTAGGTGGACCGACGACATCGTCAGGGTCGCGGGCAACCGATAGATGCAAGTTGCGAATTGTCGTTCGGCGTGGCGGTCTAAGGGGGAGGCCTATGTTCAGCAGTGGACGTCTTCCAGCTGATGATGATGATGATGATGATGATTCACTTTATAACCTTGTCTCATTCTAGTCTAAATAAATTATTTTAAGAACCGAGTCAAATTAGAACCTATTTTCTAATGAAAGAGATAAAAATAGACCGATAAGATATTTCATGAATAGAAAATGAGTGAAAATGGAATTCGTTGGAATATTCTGAGTGAAATTGAATCTAGAGATAAAATGAGAAGCTTCGACAAATTAGTAGATAATATTCAGTTGGGACACAGCCTCATCTCTGTGAGTGGGGCCGTAGTCCATCACGCGGTCAAAATGCGAGTTGGTAGATGTCACAAGTCACAAGTCTTCAACTTTATAGATTTTTTTAATTATTCCCGTTGGATCCCACTTTTGAATCCCACTTGAATATTTTTCCCGTTGCATGGATCCCACAAAAAAATTAAAATAATAATAATATATTCCACAACTATCACACAACGCCATCTAGTCCCAAGCTAAGCAGAGCTTGTCAGCATAATGACGGGGCCCCCCTCTCAGAGGGCCAAAGCCTGCCGGGGTCGCGGGATTATTTCCTTACCGTGACCCTGGAACAGAAAGGGCTATTGAAGGACACCGTGGATTTTAGTCAGTAGAAGTCTGACAGTCCCTCCCGCCCTGCCCGGGGTTGGAGGACTCATTTGATTTTACCACGCTAAAAAAAAAAAAAAAAAAAAAAAAAAAAAAAAAAAAAAAAAAAAAAAAAAAAAAACTAAGCAGAGCTTGTGTTATGGGTACTAGACAACTGATAAACATACTTATATATTTCTAAATACATACATATTATAGATAAATTACACCCAGACACAGAACAAATGATCGTGCTCATCACACAAACATTTGTCCTGGGTGGGAATCGAACCCACGACCTGCGGCATAGCAGTCAGGGTCACTAACCACTAGACCAACAGGCCAGTCCCAAATTGATTCCCCTAACAAAAGAAAAACGTTTTATTCCCGTTGAATCCCAAAAACTATTCCCGTTGGATCCCACATATTTTAAAAAATCTGAATGCGAGTACTTTCAACGACATAATTGTTCTTGTTTTTAGAACTTATTTTAGTAAATTCATAAATTAGTAACAGAGAATAAGTCTATAAAATCAAAGTAACACTTTTCTTCTGATATGTACACATTTTGTCATAACGTGGAATTCAACGGGAATTAAAAATGGGATTCATCGGGAATACCTAAAAAATGGGATCCAAAAGTAGGATTTAACGGGAATAATTCGATTTTTTTTAGCGTGGTAAAATCATCAAATGTGTCCAGGAATGAATCCAGGGAAGAGCGGGAGGGACTGTCAGACTTGTACTGACTTAAATTCACAGTGTCGTTCAATAGCACGTTCCGGGGTCACGGTAATTCGTGAGTCCCGCGACCCCGGCTGGCTTTGGACCTCTAAAGGAGGACATTATGCTGACACTCCTTGAGGAGTGCGTGGAACACAACGAGCCGTCGACCCGGGCATGGTCCATGGTCGGACAGCGAGTCGCCCATTACTCACCACCCGACTGCCTATCCCTTCGGGGATTTCAAGCGTTATTATAATGTAATCATGAAAAGCAAACAATTTAAATCGACCTCATCTTGAACAAGGGAAGTCTTCCCAAATTAGTTTTGTTGAATTATAACAAAATTCAACTTTTGCCGTTACAATATCGAATGCTGATACTTCCCAGATTTAAATAAACAAAGTTTGATAACTTTTGGTATTGGAATTCTACTCTTAGAATGTTTTCTTGCCAAGGAATATCTTTAGAGGTTACCGCGGCCCCGTAACGTGATGAGCATTTTCTGCTGAGGGAATAAATTTTAAGATCTGGAACACCTGATGTGGAACTCCAAGAGCCCAGCTACACTATAACATATATAGGAATCACTTCTTAGCAAGAGTAGTTTAGTCTGATGGGCATTTCCTGTTGACTTCCAAAATTAAAAGATCTGGAACGTCTGGAATCGTCACACCCGTCCCGTTGTTTTCCCGTCCCCAGGCTCTAAGAATTCGACATCAGACGTTTCAGATCTTCGATTTTGACGACCCCATTGCCGCTGGCATAAGCAACAGGATCCACGTACGAAGTCGCGGGCAGAAGCTAGTTATTATATATTTGTATTTTTTGCAACATTAACGTTCTTATTAAAAATAGATGGCACCATGTGACGCTAAATCGATTGTTGAATCTGGGGGCACGGCAGTGCCCCGCCAAGTCTCGAGCTAAACGGGCACGGCCGTACCATCTTTTCTCGAAGCGATTCGCGGCTGTTTCGCCCCCCCTATAACTTCGACGTGGACAAAGCTAGGAGTTTAGGTTTTCGGTGAATAATAGTAGGCATTAGAACAAGCTTGAGTTCGAAATTACATGCCAATTGAATGAATAGTTTAGGAGTTACGGTCGATCAAAGTTACACCATTTTGTCACTCACTCACTGACCGATCATCAAAAATCTAAGGTACTTCTAGCAGACTTAGAAACTTCAAATTTTGCACCAAGATAGGTCATTAGCCACATATAAAGGAAAAATTATAAAAACATTAAAAAATTATATACCATAGAAAACAATTTTATATTTGCGGTTTGGCAAGAACATTGTGTATGGATTTTGACTGCATTGTTAACTTTGTTCGTTGTTTAAGTTAGTATTCAATTGGATGAATACATACATAGAATAGAAAGAAATAATATAAATGTAATACATAGACTATAATTAATATAAATTAATACATAAAGTTCATAATTCATTAAATTAATAAAGCTAAAACTCCATTGTATTGCGATAAATATTGTATGCGCGCTCGATAGATGGCGTTGTACCTGTCTGAATCGCGCTATGGTTTCGTTACAGAGCGCAGTCTAAGTAGTACTTTAAAATAATTCGACAATTTTCATTTTATAGCGCCATCTATCTATGAACAACCATTTCGAAACTAAAAAAATTTTGTAGCGATATTCGGAGTAGATTTATTATTGTTACTGAAACAGTTATTTAGGAAAATAGTTTATTAATATAACATAGACATAGTTACGTATCTAGTTGTTTACGTGTTATTTAGTTTAGTTATATTTATTTTGTAAGTCAGCAGATATATATTTATTTAGTTATTTGTTAGTAAGTTTAGTTCTATTTAGTTTGTTAGGTAGAGAATGGGTCCTATGCAAAAAAGTAGCTGAAGTCCAAGAAATTATGAGGACACCTAAAAAAAAGAAAGAAATACACTTACAAAAAATAAATGAGATCCCACCAAAAACATTAAATGTAAAAAATGCCAAGTCTCTCGATGCAGTCTTTCCATCGTAAAAAGTTTTGAGATCTCACAGAAGCCAAGTCCTATTCAAATTATTTTGTAGTTATAAATCAACATTTAGTAATTATATCAATAGTTTTCTTTACATTATAACTATAGTGACTTGGCAATGAGCACAAATTAACTTGCTGCCTGGAATTATGTGCAAATGTTACTGACGAGACCTGTGATCAGATTATTTGTTATGTGTGAATCATGATGGTCACTACCGACTACATGTTCCAATACAATAATTAAGAATACCTTACGGGCCATCGCTTTATGAAAGTAAATGATGAATGTTAAGAGAATATATAAAGTAAAAGAGAATGTTTACGCATGCGGTGTGTGTAACTTTCAACTCCTCCAAATATGCCGTTTTATTTGTTTTTACTTGTGCTCATTGCCAAGTCACTATAGTTATAATGTAAAGAAAACTATTGATATAATTACTAAATGTTGATTTATAACTACAAAATAATTTGAATAGGACTTGGCTTCTGTGAGATCTCAAAACTTTTTACGATGGAAAGACTGCATCGAGAGACTTGGCATTTTTTACATTTAATGTTTTTGGTGGGATAGTAAATTAATGCGAGTTAAGCCACGGACATAAGCTAGTCTAATATAATATCATTTATCATCCTCGTTATTGATGATACACTGTCAGTATGTTTAGAATTTTAAACTCTCAAATGCGTGTTGTTGTTTCTGTTCATATATAATTGGTGATCAATTCACTGTTTGTGAAAAGTTTGATTTTACCAAATAAATTAAAGGCGCTCCCTCACCGCGAGCATTCACCTGTAATGTATCCCGTATTTAACAAAAGTCTTAGGCATTCCACAAACACTAGATTCTTCCGATGATCCTGCTCCATACGATTTGCATGTTATTTAGCAGAGAGCGACGCATTGCGACCCCATTTCTAGGAATCAAAGATTACTCCCAGTCTGATTTGAAAGACAAAGGCATCTCCTGTAACGTAGTCGCATTGAAAATTGAATATTAACAACGTTTACAGTACTTGCTTTGCAATTATTCATAGTATAGCAATTTTAAATAATTTTGCTGAAAATAGTATAGGTTTTTTTGATACTCCGAGACGTAACGTAACGTAAACATTACGTAGCTGTTATGTAGACGTAGCGTAGATGTAGTGTAGACTTAACGTAGACGTAATAGATGTAACGTTAAAGTAACGTAAAACTAGCGTAGATATAACGTGAGTAAATAAAAAAAATGAAAACATTTTATGTAACTTTGCTCTACTCTGGAATCTTTCCTGTATTATGGGTGCATTGTCAAACACAGAAACTCACAAACACTCAGACCCAGAAAAACTTCGCGACACGAGCACTTAATCAATAGGCTGAGCTGAGCAGCAGTCAATCAGTAAGCTCAGTAGCTTAGCCAACCGTGCAATCTATAGTACTCGTATAACTCTAGAGATACAATTTCGGCGTCATAGCACGAAAAGCGTAGGTATTTTACCTTTGAAATAACCTTATTCAATGAAAAAAATAAAGATATTATTAAGAAAATAAATAAAACCAAAATATAAAAATAAACAAAAAAAGAAAATCGAGTTTTCTCAAATTCATAGCCGACATTTTTGCTCGATTCTAAACGAATTTCTACCACGCACAAGATATCAAAAGACCTTTTAATAACGATAATGTTGCCTAAACTAATATTATATTATACCCTAAGTACTATTTTTCCACCTAAGTAAAGTGAAAAAAAGAAAAAACATCATCAAACTATGGAGTCTCGCGTGACCTATCGTCGTGAAGTCTCGATATTCCAATCATTTTCTTTCATACTTACGCAATTTTCTTTTCACATTTTGTCTAATAATATGAGAAAGAAATCACCTATTTATATGATTAAATGTCACGCGTATTCATAAATAAGAAATTGGCCCCAGCAGACGTTATGTTACTTTGTGTAATTAATATGGAAAAGGAAAATATTGTGAGAAAATCAGCTTGTAAAAGAACGAAAAGTTATAAGACTTGTTGTACGGAAAAGATTCATTAACTTAGGTTGAGGTGTTTTGGACGAATATAACCATATACATATGCAGCTCTCCAGCCCCTTCTAAAAGGCCAAAGCCTGCCGGGGTCGCGGGACTTATCAAAGTCCCGTGACCCTGGAACGTAAAGGGCTATTAAAGGACACCGTGGATTTTACGCAATTTTTAGGGTTCCGTAGTCAACAAGGAACCCTTATAGTTTCGCCATGTCCGTCCGTCCGTCCGTCCGTCCGTCTGTCCGCAGTTTAGCTCAGAGACGCACAGTACTAGAGAGCTGTAATTTGGTGTAAATATACGAATTTGTTGTGCCGAAAAAGTGGTAAAATAAAATCTTGTAAAATAATTTTTTTTAGGGTACCTCCTGTACACGTAAAGTGGGGATGTTTTTTTTTTCTCGCGTACCCCTTAGTGTGGGGTATCATTAAATAGGTCTTGAAAAAATATTGATAGTTTCCATAAACAATTTTTTAATAAAAAATTTCGTTTGTGAAATGTTAAGCTTTAAAGTGCTAAATTTTGCTCGACTCGATTGTCCCCCCCCCCTCTACCAGCTAAACGGTTATGTTTGGGGGTGTGAAAAAATTCACAATAGTAGTATAAATAACGAAGTTTAAAAGAAAATTATCATGACGAAGTAGGCTTTACAACTTTACGAGTAATAGTCGACCAACTTATAAAATGTACTTGGATAACATATTTTCTTAAACAAAATGAAAAAATATCGGAGAACAAATGTTCTTCAACTGCAAATGTAAGTTTGCCAACTTTATTTTTACAGCTTTAATAGGTATGTTTTTTGGGGATAGGTAGGTTTTTATCGTCAACTATTTTTAACTAACTTTAAAAAAAGGAGGAGGTTCTAAATTCGTCGTAATCTTTTTTTTATGTGTTTTTCCCGATTTCTCAAAGACTCCTGCACCGATTTTGAAAATTCTTCTTTTTAAAATTAAATTCAGCGAATCAGTTTAGTTAGTTCGCATAAGTATTTTGATGGGCAACTACGGAACCCTACACTGTGCGTGGCCCGACACGCACTTGGCCGGTTTTTTTTTATATAATATTCCACAACTATCACACAACGCCATCTAGTCCCAAGCTAAGCAGAGCTTGTTTATGGGTACTAGACAACTGATAAACATACTTATATATTTCTAAATACATACAAATTATAGATAAATTACACCTAGACACAGAACAAATGATGATGGGATTTTTCTACTATTTAGTTTTAATTTATTCTATATTGGATTTTTTAACTGTTTAAATATTTGCTGTAATAATGAACAAGTTTAAAATTTATTGATGCTGTGTAGCTTCCGACATATTATATTTGTACGCCATTCAGGCAAAACATGACTGACATAATTTTAATCAGATGTAACATCCTGCATGCTATGTGTGTGTATACTCATGTTTTGGACAAATAAACGAATTATCTTATCTTATCTTATCTTTAGTACGAGTCTGACAGTCCCTCCCGAGCAATGAGTCCTCTGAGTCAATGAGTCCTCATTTGATGATTTTACCACGTACAAAAAAAAGTATGTAGCTAACATAAAACTGGGCCAGTATACGTCAGTTTCAAGGTCGACGTGACGACGCTAAAGTGAAGCTAAAAACTATGTACAAGTAAAATTGGTCGCTAGGGTCTGTTTTACTTAAACTAGGTCTAGAAGTTAAAGAAGATTGGAGGAATTGAGTTTGTTTAAGAACTTCGTAGTGTTTAAGAATATCACGCCTGTTTTTAACCGACTTCCTAAAGAGGAAGGTTCTCAATTGGGATGTTTATATATTTTTTTATGTTTGTTCGCGCATAACTCCGTCGCTTACAACCGATTTAAAAAAATCTTTTGTTGGAAAGGGTGTTCTTCCGTTATGGTCCCGTGGAAATTTTATCAAAATAGGACTAGCAGTTTTTGAAAAATCAATAAAATCAGCAAAAACCTAAAAAAAATTCAACATTGTCTGCACCGATTAATCCGAGTTTTTTTATCCGATTTGTATAATTATTTTTTTGTTTGATGCAGTATACCTGCCATTAGGTCACATAAAAAATTCATTCAGTGGGCGGTATGAAGGGAGCGACTGTCGCAAACGATCTCCGGCCAATAGGCGCGAACAATGGGCGAAAAACTGCAGTTTTTATTTAGGTACTATATTTATTAAACACAATGAATGAAGCTATACGAATCTATGCCTTGCATACCTTTAATACCCATTCCTTGAGAACCGATGACTACAGAAATATCTACCTACATTTTGTACCAGATCTGTAGTTATGAGTCATGTTTCACCCGAGCGAAGCCGGGTTTTCATCTAGTATATTATAAACACAGAAATATAGGTAAAAATCTATACATATAATAAAACTGTAGAAAAGTAATTTTTGTACATTACAAAAAAACTCAAAAAATATAGCAAGGGTGTTAAAGGACAACCAATAGAACCCATTTCTAGCATTTTTAGAATTTTTGTCTGTTTGTCTGTATGTCTGTTTGTCTGTTTGTATGTTTATTTGTGCGGGCATCACGTAAAATGTACGAAAGCTATGTAGATAACTTTAATACACAACGACTGACCGTAACTTGAAGAACAATTTAGTTTTTGTTTCATTGAAATCGGTTTAGTCTATCAAAAGATATTTGAATTTAAAGTGTACCAGAAATAAAATTACGGTCAGTTCACACCGAGACGCACAGTTCAGTAGCGCGATCTAGCTTCGACATATTTGGTGTGGAGTGGAGTGGTGTGGAGCGGAGTGGAGTAGAATAGAGTAGAGTGGAATGGGATAGGATGGCATGGAATGGCATGGAATGGCATGGGATGGCATGGAATGGCATGGAATGGCATGGAATGGCATGGAACGGATGGAATGGCATGGAAAGGCATGGAATGGCATGGAAGGGCATGGAAGGGCACGGTCTGGCACGTCAGGGCATGGCACGGCATGGCACGGCATGGTATGGCATGACACGGCATGGCATGGCACGGCACGGCATGGGATGGCATGAAACGGCATGGGATGGCACGGCACGGCATGGGATGGCATGGAACGGCATGGGATGGCATGGAACGGCATGGAATGGCATGGGATGGGATGGAATGGCATGGAACAGAATAGAACAGAATCATTTATTTGCATTGATCGGGTATTAGGAAAATAGTCATACAAAAACCTTAGAGAAATAAAATCTTTTTTATTTGTTTTGGAGTTTTAACTCTTTTTTTCGCTTTACGTTCACGCGCGCTGGAATAGGATTTAGAGTAGGTTCCATCAATTTTTTTTCCATACCAACATTCATTTAATTCATTAAACAATATCGAAAATTCAAATCGATAAACAAACTACTCTAATCCAGTAGCAATTGAATGGTACTGCCTTTGAACGACAGAGGGCGTTTATTTCAAACACGTCAAATATTCTTGAAAAATCTAAGAAACCTCTAAATATAGGGTTGATATGAAAAACGTGGCGAGAATAGCGCTTCGCACTAATGCCTTTGTCAAACTGACAGACGAACCGAATGCGTGGCGTAGCGTTTTTGTTTGTAATGTATGGAACTGTTTGAAGCCTGTCACATAAAGTGATCCGATACTCTTTTCGCATTTCGCTTTCGCATTTTTATATGACATGATTCGGTTCGGTTCGCTATCGCCTGTCTGTTTGACAAAGGCCTTAAAAATACATTGTTAAATTCCGACATCCACGCGAACGAAGTCGCGGGCACAGCTAGTAAATACATAAAAAAGTATACTTATCAGGTTATGTGACGACACAAAACTCAAACTAAAACTGTATGTAAGTAAAAGTCGTTAGGGTTTATTTTACTTTAACTAGACCCTAAAGTTAAAGAAGACTGGAGGATTTATAATATTTGTTCAAAAATTAGGCTTATGTTAAGCCTCCGAGCATTTATTAAGGACACACACGAGTTGCTTTGAAGTCATCATCTACCTAGCCTTTTCCCAACTGTATTGGGGTTGGCTTCCAGTCGAACCAGATGCAGCTGAATATCGGTATTTTACATGGAGCAACTGCCTATCGGACCACCACAACCCAGTAACTGGGTAATACGATACCCTATGGTAAGACTGGTTGACAGACTATAGAGCTTCCCACTAATAGTAACGACTGTCAAAGATCTACAAATGACAGCTGAGATCAACGGCTTTACGTGCTTTCCGAGGCGCAAAAGAAATACAGCCAATAAAACACGAGAATTTATTTCTTAGAAGTCGTCTTCTGCCTAGCATTTCCCCAAATATATTTGGGTCGGGTTCCAGTCGAACCAGATGCAGCTGAATATCGGTATTTTACGTGGAGCGACTGACTATCGGACCACCACAACCCAGTAACTGGGTGATACGATACCCCATGGTAACACTACACTTCAGACTAATATAACGACTGTCAAAGAACTACAAATGACAGCTGGGACCAACGGCTATATTGTGGTTTCCGAAGCACGGAGGAAACTCTGCAATTCATTGTCATCATCATCAGCCTATAATGTTCCCACTGCTGGACCATAGGCCTCCTCTCTGTGAGAGGGAGTGGGCCATAATCCACCACGCGGGCCGAGTGCGGGTTGGTAGATGTCGCATGTCTTTGAATTTTTGGTTCTAGGACATGCAGGTTTCCTCACGATGTTTTCCTTAATCGTTTTGAGAGCAGTGGTGATGAAATAAATTACACAAATTAATGCGGCTGGCTGAGTTCGAACCCACGACCTACAACTCGTTAGTTGGGGCCGATACACTGGGCCTCCACTGCTACAACTCTGCCCAATACACGAGAATTTATTTATTCCATAAAAGTAAAAAGATGTAAAGCAAGTCAGCAACAATTTGAGCGAAGCTGACCGCCCAAAAAAGTGTCGAATGTACTCAAGGAGTTCTTGAGAACACTTGAGTTCACGAAGCCTCTGTTCATTTTACAACACGCCAAAAAATTACTCTTTGTTAAGGATCTTAAGGGTGACGGCTTATCGTGAAATGAATACGAGTATTTTATCCTAAGGGAAGATAAAATTCGGATAAATATTATCCTATGATATAATCTAGTTTGTAAACAATAGCACGGTTGGCGAAGCGTAGAGAAAAAAAATGTATGGCCTGCAGGAGTTTCTATGTTTGTAAACGCACAAATGATACGGGAGAAATTCTTTGTGTTTTTTCTGTGGACTGTCAAATTTGTACTGACTGAAATCGAGTCTGTCTATCCAGCAGGCCCCAACGAGATTTATCAACAGATGATAGCTGTTCATAAAGACAGTATTTTGTACCTAAAGAAAATAAATAAGACATGTATTTTTGTACCTCGACAGTTTTTGATTTAATGACGATTTGATGAAGTGTCTAGCTAGCGGGCCCCTTATGTTTTTTTTTTTTGGTATTATACTTTCAGATCGCCTAGTAGTCCTCGGAGTTAGCAACTATTATGAACCTTACAAATCCAAAATTTCGACTTTCTGCGAGTTATACTTTTGAAGATATTCGTTATTGAGACAAACGTCAAGCCAGCGGGTCTGCTGTGATCCATCAATAGCCCCTTTGCGTTCCAGGGTCACAGTTACTAATGAGACAGTCCCGCTACACTGGCAAATTACTAGTATGAGACAAAGTTTTATTTAAAATAAAAAAGCTATACGCAGTATACCAAATATCCAAATTTAGCCATCCACAAATCAACCTCGACAAGCTTAACTTAACCTCCGATGCCTGAAATATTTAGCCAAAAGCCCCTTGACCTACTCTCAAAATTAATTACGAGTAAAACCACGGGTTTTCGTGAGTATATAAAAATAAAAGTAATGTAATACTATACAGGCCGTTGTAAGGTTTCCACACCAAATTGTGAAATAGGTAAGTTAAGTAAGAGAGTATAGGTCAATGGGTAATGAAAAACTTCGTTTTATGGCGGTTATGTTTAACCGATTTCAAAATAAAGGAGGTTCTCAATAGGGTAGTTTACTCATCATCTGCTTAGTCTTTTCCCAACTATATTGGGATCGGCTTCCAGTCGAACCGGATGCAGCTGAATATCAGTATTTTACATGGAGCGACTGCCTATCAGACCTCCACAATCGTAACTGGGTAATACCATACCCCATAGTAAGACTAAGACTGGTTGTCAGACTTTTACAGCTTCTGACTAACAGTAACGACTGTCAAAGATCTACAAATGACAGCCGGGACCAACGGCTTTACGTGCTTTCCGAGGCATGGAGGAAACTCGCTATGACAGATGGTCGCCCATCCACAGACCAACCTCGGCAAGCGCGGCTTAGCCCGGAAGATCGGCCTGTGCGGCTTAAATTATTTAGCCACGATCTCCTCTTGTTAGTCGGTAGTTTACTGTTTAAATAAATTGAAAATCTATTTAGTTCATCAATTTAGAGTATTGAAAAATAACGAACACGTATTTTTTTATTTATTTAATCAAAGTTTATTAAAACAGATAAAACGCTTCGAAGTTCAGGAGTGGGACGTCATAAAGCCTGTGAAATTATACCGACCGAGTAACGTGTTTTTGCCAATTTTGGTTTACTTGACCACTGACTATGAGCAGCAGTGTATGCTGCGGGGCGAGACGGAGTGGGAAGCGGTCGCCTCCTTCTGCGAAGCAGTAATGCTCGCGAAGGATGAGGGAGAGGACGGCGTCCTCCCTCCACCCCAGCCGCAGTAGTAGACGCCCACGGCGAGGGACGTCCCAAGACGATCTCCGGCCACCGTAGGCGCGGGCATGCGGGCGGCGAGTAAAGGGCAACTCGCTGTTCGACCATGGACCATGCCCGGGTCGACGGCGCGTTGTGTTCCACGCTCGCCTCAAAGAGCGTCAGCATAATGACGGGGCCCCCCTCTAGAGGGCCAAAGCTTGCCGGGGTCGCGAGACTTATCTCATTACCGTGACCCCGGAATTAAAGGGCTATTGAAGGACGCCGTGGATTTTAGTCAGTACAAGTCTGACAGTCCCTCCCGCCCTGCCCTGGGTGTGAGGATTCATTTGATGATTTTACCACTTTAAAAAAAAGCCTGCGCTGAGAATCTCATCATCAAGTTAGAGATATCCGCGAGACTTTTTATGGAAGAGAGATCTTAAGCAAAAGCCACATCGTATCTCAAACATTACATGCGGGATAGCACAATAATACAAAGACATGTTTCAGTTGTGTGTGTCCATAGTGGAAGCCTAGGGCCTAGGTCTGTGGCAGGCGCGGTGGCGGGCGCAGTGGCGGGCGCGATCGGTGCCCAAAGTGCCAATCAAGCATTTGTTTTTTTAAATGTTATGAAAAATATCTAGTTTTAATTCCGCGACAAAAATCCAGGCTTGTTGCAGGATGCAATCCCACCCTATGCAATCATGCATATGCACATGCAGCAAAGGACCCACCCTCCCGCCCACATGCATATGCACAAGTGCAAGAAACAGAAAAACATGCCATGCAATCAAACCTATACTCGACACGTGTTTCGCCCCTCCACGGGGCATCCTCAGGAGATGTTGACTCGACAAGCGCTCGGCCTCGAATGAGCCAGTTTGACAGCTCTCGCCTCTTTATATAGCGTGGTGATGACGCATTAGTAACGGTCGATACAACCGTTATAAAGACGTTTGTATCGATCTACCTGTAATCATACTTAAAAGAGGTGATGTAATTAAGTTTGTTTGTTCATTCAACAGTGTATTATTATTATTATTATGTTTAGAGATTTCTAACTGCTCCAACACACACAACCGGAAGTTTTTATCACAAACATGGAGAATCTTATACGTGTTATTGTCGCTTAAGATTCTCCATGTTTGTGATAAAAACTTCCGGTTGTGTGTGTTGGAGCAGTTAGAAATCTCTAAACATAATAATAATAATAATACACTGTTGAATGAACAAACAAACTTAATTACATCACCTCTTTTAAGTATGATTACAGGTAGATCGATACAAACGTCTTTATAACGGTTGTATCGACCGTTACTAATGCGTCATCACCACGCTATATAAAGAGGCGAGAGCTGTCAAACTGGCTCATTCGAGGCCGAGCGCTTGTCGAGTCAACATCTCCTGAGGATGCCCCGTGGAGGGGCGAAACACGTGTCGAGTATAGGTTTGATTGCATGGCATGTTTTTCTGTTTCTTGCACTTGTGCATATGCATGTGGGCGGGAGGGTGGGTCCTTTGCTGCATGTGCATATGCATGATTGCATAGGGTGGGATTGCATCCTGCAACAAGCCTGGATTTTTGTCGTGGAATTAAAACTAGATATTTTTCATAACATTTAATGTCATGGATTTCCGCAAAGTAACGCCTGATTCCATAATTTATCATTTGTTTTTTTTTGCGGCGACTTGGTGTTGCAAAACTGAGTTATCCAGTAGTTTCTATAAATCTTGTTTAAAGAAATTCATTTTAAAAATGATTTATAGGTTATTTAGGGTTGTATACAACTAAATTATCGACCATTCTACATTATTCTACTCAAGTACAGTATATTTTTTGTAAATATGTACAAATACCTTATATTACTACTATGACACATGGTACTACTTTAGTGCATGTCCTGGTAACTAGATTGCGAAATGGTTTGATACACCTGCCAGCCGCCCGTTGTACCCGTTGTTGCCTAGCAACACGCCAGGCTCGCAATCTCGCTCATAGCTACCAGAGATGTGCTATGCAACTATGCTGCGAGGTTGTAATAGCCATGCTTCGAAACTATGTGACCGTTTCTTCCACTGATGCTACGCTATGTAGCGGTGCGAGTAAGATGTGCTATGCAGATGCGCCGCCGCAAAGTAGCTACGCGAGGAAAATGCGCAGCTCGAGCTACGAAGTATCCGTAGCACGCCTCCATAGCACGCATCCTTCTATATAAAAACACATCTTAGTTGAATCCGTGTCCAGTGCTATGCTATGTGCACCAATGAATATGATTCGTGGATATCAAACGCATCCACAGCAACGTAGCATATCAAATCTCTAGTGGAAAAGCAACCTTAGTCATTTCGGCCACGAGCGGCGATTTCATATGTTTGATATTTCCGCGTCCGCTGCCGCCACCGTGCTAGGCTCGCAGTGTATTTGAGCACTATATGTTTCTGTCGACTTCGACGACATAGCTAGATTTGTGTTGAGCCGACTTGATCTCGAACGGCTTGATAGGAAATGGAAACAGGAAATGTAATATTGTTAGGAATCAGAATTGACGCAAGATATGTTTGTTCGCGGGATTGTCTATGCCTGCCTAGTTACTGTGGCCCAACGTAAAGGGTGGTTAAAGCAACAATGTGGATTTTAGTCTATTTGAATCTGACGGTCCTTTCCGCTTCACTTATTGGTTATACCACCTAAAAAAATATACAATGTGTCCCATGGATAAGTGACCGCCCGGCGTTTTTTGAATATTTGTACAAATTACATTTATATTTGTGACTTTAGTTTTTTTTATGATTTTTTTCCTTTTTTTTGTAAAGACGCGTGAAAGATATTAAGGGGGCAGTTTTTAGATTTATTTTCAAAAAAACTGAAAAGAAGAGTTATTTTTTCTTCGAATTTTAATTTTATTTTTTAATTTAATAAATGTCTTACTACATTATATTTTTTAATTTAATAAATGTCATACTACATTTTAGTTATGTTCAATGATTTTAATTGATACACTATGATGTCGGCTAGTCAGTAAAAAAAATAATGGAAAAAGATGAACAAACTTAGGAAATATCGTAAAAAAACTGCAGCACGTCACGCGTCTTTACAAAAAAAACTAAAGCCGCTAAGTCACAAATATAAATGTAATTATTAATAATTTTGTACAAATATTCAAAAAACGCCGGGCGGTCACTTATCCCTGGGACACATTGTATAATTATGTGTGTTGATTTAGATCATAGGTTCACAACGTGAGTAGTAAGGAGGTTGGGTTTGAACCCACGACGTACAACTAGAAAAAGAGAACGTAACTAGTAAAGGTAGACTAGACGATACTACGTTAGATTGCTGCGAGTTGCGGGTTCGACTCCCGCACGGAACTCATTTTTACCCGACATACGGCAAAGCCAAAAGGAGGGTTATGATTTTGACCGGTATGTATGTATGTATGTATGTTTGTCTGTTCCCTCATAACTTCTAAACTACATATCATTACATGACAAATGAGGTATCGTTAGAAGCGTCTCAGTTGTCCGCTGGTTATAGGGTAGGTGACATGTTACCAAATCCAATATGGCGCCCTCTAGGGGATGTAAAGTCGTAACCGAAAAAAAATATATTTTCGCACAGTATCCACATGGGTATCAAATTAAAGGGCTTGATGTGTACATTTGAAATATATTTATACATTACATAGCTTTTACTAGCTACTTTGCCTGTGTAAAGAAGTAAATCCATGCACTAGTTTTTGAGTTTATCCCGGACATACCAAAAACAAAAAAATCTAAAAAATATATTTTTGCTTCGGTATCGATTGTAGATCACATTCCAAGTGTTTTTTTTAATATTCAATATACAGTTTTGACTTTCCTACCATTTTATTATGTGTGTGTATAGACTTAGCTATTTTTAGTTAGGGTTAAATGTCAAACTACTTGACATTTAATAAAAGGAGTCTAGTGAATTTACTATTCAGAGTCTGTGCCACGACGAAGTCCTCTTGACTCGGCGCTAGTGTCTATGTCATTACATCAAATTGCATTAAAAAAAATTTAGTACCATGAAATTTCCACAAGACTTGAGGCGCGTACTCTATTGCTACGCTCGTAGTATTCTTGGTACGCTCGTAGTATTGTTGCTAGGCTCGTAATTGTGTTGCTACGCTCATAGTCGTGATGCTACGCTCGTAGCCACATTGCTAAGCGCGTAGTCGTGGTGCTACGAACGCAACGAATGTCGTCGTGACGCGCCTACTTATAAAATTAAACCCATGACTTTTCCACTGTACAATTAATGGGTTATCATGATTTGCCTAGCCTTTTTCCGATTGTATTAGGATCAGCTTCTTGTCTAATTGGATGCAGGTGAATAACAGAGGTTGCGATATAGTATTATTATACCCTATAACCTTCCACGGTAAGTAGACTATCAAACACAATTTTTTTTTTTCAATTCGTACCAGTAATTCCTGAAATTGACGCGTTTAACCAAACAAACAAATTATTCAGCTTCAAGATGAACTCCAAGAGGTATTAAATTTTCTCTTTGCATGGAATTGTATGCAATAAAAAAATAAATAAGCCCCCATCAATCTTAGCCATTTAGAAGCCGAAACCATAACTTTTCCCATACAATAAGTACTTTTCTCCTAAAAATCTTAATCTACAAATGATTTATGGGAATTGCCTCGAGTAACTTAAGTTTGCGGAATAAATTTAAATTTCAATACAGCCGACTGCTTGGGGAGGTTATTGCGTACTGTATATTTTGTGGGGGAAACGGTAATTTCTGATTTAACCGCCGTTTGACTCGCGGTGGGACAATATTTTACAGGTGCTTGAAATTTAATGTGGTGAGAATTATATGCCTCGTGGGGTTGTAGTTGTGTTGTGGTTGTGAGGCACCGAAACGTGGTCTTTCACTATCGGCCTCATCTCAAAGCTCAAAGTCACTCAACGAGCTATGGAGAGGGCTATACTTGGTGTTTCTCTACGTGATCGAATCCGAAATAAGGAGATCCGTAGACGAACTAAAGTCACCGCCGATATAGCCCACCGGATTAGCAAGCTGAAGTGGCAATGGGCAGGCCATATTGCTCGCAGAGTAGTTGGCCGATGGGGTCGAAAAGTACTAGAGTGAAGACCACGGACTAGCAAGCGCAGCGTAGGACGTCCACCAACAAGATGGACAGACAACCTTATAAAGGTCGCCGGAAGACGCTGGATGCAGGTCGCTTCCAACCGGTATATGTGGAGATCTAAAGGGGAGGCCTATGTTCAGAAGTGGACGTCCTATGGCTGAGATGATGAAGATGAGGTTGAGGTTAAATAGTAACAGCTTTTCGGGTCTTTTTAAAAGGTTAAGTAACACTTGTCCAGGTAAGCTTGTGTTTTTTATTAATAGCCCCTCACTAGGAATTTCTCCTGTCGTGGGTGCGTTTATACAAACATAGAAACTCACATACACAAACACCCAGACTCGGAATAACTTCTTGTAGGTTATCTGATATTTGTTCCGCGCGGGGATCGAACCCAAGATCCTCGACTGACACGCAGCGGCGCAGCAGTCCTATCGCTCTGCCTTTAGATGCCATTTAATTCAATTCAATTCAATTTTATTTCGACCAACTATTGGATCATAAGTTTACATTGTTAACTTCATCATTTAGGTACCTACATCAAATCTTAGTAAACAAAAACACAACACACAATTTCAATATTACAATAATTATCAAAATCATTAAATTAAATAACTAAAACAAACAATAAAAATAATATAAATAGTCATTGCAAATTTTAATTCTTTGTAATTGTCACTACATTGAGCATACTACAATGGCCAATATAGTGACAATGGAACCTCTCAGCCAGCTTTTAAATGAGCCTCGGTATAGTCCCATAGAAAAGACGTAAGACGCAAACGGGGCGGAGACATATGTCTCTACGGCGTCTCTTTCATACAAAATGTATAGAAGCGTCGCGACGTAAAACACACAGAAGAGACGGGGCGCGGACGCGACTCTCATACATTTTCGCACGTCCGCGACGCGTCCTCGTCTTACGTCTTTTCTATGTGGCCCGCGTCTTACGGTCAGTTCACACAGTGTAGTAGTAGATTTTGTAGTACGGAGCCTCGCTGCGTTGCGCTGGGTTACGAAAAGTGTATCTTTTCGCGCAGGAAATAGAGTTAGATTATGAGTAACTCTATTGAATTGTGCGCGCAGCGTCAACGTTTCGGTCTGAGCTGACCCTCAAAGTGCAGAATATGAGCACTTTTTTTCACAAGGGACCATACTTTTTTTTTTTTTAGCGTGGTAAAATCATCAAATGAGTCCTCCCATCCCGGGCAGGGCGGGAGGGACTGTCAGACTTCTACTGACTAAAATCCACGGTGTCCTTCAGTAGCCTGTTATGTTCCGGGGTCACGGCAAGGAAATAATCCCTGACCCAAGGGACCATACTGAGGCTCATTTGAGTAAACTTTAAAAAAAACCAAGCACCATCAAAAACCACCACAAAAAAAGGGTAAAATAACATATCTTTTGGAATGTGGTGGCTATATTTTTAATTCATTTTTGCCCCGGACTTCTTTTTATTGACTTGACTTGTCAAATACATAATCCGTAATACCGGTAATATCATCAGTCCGTCAGATTCCGTCCTAGATCCGTCAGATTGCCGACTACCACAAAAGGCGCGCGTGGAACACGACGCGCCGTTAACATGGCATGGTCCATGACCGGACGGCGAGTTGCCCGTTATTTTACACTGAGTATCATTCAATAGACAGGTTTTCTCAGCTGTTCAAGGTTCAGTTCAAAAAGAATGAAATAAAAAAAGTAACACGTAATTAAAAAACAAAGAACCTGCTTGAACTAAATAAATTAAATATGAAAATAATTCATTTTTTTAAATAACTTTAACCTTTCATCGATCGACTCTCCGCGTTAATTTTCATACAAAGGGGTATACATTTTTTGCTTCAGGTATTAATAAATTGAATTTTCCGTTCTTCTTTTATTCTTTCATTCAAATAAATAAATTTAACCTGAAAAATAAACAACTTAAATACCTATTAGACCATTCATTAATTTAAAAATCCAACTTAATAATTTAAAAAATCATTTAAAAAAGTGTTCTAATGTCAATCCAAGTACACGGTGATTTTTCATACTTCCCTCTCGCTCTTTCTATAAGAAAAACTCAATTTCAGTACACAAATTAACCTTATTGTTATCAAGGAATTTTCATCGTCTCCTAGTACTTTAACCCACGAAAACATTGAGAAAATGGTCTTTCACAGGTTATAAAACGCGGTTTTTGCAAAATATTGACATAATTTGGATTTTTTCTGGCATAATTTCTACCATATTTCTAAAATGTAACTCGAACGAGTGTTAGGAGCAATGCAAAGTAAACATACAATGGCTTCTTCGCTGATTTTTGACATTAACTTTTGAGCTAGATATATCTAGCTGATTATCTTCGTAAAATCTATGTTAAAATATGATTCAAAGCTAAAAACATACCATTTAAACATCTATCCTTCTCCAAAAACACGTAAAACCATCAGTTTTTGCAATCACAATGATATTCCACTGACAATTCCATAAAAATTTAGACCGAAATCACAACATCGCACTTCCATTGTGCCATTACTGTTTCTTTAATAAAAAAAACTCAATGATTTTTCGCGCGAACACTGTTCGAATGCATCTTGATTTTTTTATGCAAAGACATGCAACGCATTCGGCCTATTTTTTTTTACGCGGCTGTTGTCAACCGTTTTCAGGAACTTACTGATTATTTCATGGCCCAAAGCCTATACATAGTTATGTAAAACAACTTAATTTTTATGGGGCAGACAATTCTGGACTTAAACTAGTTTTGTTAAAGTTTATATTCGTGTGGTAGCAAGAATGGGGTTGCGACATCTTCACCTCACCCCTCGTTTACGAGACTAGGGGTGTGCCATCGATTTTGTTTGGAGTTACCGTTGTGTTTTACGTTAAAAAACCTGTTTACTGTTGGATCAATAACTTACAGCGCTTTTGGTAGCTCAAACCGTTGCGTTGGTCGTGGCTATCATTTGTGCATCCTTATAATCAATTGAGCAGTCACTTTTAACAATTCTGAGGCACTAACATGACTGTTCAAGTTGTAATGTAAACTAAACGGGAACTTTGAGAAAATTAGTTCCGTAAAAAAGTAGCTATCTACGGCGCTTTCTCAATTTTCCGTACAATGAACGCAGTAAACACTTCAAGTAATCTGTAAATAAATAAGAAATCTTCACTTCACACTCTGTTCACCAAAGAATGGTAAAAATACTGTTAGCCATAACACACGGGAAAAGCTTACGTTAAAAACTCTCAAGATATCATACTAATTGATTGTTAACGTTAAAATTCAAACTCAATTTTGAACGTTAACAATTTTATAAAGGAAAAACGTTAGAGATATTTTTGGACTGAAAGAGACTAGAAGGCACTGTCATTCTTATTGACTAAAAACCACCCTTTTCCTTGCCCTTAACATTTATGAACCGCGGTGCAATTTTAAGGCAGCCTGTGACCCACGGTTAGTACCTAAATTTTAAAGAGTGTTTGTCAAAACCTATTTGCAAAATAAATATCATTTATCATATAATAACGAACTGCTATAATTATCCAACGGCTATTTTCAGCGCACATCACTAAACTACCCCTAGAAAAGTGTTGCCAGCTTACAAAGATAATATTCTACTAATTGTTATGTTACAATATTAAAATATTCAATAAAAACACGCCGTTTCCTTATTATTATTTTTTCCTTCGTTCTTGAATTTAAATTGTAAGAAAATTTGCACAATTATTGTACTTTCGTAAAGAATACAATTTTTAATTAAGGATTTTATGGTAAGCGTTTGACAAGACGACAAAACGTGCTTATTAATACGACGCCGATCGATACTTCGATACTTAAATGAAGTTAAGTTGCGTTTTCAAGGCCTGTCTTTAGATGGGTGACCATTTTTTATAAGATTCCATTTTTTCAAAGATTTTTGAACAGTTAATAATGATTTTATCAGATTTATTATACTTGACTGTTAGAATTAACTTTATTTAATACTTTTAACAGCCAAAATATTACAACGCTGACGTCAGTGGAGCGTACGAGGCTGTCTTTAGCACATAAAAAGGTACTGATAGACCTAAGCATTCACTTGTAACAGAACATCGAGTTTTAGCCGTTTTGAATTTTGTCGAACTGAACAACGAAGAGATTTTCACGATCTTTTTAGCTAACGCTCTAGCACTGACTCGCACTGATCGTCAAAAAAGAGGTGTAAATACTTGACAGTCGGCTCGCCACAAATCTCGCCACAACGTTCGTTACAACGCTCGCTAGAACGCTCTCGTTTGTTTTTTGTAATCTATACTCTATACTAATATTTTGAAGAGGTAAAATTTGTTTGTTTGTATGTAGGGTTACCGCCTACATACAAACATCTCCGGAAGTAATGAACCGATTTTTTAAATTGTTTCACTGATCGAAAGCTACATTATTCGTGAGTGCTATAGGCTATAAATTATAAAGATATCATGTATATTTTACCGCCAAACGAAGTGGGCACGGGTCAGCTAGTTTAACATATGTATAAGCAGGAATACTCATTACAAGTCAATGCTCAAGTTTATCAGCATCGTATCTTACTCCAACTATTATAATTTTTGCAACACTTTCACACAAAAATTACCAAACAGATTCAGATGAAATTTGCACCCAGATAGTTTACAACCTCGATTAGCAAATAGGATACCTTTTATACCGCCAGCACAAACCCATGGGACGAATACAGAATTTGCTATTTGACTGAATAATTCTTATAAGTAAGTCCATCTCTTAGATTTTCAAAAAATGTTCAGAACGTAAACCATTAGTAATAAGCAAAAACTCCGAACAAAATCTGCACAATTACCGCCCATTCACTTTAGCATCCACGCCCAGTAGAAAAATTCATCCTGTATACTTATACTTAACATCGCTGTTGTTTAATAAGTACAAATATAAAGTAAAAGTACTAAATAAAAAAAAAACACAAAAAAAGAGAGAAAAGATAAAATAATAATAATATGATTGTTCTTAAAGTCGGCTCTAATGAAGCGGTTCACTAAGACGATATAATTACACTCATTAACGCTCGAGTTCCGCTAATTTTCTGTTGAAAACATTGTTTTTGGTTAATTAAGTTGTTTAACGATTTGTTATTTGTTTCTTGAAGTTTTGGATAGTAAAGATTCGTTTTCTTCTTTTTTTAAAACTGTACCAAACACTTGAATTTTCTCCTGTATCCTGGGTGCGTTTACAAACATAGAAACTCGCATACAAACACCCAGAGTCCAGACCTCCAGGTCTACTACAACTATGTACTTTTTTTTTTTTAGCGTGGTAAAATCATCAAATGAGTCCTCCCACCCCGGGCAGGGCGGGGGGGACTGTCAGACTTCTACTGACTAAAATCCACGGTGTCCTTCAGTAGCCTGTTATGTTCCGGGGTCACGGTAAGGAAATAATCCCGCCAGGCTTTGGCCCTCTGAGAGCGGGCCCCGTCATTATGCCGACGCTCTTTGAGGCGCGCGTGGGACACTACGCGCCGTCGACCCGGGCATGGTCGTGTACTTGCAGAACATACAAATATTTGTTCCGTGCGGTGAATGAACCCGCGACACGCTACTTAGCAGTCCGTCACTCAGTCACTGCGCTAACCGTGTCGTCATACGCTTACGCTTAGGCGGTTTACACACGGCACCGCCCACCGCCGCGGTAGGCGGTGAAGCGGATCTCACGTCGCATTGGTCTCTAAAACCCCTTCTACACGATCAAACCCGACCGCCGACGGAGGTAACCTTGGTCGCGTCAACAGTACCCGACCGTCTGGAACGCTGTCGGCTGACGGTCGGATCCGACCGCGGACGCAGCCTGTCGGGATGGATGCGCTCCCGACCAAGGTCGTTTGACTCCGCCCATATTTGGTCGCCCGACCAACGCGAACGTCTACACGGTAGTTTTTCACACCCACCGGACCAAGGTCACCTCTGTCAGGCGGTCGGGTTTGATCGTGTAGAAGGGGTTTAAGAAATCCGTAGATACCTAACACACATACACCGCCCGGCCGCGCGGCCGAGCGACGCTTTCACTGCCACCGCCCCTCCGCGCTGCCGGCCGCGCGGTGAGACGGCGCCTCGCACACGTGGCGCCGCATAACCACGCGTTTCATTATGGGTGCAGGATGTGTTGAGATTTAGAGTTCTGCTTCTTAAAAATGGATGAACACAATATCTTCTTATTTTTTTCTTTATATGCCATAACAGCCAGATTGCTGCCACCATAAATCCAACCGCGCGGTCAGGCGCGTAAACCGCCAAACCGCGCGGGGCACCGCTACGAAATCCGCTTTACCGCCACCGCCCGCCGCGGCGGTGCGCGGTGTCATGTGTGAATCGCCTTACGCTTTGGTAACGCTTAGTGCGAATCGTTGGAATAGGAACAAGGTGAGGGAACTTCTGTTGTTGTGAAAAAAAACGTACGTAATAGTAAAACATTGATCTTTAAAGTTAAATAACACTTGACGGAGTCGGTCTGAGGATTTTCGTCTATTGCTAGACATACTACTGTGTCCAAAAAATAAGGTGACATTGTATTTATTTTGTAAATTCTTTATTTATTCTTCCAAATCAATTACATCCCCTTCAAAGCAATCTCCTCCCGATGCAATGCACTTAATGCCAACGGATTTTCCATTCTTCGAAACACTGATTGTAGTCACTTTCCGGGATGGCCTTCAGTTCCGTCTTCGCTGCGGCTTGAATCTCTTCTATCGTATCAAAAATGTATCCCCGGAGCGGTCTTTTGAGCTTGCTGAACAGCCAGAAGTCGCACGGTGCCAGATCAGGTATATACGGTGATTGCGGAACGATATGTGTTGAGTTTTTGGGAAATGATCACGAATTACGAGTGCAGTATGGGATGGTGCATGATCGTGGTGTAAAAACCACGAGTTGTCGTTCCACAATTCCGGCCTTTTTAGGCGGATAGCGGTACGTAAACGACGCATAACGTTCAAATAATATTCACTGACAGTACTATCAATCTCCAAAAAAAATATAAATCTCCTAATCCTTCAACGCACGCAGTTTAAATTCAAATGTCGCCTTATTTTTTGGACACAGCATGTAGGCGTATTTTAAACGCACTGACGACGCGCGTTTCAAACGTATACGTGTCGTCTACCCGTTTAAAATACGCCGTGTACTAGGGGTCTGAATACTGTATAACTTTTGAAAGGTCTACGACGTAGCCGTAGCTTTAGCTACACCGCTACGACGCGACGTAGCAACGGCTACGCCGTAGCGGTTTCCATCGCTTGTATTGTGGGTGCTACGTCGTAGCTAGGGAAAAGATGGCAAGTTGGCTACGTAGTCGTTTTTTTTTTTTTAGGTGGTAAAATCATTAAATGAGTCCTCCCGCCCTGGGTCGGGCGGAAGGGACTGTCAGACTCTTACTGACTAAAATTCACCCGTGTTCCTTCCTATGCCCTTAACGTTCCGGGGCCACGGTATCCTGGGTTAAGATAAAACCCGCGACCCCAACAGGCATTTGGCGTGAAACGCGACGCGCCACCGACCCGGGCTTGGTCCTTGGTCGGACGGCGAACTACCCATTACTCACCGTCCGCAAGCCCGCTCCGCCGCTGTGCCCTCTGCTAATCAGAGGGACACGCGTTGGAGCGTCCACACGACAGGCTATTCGCATACGGGCAAAGAGACCCCTTAGGCACACAGTTTTTGCCCGCATCCCAGGGTGCACCGGCCCGAAAAACTGGTCTTCCCCCAAACGTATCCGAGAGGGAACTCCAGTCCACGGGCGCACGTGGAGGTTTCCTGTCATAGCACCCCAGCTAATAGTCCTAGTTGTAAAAATTTGTATGGCTACGCTGTAACAAATGTTACTACATTTTGGCCATGCAGCGTGAAGAAACTTATTATTAAGTTATCAATTTCTTTACGCCTTAGCTATCATAGCTAATAGCATAAGTCGCGAGAGTATCTAAGCAGGAAAATGTGGCCCTAAAGCGCAAATGGCAGCCCTGGTTTTTTTTTTGTCTACCTGTTGAGTACTATGAAGATATTATTTGAGAGTGCGCTCATAACGTCCCGTTCAGTAACTTACCGCAGTGAGCGGTGATTTAGGCAGTGGTCCGACCGCCGACGATGAACGAGTAATGAGTAGAACTATACACTCTAAAAAGAGTTGGCGATCGGCGGGAAGCGAGTGTAGTTTCGATAGTTTGGTCGCCGGGCGACAGCGAGTGTTCAAGTGCGACGAGCGATTACTCGCGCTACTCGCCCGCGGTCGCTTTATGTGACATTTCATTCAATGTACCGAATGCGAGCAACGAGTGAGCGAGCGTCGCTGAACGAGTATCGCTGAGCGAGTTAATTTTTGAAGCCTCGTCGCACAGCTACAGAACGAGTAAATCGAGTCGTCGCCGGCAGTGTGAACAGTCAGAGAGCAACTATTAATATATGCATCTCTTTCGTTTACACGGTTTTTGTGCGTTTCTTGAGAGAGAAAATCGCCGAGAGTTACTCAGTTCTCTCGCCGTTGGTCGAGCCTTAACGCGGGGTGGTGAGCTGTAATATCAAATGTTTGTAGCACACCATGAAGTTCCGCCAGTAGTAACAAATTCGCGTACAAAGTAATTAATGACTTATTCGCGCCGTCCGTCACTTCGCTCACCGCTTAGGCCGCTGCCTCGAATTTTGAGGGCAGCGGCGGCGCTTTCGAAACTAGCGGGCAGATCGCGCGTCACTATAACCGTGTAGTGTTGTGTAATTGTGTTCATGGTTTTGTCGTCGAGATATTTCTTTTTATTCGCGAACGAAATGTCTGAACAATGGCGGCAACAACGACGATATAATACTAGACTCCTAATAACAGGCGACCGATGTCTGCCAACACATTAGGCAAAAAAGTCTTATATCCGTCTCATTTCGACCAATCCTGTGAGCCGTAAACATACGTTGAGACAGAACAGACCTTGAGTTAGCCAATCACAACGCAGTACCCCGTCCCCCTCGCTTACGTAGTACCTCAGCGAGTTGGCAGAATAGTTTTGTTCGTTAGATCGTGCAATGCGTAGTCTAGTATTATATCGTCGTTGGGTGGCAACATGTTTTTGATTCAAATTTATTCCTAACGCTCGATTTATTGTGGGCAAAACACTACAGCGCAGGCGCGCGGGCGGTGACCGCTTGACTAGTACACCGCTCGCTGCCCGCTCCCGCCCCGCTGCCGCGTCGCTGTTTTCGAGAGTCGGTCCATTATACGCATAACATCCTGCCGCTCCCGCGCCGCCGCCGCCGCCGCCCCGCTGCCCGCAAGATTCGAGGCAGCGGCCTAAGAGACCAAAGTTGTGTTATGGTGATAAATAGTTTTCAGCCCATATCTAAAATTGACAGGGAAACAAAAAGTACGCCAAAGCCTGCCGGGGTTGCGGGACTGCCTCATCAGGTAACCGTGACCTTGGTCAAATGGTCCCATTGTAATCAGGTCATCATAATTATTCTCAGGTCGAGATCTTGGAGAAATCGAGGACAGTCGTCAATAAATTACAGCAAATCAACGACGATTACTGCTATCGCATATCTATGCATTGATTACGCAACAAAATATTATGTCTGTACCCATGGACCTAAAAAAAAAGGCGGACGGAACTTCACTAAGAAACAATTGAAGCACCCATAGTAAGTCAGTGCGCTTGTCCACACAAGCCAGCACACACACATTCACACCATAGTAAGTCAGCCATCGGCCATTACGCTTCGAACGACACTCGCGGTTTCATACGGTGTCATTTTGTCTAATAAAAATCAAAGTATGCCGTCATGTGTTGCAAAAAGTTGTCTAAACCATAGTAGTTCAATTAAAAAAGCCAGGGGATCACTTCTCATAGTTAAGCATGTCAATTTGAAGCTTATTTCTCGATTTTACGTCAATAAATTTTATAAACATCTCGAAATCAATCAGTGTTGCAACTATTTCAAGGTTCAAATTATTTTAAAATTGGGAGATTTATATTTTATGTTACTATTTATCGTTATTGTATTCTTCTGTATTTTTACAGATTTCCCTCGGCAAATGATGCATGGAAAAATGATTGTATAAAAATAATAAGGGAGTGTAGACATGGAATAGGAATGTAGAAGTGTAGGAATGGAACATAAAATAGCTTTAATTTAATATTTATAGCCGAAAAATACTTCAACATTCGTTTTCACCACTTAAGTAAATAGAAAGGATTTCTAGATGTGTCGATAGCAAAAGACAAGTCTACAAAAATTTGAATCAACAAAAGGGTTTGTAAAACTTTATTAACATTAAACGAGTTGTAAATATTTTAATATCCAATGTGTTTTAATTATTTTACCTTTATTTAAAAAAAAGATATCCGTAACAAAAAAATTGTAATTAAACATAAGTTCAAGGGAGATCTTAATTAAATATTGTTTAAAAATGGGTAATTTTTTCCTTCATCTGGCATCCCTATACAGACGCACACATACATAAGCATCCGCCATTTTGGTGCTTCACTTGTTTCTTAGTGAAGTTCCGTCCGCCTTTTTTTTTAGGTCCATGTCTGTACCCACTAAAAAGGCTAAAATAAAAACTTTTTTAAAAACTGCCACGGCTGGACAAAGACCTCTCTCAATGGGAGGTTTCACGCAAAGCTCGACTGAGATAGCGCTACCAGTGCATGATAATTACTGTATGATTAACTTGACATACACTAAACCACAGATATTATTATTATTATTATAACTATACACCCGAAGCTTCACTTGAACGTTGTTTACGTTATGCGCTTGTAGCGCCACTGACGGCACCTGACGGCTAACTCGCAGTGAAACTCCATATTACAGGCTGGCTTTGTCGCGCCCCGATCTCCCGGCCATCTTTTGTGCGAACACGAACACTAATGCCCAGCGGTCATTTTGAGCGATTGTTAAAACTTCAATTTTAAAATATTATGATAAGGTTGAAACCTGAATTTTACAAAAATTTGCTTAGATATTTTTTTTTTTCCGATCTTGTTTCCAAATGATAATCTTCAACCATCGTGAAGACGTGAACCGAAACGCAACTGTCACTTGGAAATATTTGTGTCAATACTCAATGTCAAAATAACCTCAAAAAGTTCATGATACTATTTACGTAAAATTACGAAACAGTTTTGCATTTATAGTAAATAAAACTGCTATAAAACTTTTAATTTAAAACCAATTAGCGTAAATAAGTGCTACAATATGAATATAGCGCGTAAACTTTGTACAATTCACCATAGTTATGTCAGTCGAAATCTTTATAGAAAATTCCGATTTTCTGCAATAACTTACGACAATGCCACAGCAACACAGCCTCAAGTCAAAGAAGAGAAGTTCGACTTCGAAGATCTAAACGTTCTAGAACGTACAGAACGCCGTAAAGCAAAAATCGAACCTTTTATGAAAGACATCTTCACTTCAATCTTCAACAAAGATTTACTCGCATATCCCGAGATTTTGAACAAAGAAGAGACCGAATCTCTAGAAAGAAGAATCACTGCTATCACCAACGTGTTTATCGACCCGAAAAAAACAGCAGAGGATCGCAAAAACATACTTAAAAGCACGAAATTGTATGCGGCGCCAGTGAGTTTGACTAGAAATGGTCTTGCGTCTAATATTACTGAGAATTTACGGTATTTAGAGGCTATAGCAGGTGACTTCCAGCTTGGACAAGAGATGAGTGACCACTGGGTAGCACTACAGGCCTTAGCCCAAGGTTTAACTCAAGAACAGTACTCAATGATTATAGATGATTTGATAGCTGGAGATAAACCGATTTCCTTGGCCATTAAGGAAAGAATTGCTGAGAGGATCTCACAAGCTGACTTCAGGACTTCCGCAGATATTGATGGACAAGGTTTGTTTATAATTCTTTTCAAAATTTTAACACGCACTAAGCAACTTTTATCATTGTCAAACCTCATCCGTTAGCAGGACAGAATAGAAAGGCAAACTCATCTTTAAAACGTTCGACTGGCCTGTTGGTCTAGTGGTTAGTGACCCTGACTGCTATGCCGGAGGTCGTGGGTTCGATTCCCACCCAGGACAAATGTTTGTGTGATGAGCACGATCATTTGTTCTGTGTCTGGGTGTAATTTATCTAGCTCTTTGGTCGTTTGACCCCGCTCTGGCGGGACCCGCGGGTCCAAATGACCAAATGCATTTTTGAATTGGTCGTTTGGACCCACTTTCAAAATTTGAGAATTGTACTAGCAAATTTTTTTTTTTTTTTTTTTTGTTTTCTCTTTAGATCTGCCATCGGCTTTATAGCCATAATCAGATGAGGTCTTAGTTCGAGATAGTTTTTGTGATGATCCATCGAGCATTCACATTATAATGGTTTGTAGTTGTGATTTTAAGTTTTCATAGTCTCTGATCCAAGTTCAGGATTTGCCATCTCTATAAGCGGACTGTATCCCCTTGTCTATTCAGAAGGTTCTTGGCTAAGACATTACTGTGTTTCTTTAGTCTTTCTTTATATGATTTGCATTTTTCACATAGTTCTTCTTTCACTGTTGGTATATTTAGGTGCTCGTGAATTTCTGTGTTTCTGACGAACCAGGGAGCACTACAGATTGTTCTAAGTGATACATTTTGGAACCGTTGCAAAATTTCTATGTTGGAGTTGCTGGCAGATCCCCAGAGTTCTATTCCGTAAGTCCAGATTGGTTTTACTATTACTTTGTAGACAAGTAGTTTGTTGCGTTGTGATAATTTTGAATTTCGCCCTAGAAGCCAAGATAAATTTTTCATTTCAAAGGTAGCTGCCTTTTTTTTGGCCTTAATGTGATTGGCCCAGGTTAGTCTTTTGTCTAGGTAGTAGTCCAAGGTATTTTACTGTGTTACTGGTTGGCAGTGGTTTACTTTCCATGTACACTGGGGCACAATCGCCCGTTCGAAGACTGAAAGTCACTTGTACTGACTTAGTTACGTTAGGGCGTATTCTCCATTTTTTTAGCCAAAGTTCAATCTTATTCAATTGGACTTGTAATTTTTGTGATGCCTGCGTTGGATCTTGGTCACTCGTAAGACATGCAGTGTCATCTGCGTAGGTCGCTGTAGTCACACCATCAGTATTGGGCAAATCTGCAGTATAGATAGAGTAGAGCACAGGTCCTAGCACCGAGCCTTGTGGGACTGATGCTTTCATTTCGTATAGATTAGATAGTTCATCTTCATACTTAACTTGGAATTTTCTCTGGTCTAAATAAGATTTCAGTATCATATAAAAGGAGTTGGGTAGTAAAGATTTGATTTTGTACAAAAGACCTTTGTGCCAGACTCTGTCGAACGCCTGTTGGATGTCCAGGAACACCGCAGAACAATATTCTTTGTTTTCTAAGGACTGTCTGATTTTGTGGACCACTCTATGCACTTGTTCTACAGTTGCGTGCTTTTCGCGGAATCCAAATTGGTGGTCTGGTATTATACCATTTTCGATCAGAGCTGGTTTCAGTCTACGTGAAAATATTTTCTCAAAGACCTTCGAGATTATTGGAAGAAGACTTATAGGTCTGTAAGAGCTTGGTTCGGTTGGTGGTTTCCCCGCCTTAGGTATCATACATATTTGTGATATCTTCCACATTTTTGGGTAGTAATGGACTCTGAAGACAGCATTAAACAACATTGTAAGAAATACTATAATTTTTCTGGGTATGTGCTTGAGTATCTCACCTGTGATGAGATCATACCCAGGACTTTTATATTGTTCTCCAGATTTTTTATCGTTCGTATCAGTTCTCTCGGTGTGACCAGTTTAAGCAGAGGTGATAGTTGTTGGTCACTATTAAGATAGTGGTCAACTTCTGCTTCAAAGTCCGCCATCGACGACTCATTTGGAGTGAAGACCTCAGAGAGGTGTTGTGCAAAAAGTTCAGCCTTCTCACTTGCTTTTCTGGCCCAAGATCCGGATGGTTGCTTAAGCGGAGGTATGAAATTGTGGGGTCTTTTGAAGTTTTTGGTTATCTTCCACAAGGAATAGTTGTCCTGTTTATGAGCGGATAGATTAGAGAGTTTATCTTGGAACATAGTGTTTTGGTTTTCATGGATAAGTTCTTTCAGTTCTCTTGCTGCTTTATTAAACTGTTTTCTGGCTTCTTCAGTTCTGGTCAAATGAAGCTGTCTCCGCAATCTTCGTTTGGACTCAAGTTTATGTCTTATTTCTAGTGGTACATTATTTTTACTCACTAAAGTGTTCAGCGTTGGGGTAGCACGCCAAGCTGCTGTTTGGATAAGGTTGGTAATGTAGAATGTGGCAGAATCTATATCTTCTTCAGTTTTAAGTTTTATTTTTAAATCAACTTCTTCTTCTAGGTAGTCCGCAAAGGAATCCCAATCAGTTTTTATATTACAAAGTGTTAGTTTTGACTCTCTCCGAATTGCCGAAACACTAAACGTAGCAATAACTGGGGAATGATCAGAAAGTGCATCAAATGACGACTCCACACTAAAGTTGATATCTGACATTCCCTTGACTATAAAAAAGTCAAGAAGATCGGGTGTTCTATTGGTGTCAGTTGGCCAGTAAGTTGGTTCGCCAGTAGACAATAGGTTTTGCCTGTGGGTGTCAACACTCTTTTTCAGTTCACGTCCTCTGGTTGTGATGAGTCGAGATCCCCAACAGGTATGTTTGCAATTCCAGTCTCCGCCAGTTATGTACCTGTGGCCCAAGGTGTTGAAATATCTGTTGAACATATCAAATTTGACCTTGTGGTTTGGTGGGCAGTATACTGCACTTACGTTTAAAGGGCCAATTCTCTCGTCTATGGTGACTGTTGTTGCTTGAAGCCAATTTTCTTTGAACTCGGAGTGTAGGTGGTGTTTTATATTGTTTTTTATAATAACTGCAGTCCCACCGTGAGAAGTATTGTCAGGGTGGTTGGTGCAGTATACACAATAGTTATTCATATTAAATAATTTACGATCATTGAGGTGAGTTTCGGATATTAAGGCAATGTCCACTTTATTAATTTTTAAGAGTACTTCTAGTTCTGTCTTGTTTGGTGCTAAGCCGTTTTATGTTCCAGGTGGCTATACGTAGAGAGGTCATGGTTGTTGTTTACTTATGAGTGTCATGATCAGGCTCATCATTGTGCTCATTTGAGATATAAGTTGGTCTATCCTTTCAGTCTGTTTAATAATGAGGTCTATCAAGCTATGGTTTTCTTCAATCCAGATGTTGTCTTTTTCCTTTTTGTTGGAAAGTGTTCTCTGTGACCCTGTGCGGTCACTGTTGTTTAGACTTTTTCGAGTATTACCTCCTGAAGTCTGAGCGCTTTTAACAGCTTCGCTGTATGATTTGTTGTCTATGTTGGGATATTGTTTAACATTATCTTGATTCCAATTAGGGTTAGGTTTTTCAAGGTCTACCTCTTCACATTTCTCCATGTTTGATGTGACTTTTGTTAGTGATTTCTTTTGTTTTTGTCTATTTCCCCATTTTCGAGCAGCAATTTCTTTGTAGACTTGGCACCCTTTATAGCTTGCAGGATGGCTTCCGGAGCACAAAGTACATACTGCAGGAGTATTTCTGTCTACAGTACATGCAGTCGTTTTATGCTCACCAGCACACTTGACACATCTGTAGGGTCGCATACAATTATTTTTAGTATGTCCATACTGTTGACATCGCGTGCATTGTACAACAGTGTTTTTCCTTTTTGGGTCTTCTATTGTGATTTTTTGATGATATATATATTTGATCTCTTTAACCTTTCTGTTGTTTTCGTGAGGAAACAGGTTGACAAAGAACGTATTTAACGGCTCTTTTGTCCCATTTGCGCGTGCAGTCACTATTTCGCCTTTAACTTTATTGCCAGTTTCTTCTATTGCTCGTACTATAGCATCTTTGGGAGTGCTGAAGTGCAGGTGTTTAATGACAATTCTCATGCACTTTTCATCCTTTTGGGTGAAAGTGTGACCAATGAGACCTTTTGCTCTAATATGTTCTATCAGTTGTTTATAAGTTTCAACAGAGCTTGTCGAGATAATTAACTGGTTTTTAGTAACCACTTTGTATGTGTAGTCAGTTTTTTTAACCACTTCTTCAAGGAAATCTGTTAATTTCTCTAGGTCATCAATACCATAGAGCATGATTGGTGGAGGTTTGGATGGTTTTCGAGTTTTGTTGGACTCAGTGGGAATCTGGGTCGGTTCGTCCACATTATTTTAACAATGAGAAACTGTTGCTTGTGTTTAATTCTGGTGAAGCAGGTTCTTGAATGTTTTTAGTGTTAATTCCTCTATGTTTATTCAGTTCTTGCTCTCTTGACTGAATTCTTTTAGCAGAGATTTTATTCAGTTCGGTCTCATCGGGTGATCGATTTCTTTTTTGTGTCTGTATGGGTACTCTTTGCCAGGGCACTGATGGGTTACGCGGGGTACTTGGTATCTCTTTGCTGGTACTAGGCAGACAACTCGATGCCGTGGTATGAGTTTGGTTAAGATTCGCTGGTTCAGTTCCATTGAAAGGATTGGCATTGTCAGTCTTTTGTCTGTCGGCGCTGCTTTCCGACATAGAAGATCTTGTTCTAATAAACAATCCTGGATGGAATACTTGTTGTGTGAGATTTTTATTTGGACTCATTATGGTGGAGATTTAAATTATTATTATGGCAACACTTTTCCAAACGTCAGATGACATTTCAACAAATATGGAAAAAAAAAAAAATGTGGGTGGATGGAAAAAACTTAAAATTTTTGATGATCGATTCGTAATTTGTTCACTGATTTTTGTTTGAATCACTAATTATTTTAGTCCACAAACAGTTTTACACAGTTTTCACACTATAAAGTTCATTTTCACTATGTTTCTGAGCATTATACTTAAAGTTTAACGCACAAAATCGCTAATTAACTAACAGCGTATCTACGCGTGTTGACAGTTGACAGCATATTGCTGTCAACTGTCAACACGCGTAGATACGTGATACGTGATATGTGTGTACTAGCAAATAGAAAAGTTTCCTACCCCTACCAGTCTTGGTCGCGGGACTTATTTCATTACTGTGACCCCGGAACATAAAGGGCTATTGAAGGACACCGTGGATTTTAGTCAGTACAAGTCTGACAGTCCCTCCCGCCCTGCCCGGGGTGGGAGGACTCATTTAATGATTTTATCACACTAAAAAAAAACCCCCACCAGTCTGTTCCGTCTTTCGATATGTCGCTTGTTCAAGGAGATGGTGATGTAGACCGGGACATAACACACCGGATCAACTAGGGATGGATGAAGTAGCGACAGGTTACCGGAACAACTTGCGACCCACGGATGCCTCTCAAGTTAAAGGGAAAAATATACAAATCCGTTAGACCTGTCGTATTGTATGTATCGAAATGCTGGGCTGTGTAAAAGATGGATAAGAAACGATTGCATGTAGCGGAGATGAGGATGTTGAGATGGATGTGTGGAGTGATAAGAACGAATAAAGTAAGGAAAAAAAACGAAGCGCCACTTTCAAACTTCCCCTTAAAATCCCCATTTTAAGGGGAAGTAAGAAAGTGGCGTTTTTGAAAGTCTGTCTTGGTATGGACATGTGATAAGGAGGGATGATACTCATGTGACTAAGAAAGTGATGGGTATGAATGTTGATGGATGGAGAGGAAGAGGAAGGCCAAAGAAAAGATGGATGGATTGTCTAAGAAATGATATGAACGAAAAAGGTGTAAATGATACTGTGCCGTCTGATAGGGGAGAATGAAAAAAAAACGTGTTGCACCGACCCCAAGTAAAATGGAATTAGGGCAGGAAGATTATGACTAGCCAGTAGAAATGTTTTCTTGATTCAAGTCCGGTAAGAGATCACATCGGCAGATCGGATCGTTATCATAGGGACAGTTCTTTGGCCATTTCAAAATTAGCCCCATATTACATAAGACGGTTTTCACTCACCTCTTCTTCTACCTTATATCCGAATGTCACTATGGGATGTCCAGCAGATATCTTATTTTACAAATTGACACAAACTGAGCTGGACATAGAAACACAAACTTGTTCTGCGCTTACTCTTCTTGAGCCAATGGATTTATTTCTTTTCTTGTATAGAGATTTTTGAATGTTTTAAAAAACGGATAAATCTCTGACCGTAGTGTTCCGCTCTCTTTAAGCGAAGCGAATTATTCTCAAAAATCTTTGAAACTCCCAGAATGAAACCCCGTCAACATCACCATGGATATTGAAGTTCCAGCCATAGTAGCCGTCAAACACTCTTTTACAAACGTTAAGATTACTGGCTGCTACTTCCACTTCAGCCGAAGTCTCTGGCGAAAGTCTAAGGAGCTGGGCGTTACTAAAACCCAACTGGGGAAAATCCATGTTAAACTTTGTGCAGCGTTATCTCACCTGCCTCCAGAGTTAGCTGATGAAGGTTGGCTGTAATGGAAGAGGCTCCCAGCAGTAACAGCTGCACCGTGATTTTTTTTTTCTGTTCTGTTCAGCTCAGCCTTAACAGAGATCACATCGGCAGATCGGATCGCCGGAACGGATCGCGCTCTGTCAGCAAAGTTCTTAATATGGGCCAAACTACATGAATAAGGGCTAAACATGTTGCACCACATGCATTCCGCGTAACGTTTTTCTACACGTCTGTACTGAAACTTGAAATTAAATGTCATTTCGAACGGCGGGTCCAATCGACCAATGAAAAAAAAATCAAAATCATGAATTGGTTCATTCATCCCGCGGGTCCCATCTGAGCGGGGTCAATCGACCAAAGAGCCATTTATCTATAATATGTATGTATTTAGAAATATATAAGTATGTTTATCAGTTGTCTAGTACCCATAACACAAGCTCTGCTTAGCTTGGGACTAGATGGCGTTGTGTGATAGTTGTGGAATATTATAAAAAAAAAAAAAAAAAGCACGCACATATCAAAGTCATACTTGAGACATGGACAGACCATGCTTTGCCAGGGCCTCTAAAGAGTCTATTTATGAACATTTTATATGGAGTCAATGACACATGTTCGTGTTTGGGAGGGGAGATGACAGACTCTGTAGCTGGCTAAGTTCTGAGTAAAAAGCCTGTCACACTCCGGACATGGCCCTGACATGTGCGGATAGACTTTTTCTAGAAATTTCTCCTGTATTGTGGGTTTAAAAACATTGAAACTCACATCCACAAACACCCAGGGCCCCAATTCTGCTAATTTAGTAATGACTCAATTGAATATCAATTGGATCTCAGTAGCAGTTTTAATGACGGGGCCCCCCTCTCAGAGGGCCAAAGCCTGCTGGGGTCGCGGGATTATTTCCTTACCGTGACCCCGGAACATAACAGGCTACTGAAGGACACCGTGGATTTTAGTCAGTAGAAGTCTGACAGTCCCTCCCGCCCTGCCCGGGGTTGGAGGACTCATTTGATGACTTTGCCACTTAAAAAAAAAAAAAAAAAAGTAGCAGTTTTAGCTACATTTGGTATTCTGCTACTAATTTAAGACCAATGGTTTTCCAGTGACATTCCATTGAACTGCTATCAGAATATTTGCTAGTCTGCTCTTCAATCATGTTACAATTGTAAATCGATTGTGGACTTTATCGGTATTCTACTCTCTAATGGCAATACTTATAACTGTTCAACTGTAAGTCAATTACACTACGATTCCATTACGACTCTATTGAGCTTATACAAGTTTTTGCAGAATATCAAATTTGTTCTAATCATAATGGAGTCGTGATTGAGTCTCAATTGAATATCAATAGGATGTCAGTTAAATAAAATTAGCAGGCTTGAGTCCGGAACAACTACTTGCAGATCACACAGATATTTGTTTCATGTGGGAATATAACCCCCAACACGCTGTGCAGCAGTCCTATTGCTCATTCACTGCTCTAACCATGTTGTTCTTAATCTAAACATAAAAATAAAATTGGAGTGTCTGTTTGTAATATTGAAATAACCGTTTTTTACTACATGCATACGAATATATATACGGTACATACACCAAAATAACACTTTCTATAATTTTTGTCTGTCTTTCTGTTTGTAATGGCTAATCTCTGAAATGGCTGGGCCGATTTTGACGGGACTTCTATTGGCAGGTAGCTGATGTAATCAGGAGTAACTTAGGCTACTATTATTTTAGAAAAAATCCTTTGTTTAAAAAAAAATACATTGTTGAGTTCCGAAATCCACGCGAACGATGTCGCGGGCACAGCTACAGCACAGCCTATAATATTCCCACTTCTGAGACCCAAGCCTCCGCTCAATGAGAGAGAGGGAGATGTTATCCAACACGCCCTATGTGGAATTTTTAATTTTTAATTCTCGGACAATTCTGTATTATTTTTTGCTAATTAACCATTTTTTTTTCAGGAATCTGGCACCTAAACGGTGAGAAGGTCTGTCAATACACCAACGGGTACCTCCTAGTGCTGGCCATTGTGGAAGCATCTCGATTAAAGGCATTCCTTGTACATCCTGATGCTTCCGGAGTCAGCAGTGATGGTAACTTTGTTACGTTTATGAAGACACCTGGTAAGTTTCAAATTTCCTTTTTTTTTCTTAATAAAACCTTTTTAATTTTCAATGTATCTAAACTACAATCATGTTTTAAAGAAATAATATAAGAAAATTGTAGAGGATTGAGAAATAATTAATAAATGTTTTTGTTTTATTAAATCAATGAATATTGACAAAGATACAACGCTTTGTAATTCGAGAGTGGGGCTTGTGATGTCATAACACCTGTAAAATTATACCGACCGAGTGACGTTTTGTGGTTTTAAGAAGCGTTGTATCTTCGTCAATTTTGGCTAACGTAACATCAGAAAAAATACGGGTAATACTTATAGCCAATGATATTCTAATATACAGATATGTTATACGCTTACAAAACTACAGCAAAAACTGTTCCGCGCCGAGCGCGGACTTTTTTATTCAAACATTACATTTCACTACAAGTAAAAAGGATAGCTTGATAAAACGCAATAAGAAAAAAAGTGACAGCTAGATAAACAAACAGCGCCACGCCACCCACACGTCATCAATCCCCCCGCACCGCCCCGCACGTCGGCATCACCTTGTCGTTCTTACGACATCAGAATATTACGAAAATAATTGAAATATATTAATAAATCGAAGTATATTGCTTACTTACGTGTGGTATGAGATTCCGTGTGTTTTATTAATTTTTTTATCATGATTGGGACACTTCATAAATACACACGATGGCATTTTTGATGACAATTACGTAGCAGCGCGCAACGTGTTACTCGTAGTCGTGCGAGACACAGACTAAAAGCAATTGTCCGACGTAGGACATTTTCTGGTCTTCACGTTTTGCGCGCTCATAACATATCTGTTTATTAAAATATCATTGCTTATAGCTAAATCTTCTTTACAGCCACTCCCCTAGAAATGATAACAGAACAGAAACTGGCACAGATTCTGGGTCTCTCTCGGCTGTACGCAGCTGTCTTATCCCGCTGTCAACTCACCGCTGCCGTCCGCAGTGTTGTGGAGTACACCAGACCTAGAGCTTTTTCGGGTGAGTAACTACCGCCATATGAATGTAGAATTTTCAAAATCATCAATTTCGTCCTCCCACCCAGGGCAGGACGGGAGTGACTGTCAGACACTAAAATACACGGTGTCCTTCCATAGCCCTTAACGTTCCAGGTTCACGTTAGCTGTTTAGTCCCGCGACTCCGGTAGGCTTTGGCCCTCTAGGGGGGGCGTCATTGTGCTGACACTCTTTGAGGCGCGCGTGGAATACGACGCGCCGTCGACCAGGGTATCGGACAACGAGTCGCCCATTACTACGACGTCTGTCGCCGTGGGCGTATATCACTACGGCTGGGCTGTGAGGCGGATGCTATCCTCTCTCTCACTCGTCCCGGCTCCTCCTTCGCTAGCATGACTGCTTCGCAGAACAAGGCTTAATGCTAGATTTTCTATGTTGACGCGATAGTAATGTTTAATCGCGCCAACGACGATATAATACTATACTCCTAATAACAGGCGACCGATGTCTGCCAACACATTAGGCAAAAAAGTCTTATATCCGTCTCATTTCGACCAATCCTGTGAGCCGTAAACATACGTTGAGACAGAACAGACCTTGAGTTAGCCAATCACAACGCAGTACCCCGTCCCCCTCGCTTACGTAGTACCTCAGCGAGTTGGCAGAATAGTTTTGTTCGTTAGATCGTGCAATGCGTTGAGAGTACTCACGATCTTGGAGCGGACCAATAAGAGCGCCAAACGCGGTGTGCTTAGTGCGATTTTTTTTCCGTAAACGTTACTATCGCGTCTACGGAAACAAACCTCGCACTAAGCGCACTGACTATGATATTTTTTTCCCAGGTAAACCTCTAGCAGAGCTCTCAACAATACAATCGACAGTAGGCAATGCGATCCTAGACATATATGCGAGCGAGAGCGCTGAATATTTTACGGCAGGATTACTGGACGGATATGTGGAGCCTGATGCCGAACTAGAGGTGGCTATGTGCAGGTGAGAATAGACTACTTTTCGTCAACTAGAATTTTCAAAAATCATCATCTGCCCTGCCTAGCCTTTTCCCAACTATATTGTGGTCGGCTTCTAGTCGAACCAGATGCAGCTGAATATCAGTATTTTATATGGAGCGACTGCCTATCGGACCTCCACAACCCAGTAAGCTCGTGGCTATATAATTACAGCCGCACATGTTAAGCGGCGTTTGCCGAGATTGGTCTTTGGATTAATGAACATCTATCATAGCGAGTTTCCTCCATACCTCGGAAAGCAGGTAAAACCGTTGGTCCCGGCTGTTATTTGTAGATCTTTGACAGTCTTTACTTTTGTCAGAAGCTCTAAAAGTCTGACAACCAGTCTTACCAAGGGGTATCGTATCACCCAGTTACTGTGGTGTGGAGGTCCGATAGGCAGTCGCTCCATGTAAAATACTGATATTCAGCTGCATCTGGTTCGACTGGAAGCCGACCACAATATAGTTGGGAAAAGGCAGATGATGACTGTGAATTTTGCAGAGACTGTTAGTAAGTAGAAATAGAACTATTTCCTATTTACCCACAGAAACTTCATATCCAACCACGGCCTGCACACAATGCTGAACCTGCTCTCAATCCCAGCGCTGGACAAGAAGGAGGAATGCAGACAATTGCTTGACGATATGAGACATCTAGCCACAAGGGGGGAAAACTTAGACAGTGTCAATATGTTTATAGGTAAGTACAATTCAAGAGCAGGGGTGGCCTAGTGGTATCGGCCCCGACTTACGAGTTGTAGGTCGTGAATTCAAAGCCAGTCAGGTGCATTACTTGTGTAATTCATTTCATCTCCACTGCTCTCAAAACGGTGAAGGAAATCATCGTGAGGAAACCGGCATGTCTTAGAACCAAAAATTCGAAGACATGTGACATCCACCAACCCGCACTGGGCCCGCGTGATGGATTATGGCCCACTTTCTCTTACAGAGGCTTGTGTCCCTGAAGTGGGAACATTTATAGGCTGATAATGATGATGAAGTACAATTCAATGACCAAATCGGGAATCGAACTCAGGCTCTCCTACTCAGCAGTCGCGCTTGCAGCTTTTAAGTGAAGTAATTAAAGAAAGTAAAAATAGGTCTAGTCTACTAAAATATTCCCCGTCCTGCTCCCACGTGTCATGGCCGCATCCTGACAGTTTTCTCATTATTTTCAGCTCTGAACGGCATCCACCATGCTGGTAAAGTGATGGCGGATGAAGTGAAACAAATGAGGAACCCTTTGATGCATCCCGCATTTATATTCAAAAAGGTTCTTGCAAATAGACATCAGGTAAGATTTATATTATTTTAGGAAAGCTATTTCGGCCCACGCTTTTACTTTTTCCGACTTGCTAAATAAAAATTAGGATACCTCGGCTAATATGCATGAAATAATTATAACTGGAAACCTAGCATTCATAAATTATGTGGCTAACTACCAAAAAAAAAAACATTCACACCTCTTTTTATTACTACTCTTTTTGAAAAACTAAATGCGATAAGTAATTTCTGAAAAAAAAAAAAGACATATCGCCTGTTATAATTTAAGTCAGTAATAAGGGGCAATTTAATATAAATTATGGAATCAGGCGTTACTTTGCGGAAATCCATGACATTAAATGTTATGAAAAATATCTAGTTTTAATTCCGCGACAAAAATCCAGGCTTGTTGCAGGATGCAATCCCACCCTATGCAATCATGCATATGCACATGCAGCAAAGGAACGGGAGACGGTGTGGGCGGGAGGGTGGGTCCTTTGCTGCATGTGCATATGCATGATTGCATAGGGTGGGATTGCATCCTGCAACAAGCCTGGATTTTTGTCGCGGAATTAAAACTAGATATTTTTCATAACATTTAAGGGCAATTTAATGTCAACGGGGATCAAAAATTTCCCCGCTGAAACCGGTAAAACAAAAAAAAAACAAAAGTATAAGACGTAAGCTGTAAATGTATGCATATCACACAAAAAAAAAACAATTTATTACCTGAAATGGTAACACAAAAAAAATTCCATCACCAGTAATTTTCTGAATTTTAAACCATCAACTAAACCATATTTTTTCTGTATCCAGGAAAGAGACGATCCAAAACTGACCCTCCACTTATCCGAACACCTGCATCCGTCTTTAAAGCAACCTTCAGAACAGCTGGAGTATTGCGTGCTGCGCATGAGATTCGCCTGCGAAACGCTCATGGCACGGCATGGCGTCAAAGTGTCTACTGCTTACACGTGAGTACGGTGTTCATGTCAGCTTCCGGTGTTCATGTCATAGTCCGGTGTTTATGTCAGTTTCCGGTGTTCATGTCATAGTCCGGTGTCCGGTGTCAGTTTCCTGTGTCTTCGTCATCGTTACCATGTCAGTCAGATGTCAATGTCCAGTGTACACTCATAGAATACACACACAAGCACTCACATTGGCTTCTCTTTATTGTTTCGCTGTTTCAAGGCCTACTAGAGCGTTACTAACTCTCTTTATATATAATTTACATTATTGCAAAAAATAATGGAATTTGTATTGATTTAAAACGGAGGAAACTGATTCCTGATTCTTCTAACACAGGAATCAGGGGTTTCACACAAAAGTTTGTAATTTATGTCAATAAAGTTATTTAAAAATAAACAAAACCCTGTCTGTGTCCTCTGTCCTTTGTATTTGAATCCATGTCCAAAAGATGTCCATGTCATAGTCCGGTTTCCATGCCAATTTCCGGTGTCGGCTAATAGGTTCTTGGAACACCTGCATCCATCTCTAAACAAAACCTTTTTTTTCCTCAACAGCGAACTGAACCGATTAGCTGAGGCAGCTACAGAAATATTAATGATGACAGCAGTCTTAGCGAGAGCTTCAAGGTAAGTAATATCACTATATTACTGTGGTATCGCTAACATTCAAAATAATATTGATCAAACTCCTTTTGGAATCCCCAATTCCCCATAATATTGATAAAACTTCCTTTGGAATCCCCAAGCGATAAATAATGAGGCATCGTCAGCAACCAACACCATTTGCCTTTAGTTTTAAACAGGATAGGACAAAATGACGAACCTTGTGGTACGCCCCATTTTAACTGTTAAACCCTTGAGTTAACACCATTTATGATGAGCTTGCTGTTGTCTTCTATTTAGATATGATTTCAATAAACCGAGTGGAAGTTTACCTAGACCGTAGTGCTGAGGTTTTAACGGCAAGATTTCGTGATTTAATCAATCAAATGTCTTCGAAAGATCACAAAAGATTCGAGTAGTATTTTGAGTTTTTTTCCCATGCTGTACCTAAATATTTAACTGCAGTTCTTACTAAAATAAAATATTATATGCTTTATTTCATCGCAAGAAAATATATATCTTTTTCCGATTGTTTTAAAATATAATACCTAATACCCGGATCTCACGTTATTCCACGCGTACAAATTCAATGTAAAAACTATTTGGAAATATGATCCAGTGTCTCCTCAACCAATTGCCGTCCATTGCTGGACCATCCATCACCATCATCCGTCAAAATGATGATCCAGCATGGAGAGGATAAGGAAACTTCCCAATGACGCAATTTGTGCGATTTTCAATTTCTACTAACTAAAAATGAAAATCATCCTTGCTACTACGATATAATGATACAATTCGATTGACTTGACGTCGTCGTGGCGAGCGTGTTTTGTTTTTCATCTACCCGCAGACAACAGCACGTTTTATGTCATATGCCGTAGTGGTAACGATGATTTTCACTTGTAGTTGGAATCGGTAGAATTTTATCGCGTCGTGAGGAAGCTCTTTAAAAGTATCGTCAATTCTACACAGATCCTACTGCATCGGCCTTCGTAACGCAGAAACAGAGATGAAGTTAGCAGCTTGCTTCGTAGAAAGAACAAGAGATAAGGTGAAAAGGCTTATAAAAGAGATCGATGATGGAGAGTACTTGAACTTAGACCACTTCACGGTGCAATTCGGCAGGAAGACCTTGGACACGAACGCTAGTTTAGTTGAAAAACCTACCGCTAGAGTGTTCTGGTAGAGTGCAAACGCAAATGAGTCTTAAGTCTTGTGTTATAGGGATATTTTATATTTAAAGTCTGCACAGGATTTTACATCGCGATGTATGAATGGTTAAAAAGTAAAGTTATATTTTTTAAACGCAATAACGCCTGCGTCGCGTCTTCGCAAAGATATTTTTAATGAAACGAAAAATTATTTGCTGCGAGCAGGGTTCGATCCTGCGTCTTCTGGATAGGTACTCCAGACGCCTTAACCACTAGGCCATCGCAACCACTACTCACAACGCTGAATTTCTCGTTCCCTTGTTTTTCTAACGCTGTTTACACGTTGCGCCATCTATTGGTAATGTTTCAAACTACTTACCAACCAACACGTCTGATATTGCAATCAAATCAATGCTGTATTAGAGAGCGACTTCTAAACTAAAGTTATATTTTTTAAACGCAATAACGCCTGCGTCGCGTCTTCGCAAAGATATTTTTAATGAAACGAAAAATTATTTGCTGCGAGCAGGGTTCGATCCTGCGTCTTCTGGATAGGTACTCCAGACGCCTTAACCACTAGGCCATCGCAACCACTACTCACAACGCTGAATTTCTCGTTCCCTTGTTTTTCTAACGCTGTTTACACGTTGCGCCATCTATTGGTAATGTTTCAAACTACTTACCAACCAACACGTCTGATATTGCAATCAAATCAATGCTGTATTAGAGAGCGACTTCTAAACTAAAGTTATATTTTTTAAACGCAATAACGCCTGCGTCGCGTCTTCGCAAAGATATTTTTAATGAAACGAAAAATTATTTGCTGCGAGCAGGGTTCGATCCTGCGTCTTCTGGATAGGTACTCCAGACGCCTTAACCACTAGGCCATCGCAACCACTACTCACAACGCTGAATTTCTCGTTCCCTTGTTTTTCTAACGCTGTTTACACGTTGCGCCATCTATTGGTAATGTTTCAAACTACTTACCAACCAACACGTCTGATATTGCAATCAAATCAATGCTGTATTAGAGAGCGACTTCTAAACTAAAGTTATATTTTTTAAACGCAATAACGCCTGCGTCGCGTCTTCGCAAAGATATTTTTAATGAAACGAAAAATTATTTGCTGCGAGCAGGGTTCGATCCTGCGTCTTCTGGATAGGTACTCCAGACGCCTTAACCACTAGGCCATCGCAACCACTACTCACAACGCTGAATTTCTCGTTCCCTTGTTTTTCTAACGCTGTTTACACGTTGCGCCATCTATTGGTAATGTTTCAAACTACTTACCAACCAACACGTCTGATATTGCAATCAAATCAATGCTGTATTAGAGAGCGACTTCTAAACTAAAGTTATATTTTTTAAACGCAATAACGCCTGCGTCGCGTCTTCGCAAATAACTAAAAATAAACATAACTTTAGTTTAGAAGTCGCTCTCTCAGCAAATAATTTTTCGTTTCATTAAAAATATCTTTGCGAAGACGCGACGCAGGCGTTATTGCGTTTAAAAAATATAACTTTAGTTTAGAAGTCGCTCTCTAATACAGCATTGATTTGATTGCAATATCAGACGTGTTGGTTGGTAAGTAGTTTGAAACATTACCAATAGATGGCGCAACGTGTAAACAGCGTTAGAAAAACAAGGGAACGAGAAATTCAGCGTTGTGAGTAGTGGTTGCGATGGCCTAGTGGTTAAGGCGTCTGGAGTACCTATCCAGAAGACGCAGGATCGAACCCTGCTCGCAGCAAATAATTTTTCGTTTCATTAAAAATATCTTTGGTTAAAAAGTATACCTATGTAATGAGAAAAGATTGTTGTAAAGATGCGATTCCACTGGTGTGCGGCACAAATGTTAGCTCTGGTTGACTCTTACCTAGTTGAGAAGCAGATACTGATAATCTGGTTCGAGTGGAAGCAGACCACAACATAGTTGGGAAAAACGCTTGGCAGATGATGACATTGCTAGCCTTAGTTCAGTGAAACTATTCACCAGCTACCTACGCGCACTGCTGAAGTGCGCGAACAAATGTACCGCACACTATATCGGTGGAATCGTATCGTAAGAATGATTCGGTATGTTATTGTTACTCATTACACTGTAAATAAAACTAATTTTAATATGTTTTACTCGTTTTATTTCATTCTAAATTCTAAATACCACTTATATCTACGATACTACAAAATTGACAAAGATATTTTTCTAAATGTGTCCGCTGAAATGCGCTTACGCTTGGGACGGGACTCGTTAGGAAATTGATAGCGGACACCCACTTCGTGCGCGTTTTACGCCGAGACTTTTTCTATTAGTGAAATACTCGTATGCAATATCCTAATTGATTCTATCAGGTGCACTAAGGAAAATAATTTCTGTAAAATTCTGCACTCTGGTCCTCTGGTTTCTAACTTGGGCAAAACAGCGAGATAAAATTAGATCTTATAGCCTAAGAACAAGGTTAGGCAACGCTTGTGTAGGTCTATCTTTGGAATTACAGCCACCAAAGTTTTAGACTTTGGCTTCCTAAATGCGATTTGTGGCTGGCGACTTCGACTACGACTCGTGGCTTGTGACTACAACTTGTGGTTTGTGACTTCAACTTCTGACTTGCTACTAGCGAAGTCACTTACTGTCTGTCAGCCTGTGTCATCCCACTGCTGGGCAAACGCCTCGTCCCATGACTTCCAACTATTTCGATCAAGGGCCAATGTCAAAGTCACTAGTTTCTATAAAAGAACCATACAATGTGTGCTTTGTATCATAGCAAGACCTTTGGTAAGACGCAAAGCATAAAATGTTAGAAATAGCCTAAGGCCTATAATCTTTAGGAAAAACACTAATATATGATACACCCTTCTCAGCTACGGGTTTAAAACTATCACCAATTGTAACAGTTTTCGCTACATTAGCCTTTTTCCCAACTTTGCCCCGTCTCCGTAACTTCGCCAAAGAATCAGTGACTTTCGTTTCCAAAGTCGTTTTGGTCTCAAACGCGGGTTTTTCTGGCTTCGCATTGAAGGCTTGGACTTTGTTCTTTTCCTTACGTTTGTAGTAGAAGACTTCCCAGGCGAGAGTGATCATTGCTAATCCGAGGCCGAAGAGAGTTGCTATGAAGACTCCACCTGGAAACGAAAAAGTTGAAAATAACGGCTGTTTTCTCCGAAGAGATGGCAAAATGTAATGTGTTTTTTTTTAAGAAAAAAGGGTAAATGATACTGTGACGTCTGATAGGGGAGAATGGAAGGGAAAAACGTGTTGCGACAACGACAAGTAAATTGGTATAAGGACAGGAAGACAATGAAATAAGAAAAAAGGGAATTATATGAAAGTGGCCACTTTACGCCGGATCCACACGTTGGCCGTGTTGGCCGAACAGAGGGAGACGGCGCTATACTAAGAAACGAGATAGAATTATTTGCGTCTTGCTTTCTGGTATAGCGCCGTCTCCTTCTGTTCGGCAAACTCTGCCAACGTGTGGAGCCGGCGTTACGTAGCTACCGCCGTATCAATTGGACTAAGTATCAATAGGGCCCCCTTTGAATAAAAAAAATAACATTAAATGTTACTCTTAAATAAAAACTTATTGCAGTCTACGAGGGGTGATCAAAAAGTAATGATAATCGGTTACTTTAGGTCCACATATAAATTAAAAAAAAAAATGTTTTTTGCTTGCTTATATACTCACTACGTCAGCCTTAAAAAATCATATGAATAGATCACAATTTCCAGGAGATACATTTAATTGAGTATGAACTGTCGAAAATATTTTTTTACAAAGGGAATCCTGGGTTTAGAAAAAAGATGGACTAAATGGATTGATTTGTTAGGAGACTATGTAGAAAAAGAAATTATTATTTTAACTTTAGATACCGTGTTGTATATTCATTATCATTACTTTTGGATCACCCCTAGTATAAGCGCGACCGCGTACTTTAAGTAATTTCTGTCAGGAAAAATCTAAAACCAGCCGGAAGGCACACGCTAAAAAAAAAATCTGACGGATCGTCCGCTTCTTATCCAATGTAAGATCATTTCCAAACGGGAAACAGGCAAAAACGAGAGCAAAGGATAATATTTAAATGGGCGCATTACCTAAACTTTCAAGTGTGATCCCTTCAGACTCATCAGCATCGGGGCAGGCCTGTCTTGCAGACTCGTTCCAATATCTGCCAGGAAATAAAACATTATCAACATCTGTCTTACCCTTTCCCAACAATATTGGAGTCATTTCAGCATTTTTTTAAATGGAGCGACTGCCTGTCTGAGCTCCAACAATGATTGAGCTTCAGAACTACAGAAAAATCAACCACATTCTTCAAATCATCGATGCATCTTGCCGCAGGACGTCCTACACACTACATTTGACCATACGAGGTCTCCACTAGAGCTTTATACATAAATAATAATAGTTCTGACCGATTTCGGCAACGGCGACCAATTTCTCAACGGAGATTAGCCAACTGCGCGGCACATATTATAATGCACAAGTGTGTGCGCAGGCACAGATCCACTCTCCGTTCCTTTACTCTCAAGACGGCAATCCGATACAACCGGAGAGTGATCAGGCGCAAGTCCAATGGCTTTAACATGCTTTCCGCACGGGGGTATTCTACCACCAACTTCCAAACTCCGGATTGCTGATGCGGAAAAATCCATCAGCACTTTTTGGAATCCACGCTTAGCAGACGCGCTTGCGACTACCAGACCATTATAATATCTTACTTCGAAGCCAGCTGTTCCAGAAACCGCTCCTTCTGCAGCTCTAACAACGCTCTGGACAGGTCCTCCTGCAACCTGGAGCCCTGCTGTACTGCTATAGCATAAGGCTGTTCTGCGAAGACCTCGCCCACTTCTGTTAAGTTGCAGTTTCTTGTTACCTCGTATCTGAAAGTTACAAGGATACGAGGTATAAAGACGAGAAAGGTTCTAGCAAATCATACAGTAAGAAACTTATGTATTTTCTCCTGCGAAAGTTACAGAGAAGGTTAAAAATACATAGAAAACGTAGCGTGGTAAATCATCAAATAAGTCCGCGTGGAAAAAACGGGCCTTCGACCCGGGCGTGGTCCATGGTCGGACAGCGAGTCGTCCATTACTCGCCGCCCGCATACCTGCGCTACGGTGGCCGGAGATCGTCTAGCGACGTCCGTCGCGTCAGGCGGAAGGTTAGGACACGTGACGCCTATCCAGCTACTCCTCAAAGAGGGGTCTTACCGCCGCGATTGCGGCGTGCCCGAAAGTATTGTGCTAGCTAAATGTGTTTCTACACGGGTCTGTCTAAATATACCGTTCTCTGGAGCGCAAAAGGCAATCCAAAAAACAGGGTGGTTTTTAATCAGTAGTCCCCTCCGCTCCAACGAAAGTGGCAGGACTCATTTTAGTAATTTTCCACCCAAAAAAAAAATGTTTCTGGATCTCGGTCCTTATCTGCTTATTTTAATTTACCGCTTACTTAATTTCAGCAGAATCGTGAATAAAGGCGAAGTCTGCGTCTGTATGCTCGTTCACTTGATGAAACCCTGTCTTAGCATCGGGCACAGGTTCTGAAAACAAAAATTATGATTGTTTCGTTGTGGAAACTAAATGGGCCGGCCATTTTAAACTACGAGTACACACCATAGAAAGTAACACAGTTCTTTTTTCTGGCAGTCGTGTAAAAGAGTGTTTAAATACGTATGGAAACAAAAATAGATACAAAATATTGTATGTAGTAGGTAATCTTTTTTTATTTTTAGCGGAAGAAGCATCTTAGGCAAGCCTCCCACTAGGTGGACCGACGACATCGTGAGGGTCGCGGGCAGCCGATGGATGCAAGTGACCAATTATCGTTCGGCTTGACGGTCTAAGGGGGAGGCCTATGTTCAGCAGTGGACGTCTTCCGGCTGATAATGATGAATAATTTTACCTGAAGCATTGATAGCCAATAAAATATGCCCGTACTGCTCCCTGATTGGGTAATCCCAAACTCTGTACTGCGCCTGGTCTGAAGTCGCGTTTAGAGTTATTTCTTTCCATACTCTGAAAAAAAAAACAAGATTCCGACGAATTTCGAACCTCCTTTATTTTTCGAAGTCGGTTAAAAATACAACGAAAATTGGAACCGATTTCCACTAAAGCGGGGAGGAACGGAAACGACAAAATATCTAAGTGTTTTGAAAAACTAATCAGATTTATTTGCTAACCGTCGTCTAAAAATATGATGTTTTCAATTCGACCCGTATGTTTGTTTGTATGTATGTTTGCCCGCAGTTATCTCGCGTTTGGCTGCACTCGATTTTTATACAGAAAAGTGTTAGTATAACAACAATAATAGATATCCCGTGACGTGCGTTGTACGTATGCATCCGTTATTACTTACTTCGATGGCGGATTTTCAAAGATGCCGATTATAAGATTTTTTTGCATATCTAAAACGAAAAATTAAAAAACAAGAAACCGATTTCAAAACCGAACATAAAAATATACAAATATACAGGTCGAACTAGGAACCTTCTTTTTTTGAAGTCGTTTAAAAATTGTAAAATAACTTTTCTTTCGGAAGCCACCAATTTACGAAAGTAAACTTATACTTAATACATTTTTTTATTTTTGTTTTGACCTACCTGTAAAGCGTGTCTTCAGCAAACTTCATATTAATAAAGTATTGATGCACTGAGGATCCTTCCACCACAGTGTAATTGATCCGGGATTGACGAGCCAATTGCTCCAAGGATGACACTGGTGTCTAAACATACAAGAAAACATATACCGTGGTACCACAAAAACTTTTAAACGTCTGTTGAACACTTGTCTAAAAAAATGTCAGATTATGACGTTGAAATAAGGTCTGTTTTGCAGTCACACTTTTTTTTAGACAAGTGTTCAACAGATGTTTAAGTTTTTGTAGTGAGGCTGTTAGAAGTTAAATCTAGAAAGGAGAATGTTCACGCTTTATAGAAAAAAAAACCCGCTCCGGCGGTAAGGATTTGAATCCCAAATTAGCTCCCTCGCCCGGCGTGACGCGCTTAGACCAAACTCGTGAACTGACGATAAAACTACTGTTAATCTACGTACCTGCATCCTTTCTACTGTAAGAAACGCAGCCAGATTAGCAGTGAAAGTAGCCAACATGAGCACCACAAACAGCCAATAAGCAGCTACGAGGGTCCTTCCAGACAATGCTTTAGGCGCCTCCCCTCCGCCTTGTGGTGTGAACGACGTTAGAGCGAACCAGAAACTCTCTTTGAGTGTGAATTCCCTGTAAAAAATGATAAAAATGGAAACGCTCCACAAACGTTAAAACGTCCGGTAAGCATTGGCTTAGCGAGACCGAATATAGGAGGAGGCAAGACCTCTCATGGCGCATTTACATTAAGTCGGTTAGACCGAATTCGGCTGCAGGCCGTATTCGGTCACCGACTAATATAAACAGGTATTCGTTTGGCCGTATTCGGTCGAGCCCGTTGTCGGTGTCGAGTGCGCCGTGCCCCGCCCGTCGCCCGCAGCCCGCAGCTCAGTTCGCTTGATCGCCGCATCAATCAAGTCGCCGAATTCGGTTAACCGACCAATGTAAACAACTCAATTTAGGTAAGCGTTTCAGTTAAACCGAATGCGGCCGCCGCCTTCGGTGACCGACCTCAAACCGACCTAATGTAAATGAGCCATTAGGTTCTTTCAGTTCATACTCATCTGACACCTCAAGTATATAATGTAGGTCATGTTTATTTTTTAGTAGAAGCTAGCACTGCTTCACTGACTGGTGATCGGTCCCTGTCAAGATTATTTTTTTCCCTCAGTGCGAGATCGGGGGCTATGGTCCGCTTGGCAGGGGCCAAGCGGACCCTAGCTACGCCACTGCCGGTAAAGAGAATAGCTTCTTACCGCTGGTAATTGTAATTGATAAGCGAATAGAACAAGAAACGAAAAGCGCTAATTTTTCCTATTCCTCCACTATTCTTTTCTGATTAATTTCGTTGCAGGATCCAAGACAGGTAAATTCATTCTCCGGGACACGTCGAGCTTCATTGTCTCGGCGCTTTTCTGGTGGTTGCCACTGTTGATTCTGGCTCTCAGGAGTTGCAGTGGTTTGGGGATAGTGTGGTGGGTTTGTCTTAACAAGAAAAGAGAAACGAAAAGCGGAGGAACGATCAGAGTTTTTATAATTCCCAATAATATTGGAGTCAGTTTTCACCAAACGTACGTTGTTGATGACACAGAACTGAATAAAGGACTGTTGGATATTGCCTCTGAGTATAAACTTGAGCACTTCCACGTCTTTGAGAACGTGAGTTTCAAATACGTTGACCCACACTAGGAATTTCTCCTGCATCGTAGGTGCGCACAAATACACAAACCCGGTAGGTACAATTACTTGAATCATACAAATATTTCATGTGCAGGGAACGACACATTGTGCAGCAGTCAATCAGACAGACCTACACCAACCGAGGCAATTCATAGCAAAGAAACTGGTATCCCAGTAGTGGTTTCTCTTTCACATTCAAACACACACTTCAGTCAGCAAAAGAAACAACACGGTTGGCTCATCAGTGACTGACCGATTAAAAAACACCCTGCGTATCCCGGATTCAATTGACGCACAGAACAAATACTTTTATGGCCTACTTTTGACTGTTTTTGCAAGTGAGTTTAAAAATGTTTGTACACACTCACGATAAAGGATAATTTCTAAAATTTAAACAACATAAAAAAGCAATAAAATTCGCAACTCACCTGCACGGATAAGGATAAGCATCGGGATTATTCCTTGCAGAGTAAGGTGAGTACTTGTCCAACAACCAGATCATGAACCCAGTGAGAACCAACGCTGCTACGATGCTCAGCCACACTTCAGTGCGGAGTACAGTCATGAACTTGAAGAGTGAGGTCTTTCTTATTGGTTTTCGGATCACTGTAAAGGAAAATAGACCTTATAGCAACGGTAGTTTACCATTCTGAATATGAGGAGAAAATTAATGTGGGTTACATTTTTTTGCGCTTTTCTTATTTTGTTACGTCGATCAAATCGCGAGACCAATCCAGGTATAAGCTTCTCGAAGGTTCCACAAGGTTCTCATTAGTGAAACTGCAGATAACACTGAATGTTTCTAGAAATTTCTACCCTGATCAGCTCAGTCCCAAGATACTGCGTTCCATGCGACGCTGGCAAACCGCTGAAGATTTGTCAAAGACCAAGTTTGTGCACCGTCCGTGAGGATGTATCACTATTCTCGCTTATTGTACGGAGTTATTACTTACCTATCAGAATACCAGTTTGTTCGAAGTAAGGTGCCACGAAGTCTATGACTTCCTCTCTCTCCGCCGTCATTGTCAATGCTGATATGGCGATATCAGTCTCCTGTGAAAGAATTTACAAGTATAATAATGATAATGCAAACACAGATATGCAGCAGTGGTGAGTGGTGACCCAGTGTTATCGGCCCCGACGGTCGACGATCGGTCGTGGGTTTGAACCTAGACTGGCGCATTACTTTGTGTAATTTATGTCATCACCATTGCTCTCAAAACGGTGAAGGAAAACATCGTGAGGAAACTGAACCGAGAACCATCAAATTCGAAGATCCCGCGTGGTAGATTATGGCCCACTCCCTCTCACAGAGAGGGGGCCTGTGTCCCAGCAGTGGGTACACTAAAGGCTGATGATGATGAAACATAGATAAACAGTTACTGCCCCGTTGTCGCATGCGCGACTGCTGTGCGTGGGGTCCTAGGTGCATAGGTGTTGGGTTTTTTCTTTAGAATTTTTCTGCAGCAGTCCGGAGTTAAAGTACTATTGGGTTTTTCTAAAAGAATTTCTCAGATAACCAAGGTTTGGAAGTTGGCGGTATGATAGCCCCGTGCCTCGAAAAGCACATTGAGCCATAGGTCTCCTGATCCTTCTCCGGTTATTTCTTGCTTTCCGAGGGCTGCTAGCTACTGTGAAATTCTTATAGATAAACCCAATAGCACTTTTTTCCAGAACTGATGGAAAAGAAAATGTTCTCGAGTGGCGACCACGAACCGGAAGATGCAGCGCCTCCACTAGGTGGAGCGCCGACATCGTGAGAGTCGCGGGCAACCGATGGATGCAAGTGGCTAATGATCGTACGGCGTGGCGGTCTAATGGGCCAGCTACCACACGCACAAGCTTCACCAGAGTCCTGCCTTCGCAAGCCGGTTTGAACACGGAAAACCGTGCGTGTGGTTGGTAAAACTGTATCACGAGTCAGTTACAGTTTTCTCATGCGAGAAGCTTTGTGCATGTGGTAGGCCCATAAGGACGTCTTCCAGCTGATGATGAAGATGATGAAGTTCATTCATTCATCTGGTCATACACACACGCAGCTTGGGAATTTACCTGAACTCGGAGGTGTAGGTTCATCATAATGAAAATAACTGTCATATAAATCAACTGCTATGACTAAAATACCGAAAATACGTAAATAATCCCATAATCTTTTTAAATTATTATCCATGTCAAACTCAGAATATCAGAAGAAATGTCATCAAAATGTCATTCAATAATTGATACTATTTCTAGATTCCGTATTCGAAACAAAACGTATCGTTTTCAGTGAAGCCACGTTTTCGTTGTTTTCGTTCTACGAGTATAAATGTGTGTGTGAACACCATGCACACTTGTTGTGATGAGAGATGTTCACTTGTTTTACGTAGGAATCGAACGACGGGTGTAATTTTTTCTTCCGCGTTTTTGGCTTCATTTTTCAGTGGCATACTATAATAGGAATTTGGACATTTTATAATCATCATTAATGATCTGAAACCACCTTGAAATCGAAACTAGTGACAATATAGTGACATTGGAAATGACAAAAGTAAAGGCGCAGACCAAACGCTGTGCATGACACATGGACACGGGTATCTTTTTCAGGCGTCCGGATAAAAAACCGGACACAGTCAGGCTGTTGGTTTGCGTATCCGACCACATTAGACAGCGTCCAGCGACAGGCCATCCGGATTTTGTTATGCTTTGGTTTCTGCTCCACCCGTCTCACCTTTCGCTAGCGCAAGCGAGCGGACTTTGCACGGCGAGGAGAACTTTGTATGGTTGAACCAAATCCTACTTTAAATTAAAAAAATAAAATGTGCATAGCGTGCACAGAGTTGATGAGCTGCTATTATTAGGCAACGTTTTAAAAAAATATCTACGAACCCCTCTCATTAAATCGCCAACTACTCCATCCCATGTTCCATTTGGCAGCTTCTTTCCGAAGTCACCGGACTTTGGAGATACGATCTCGTAATCAAAAGACATTGTCTGGAAAAGGAACGTACAATTTAAAAGATCCTTTTAAAATCATCAATCAATCAGGAAATCTTCCCTTTTACTATAGCGGCAACAGAAATATCATAAATATCGTATCCGATGTTCCACAGGAGCGGCCCCAAGACCGATCCTTGTGGAACACCGCACGACATCTCTCACCGGTTCGACTCACCCCGGTGACTGGGGTAGATGACGGCTCAGTCCGTCAGGTAATCCTCGACCACACGACAGAGGTAGTTCAGCTCCCGGTGATAGCAATTTCAACTGTCTAAATATTGCGGTTTATGAGATACAGCACCACAACATTCTAGACTAAGGCCCATTGTCCACGTAACCGCACGTCATACGCACGCTTTCGTCAATTGACGATTGCAAGACGAATGCTTGCATTTTCTACTGTAGAAACAATGAAATCTGTGTCCACGAAGCGGCAACGTCACGTCAGCCGCTCGTGTTGCGTTCGTCATGCGGTGCGCGCGCGCGGCAACATGTCACGCGTTGCCAGACACCTTTCTTGATGCTAGTTGAAAGAAAACTGAGACCTTTTGTAGCGTGACTGACTATTGCGTGAAGCAGCGTGGACATAACAAATATGCAAAATACGCCTATCTTCATTTGTAGGTTACATGCATCCTACGAAAGACGACTGTGTGGACAGTAGGGCTTACTTAACTTTCTGGCAAATAAGATCTTATTGCTTACCTCAGACAATCTAGCAATCAAATCAACGCAGTACCCTTCATACAATGGCTGGCCATCTTCATCGAACATCTGCTCTCCAGTATTGGGGTCTACCTTCACGAGCGTCCAAGGTACGGCCTGTTGATTGACGTGATAGTCAATAATAAAGAACGTATTGCAGGAATTGAAAAGAAAACGTTCCCCCTCAGTAAGAAAGTGATCTGTACTGAACACACGATTTTTCGATGATTCCCGATGTCTACCCCCAATTTGTCGACCACTGGTGGACAGCGAAACTTTTTGTACTAATCCCTCTGTCCACACCGGGGTGGACTTGGAAGATTTTATTTAAAAGTTCCTCCTAGCCACCACTGGTGGACAGCGACACGATTTTAAACAGGAGCATTCCCTGTGTCCACCTCTGGTGGACAGTGATATTATTTTTAGAAATGTTTCACTGTCCACCACTAAACTGGGGGTGGAAAGAACAATTGCTGATTATTATGAGGTCCTAGGTTCGATTCCTAGGTTGAGACATGTCATCGGGTGTTTGTCAGTAGCAGCCATCGATTTGTGCCCACCTGAAATGCTAACTTACCGGAGCAGTTCCAATCCTGAAGAACATCTTGAGGGGCTCCAGCTCGACTCCTGGCAGCAGTTTATACTCGTCGTCAGCAGACCAGTTGGCTATGATCTGTTGGCCTTCGTCGGGCTTGTACGTTGATAAGATGAAGCGAGAGCGGAGAAAGAGACCGGACCTGGCAGAGATCATAGGTATTTAAGAGGTTCAAGAAAGTTGCTAACATTGAATCTGATTATTTGTCTTAGATGAACTCGCCGTCGTTCCATAAAGCACGTAAAGCCGTTGGTCCCGGCTGTCATTTGTAGATCGTTGACAGTCGTTAATCACAGTCAGTAGCTCGAAAGTCAGACAACCAGTCTTACCATGGGGTTTCGTATTACCCAGTTACTAGGTTGTGGATGTCTGATAGGCAGTCGCTCCATGTTAAAAAGGTACTGATATTCAGCTGCATCTAGTTCGACTGGAAGCCGACCCGACGACCGACGGCGCGTCGTGTTCCACGCGCACCTCAAGGAGCTATCAGCAATATGACATGACCCCCCTTAAAGTGCAAATGCCTGCTGGAGTCGTGGGTCTATCAGGTAACCGTGGCTTCAGAACGTAATGAGCTATTATAGGACACCGTGGATTTTCTCTCTGTGGTACTACCTCAACCGGCTTACCTCTCAACATCCCAAAAGAATATCGTTTCATTGCTCATCTCGGCATCTTCCCCGAACTGTCTGTACAGTCTCTCCCTGGTACTGTTCATCAGCGGCTGAGGATCTTCGCAGTCGATAGTACTGGTGGTAAGAGGTAAGTCCCTCTCCAACTTCGAGTAGGTTTCTGCTATGTACTGAATTAGGGCGTTCAGAATGTATTGTTTACGCTGGAATGGAAAAAAATGTTCATATCAAATCTTTAAGATACCTTTTTCTCGGAAATTATAAAATCATTAATTACACTGATGCTTGAATATTTTAGGTATAAAACCCCGGTGAGCAATGGTGGCCCAGTGGAATCGGCCCCGACTTATAAATTGTAGGTAGTGTGTTCGAAGTCGAACCCACCCAGATGCACTAATTTGTGTATGTTCAACCGCATCCACTGAATTGCCTATGCCTGCGACGTGGCCTGCAGTGGCTTTTGTCGAGAGCCCATTCCAATTTATTTAAAAACGTCTATAAAACTTGGAATTTGTTGATACAATCTGTATAAAACCTGAAAATCCGAAGGACAGGTACAGTCCTCTCGCTTCAAGAGCTTGCAGCATTCCATCTGGTCTGCCTGGAGCATCACCGTCGGAAGCACCAACTGACTAACATCTGGAGTGGAGTAGTCAGTCAGAACCAGGTTCCAGCGGTAGTTGCGACGTACTAGCTTCTCTTTTACAGCCTGGATAAGAAGCCGTATTTAAAATCATGTACCCGGAACGGTATTTCGAATAAACTTTGCAGCATTTTATTTTCGAAATGACTGAATCGAATTTAAATTAACTTCACACGCTTATGCAGGATACAAATTATCAGAGAACATTTTCGAAAAAAAGCGTTAAAGCTAAATTAGACCTGTTTTTTTAACTCGAACAATAAAATAAGACAATACAAAAATGTTCTGCGTTTGAAATTGTGGAAAGAACAAGATGAAAGCATTCGTTTGGACTATGAACCCATGTGAAATATGATTCTACGGTACTTCAGAAATCAGAGCATGTTTGTCAGACAGTGTTATACTCGTAACATAGAGCTGCAATTCACGGGAGACTTTTTATCTCGAACTTTTTTTCCCTGGCAAATTTTAGCCACTAGAAACTATTTTTCATCATAATCAGCGCACTTCCATATATATCCATAGCACTCGACAAGAAAACCAAAAGTCTCCGCAACGAAAAGTCACCATTCAGCCAGCGGCCGGACTTACCCTTCTATAAGTGTCCATGACAAATCCATTCACTCCCACAATGATATAGAAGCTTGGTTCAGGTCGCATGGTCTTCAGAGCTTTGGCCGAGTCTCTGGTGAGGCCAGCATGCACCCAGACCCTGATGTTAGAGACTCCTAGCAACTCGTATAGGGTTTGGTCAACGTCTGTAGATGGACAAAGATTTTAGGGTTTCATTCGGCCGAAAGAAAAATGGTAAAAAAGAGGTGCTTCTGAGCCATATTGGTCGATCATCAAACTTAAACCGTGCTTGCCTAAGTCAGTATATGGATGTGTTACATGCTGAGTTATTTCCGGATGTCATCTGTAGATCTTTGACAGTCATTGCAGGTAGTGGCCCAAAATTCTTACAACCAGTATTCTTATCAAGGTGTATCTTGTTGCCCAGTACCGATTGGGTTGTTGAGGTCAGATAGGCAGTCGTTACTACTATTACTGATATTCAGCTGCACCTGGTTCGACTGGAAGCCGACGACAGCATAGTTGGAAATAGCGACTAGCAGAATGATGAAGTCCGAAAGAAGAAACGGCTTAATAGCGTGATCTGTTCTAAATTACATCTCACAAGAGAGCCCAGTGGTATTGGCCCCGACTTACGAGTCGTGGGTTACACAGCCAGGCACATTATTTTGTGTAATTTAATTCATCACCACTGCTCTCAAAACGGTGAAGGAAATCATCGTGAGGAATCGTACTATTAAGTATGTAGGTACTACATAGAACCAAAAATTCGAAGAGATGTGACATCCACCAACCCGCACTGGGCCTGCGTGGTGGGTTATGGCCTTCTCTCTCTCACAGAGAGGAGGCCTGTGTCCCAGCAGTGGGAACATTTATAGGCTAATGATGATGATGATGAACATCTCGCAAGTATTTTGGGAGGTAATTGGTGGCCTTTTAGATTTCACGGCAAAAACGAATCGACTACTCTCAAAAAAAAACCGTAATAAAGCATCCTCATCATGGCGTCACTGAATGATGGAAGTCAGTATAATTAGTAAGGATCAGGCTGTTTTCTGCTTTGTGACTGCTTCTCTTGACCGTCAGGAGGACAATAACACTTACCGCTCTCACTCTCCAATATAATAGCAGCGTCAGTAGCATTCCTTGACTCTAGGTGATTATCCAGCGCCTTCACGAGTTGTTGAGATCCTAACAGCGTCCTGACGAGGGGTAGACCTGTCTCCGAAGCCAGGTCTTCAGCCATGGTCCAGGGAGACCAGGAGAGGTCGATTATCATTGATACCCCTTTGGAGACTGATGAGCATACTGTAAATGAATAGAGAACTGATAAATCAATGAGAAACAAAAGTTTTGTAGTGTCGATTATTGACTGGTAGACGCAGCGTAGGCAGCCCTCCCACTGGGTGGACCGACGACATCGTGAGGGTCGCGGGCAACCGATGGATGCAAGTGGCGAATTGTCGTTCGGCGTGGCGGTCTAAGGGGGAGGCCTATGTTCAGCAGTGGACGTCTTCCGGCTGATGATGATGATGATGATGAGTACGGAATCTGACATTTTGTAATGTAAGTGGGAGGCCTACGGCGCGTCGCATTCAATGCGTGCCTCTTAGGCCGCTGCCTCGAATCTTGCGGGCAGCGGCGCGTTCGTCGCAGACCCGTTCTCGAAACTAGCGGGCAGATCGCGCGTCACTATAGCCGCGTAGTGTTGTGTTCATGATTTTGTCGTCCAGATATTTGTTTTTATTCGCGAACGAAATGTCTGAACAATGACGGCAACATCTTTTTGATTCAAATTTATTCCTAACGCTCGATCTATTATGGTCAAAACATTAGAGCGCAGGCGGTGACTGTTTGTCGAGTACACCGCCTGCTCCCGCCCCGCTCCCGCGCCTCTGTTTTCGAGAGTCGGTCCATTTGATTATACGCATAACATCCTACCGCTCCCGCGCCGCCGCCGCCGCCGCCCCGCTGCCCGCAAGATTCGAGGCAGCGGCCTATAAGCATGTCAGCAATCTGACGATGCCTCCTTTAGAGCACCAAAGCCTGCCGGGGTCGCGGGCCTGTCTCATCAAGTAACCGTGGCCCCGGAACGTAAAATGCTATTGAAGAATCACCCTAGATTTTAGTCAGTACAAGTCTGACAGTAGGAGGTAGGAGGGAGGACTCATTTGATGATTTCACCACATGAAAAAAAGGCCTTTGTTAAGCAGTGGACGTCTTCCGGCTGATGATGATGATGATGATGATGACTCCTGTAGGTATACTTACGTATCCTATAACTCTCTTCTTCTCTTTCTCTATCTAGGGGCACGATGGCGTCATCAACTTTGACATCAGGACGCACTGTTTCAGACAACTTCAACGCTTTGCCGATGTTGTGGGCCAAATCTTGCTCTTGAGTCTCTACTATGAAAACTAAAAAAATATATGTTTATAAATTTTATTTTATGTGAAACACACCAGATTTCGTGTATTCCCGTTCGTCCACTCGACTTCGTCCCCCTAGTGGGACGAACGGGAATTCGTTATTTATTTTCCCGATGGTCCCACTAAATTTTTTGAGTGGACGAATGGGAATAATTTATTAATTCTTTTTTGTAGTTCTATTGGTCCCACCAAATATTATAAGACTGGTGGTTTTAATTGGTAAAAAAAAAACAAATTTGGAATAAAAATCAGTCATTTATTAAGGAATAAAAATCACAGAATCAACTTTGCGATAACTCGCAATATTTTTTACGTATTTTTTTTTTAATTAAGAGTAAAATTCTCCTTATAACTAAAAATTATGTTTAAAAAATCAGTGTATAGAGCTTATAATAAAAAAGTCTGTATTATATTACATTACCGGACTAACTGTGAGTGTTAATATTTAAATTTTAATTATTTCAAAAGTTAATATCTAAATAAGGTTTCCTATTCAAAAGCGTTTGTTTAAAAGTAAAAAAAAAATGTGATTGATACTTAGTATGTGCTATTAATGGTTTTTTCATAATAGTAAAATAAATCAACAGCTTTAGTTTGCATAAAGATAATAATAGCAGGCCCGAAGCCACCTAACATGCCGATTCCTATCGGCTTGTCTTTCGAGATAAAGCAAATACTAGTATCTATTATTTTCATTATTCATAAACAAATTAAGAATAGAACAATCAAAAAAAATAAATAAACGCCTACAAATTTTTTCCGCGCAATTTCAACTCACGCCAAACAGACAAAGTTTGTAAGCCGCAAGGCGAATCCGGAATTCAGTTCATAAAATTCAAAGTTTCTCTTGTAGCGATCGTGAGCTTGAGGCCACATAACACCGCTAGTTTAAGGACGCTCGGAAGCCGAATATTACCGGCTTATGATAAGGATAGAAATATGAAATGCGTACGCCAGAACGAGATGGAATGATACTGGACTTCGTAATTCGTTTAGATTGGATGACAGATTCACATTAATTTTGGTTCGCGCTTATTTTTTTTTGTATTTATTGTTTTCACCTGTCCATTTGCATTTGATTTGGTATTATTGTTGAAATTTATAAGTTTTGCGTAGTTAGCGCATTAATAACAAAGTTAGTTCAGTTCAATGGTATTGTTATTTGAAAAATGTTCAGTGTTCACCGTAATATTAGTTTCGAAGTTTTAACTAGATGGCGTTGTGCAATTACGTCACGATCCTGAATCGCGGTGTTAAGGTCTGTAGGCGATTAGTATAGGGTTTTGTGAACATCATTTTTATGGAAGTTGTTAATGTTATTTAATAATTGATTGATTAACCGTACAGAAATTAAGGAGGTTACTCAATTTATTCGTCCTTAAAATACAACGTTTATTTAGTCTATTCTTTGTTCGCGGCATTACTTCATCGTTTATGAACCGATTTTGATGATTCTTTTTTTGTTAGAAAGAAGATGTTTTAATGGTGGAAACTTTATAAGGAAATCAGGGTTTGATGATAGAAGACCAGAGAAATCGAGTGAAACTTTCAAAAATCGTAGGGGCGGCTAGTATGTTTGTAAGTTTTTTCATTAAGTTTTGGTCCGGGTTCCCTTTCAAGGATATTTACCCTACGCCACTGAATAATAGTATTCCATGTTTTGTTCTAGTGATGAAATTCTGTTAGTCTGTGGAATATGAGATATAAGGAAAAGAATAATATAGCGCTTGTCGAGAACGAAGTGGAGTAAAGGACAAGCAAACTACGAAACAACGAATAAACATATTTCTGCACAAATCTTTTTCGTGGGATGAATGGGACTAATCGAAGAACATATTCCCGTTCGTCCCCTCTTGAATTAGGAGTGGGACGATCGGGAACAAATTAAATATTATTTTTGTAAATTCCCGTTCGTCCCACTAGTGGGACGAAGTCGAGTGGACGAACGGGAATACACCCAAGATTTGGACGTCTCATTGCTACATAGACTTGATGACATAGCATAAATAAATTACAAAATATGTAATCAGGTATAGACCGTCAGTTAAAATTTTGAAAATAATTAATATGATTGTTTTTTTTTTTAATTGACAAACAGTTACACGAGTAATTGTGTCGAATCTTCGTCAATTAAGGTTAATGTAACAAGAAAAATACGGGTGTGTAGGTATTTTTTAGGGTTCCGTAGTCAACAAGGAACCCTTATAGTTTCGCCATGTCCGTCCGTCCGTCTGTCCGCAGCTTAGCTCAGAGACGCCCAGTACTAGAAAGCTGTATCTAATGATTCTGGAACATAATCTCCGACAAACGTTTCTCCGCTTAACGATTCGCCGACACAACGATTCATTCCTGGACGGTTCGACGACAGAACCTTTCCTCGACGAACGTTTCGCCGACAGAACGATTAAGTCATCAAAGTCATGAGTATTGTGTTTCATGAAGTATTGCATAAATGAAGCCATTTAGACGAAGCCCCGCTGTGCGGGGCTTCTATTTCTGTGTTCAGGGTTTAAAGGAACCTAACTAACCGAACCTCGGGGTGCCCCTGATGTCGGATTTAGTTATTAGTATTATAATGTCAAACCATGTCTTTGTTGACGAATCGTTCTGCGGTGAAAGTTTTTGTCGTCGAACCATCGTTGTGTCGGCGAATCGTTAAGCGGAGAAACGTTTGTCGGAGTTATTTTTCAGAGTGCTATTATTTACTTCAGGTAATTTAAACCCATTGCAGATAAAAAGTTATGTTATGACTATTAATTTATTCGGTTGAAATTACTTACCGAACCGTAAACTCAGCTCAGACATAACGCAGCCCAAATTGATAAGAAAAATTAACAAAAACAAATAATAAAATGACATCTTGAATTTTTAAACCGCCATTTTGAATATTTTATCTTAGTAAACGCAAGATTTGCAATGATTACAAGTTCTTATTTTATTGATTAGAATTGATGAAATATATTCTTGAAGTAAATAAGGTATAAGCAGTGTTAATAAGACGTAGAATATAATTCTTAATTTTTCCAACATTACTTTTTCAAGCGGCCATCTTGGTTTTGTAACTTCGTTAAAATAATTTTAATTCAAAACAAATGTAAAGAAATTATTGTTTTTTTCTAAATTATATTGAATTTGAAAGGAATTTATTTCTTTCTCATACAAATTATACCCAAACAAAGTATTTTCATTGATTATTTTTCTTTAAAAACAAGAATTCTTTAATATTTTGTAATTTTTTTTCTCTAATCAAAAAAAAACTAAATTTTCTGTTTTTTTTAAGAGGACCTTGTCCTCCAACCTCTATTTGTCAACTAACGACTTCTATTTGAACTTCACCTCAATATTTTTATTTTAAAACTGCACTAAACACATTATTATAGGTTGTGTCTAAACGGTTTATATGAAGTGGTACGTAATGCAATATGATTGCTATATAATTTGGTTAGAAAGACAAATGATAGGTAAACAATGAATATGTGTTTTTAGACGTTATTTAGGTCTTGGGTACAGTCGCGTATAAAACGCTTTATAAAAATACCAACCGACAAAGATTTGGTTGAAATTAAGTCATTGGATATTGTTGGAATCACAGAAATAAAATAAACAGCCTCACTACAAAAACTTAAACATTTGTTTAACGCTTGTCTAAAAAAAAGTGTGACTCCAAAACGAACCTTATTTTAACGTCATAATCTGAAATTTTTTTAGACAAGTCTTCAACAGACGTTTAAAAGTTTTTGTGGCATGACGGAAAATGTTTGAAAAACGTTTATAAAATTTCTCAAAAAGATGCCAGCAATTAAAACAAACAGGGGCGTGACGCTGCGCGCACATTTCAATACAGCTACTCAATATCTATCTCGATTTCCTACACGAAAAGATAGGTATACCTTTCGCAACGCAGCGCGGCGCTGCATTTATACCTACAGCGATTCAAAATCTAATCTTATTTACTACAGGAAAAGATACACATTTGCAGTAGGTATCGTTGCGACATGTCGCGTCTCAGTGTGAACTGACCGTTAAAGAACCAAAGCCCACTGGAGTCGCAGGCCTGTCTTATCATGTAACGGGACCCTGGAACGTAAATGGCCATTAAAGGATCACCGTGGATTTTAGTCAGTACAAGTCTGACGTCTCGCCCTTTTTTTTTAGCGTGGTAAAATCATCACATGAGTCCTCTTACCCCGGGCAGGGCGGGAGGGACTGTCAGACTTGTACTGACTAAAATCCACGGTGTCCTTCATTAGCCCTTTATGTTTCGGGGTCATGGTAATGAGATAAGTCCCCCGACCCCGGCAGGCTTTGGCCCTCTAGTGCCCCCAGTCATCATGCTGACGCTCTTTGAGGCGCGCGTGGAACAGCAACAACGCGCCGTCGACCCGGGCATGGTCCGTGGTGTGATAGCGAGTTGCCCTTTACTCGCCGCCCGAATGCCCTCCGTCTCGCCCTGGGACTCATTTGATAATTTCACTAATTTATAACCATGATCGGACGGCGAGACACCCATTACTTACCGTCCGCATGCTCGTTATTAAGTCTTTAGATTCTAAAATGTAATCTAGAATATACGCTACCACTTCTGTGCTTGACGATACATTCAATCAATTATTCACTCTTAACCGATTCAGGTAAGTCGCAGTGATTTTATAAGGGTGGGAATATGAACACGTGGCCTTTGGACACGCTAACCCTTGGACGTATGGTGCTGTGGTTATATCGGTAAGGAAATGTTGAGGGTTCGATTACCAGTTTAATTTAAACTGTCTTGTACCTAGCCCGTGGCTTCTTCCATGTGGTAGTCGAAAATTATTCCACCAGAAATATAATTTATCCGGATATAAAGTATCGCAGGGCTGTCTAAGCAGAATATCGTGGCCCTAGAACGCAAAGGGCAGCTGAACAAAGTAGGTGTTGGCGACCAGCAACCAACCTCTTTTTTAACCTTTAAGTTTCTTTTTTATTAGATTTATGCTTTTGTTTTTAACTTTGTGTCATGCTAGAAAAGTCTTAGAAAAATGTGTTAGCTAGAAGCAGCTCGATTAATAAACCTGACAAAAGTGTGTGTCGTGTGTTTTCTTTCGCAAGCCATCCTCATCTTCAACAGTAGGTGTTCACCTAGAGCGGGCGGATTCATTTAATGATTTTATCAAAACGGTGGCGGTGTAGGAAAACATCGAGAAGAAAACAATGTCTTAAAACCAATCGTCTCATGTAAAATACTGATATTCAGCTGCATCTAGTTCGACTGGAAGTCGAACCCAACATAGTTGGGAAATGGCTAGGCAGATGATGATTTATGCTATTTTTTTATTTAGCCTTTTTTGGGCGCCACTGCTAGGCAAAGGCCCCTTTTTCCTTCCAAACCTCTTTATTTTGGGAAATTTCTGACCAGTCTGCCCCGCAAACATGATCAGATCGCCACACCACCTCCGCCGCAGTCGACCTCGACGGCGATGTCCTCGATCAGGCGTCCAGTGAGTGACGATCTTTGCCCACCTCTCCAGGCTGATATAAGCATAATCAGCCTATAACGTTCCCTCTGCTGGGACACTGGCCTACTCTGTTTGATCGGAAAGAGGGTGTCTGTGTATCAGTAGCATCGTGGCTCCTAAACAAATGGACCGCGTTGGAATGAGTTTTTTTTAGATGCTTCTTAGCTGCACGTCATGAAGAACTTTGAAGATGCTTAATGGCAATCAGTACAGGTATCCGAGGTTATTAAAACACAGATTTATATTACCTACCTATAGTATTTTGTAAGAGAAAATTTAAAAAAAATTCTCTTGCTCTCTTCTCGCTCGCCCACACACCTAGGTTATCTTCAGGGTTAAGCCGCGCTTGCCAAGGTTGGACTGAGGATGGCTGATTTTTGACAATCGTTAGGTACTGTTAGGGACTTTACCCATGGCGCGACGCGATACAGAATTGCATCGATTGACGATATCGGTCAATATCACACAAGCGTCCGGCCGAAGAAAATGTATGGACAATCGCTAGTGTTTGCTAATGGGAGTCGCACGTGTTGACGATATCGCTCACAGATCTCCTCGATATCGAATTGCATGTACGTGCTAATGACAATGCACATGATTCTCTGTTCGAAATTCGATTGCGCAACTACTCGTCACTGGCGACATCTTTTGTATTTTGTTTGCAAGCTTTGCAGCGCTATGTTGTAGTTCATGGTCGAATTGCATCGCATCGCTCCATTAGTAAATACGTGCGACTAAAATCGGCAATCGATATCGCACGGATCGCGTCGCGTAACATCGCGCCATGGGTAAAGTCCCTTAGAATCTCGAAAGTCAGCCTTACTAAGGGATATGGTATCACCCTGTAAAAGAGTTGTGGAGGGCAAACACCTTTTAACTAAAAGGATAAGGTTCTATTTTAGAAATAAAACGAGCAATGTCTTTAATATATAATAACTATTTATGTATGTATATAAACATGACATCAATATGATAAGAAAAAATATTCATTTATCTAAGTCACAAATTAAAGTAAATAATAATAATTATACCTTAATTGTAAACAAGATACAACCTCACACTACATTTATTAATCAATTAATATTAATAAACAAAAAAAATTAATAATCGTCATAATAATTTTTAAAAAACTTTTTTTTTTTGCATTGTTGAAATCTATTTTGTGTTAACGCTAAATTCTTACATTCTAATTAATTCAACGCTGCGTAATATACAATGTTTGGGTCCGTTTAGTGTTAATTTTAAATAAAAAGTAAGAAAAAAAAACTAAAAATAAAAGATAATTATAATTTGAGAAAAAAAATCGTCATTCAAAAATTTTGATTTTATTTACACATTTTTTTTAATAAAAGAAATACATTTTTTTTCGTCCGAAATTTTTTATCGAGATTCTTGGTACCGATTTTAAAGGTATCGTTTTTTGTGACCACTAAATGAACCCAACTTTGCGCAGAACTATGGACAGGGCGTCGCCCCATATAACTTAAATACTACCTCTCCAAAAAATCTCTAGTAAAATCTAATTTATACAGATTTCCACACACCCCAAAAGAAAAAAATAATAACCTATGCTACATGAAAAATACCAGAATGAAAAAGAAAGTACAACACATCACTATCTCACGGTATAAAATTTTTCTGCTTAAAAATCTCCACCTTGGAATAGGGACGTGCAAAATTATCGGTAGTCTCGAAAAATTAAAACTTGGTATCGGTTTCGGTATCGATCGGTATCGATAATTTTGCGCAACCCTAGCCCGCTATTACTAAACATAGTGGTTACCGCGCGACAATATTCTGTAAATCGATATAATTTATTAAACATGAATAAATGCTTGTTCCGGAGTGAGAGGAATTTATCGATACCAGATTTCCGTTGCCAAAATTCGATCGCATTTCGGAACATTAAAAAAAAACTGACGCGATACCGTGTTTGGGATACAACTGATATTTTTTTTTAATCGAATTTTTAAACCCAAAAGCTGGGCTAAAATGATAAAACTATTAAAATTTTTGAATTTGGAGAAATTAATTACATTGAAATTTTTTTTGCCAAGTAGTCGATGAACAGAAAATACCGAATTTTTTAACGAAACTACGTAAACTAATGAGACTCAAAACTAATTTACAAGTCAAACTTGTAAAAAAAACTTGAGTTAAGCAAATCAAATGTTTCAGATAGTGACAACGCAATTTAAGCTCTATCTGTCAAAATTAAAGTCGAATCTTGATCAAAGCAGTCTCCCAAACCCGCTACCTCCTGACGCACCGATATCCTGATTAACTTTTAATAAAACATGTGTGTCCTTATAAATAAAAAAATACAAATCTAGGAACATTATGAGCTTAAAAACAAAATAATGCTAAATAATTAATTTACCATTTATTTTTCCTTTTAAATCTTGGAAGATAAATTGATTTTTTTAGCTTAGATTTGTGGTGTTACTCTGAGATTTTTCTATATACTTTCTTTCGTAAGATAAATACCGTAAAACGGGGTGGATAGGGACGCAGGGGTGAATCGGGACAAAACTTTGAAAGCGATTTTAACGATAAATTATGATGGTGTGTTGCTAACTAGGTCTCAAAATAATGTAGTATTATACAATAAATAAATTGAGTAATTGTTGGTAACCCATCATATTAATTCAATATTAAAATCCCTGTTAAAGTTTCGTCCCGATTCACCCCTGCGTCCATATCCACCCCGTTTTACTGTACGCAGTTCTGACCGCATGATTTCCACTTTAAAATAGCTAAATTTTTCTTCAACATCCACCACTGTGCTCTTGCAAAAAGGTTTGTCAAAGCAATGGGAACTTTGTTGGTTAGTTTTGTTAATATTTTCTCCAGATACCAAGATATCTCTCTAGCATGCGTTTGGCAACAAAGCGTCTGATATTTCCTAGGATTTATCACGCTTGCTTATACAAAACCGATTTACTCGAACTTTGAATGAGTTTAACTCATTAAAAAGCTGATTTATTACTTTAGAGCGGCCGATTTTAAATATTTATAGCTTATCAGCATACTATTTTCTAGCTCATTGACGGGCTTGTAAAAGATTTTCTACTTTTTGCTCTATAGTATAAAGTTGAAAATCCACTAAAGGCAAAACCGTTGCTTCAGTGTTGACACAGTTTTGTCTATAGAAAACAGCACTACAATTCTCACAGAGTTACTTTTAATTTCATTTAAATTGCACTTACATTCATTTTGCGTCAAAATTGCATATTTTTAGCGTGGTGGATTACAACCTTCTTCTTTCTAAGGGAAGCCAGTGTCCCAGCATTAGGAACAGTAAAGATTAAAATTGAGAAACCCGGAGTGACACCACTTCATCGCTAAAAATCTCCTGAAAACTTGAATACATATCGACGCACTTGGACATTTAAAAATCGGTGCGTATTGTCGTTTCCTTAAATTATAAAACAAAACGACTTCGGTTGTTCTGAAAAATGGACTTTTATATGATCTTTTGGATATTGAAAACCTAGTTTTGAAAGTGTTGTTGGAAATCCTGAAAAACCCAAAAACCCACCTGTTGCTGAATTGGTTTCAAAGATCACTGTTAGTGTGTGAATGTTGGCAACGTCGCAAAAAGCTGTCAAATAATTATAAGTTTTAATTAATTTGGCAAATTTTCTGTATGAAAACAAGAAATATCGCTCTGTAGTGCACTAAAAAAATGATATAGGAATGCAATTAAAACACTGAATTTGATGTTGTAACCGTTTCCGGTGTATAAAAGGCATTTGGAAAGCTTCCAAATGCTTTTTCTACATCTAAAACTATATATTCGGTGTTACGATATTAATTATTGCATTCCCTTATCAATTTTTTAGTGCACTACAGAGCCATATTTCTTATTTTCATACAGTAACAATGCTAAATTAATTAAAACTTGTTAATATTTGACAACCATTTGCGACGTTGCCAGCTTTCGGAATATACGCTCTTAACACAAATGTCTAAGAGACTTTAAGTGGCAGAGGATCTTAAGAACATTGCTTTGGCATGTTTCCAAGTCAATCTTACAATTATTATTTGACACTGACGGTAGAAACGCGTGATCACAGCACATTTATAGATGTCGTCCTACCTACAATTTCGGTAGACAGGATTTTCAAGCCAGATTAACGACCTTATTTGAATTGTTATAGACCTGTTTTTAAGCTAGATATGAGTTTTCTATATTAGAAACTTCGAGAAAATCTACTTAGATCTTTAAGAGCCCATTTTTTTATAAATCAACCGAAGCCAACTTTACATATAAGTTCATAGTCAAAAATTAGTTTAAAAAATAAAGACCTTTATATTACTAGTACATACATAATAATTTTATTCGAAACAATAAAAAAATCTTTATATAACTTAATATTGTTAATACATAATACATCACTCGAACCGACGGGCTGACAAAGTAAATATAAACATACAGGATGTTCAGTATAGCGATAGAAAAATCTTTATAACGAACAAGATATTTTAGGCGATTCTCACACTGCCCCGCATAATGCAGCGTAGCGCGTGGATGTTAACACAGTCTAACACACAGAAAATGCATCCACGCGCGTTCATGCGGATGCGGTGCGTGTTTTCCATACAAACGGAACACGCATCCACGAGCTACGCTGCATCATTCGGGGCAGTGTGAGAATCGCCTTAACCAAATTTTTGCTTACATTTGGCATAAGGCTAAGTCCTTTTTAAGGATTGATACCGTCGTATTGAACACCTTGTATACAGAAGTGACAGTTTCTACAATAAATGTCAAGTTTACTTACACACAAAACCAGTACATAGTTCTCGAGGCTCCATCAAAATCAAACTCATGTTCGATTATTGACTTTGTATATTTATCTTTCTACTCATTATGCGTCTGGATTGATAAGGATTTCCAAGCCTCTGAGACAGTCGACCGCTATATGGCTGGGAAAAGGTTAGACATATAAATATGATGACGATTGATCGAGCAAAGTCCCGTTTTTCACAGCATTTTAATAGATTTTTATCGAATTGCAGATCAAGCCGATGTCGACTATGCTGCCTGAGTCAGGTGTGGCTTGAAAAAACAAGTGTGCCTGGTTAAAAGTATAAATTCTTCGACTGATACAGTTGAACACAACGTAGATCTTGTTGGGTTAGTACAGGACTGAAACATATTTCGTGAAAGTGTCTTTCCACCCAAAAATAGAAAATGTCACATCTGCAAGCATTTTACTTTGTTAAAACCGTCAGTCAATAACAGTCATGACAAAACGAACCAGCAATTTAAGTTATTTGGTTTCTGACAATCTAAAAGTTACCTTATTTTAAGGACGATAAAGACCACAATGTCGGAGACAGCAATCTTATTGTAACAAGATAATGATAACTATGATGTCAAGGCAAATGAACAGTGAAAAGATTGTATTATCAAAAGAAAATGGAGCATTTTAATTCAGAAAAACAGACGTCAATCTCAATTGACTGACAAGTTACTGACAGAACCGTTACTGACTGACGGACCCTCGTCATTTTAATGACTTCGTCATCATCAAAGTGCATTTGGATATTCTTTCTGACAATTTCATTATTATGTCAGTTGGGAACTGTCAATTTATGGTGAATATAGCTGCGAATCTAAACGGGAAAACCGTCAAGATCAAATTGTGAAGCAGAGTATAAGAATTTTGGATTATATTGTGTTCACATTTTTAGGTTAAGTACTGAGGTACTCCATAACTGGACACAGGATGAAACTGTCAAAAAGAAAGAGAAAAAAATCGAAACAAATATACTACACCGGGCTAAATTAAAAAGTAATAAATAATTGTGCAAAGGAAAACGCCGAAGGAAAGGGTATTTAAATAAGAAATACATTTTTTAACCATCAGACCGTTGGAACGCAAAATAAAACGCGCGCCAACTCACCAAAATGATGTAATTTTGAGATCATTTAAACCTTTTTAAATAGTAACATAATTATCGAATTTGATTTAAATATTCACTAGTCCTTAAATTCTTACGGCAAAATTTGTATAAAAATTTCAATACGACTATTTATTAGTTTCGAAACTCAATACCAGTTTGGCATCAACAAAATCCGATACCCAAAAAACTTGGTATCCAAAACACCGATACCAAAAGAAAAATGATACCGAAAATTCCCAACACTAAAACTGGTACTTCAACTCCGAAACCAAGAAATATCGCGCGATGATACCAAAATTCGGTACCAAAAAATTACCGATACCAAGAATTTTCGGATACACTAGAAAAATAATGAGAGAAGTGATTTTTTTTTTAGATTTTTCGGCAAGTTGACGGCGCGTTTGAAAATTTGAAATAAAAACCGTTTCACTGCATAAAATAATCCGGATGCTCTGGGTCCTTTTCGAATCTCTTTGCCTCTTCCTGCATGCTTTCCTTGATTTTCAATATCGCTGCCGATTCCGTTTGGTCGTTTTGGTCGCCGCCGGGGCCACCGAAACCTGGTTTTTAAAAATAAACTATTTATGACTGTCGATTGTTCATACTGTACATTTTTGTGCGATTGTAAACATATTATGATCTAAAGTACGGTGTATTTACAAGAGAATCCCCTCTAGATTAATCGGTCAAGAGGACATTAGTTTGAAATTAGACATGTTAGTAGCAGATTTATATTAGACTAGCGGCCTGATACGTGCTTCGCTACTTTGACAGCAAAATCCCCATTAACAAAATGATCCGCCATTTATTGAATTATTTTTTTACAAAAAATGCGATAAATGAAGAACTGATCGACCGATTTTGTGCAAACTTCACATAAACCATCTACTAAATAGTCCGAACAACGCCTAAACATTTGGTTTGGATATGTGAGCCCGTTCTTGAGTTATAAAATTACAACGAAAAGTGGCATTGATTTTTATAAATATAGATTTGATAGATTTGATAAAGGCATCAAAAACCATTGTTAAGACAGAAATGAATAACATTTCTTAGGCATGCTTCCGACCGGGCATGCGGGCAGCGAGTAAAGGGCAACTCGCTGCCCGACCAAGGACCATGCCCGGGTCGACGGCGCGTTGTGTCCCACGCGCGCCTCAAAGAGCGTCAGCATAATGACGGGGCCCCCCTCTCAGAGGGCCAAAGCCTGCCGGGGTCGCGGGATTATTTCCTTACCGTGACCCCGGAACGTAACAGGCTATTGAAGGACACCGTGGATTTTAGTCAGTAGAAGTCTGACAGTCCCTCCCGCCCTGCCCGGGGTTGGAGGACTCATTTGATGATTTTACCACGCTAAAAAAAAAAAAAAAAAAAAAAAGGCATGCTTCCGACTCCATCTTGCACTATTGATGTGTCAGTGACAAGTGTAAGGTAAGCCAAATCACGTTTATAGATCTCAGCCTTAACTAGAATCGATAAAAAACCGTTTTTATGACAGTCAGAATTTAAAAGCTATAATAAAAACTTATCATCCTGAGAAACTTCACTTTGTTGATCTCAAAGATACAAAATCATACTATCATACTATTTACTCTCTCTCTCTGTACAAATTTTCTTTCGTTTTCTGTCGAATATCGGGACAAAACTCTTCAAATAAGTCCTAATATTTACAAAATTAAATCACTAGATTTGGTGCCACGCATTCCCATTTTGTATACAACATTATTTTTTGTTTATGCGAAACCCGATACACCTGTCCAATATTTTTGTGTAATGAATATAAGTACAAAATAAAACCGTATTACAAAAAATCACAAAGTTATAAGCTTGTATATTACCTGGTTGTCTGTTCAAAAACATGCTCATTTCGCGGTACACCCGCGTAAACCGCGTCTCCTGTGTTATACACTCGTGATAATAGTTTGGCAATAGGTACCTAACCGTACGGTGATTGTATTGTAATTAACTGATAATAAAATTGAATTAAAATATTTTTGAAAAAAAATATAACATGGTGTAAAAATTATTGGAATCGAATCAGTTATTGATTCTGAACAAACTATATTCAGGTTTCGCATATACTAAAAATAATGTTGTATGTTATGGACTAAGTGATTAATGCTACTTCTGGGTGGTTTAAGAAAAAAGAATCACGAAGTCCGAGTTGGGGTGCCATTAATCAATTGGCCCGATATGGGTGGGCATTATTCATACTACCCGGGCATTATGAATACTGCCCGCAGTAATCACTTGGCCCATGACATATCTAATCAACTATTCCTACACATTGCTAGACCTACAGAAAAGTGCGAAAAAGTAAAATATTTTAATACTTACTTAAGTTGTAATCTCCCATGCCTGATCCTGAGTCTTCCCGGGGAGTGCCGGGCCCTCCCCCTCCCACTCCCCCCGGCGAAGACTTCATGCCGTCGACTCCTCCCAGCCCTGAGACAAGAGACCTGGAGGTTATCCTTATCATCACATCAGGGTATTTATAAACAGCATCTCTCAATGGGTTTGTTAAAGCTTTGCCGCGAGACCAAGTGTTCAAAGAAAATTGACAGTAAAGTAGAGGATCGTATTGCAGAACGTCACCTAACACTGAAGCGTTACTTAAAACTAGATTCAAGGCATTTGATTGGTTGAAACTAGTTTGTAGTAATACTTGAGTTATGAGGTGCGTTCTGCAATTCGGGCGTGAAAACCAATAACAAGTTTTTATTTATACGAACAGCAGAGGCAAAAGCTTTCTTGTGGCAACATTTTCAGAAGAGGACAAGAAAGATACACACAGCGCCATCTACGTGGGATTTTTATATCCCTTCCCATAGATATTGACTGATCAGACAATCGATCAAGTCAGTTCTAAGTCAAGTTTTTGCTCGAAACCGCAATAGCTAAGCCAAGTATTTTGAACTCAGGTATGACGTCACACAAACATGAATGCCGCAAACCAATGTATTTTTTAAGCAACCTTTGCAATATGTTTTTACTGAGGGGTCGGTGATATTCAAATTTTATAAAATATCATTTGGCATTTTGGATGGTTAAATGAAAATGCACTCATATAAAATATGTAAAACTAAATTAAAATCATCAGTAATAACTATCTGATTTAACTTAGAATTATTTAAATGATTCTTTTGAGTTCTTGATTTAATTCTGTAAATGCATTATTTGTTATGAGCGCTTATAGGACTCAAGGCGTAAGAAAATTTGAAATACACGAACCACCTTATTGGCAAAGTTTTTTAACTGGCATGGTCACGAATATTAGAACTTATTGCGTTATAGATTTGTTATGTGAGTGCAAATTACTTGTGAAATGAAAACCCAGGTAAAGCGGTGATGACGAGTGTATTTTCGTTTTTAGGTGATACTTTCATGTTTTAACATGCAAAATAAGAACATCTTTATATACCTATTTTTATGGAAGAGATCGGTATGTTTAAAAAAACTATGTTCTATCTCGCTTCATTCTCATAACAAAATCAAATGGTTACTAAAGTCTAATAATTTCTATTTCATACAAAGTTTTTTGGAAAACAAATGGAGCTGTAAGCTTCAAGGCGTTTCAGGATGATATTCAGCTTCACCTCTGAAGCATGTAAAGTTCAAATATTAGTGCGAGTTTATTTTCCCAAACTTTATAAAATGAAGTCCTTCATAATAATATGTAAATGAGGATCTGAAGGCTCAACTTGGTAAAGAGCATAGGTCTGAGATATGCTGAATTGAAAACACATTTGGGTTCCATGACAAAACCAAGAACGAAGCAAGTTTGTCAAAATATTCTTGCCCAGATTACTAGTGCATACATATAACTTATACATTAACTTTACCAATAACTGAAAATGTGTGGACTTTAAAAGAGACTGTGACCTCTGAGTTTGTTTCGGATGTTGCTTCTCAGAGTCTCAGAGTAGTCAGGTACGAAACACCAGCCACATCTAGTTTAAAAATAGTATCTTTTGACGTGTAGAAGAGGTTGACGTAACCAATTTGCTAAATAAAAACCATTTATCATTAAGAAGCTTAGCATCTAATAAGTAACAAAAAGCATAAGATCCGTTTATTTGATCATACAGTGAAAATTCATTTTAAGTGCACGTGTTATTTTATTAACACAACTATCTCAGTCTATTTATGAATTAAGCATGAATATAATATGATGATGAAAATTATTGAATAATCGATGTAGTTGAAAGTTATGCAAGGAAGAATATAAACGTAACAGAAGTTTTAGGGCTACACCACATCTGGCAGCACGGAATCGCCTTTTTCCGTCGCCCTTTCTCTTTCTGTCGCTTAGAACTGCCATTTGCTAGACCGAGACAGAATGCATAATGCGATAGCATGCGGCGGAATCCGCGAGGCGGCCGGCTGCTGTCGCATTGTCTCGGTCTAGCAAATGGCAGTTCTAAGCGACAGAAAGAGAAAGGGCAACGGAAAAAGGCGATTCCGTGCTGCCAGATATGGTTCCCTTACAGGGATTATTTTTTCAATAAAGGTTAATAAGTCATCAATTTGACAGTTGCCAACATTATAAGCCAACAAAACTAATATTTAGCTCTGGCAATATTTACTCGCACTGACATTAAAAGCAAAAGACAATAGAGACGGGACACCCAGACAAAATCAATTTCTTAAGTATCGATACTCCGATACAAAAGTACTATACATAAAAAGCAGGGCTCTGACACGCCGCTTTAAAGTGCGTTAATAAAACATAATAAAAGCAAATAATTTTTAGCATCGACCAATAAAGCGACACGAAAACGACGCCGAACACCCACCGCAACCAAACTCATTTTTCCAAAGACTTTTTTTTTATTTCTTTGTTTTTTTTTTTTTTTTTTTGACGCAAGTGTCAGAGCCCTTATGGCTTCTGTACACATCGGGCTATGTTGGTGCGTACAGTTTTTTTAACACTTATTTTATCAAAACCAATTTTTTTATCACTTACATAAAATTGCTTTTAGATTGTCAATTTCGACAAATCTGTAAAAATCAGGATGCTTATCAGTGTTATAAGAACTGTATGCACATTTCAATAACATTTTGGTAGCTTTGACAGTCATTTATTTCATCGCTGTCATTTTTATCACATGTAACACTTAGGTAAATGGAGACCAACATGGGCCATCGTGTACAGGAGCCAACCAATCGACACAGGCGGTCAAGGATCTGTTTTACGTGACGCAAAGCGGTCCTTTCTGAGTCCAGAGGCCCACCTTCACTAGCGGGCGGCTGCGGCAGGTGCTGGGACGCCGGTCCGTGTTCCCCGGCGAGAGGGTACTCCGCCCCCAGCGCTCCGGCGCCCACGGGCTTCATCAGTGTGTACATGTTGTCTCCCCCTGCCGCGCATACATTATGCGTGACTTTTTATCGATACCATACTTTTTGGTATCGATACTTTTTTGTGGTATCGGTATTTTTTTCGTGTCATAGACAAAATTGTTTTTGTGTTTTTTTCTTTTTTGGGTCTGTGTGTGTTCGTTATCTTTTTTGAGTAAATATGGCAAGCGAAAATAATAAAAAATGCGATGGTAACTTTAATTACATGTTTATTATGCAAAAAACAAATCAAAATAATAAACTAGGTAAAGAATTTTGTCTATGAGAAGGTAACTAAAAACTAAGATACAAGTTTTTTTAATATTTTGAAACTATAATTAGAAGCCAGCAAAAGATTTTCCTTTTTATATTTTATTTTTAAATTTAAAAAAAATATCTTTTTCCAGAAAATACATCAACTCTCTGTGACTTCCAATCATAATTTATTTTTTTATTTTGTCCAAATAGAAAAGAGCTTTATTACTTTTCTATTCAAAAAAAACTTAATTTAAAGAGAATCTATACAGACACAACAGAAGATGAAATCTTTTTACAAAAAAAAAAGATATAAAAAGCATTGTACAGAGATGAAACAAGCGTGAATGAACCAAGGTTATGCGAGAATGAAGCAAGCGAAACAGAAAGTAAGATAAAAAATACATGTTTTACTAAAAAAAGATAATGGTGAGTGAGATGAGATCTTTTAGTCAGTTTTATAGATCGCATCGCATCGGGTGAAGATGAGCATACATTTACTTTTTAATTATGCATAAAAAAGCTAATTTTACCTTTATTATCAGCAGAAATCAGCAGAATACTGGATGAAAAGACTATCCTATAAATAATTTCTAATCTTTTTTCTAAAAAAAAATCAAACTATGGAACTAAGAAAATTGCGTATGTTTTTTTTTTCATGAAAAAAGATACAAAAATACAGACGAGTTTTACTATAATGCAGTCTCATCTTCTAACAGTTTTTTTTTTTTTTTTTTAATTAAATTGCTACATTTAAATACCTTGAAACCTGTAAACTTTTTAAATTTATTTGTTAAAAAAGATAAACTACATATTTACTGTTAGGCTGAGCGTGAGATTCCATGGACTTTAACTGAAAAATAATGTTTTAGGCGGCAGATGGAATTGTCAGCGAAAATCGATTGACATCTTTTTTTAGAAAAAAAGATAAAATGTCAATACATTTTCTTGCGGGGACGGTTAACACATGAAGCGTATTGTGCGGGTATCAAGTTTTTGCTAATACTTTAAAAAGATTACTAAAAATACATTGAATTAAAAAAAAAAAAAGATATCGTATTATAAATTAATTTTCGTAAATATTTTGTTGCTATGTGTATTTAATTAAAAATAATTGTTTTAAAAGAAAATCTAATTTAAAAACTACGGGCTTTAGCCAAAATTCCATCACCCTTAAAAATTAAATAATCTCATTGATTTTAATTTAACATAAGTATTCTTTAAAAGGCGCTCTTTCTAACAGATTACAACCACAAACTGCAGTTCGAAAAGCAACTCTATAGCTGAGACACAACTGCTTTTTATTTAAACTTATGAAAATGCATCATTTATGTTAGAGGAGAAAGATCAGAAAAATAGAACAATACATGCTCCACCCAAATGTACGTACGGACACCATTATTTTCAATTACAAAAAGAATCGAATAAATATTCCATTTTTTTTTTCCTTATTGCCAATCTCGAGAGATCTCGAAATTGGCGAGATCTCGCAGTATTGTTGTTCATAATTAATCTCGCGGTATCTCGCTTGAGCCATAATCTCGCGAGATTTGCATTCCCTAATACACGGTTAATTTTAATTGCCTTTTTTATATTTCCTGTGGACACTTTTTACTTGCTACATTATTAGCACATAATGTGCTATCTTAAGATGAATTAATGAAGAAATGTAACAAAGATTTTGTTGTAATTTTGGTGATTGAAAAAGAGTGTCCATGGAGTTTCTTGCCCATTACTTTCTACGCTTTGGAATGGGTACCTACAGTACTTTCACAGTTATTATGTCTTGTGACTGGGACTGTAGCACAATCATTATAAGAATGAGAAGTAGTGGCAACGAAATCCTATCTTAACGTGTATTTTATTATTTTTATAATTTGCTACTAACATATTTTTAAGTTACATTGATATAACAAAATTATGGACATTAAGTGGTCTAAATTAAAACTTTTTTTTTGTTTTTTTTTTGTCTTTTGACAATTCAAAAACTGGCCTACTTGAAACAAATGATTTGAATTTGCACTAACGTGTACCGCGCATAGCATTGCCTTGTATGAGGAATCTGTTGTGCAATTACCGCTGTTAGTGGTTGTATCTTAAGAAGAGCACCTTAAAAATATCACTAATTGAATTTACTAGCTACAAAAAAAAACTTGATTCCGCTCCAATAACCCTCACCCCGCCACCTTACTCCAATCGTGAAACTCACCGGAATTCGAGGAGTCTTGCGGGCTCGGCATTATCGGTGTCGGGGGCCCCGGAGGCCCGTTGCTGCCCGGCGGCGCTCCGTAGGCCCCCGGGGAGCCTCCCGAGTAGTTGAGAGGAGCTGCGCCCCCGCCTCCGCCGCCGCCGCTGCCGCCGGCCCAAGCGCCGCGCGGGCCCATACCCATTGGTGGCATACCTGGATTAGATTATTGTTTCAAGCTACTGAGAAAGTGGAGTATGACAGATGCAGCATGGCAACTGTTCTCTTATGGCATTCAACAGGAACAGGAGCTGGAGTTACGTATGCGGTGAGGAATTGCGTCAGGCGGAATATGAGGAAGCCGTGGCGCCTCTCCAACATTGGTAACGCCGCCATTTTAACCCAGCCGATCATTATTTTGTTGAAATCAAATGATGTCAAGGGCAATCTTGTTCATAATTAAATGCTTGTGATGATTATTCGTATTTACTTGAATAAGGATTAATAACAAGTTTGTAAAAAAAAAAACGGCCGTATCTTTTGATTACTTTGACTTGGCAGTCTTTGGTAGATCTTTGCTTTCTCTGCTGCAAGGGATTGTACACCTGGGTATTTACTACTTATTTCAGCGTCATACCTCCACGCATTCCTGAGAAAAAGGGTCTTCACAAACGGACAGACGGAAACTTTTGACAGTCGTTACTATTAGTCAGAAACTCTAAAAGTCTCACAACCAGTCTGTCTTACCATGGGTTTTATTGTATTACCCAATAACTGAGTTGTTTAGGTCCGATAGGCAGTCGCTCCATGTAAAAATACTGATATTCAGCTGCATCTGGTTCGAAAGGAAGCACAATACATTTGGGGAAAACGCAGGCAGATGATAAGGTAACGCTATAAATTCTCCATGTAATCGTTCTGCAGTTTCTACTCTGTGATGGCGCTGCGTGTCGCGGTTCTGATACAAAATTAAATATTTGTATGATCTACAAGTCGGTGTTCCGGATTTGTGAACGCACCCACGACACTGGAGAAATTCCTAGTTTGGGTCAATGGTTTTTTTAATGCCACTTCTGGGTTTGAAGCCTCTCTGTGAGAGGGAGTGGGCTTATAGTCCACCACGCGGTCCCAGTGTGGGTTGGTAGATGTCACGTGTCTTAGAACTCTTGGTTTTTTAATTAAGACATGCCGGTTTCCTCACGATGTTTTTTTTTTCACCGTTTTGAGAGCCGTGGTGATGAAATAAACAAGGGGTCTTAACCATTGGGCCAACACTACTCAAAAACGCACATCATAAAAGTTTGTGACCACTTGCATAAGCTGTTTTATTTTTTTAAATTTTAATGGAAAAACCATTGTTTATATAACCACAATAATCTTAAAAGAAGAAGAAACCGTAATGTAATTATATCGTAAAAAAAATAGATTTCATTTTTCAAATTGAGCAGTGTGTCCCCAAATGTACTGGGACGTACTCAGTGCGACACATACCTGGTCCCTGTGGCGGAGGGCCGCGCATTCCGGCGGCGTAGGCCCCCGGGCTCATGGGCCCCATACCGGGCCGCGGCGGCGTCATGCGCGGCCCGCCCAGCACCCCGCCGCCGCCGCGCTCCAGAGAGTTGCCCATCATGCCTTGACCTAAGGGCAAAATAGATTATAAAATACAGACGAACTGTGGAATATTATTGGGTATTGTATTACCCAGTTACTGAAATGTGGAGGTCTGATAGGCAGTCGCTCCTTGTAAAATACTGATATTGCTGCATCTGGTTTGACTGGAAGCCGACCCCAATATAGTTGGGAAAAGGCAGGCAGATGATGATGGTATAAAGAAAATATCCTTACCTGGAGGCCCATTAAAATCATTGCCCATTCCCATCCTGACTGCTCCACGTGGTCCGCCCCCGGAGTACCAGGGTCCTATAAACGGTTGTCCAGTTCCCATAAGCTGTGGTTGTGGTCCATGAGGCGAAGGCTGTGATCCAGGGTGGGGTGCCGGAGGTGACGGTCGTAACGGAGAGTTCGGGAAGAATCCTGGAGGCATACCACCGCCGCCCATACCTGGAATATTGAAGAAAGTTGTTAAGGCGGACAGAAGAGTTAATAGGTCACTTCTAGGTACACGTGCGTTACCGTCAAACAAGAGACTATTGGTAAACACATTACCCTCCTTTGCGTCGCGCAGTCAGGTAAAAAAAAGACAGGCATAACAGTGGCCCTTTTTTTATCGTGTTAAAATCATCAAATAAGTCCTCCAACCCAGGGCGGGGAGGGAGGGACATGGCCCAATAGAAGCTCTAAAGTCTTACATGGGGTTACATATTACCCAGTCACCGGGTTCTGGAGGTCAGACAAGTAGCAGCTCCATGTAAAATACTGATATTTAGTAGCATCTGGTTAACCTGGAGGCCGACTCCAATATAGTTGGGAAGAGGCTAGGCAGATGATGAAAAATAAAATGATTTTTCATCTGTTATCCATTCCATGTTACTTTCACTTCAATTCTGGTAAAATTACCCATTTAACAGTTTCCTGAGCTCATCTGACTATTGTCATATAACTGGATACATCCTGTAATTTACTGCCAGTAAGACTAGAAACCCACTTATAACTAAAATGGAGAAATTGCCTATAGATCTAACATCCTCAAACCAGTTAGGATACTGACTAAAACAATACTTTTTGGTAATACTGGATGACAGACTTCCAAGTCATTGACTACCAGACTTTTAGCTTTCTGACCTCAAATAATGCAATAACTTGACAATTAAAAAGTAAAAGTTGAGTTCTTTTTTCTCTATGCCACGGAAATTATCAATTTAGAAAGTGACTTTCTATTTTCTTTATCGTCCAGTGCAGATGTGCTGGTATTTTCATACAATGTAATTTGAATAGAATATCTTTTCATTTTGTAAACTCTTATAATTACTGTCCACAAAAAATTCCTGTAACATCAGTAACACTATTTAACTGACTTCAAAAAGGATCTTTAGAACTTGACGATGTGATTGTTAGAACACTTTTTAACCAACTTCAAAAATGAGGAAGTTCTCAATTTGGTTGGTATTTTTTTTACAGAAAAGGTAATTTGTGTAAAGATTAGAGGCTACATTATTTTCTTTGAGTCAGTCTTACTAGATGCCAGTTACAATACCAATATTTAGAATGGACCAGCTGCCTATCTGACTTTTACAACCCAGTTACTGGGTTTACAACATCTACATAGACAATATGAGTAATATCCTCACATTATGGTATAAAGATCTTGTCGTCAAGGCATCATTTCACATCAAACACATGTTAGAATCGCTACAAGACTCTGATATCTATGTTATCAGTGACTTGTATTTGTTTATACACTAGTTGAGACAAGGATATGCAATCCATCTCATGCATGCCTAATTTGTGGGTTAGATATGTACTTACTAAAATACACCACAATATTCCCTAAATATAGAAAAAAACATCGGAAATAGCTACAAGAGTATCACAATTAGCTAAATATACACTCAAGAATCAGGAAATCAATGCTTTTTTGGCTTAATAGATAAGAAAAATGTTGGCCTGAAAACACAGTAAAAAAAACAATTTTTGCAGTTGTAGACGTGATTAAAGGCGTATTTAGCACACGTACCGTCGTTAGGCGGCGCCGGGCCTGCGTTGTGGCCGATACCGTTGACTCCATATCCAGAATTGACAAAACCATAATCGTGGAAAGCCTTGGCCTCTGATGAGTGTTCACAAGTGTCTCGGCGCTCTGGTGCGGCACAGTACAGGTCCCAAAACACGCACCACCACGAGTGGAGGAACCCGGGCGGCTCGCCCAGTGTTATATTCTTCTCCCATCGTATTTCAGACAGAAATGTTTGCGCCGCTTTGGTTGCACCGACATGAAGCAAATATTCGTACACATAGAGCGCCAATTTCTCGCGAGCCTGAGCGTCCGAAGGCACCGTAGAGCCCTTGCCCTTGGCATACATATCGACTGGAAGCCGACTTTTATGATGATATTGTTTATTATTTACATTAACGCTTTATATCAATAAATTCAACTACACAAAATGTCATTGATCGATGGCGACATTTGGCGTCTGTGGCATAGAGAAATTGGTTTGTTCTCGGCGTGCAGGTAGCTGTCATGAAATAAATGGGGATGGCAACTCAAAGCTAATCGTAGATGGCGCTGCGATAGTTGGTCCCCACGTCTACCTTGTACAAAAAAACAAACAAGATTATTTGTTATAAAAATTGAGTATAAATACAAAACAAATATGGAAAATTATTCGTCCATGCAAGTACTATATACTAAAAGAAGAATTAAGACGCCGCGGCGCATCTACAAGAGAAAAAAAGTGATTTAATTGAGTGGTTATACATTTGATTTTACCGTAATAAATCCACAATTACTTGTAGTTGAGGTTTCAATTTTTGAGTTTAGGTATGTTTTACCTGTCCTCTCCTTTATCAAGAATATAATGCTGCTTTTGACTTTCTATTTTGATAAAATATCATAATGTTTTAAGTCAGTAATTTTAACCTTTTTTTCTATTTAGATTCGAGAAATATCACAATATATTTAATTTCTTAACACCACAACTATTACAAAACTCGTTCCAGGTGATAATTCTTCGATTTTCGAGCGATGCAATACTGGTACATAACCTCCAAAAGAAAAGTAGATATTATTTTGAAAAGTGTATTCCATCATTTTTACAGCTTATTACACAACATCTAGTCATTTTACATCAATAAATGTTTTTTTTTTCTGAAAATTCCTTTGATTTTACAGTTCTTTGGGGACCAAACTGTCATTTTCACTTTGACACTTGCCTTCCCCATTGTAAATAGGTTAATACAGATAATAAATACATTTTACTTTTTAGTCTATAGATAAAATCTAAACTTTACTACGCAGTAGATTTTTATAATTTGCTTTATTATTTAAAAAAAAACGTTTGTTGCAATGCTTTTACATGCCGTATTAGAAGCAAACCAATCTGTAATGAAACCAGATTTTGAAAGACTTAAGTAATTACATCCTTGAAGGAGTCAAAGACATGATTCTTTAACCAACTTCGAAAAAGAGTTCTCAGTTATTGTACTTCAGTGTACTTTTGTTAGCTTCTGAGTGTCAATTAAAGTCGATCCCTGTCAAATTGATAATAGAAAATGAAGACAAAAAAAACTGTTTAAATAAAGGGAAAAAAACAAAAAATAAAAAAACTAAACAACTGCAATTGCTGAAATAGTGTTTGCTACATACCTATTCATAATAATAGATAAAATTGGATAGCAATACTTGAAAAAAATATTTAAAACGACCAATAGGATGGTTTCTGTAAGGGATAACATTGTGGTGAATTGATTATACTTCATTTACCGGTGTTTGAATAATTTTCCTACAAATCAAGATAAATAAAAACAAGTTTTCTACAACATTAACTTGACCCCGTAATATAATGCTAAAAATTGAACCCATTCTGTAATATAGCGTCAACACTTTTTCCAACACACTACATTCTTGAATTCTTGATAATAACAAATTGTTTTTATCAGTAGCAAAACAATGAATAGTCATGTATTCTTTCTATGTATAGTCTCTATCTATTCAAGAATCCTTTTGGATGCTAAACATTTTCCGAGCTCCGCATGCGACACCTTTCTGAAAAATTTGCACCCTTCTCAATAGGTGTGAATCTTTACTTTCATGATAACTCTACCAAATATGTTTTGATTTAGGTTTTTTAATAATTATTTAATTATTATTATCGTTTTACGTAGAAATCCGCTCAACCATAGACACTTATCAAATTACGCAACCTTTTTTCGAGCAACGCCAATGGATTTCAGACGAAAACATACTGAAACTCTAGCAATGTCTGGGTTTGTCTATTCCTTTTTCCTTTTCGTGCGGCCGTGTCACCGCGTGGTTCACAGCCGCGTTTCAATAAGAAACATACAAAATGGCAATCCGCCCTGTATACAGGCCGACAATCGTCAAAAAGAGGACGAAAAGATTTATCCGCCATCAATCGGATCGCTATGATAAACTCAAGCGTAACTGGCGTAAACCCAGAGGTAAGTACGCGTGTTCTATGTCGGTATATCACCTTTACTAACCCTAGAATCATATTTCCCTCATTTTCCTTATTACTAATGTAAATAGGAGAGATTTTATGCGATTTCAGTGCATAAAAAGTGCCAGACTGATGAAAAATAACTTGATCAGTGAGGTTATGATTTGACCACAGCGAGTGAGAATTCGATGAAAACTTTGAAACCACTCCTTGGTAGAACGAAAAGCAAACATACAGAAGAGATTTATGCTCATTTCTTGAAGATTATCTTAATATCAAAGAAGATTCAGTGTTGTCTGAACCATTGTCAACAAAAGTGTAAACACAATGATTTTCTAACCTTATAAAATTAATGCATAGACCATCAACTGATAAGAAAACTAAGATGACCCACTGACCAAAACTCCTGGCATACCACATTGCAATATTATGAAAAAGTACCAAATTATGCAAGGGCACTCTGTGTTATACATTCCATATGATAATTACAATTTGTTACCTTGCTAGATCAAATTCTACTAAATCCTATTCCATGTAGCTTGCATGTGGCTACCTGGTCATAGTGGTAGATACATTTTAGTTAAAAACTTCTTTCAAATTGTCGGAAAGTATCAAAAAGAATAAAAGGTTCCTATTTTGTCAAAATCAGGATAGTTTCCTGGTAACATAATCATCAAATCATTATTACTTAATTTAATAATAGGGTATTTGTTTAAAAATCGAACTAGTCCGTCGGTTAAACCCTTATTTTTCTTACATTTCGTAAAACATCAATTACAAGGATATGAATTACTAGCTTCTGTTGCCACAGGCCCCTACTCTCAAGTTTTGATGTTTTTTATTTATCTTTGTATTAATTGATTTAATAATTTTAAAAAGAGTCTGTACGGAGTTTTTTGCCTATTCTTTTCCATACAAACCTACGGATGAGATGGAATTGAGTCTACACCCACTCACAAGGGTGAGTGGGTCAATCAATCCCATCTCATCCCATTTCCTTCAATTTTAATATTCGATGTTCAAAAGTGCCTCTTCAATGGCCAAATTAAAATAAACAATTCGACTTTGAACAAAAGAATAAAAGTGAACATTATTTTTTAGCACTAAACTAACAAACTATTTAGATTTGCAATTTATTAATGCTCTCAACAAAATACCTTCTGCCATTCAAGTCTTCAATATTCCTCTATCTGCTCCAAGTCTACCTGTATCACATTTGACTCCGATCTCCATACTTACAGGTATTGACAACAGGGTGCGCAGGCGTTTCAAGGGTCAGTACTTGATGCCCAGCATTGGTTACGGATCTAACAAGAAGACCCGTCATATGCTACCCAATGGCTTCCGCAAGGTACGGTATCACTCTTGAATTTTGAATGATCTTCCAAAATGATTTATCTGCACTTTTTGAAGGTAAATTTTACATAAGTGAGTCCCATATAGCACCCACTCTTCAACACCTAGTGTTTTGGCTGGGAAGAAGAAGTGGGGGAACAAACTCCCCAGCTACACATCTGTTTGTATAGTTAGGCTGCTCTTCCACTAAGGCGAAGGGAGAGCGATTCACCAATCATGGCTTGAGTGGAGAAAAGATGTGGATTTCAACCCTTGTGATTGGTGAATCACTCTCCGCTCCGCCTCAGTGGAAACGCAGCCTTAGAAGAACCAAGAATTTATACAAATAAATAGATAATTCACATTATACCTACATCAACTTGAAAATACATCCCAGTTGTGACTGGAAGGCACAAAATGATAACATAACAATATAAAAGAAACTTAATAACAAATAACTAAATCAACAAGTCAATCTTTAATTTTCCCACTGCTGGGACTCGGAACTCCCAATCTAGAGGAAGTTGTGGGCCACTGGTGTATAACTCCACTCTATTATGCAAGGGCACTCTGTGTTATACATTCCATATGATAATTACAATTTGTTACCTTGCTAGATCAAATTCTACTAAATCCTATTCCATGTAGCTTGCATGTGGCTACTTGGTCATAGTGGTAGATACATTATACTTTCAAATATCTGCTCACGTGACGTTTTTGAAAGAGCCCACTAATGTAGAAACTCAATAGGGTTACTGCATAAATAAATTGAAAATCTGTTTGTCCGTCAGAGTACCGAAAAATAACGAACACTATTTTTTTAATCAATCATTATTGCCAAGCCTATGCACATCACGTTTTTAAACGCGCCGTTGACACGCGTTTGCAGCTATACAGACGCGATACGCACGCAAGTCAGACGCAGCCTGTAGACCTTTGAACACGTCTGTATTAATTACAAAGAACAACAAACTGCTGTTTGATAAAAACGCGCCGTCGTCGACGCGATACAGACGTGCCGGTGCCGCGCGTTTGACGCGATACAAACGCGCCGGTGCAGCGCGTTTGACGCGCGTTTGACGAGGTACAAACTGCTGTTTAAAAAACGTAGTGTGAATAGGCTCTAAAATGCTTCGAAATTCGAGAGTTTGTGACGTCATAACGCCTGTAAAATTAGACCGACCACGTGACGTTTTGTGATTTTTAGAAGCGTTGTATCTTCGTCAATTTTAGTTTACGTAACAAAATAAAAAATACGTGTCAAATATTTTTGATCTAAAAGTTGAAACTGACAGACTAATTGACTTTTCAGTAAAATACCCTGTTGAGAGAAATTCGCGCGAATTCTATCGAAAAACGCGGGTATTTTTATCTCAGGAAAATGTACCAAGTAAATAATATAGTTACAAAGTGGTTCTCAACTAACAAATCCCCCATTTCCTCAGGTACTGGTCCACAACGTCCGTGAACTGGAAATCCTGATGATGCAAAACAGGAAGTACTGCGCAGAGATCGCCCACGGTGTCTCCTCGAAGAAACGCAAGACCATCGTTGAGCGCGCGCAGCAACTCAGCATCAGGGTAACCAACTCGGCAGCCCGCCTTCGTAGCCAGGAGAACGAATAAACTAAGGATAATTATTAAAAAAAAGTTTAAAAAACTATTTGGTGTTTTTTTTTTTCTACCTACCTACCCTTTTTTTCTGTAATCTGGAACTCGAGGTATAGATTAGGACTAACTTGTGGGGAATAAGGGCCGTTTCACACCGGAAAGTCGGCGGCCGGTAGTTTTTTACTTGTCTTGCCGAATGTAGAAACTGAGGGACTTTATCATGGCGCAATGCGACGCGATTTGAACGAATTCCAACTACAAGTGAAAATCAACCTTACCACTATGACATAAGACATAAAACACGTTATCTATGGGCATGACAACGTTAAGTCAATTGCATCTTTATTTCTTAGTGGCAAGGTTGATTTTCATTTGTAGTTGGAATTCGTTCGAATCGCGCCATGAGTAAGTCCCTAAGGCTGCAGTTCCACTGAGGCGGAGCGGACACGAGTGTGTCGCGATCCACAATAGCTGATGCAAAGGGCCCCCGCTACCATATGTGCAATGTGTGCAATGCACACGGGCGCCATCCTTTAGGGGCGCCAAAGCCAAGGGCCCAGAAAAAAAAATTAAAAAAAAAAACAAAAATAATTGTTAAAAGAAAAGTTGAGGACCTAACTAGGATTACTTTTAAGTACCTACTAAAGACTTCAAATATTTGATCTCACTTTTAGATTAAAACTTGAAGTCCGGAAACGTTAAACTTTTATAGCTCACTGCGTTCTTCTATGAAGAATTGCCTTGTCCTATTCCAAAAAGCTAAAAATTTCGCGCTCGCTTCGCTCGCGCTTGAACTAAGATTGACATTCACTTTTCATGACCTCGCTTTTGATAGCTCATTTTTCAATAGCAAATGCTTATGTTAGTTAATCTTGTATTGGTCTACAAAAAATGAAATTTGTCTTCAGTTCTCTAAGATGGTATGGAACTCTGGGTGTGAAGTTTGAGTAGCACTTGATGGTTTTTTTTTTGTGTTTAAGTTATGAAGCGCGGGGCACTGAATTTTAAAATACGCCACTGACCGACATACAATAAAAAAAAAGATAATTCAAAATGCCTTAAGGGGCGCCAAAATCCTTTTTTGCACACAGGCGCCAGTAGACCTTACGGGGGCCCTGCTGATGCACATTGACCAGGCACATGTGGATTTCAAGCCATGTGATTGGTGAATCGCGGCACACAGCTCTGCTCCGCAACGCTCCACTCCACTTGTGGAAGCGCAGCCTTAGTATCAGCACCGCACACGTGCCGCTTGTGACATTATGACTTCATCGACATTCGGAGGCATCTCTTTCTCCCTTTGACTTCGGAACGTAAAGGGCTATTGAAGGACACCCTGGATTTTAGTCAGTACAAGTGACAGTCCCTCCTGCCCTGCCCTGGGTGGGAAGACTCAGTTGATGATTTTATCCCGCTTGTGGTGATTGCAGTATTTGCAGTGCGATTGCGGGTAACGGGTAGCTCGCCGCCTGATCAAGGAGCGCCGAGATATTCTATTACAGAGGGAAGAGCATAGCTAGTTAGCTGTACTTCTCGAGAGTTCATCATCAACCGGAAGACGTCCGCTGCTGAACACAGGCCTCCCCCTTAGACCGCCACGCCGGACGACAATTCGCCACTTGCATTCATCGATTGCCCGCGACTCTCACGATGTCGTCGGTCCACCTAGTGGGAGGCCTACCTACGCTGCGTCTACCGGTCCGTCTTCACGAGAGTGGCCAATGGAAAATATGGGCCTGGGTATCTACCTAATGATGTACTAGTGTACTTATTGTAAAGTTACGTAACGGCAACAAAAGCGCGCTGTGCGTGTTCCGTGTCGCGTGTCCTGTGCTAATATTTTGTGCTTCGGCCCTGTCACTGAGAGGACGGTGTTATGCGGTAGAGTGGCAAGCAAAGATAGATTATACATTGTTTATGTTTACATCATCATCTTGAGCCTATAATGTTCCCACTGCTAGGACCAACGACTATATATTACTAGACTACGCATTGCACGATCTAACGAACAAAACTATTCTGCCAACTCGCTGAGGTACTACGTAAGCGAGGGGGACGGTGTACTGCGTTGTGATTGGCTAACTCAAGGTCTGTTCTGTCTCAACGTATGTTTACGGCTCACAGGATTGGTCGAAATGAGACGGATATAAGACTTTTTTGCCTAATGTGTTGGCAGTGCCGGTTTTAGTACTACCAGCGCCCTTGGGCGAGATTGAAGCGATGGCGTGTGGTAATAAAACGCAAGCACTTACGTCAATGTAGTTTAATGTCCGAATAGTTTAGCTTCAGAAATATAAAGTTAGAAGGCGATACGAAGAAAGAGCACAGGAGAGAAGAGATAGGCGATAGGATAGTAAGCACAGTTTTAGGTAGAAACGGAAAGCACTAAAATACTAGGGTTTAAGCTTAAAGCGCGTGCACTAGCAACGTAATATATCGCAACGCAAACCGGCGGGCGAACGTGCGACATGCACTCGCGATCAGTGTAGGATTTCGACTAAAGGTCCTGCGCGGGTCGCGTACCTGCGCAGGCGCTCGCTCGGCAACCGGTTTGGAATCCACAAAACACATAAAAATTATCTACTAATAAAATGATCTGTTTGTACAGTTGTCTAAAATTAAGTTTTAAATGTAATTAGTTTTAAGTAGATATTTAAGTTTAGGATTAAGTTAACATTGTACATAGTTGTAAATAGTTATATAAATATATATATGTGAATGTAAATACTATTTATTTGTATTATATAAACAAACTTGTATAGTGCTCAATCTACTAATGCTACGATCTAGATAATAGCTAAAGCTACTAATAATAATAACTACGCTACACTACCTTAGCCTAAATAATAATAATAGAAGGTAGCTACGCTACACCACCCCCCTCCAGAGACCGTCCTACGGGCGATAATAATCCGGGAATCTCACTCTGCGACCCGAACGAGTCTTTCTGACGATGCTTTCTCCGGCGTCAGGCAAGTCATCGTGACTTGTGTTCTGAGTGTGAGTGGAGTTTTGAGGTGAGTGAGTGATTGGGGTGTGTGTGTGAGTTGTAGTATGAGGTAGTGGGAGATTAGTGGGGTGTGTTATGGTGTTTGGATCACGCAGTATGTAGGCAGGTTTTATTCTGTCGATCGATACGGTGACCATCTTACCTTTCACCATGAGCTTGAATGCTTTGTCTCCTCTTTGTATTACCTCATAGGGGCCAGTATATGCGGGCTTTAATGATCCAGCCACAGTGTCATCACGAAGGAAGACGTGTGTTGCTGTGGCTAAATCCTTAAATACGAAGGGTGTACGACGTCCACCATGGCGCGACGCTGGAGTAGGCTGCAGTCGATTAGCAAAATTTCGAAGGCGCGCGATGTAACTGGTGACGTCAGGGTCTCCGTGATCGTCTGGGCTGAGAAAGTCTCCCGGTAGACGCAGTGGTTCCCCATACACCAATTCCGCTGGCGATGAATTAAGGTCCTGCTTAAAAGTACTACGTACTCCTAATAATACGAGAGGTAAGGACTCGACCCAACTGCTATCGGCGTGGCAGGTAGTGGCGGCTTTAAGCTGCCGGTGAAACCTCTCCACGAGACCATTAGAGGCTGGATGATATGCCGTCGTCCTCTTGTGTTGGAAACCAGCTATTTGTGCTAAATGGCCAAACAACGCAGACTCAAATTGCCCCCCACGGTCTGTAACGACGTTGGAGGGGCAGCCAAAACGGGAAATCCAGCCGCTAAGAAGGGCTTTTGCAACAGTCTCGGCTGTAATGTCCTGTAACGGTATTGCCTCAGGCCAACGAGTAAATCGATCGATTGCCGTGAGACAATACCGGTATCCCTGAGATAGTGGTAGGGGTCCGACGAGGTCAATGTGAAGGTCCCTGAACCTAGCACGTGGAAGCTTGTACGTGCCCAGCGGTGCAGATACGTGTCTGTGAACCTTAGCCCGCTGACACGCAAGGCAAGTACGTGCCCATTCCCTGCAATCCTTCCTAACCCCGGGCCATACGTATCGGTCGGTGATCAGTCGGATAGTTGCATTGGCACCAGGGTGGCTGAGAGAATGAAGGCTCTCAAAAACCTGTCGCCTAAACGCCTTCGTCACATATGGTCGGCGCACGGTGCCACTCACATCGCAAAACAGCTCGTCATGGCTACCAGGTAGCTTAACCTTCTCCAGGTTTAGGGAGTTGGTGCTATTCCTCAGTTTTGACAGTTCAGGGTCGGTTTTTGAAGTGAAAACTTCTTTAGCGGCGTTGTACACTTTTTCTGTAATGGGTAAAAAATTTAAAACTCGCGTCAGGGTCACGTGACCCTGATCGAAAATGAGTAAGACGTCATTCAAATTAGTTAATTTCATATCTGTACTACTCCAGTTTTAAAATAAAACATAGTAACAAAAAAGTTTTCACTTCTACCGGCACTCCTGGAGTGCAACCTTTTTTTTTTTGTGCAGTAGCTAGCCTTTGTAAGTCGAGAGGCAAAACAATCTCATCGACACGAGATAAAGTGTCAGCTACCACATTATCCTTCCCTGATATGTGACGAATGTCTGTGCAAAACTGAGAAATGTAGTCCAGGTAGCGAAATTGCCTGGGAGAACAGTTCTCTTTCCTGGAGTGGAATGCGAATGTAAGTGGCTTGTGATCGGTGTAAATCACAAAGTCACGTGCCTCGATCATATGACGGAAATGCTTGACTGCCTCATAGATCGCCAAGAGCTCGCGATCGTATGGGGAGTATTTGGTCTGCGAGGGGCTCAGCTTTTGCGAGAAAAACGCTAGCGGTTGCCAAGTGTTCTCTTTCAACTGCTGGAGTACGCCACCCATGGCTATGTCCGACGCGTCGGTAACCAGAGCTAATTTAGCTTCGCAGTCTGGGTGAGCAAGCATTGCGGCTTGAGACAGGCCCTGTTTGCACGCCTCGAAGGCTTCTTGTTCTCGTGGCGTGAAGTTCACGGGATGAGAACCCTTCACGGAACCTGTCAAAAGGGCGTTCAAAGGAGTTTGATGGGTGGCAGCGTTGGGGATGAACCTGCGATAAAAGTTTATCATCCCGAGGAACCTGCGTAATTCTCTTACCGTCTTCGGTGCCGGGAAATTGTTAATGGCCTTTACCTTATCAGGCAAAGGCTTGGTCCCGTTCACCGAGATGGTATAGCCTAGAAAAGTGACCTCTGAGGCTCCAAACACACACTTTGCCGTATTAATTATCATTCCATACTCAGCCAACCTGCTAAAAATTTGGTGAAGATGGTCGATGTGGGACGCCTGGTCTTTCGAGAAGACCAAAATATCATCAATATATGGATAGGCAAAATCCAGTCCCCGCAGCATCTCGTCGACGAAACGTTGAAACGTCTGTCCGGCATTACGTAGTCCAAACGTCATGAATGGAAATTCGTATAATCCGAACGGCGTTGTGATAGCAGTCTTCTCGATATCACTGGGATTGACTCTTATCTGGTTATATGCCTTCACCAGATCTATGGTCGAGAAGACTGAGCATCCTGAAAGGCTGTGGGCAAAATCGTGGATATGGCGTATGGGGTACCTGTCCGTGATCGTCCTGGCGTTCAGCATGCGGTAGTCTCCACACGGGCGCCAGCTGTTGTCCCGTTTCAGAGCGAGGTGGAGCGGAGAGGCCCAAGGTGACTCTGATGGTCGACACGTACCGATCTGCAACATGGCTTCAAATTCTGCCTTTGCGACTTTCAACCTATCCGGCGCTAACCTGCGAGGTGTACAAGATACTGGTGGTCCAGGTGTGGTGCGAATGTGGTGCATGATGTTGTGTGATGGTGTACGGTGCATGCCTGATGGTCGAGTGATGTCGGGGTACTTTGCTAGTATAGCATGGTAAACAGAATTATTTTTGTCACCCGACGTTACCTTGACTGAAGAAACATCGTCAGAAAAACTCGCGACCGAAGCCGCGGTGGAGAGCATAGTATTACCATCTATTAAACATTGATTACGCACATCCACAATTAAATTATAAAAAGATAAAAAATCTACACCAATAATAGCACGTGTAACGTCGGCTACAATAAATCGCCAGGCGAAGTCACGGCGCAGGTTTATATTAATAACTAAATGAGCATAGCCATATGTATTTATAATAGAACCATTAGCGGCAAACAGTTGATAGTTCGTTTGGTTTTGTTTACCTTTTATTAAACTACGGGGAAAAACACACAAATCACTGCCCGTGTCTATTAAAAATTGCACTTTTGTCCGTTGGTCCGTTATAAACAAGCGGCCGGGATTCGGGCAGCCGTCGGCCGTCATCACAGACTGCCCTATTCTTTTCCCTTATTGGGCTTATAGTCACACGGTTTCACACATCTACTTGCCCTCTCCGCGAACTTAGCGTGGTACCAACATACGGGGTACTTCCGGTAGTTGGACTGCGAACGACTGGAACGGGAGTTGCTGCGGTCACGGCTTCCTGACCTCGACCTCCTTGACCTTGACCGAGTCATCCTGTCCATCTTGGTGGTCAGCTTCTGCACCTGGCGTGTGAGTTCAGCTACTTGATTGCTGAGCTCTGTAGAAGCACCTGATGTCGTCGCTGCTGCCACGTGCGGACTGGGAGCTGCGATGTCGTGGATGCGGTCAGCCAGCTCTGCAACCTCATCCAGAGTAGCCCTAGATTGCGAGGCTACAATCGTCTGGATGTTATTCGACAGGCGGCTGGACCACATGGTTCGCAAAAAATCTTCCGGGACGTCGGGACCAGCTAGATGCTGTATGTGACGCAGAAATTGGGAAGGCTTACGATCACCCAGTTCTTCCCTCGTCACGAGCTGCAGGATCTTCTTCTCCTTCGAGGCTGAGAGTCGCTTGATGAGTTCCGACTTCAGTCGCTCATATTTATTGGGCGCTGGAGGAGCAGCTACGATGTCCTCGACCTCCGATGCGTAAATTGGTTCCAGCTGTGACATGGCATAGTGGAATTTTGTAGTGTCAGCTGTGATATTCGCCAGGTAGAATTGGCTTTCGAGCTGATAAAACCACAGGGCCGGTTTCTCCGGGTAAAATGGTGGTACGCGTATGCCGATCCGTTGAATGTCGTGCGGTGTGCTTCCTGACGCAACACCGCCGCCATTTTCTCGATCTTTCTGCTCAGTCATGCTTCGTGTTCGTCGGGGTCACCAATGAAGCGATGGCGTGTGGTAATAAAACGCAAGCACTTACGTCAATGTAGTTTAATGTCCGAATAGTTTAGCTTCAGAAATATAAAGTTAGAAGGCGATACGAAGAAAGAGCACAGGAGAGAAGAGATAGGCGATAGGATAGTAAGCACAGTTTTAGGTAGAAACGGAAAGCACTAAAATACTAGGGTTTAAGCTTAAAGCGCGTGCACTAGCAACGTAATATATCGCAACGCAAACCGGCGGGCGAACGTGCGACATGCACTCGCGATCAGTGTAGGATTTCGACTAAAGGTCCTGCGCGGGTCGCGTACCTGCGCAGGCGCTCGCTCGGCAACCGGTTTGGAATCCACAAAACACATAAAAATTATCTACTAATAAAATGATCTGTTTGTACAGTTGTCTAAAATTAAGTTTTAAATGTAATTAGTTTTAAGTAGATATTTAAGTTTAGGATTAAGTTAACATTGTACATAGTTGTAAATAGTTATATAAATATATATATGTGAATGTAAATACTATTTATTTGTATTATATAAACAAACTTGTATAGTGCTCAATCTACTAATGCTACGATCTAGATAATAGCTAAAGCTACTAATAATAATAACTACGCTACACTACCTTAGCCTAAATAATAATAATAGAAGGTAGCTACGCTACAAGATTTCTACGGCGCCCCCCTTCTTTTATCGGGGTAAAATCATCAAATGAGTCGTCCCATCCAGGGCAGGGTGGGAGGGACTGTCACACTTGTACTGACTAAAATCCACGGTGTCCTTCAATAGCCCTTTACTTTCCAGGGTATCGGTAGCTCGTTAGTCCCGCGACCCCGGCAGGCTTTGGCCCTCTAAGGGGGGCCCCGTCATTATGCTGACACTCTTTGAGGCGCGCGTGTAACACAAAGCGCCGTCACGTCGACCCGGGCATGGTCCATGGTCGGACAGCCAGTCGCCCATAAATCGCCACCCGCCCGGTGCCTGGAGATCGTCTGCCGACGTCCGTCGCCGTAGGCGTCTACCACTGCGGCTGGGGTGGAGGGAAACGCTGTCATCTCCCTCACGCGGCCCGCCTCCTCATTCGCGAGCATGACTGCTTGGCAGAAAGATCGCCTCCTTCCGCTTCCCCCTCTGTCTAGCCCCGCAGCATGGCCTCGACCAATGTCGGACGCGAGAAGTCTCCGCCTATCGCCGTCGTGAGGACACGGCGGTGCTCTGCCCAAGCGGGGCACTGTATGCTCCACCGTGTCCTCCGGACGATCCTCGCAGTGGTGACCTCCCGAAACTTCCGTGTCGGGTGAGGACCTGCGTCATGCGGTAGGTCAGGAGTGGACGCCGTGACGCCTATCAAGCCATTCCTACATAAAAGAGGGGTCTTACCACCGCGATTGCGGCGTGCCCGTGCTAGAGATGACTTGGGGGAACTAAATCAACTTACAACGAGGGGGCCTGGCACGAGCAGCGGAGGCAAGTTGTAGTGTTTTCTTTAGACGGGTTTTGGGTTTATCCCCTAAAAATGAGATGAAAGAAGTTGGGTTTACGAGAAAGTAGGCCTGCGGCGCCCCTTCGTATTCGGCGCCCTGGGCGGTCGCCTAACCGCGCCTTACCCTAACGCCGGTACTGTGTGTTGGCAGACATCGGTCGCCTGTTATTAGGAGTCTAGTATTATATCGTCGTTGGCTAGGACACAGGCCTCCTCTCTGTCAGAGGGAGTGGATCCAACACTCGTGCTCAGTGCGGGTTGTTAGATGTCACTCATGTCTTCGAAATTTTTGGTTCTAGGATATGCCGGTTTCCTTACTACTCTACTCTGGTTCCGGTATTTACATAATTATTCTTAGATTATGACTTCTGACCATCAAGATTCGAAACCTTTCCTTAAAAACTTGCTCCTGCGGGAAGACTTTTCTTCTTTTTAAACCACAGTAGCGGAACAACAAACTACATTGTCAATTTTATCACAAAAAAAGGTTCATGGAGTGACTAAAATCCGCCGTGTACTTTCGTAACTAACTTTATGTTATAAGGGCCTTCACCGCGAGTATTCACTTGGAATGTAACGTTACAGATTCAAACATTCGAAGACAATAGAGCATCAAATTGCGCACTTTTATGTTAAGGCGCTCCCTGACCGCGAGCATTCACTTGGAATGTAACGTTACAGATTCGAACATTCGAAGACAATAGAGCATCAAATTGCGCACTTTTATGTTACCTCACCGCGAGCATTCACCTGTAATGTAACGTTACAGATTCGAACATTCGAAGACAATAGAGCATCAAATTGCGCACTTTTATGTTACCTCACCGCGAGCATTCACCTGTAATGTAACGTTACAGATTCGAACATTCGAAGACAATAGAGCATCAAATTGCGCACTTTTATGTTACCTCACTGCGAGCATTCACCTGTAATGTAACGTTACAGATTCAAACGTTCGAAGACAATAGAGCATCAAATTGCGCACTTTTATGTTAAGGCGCTCCCTCACCGCGAGCATTCACCTGTAATGTAACGTTACAGATTCAAACGTTCGAAGACAATAGAGCATCAAATTGCGCACTTTTATGTTACCCCACCGCGAGCATTCACCTGTAATGTAACGTTACAGATTCGAACATTCGAAGACAATAGAGCATCAAATTGCGCACTTTTATGTTACCTCACCGCGAATAATTCACCTGTAATGTAACGTTACAGATTCGAACATTCGAAGACAATAGAGCATCAAATTGCGCACTTTTATGTTAACTCACCGCGAGCACCTGTAATGTAACGTTACAGATTCGAACATTCGAAGACAATAGAGCATCAAATTGTGCACTTTATGTTACATTACAGGTGAATGCTCCCGGTGAGGGAGCGCCTTTATATTACAGCGTAGGTGAATGCTCGCGGTGAGGGAGCGCCTTAAGGATCACGGTTTCCCGTATAAATTATTTTTGGCAAAAAAAAAGACGACGACTGACGGCACGGTTACCGCAGTGGATGAGCGATTGGACTGCAACGCCACGTCTCGCAGGTTCGATTCCCGCACGGCACGGAGCAAATATTTGCATGATCTACAACTACTTAGGTACCTATTTGTTTCAGGTCTGGGCGTTTGGGTATTTGAGTTTATATGTTTGTAAACGATTTTTGAAGGTTAACCCAATTTTTTTAGGTTTATTGCCAAACAAATTCAATCATTTCTTGTCTACTACGGCATAATGCCATCCATAATGGCAGATCATTGGCAAAGCTCGGGTTATGATAATATTTTTTATGATACACGCTCTTCGTACCAAGTACGGCTTGTTAAAAGATACAGGATGCTCCCAAGATTTGGATTTTCAACATTTTGTGTACCTACCTACTTCGACGAAGAGATATTCGCTGCGCTATTCGCGCTGCGCGCTGCTGACGTCAGCGTTGAACGAAATGATATTCGTACGCTCGACAGACGCGACGTACGTAGCCGTAGTAGAATCTACTAAGCTACTGACAGCGACGTGTCGCATGTCGCGACAATATCTCATGGCTCTTGACATCAAGTTCGTCATAGATATATAGATAAAAGATTTATTCAGTGCAATAGAGACACAATAACAAAAAGGTAGGTAAGTAGTTAAGTATACTACTACACGTAGTACTATTAGGGCTACACCACATCTGGCAGCACGGAATCGCCTTTTTCCGTCGCCCTTTCTCTTTCTGTCGCTTAGAACTGCCATTTGCTAGACCGAGACAGAATGCATAATGCGATAGCACGCGGCGGAATGCGCGAGGCGGCCGGCTGCTGTCGCATCGTCTCGGTCTAGCAAATGGCAGTTCTAAGCGGCAGAAAGAGAAAGGGCAACGGAAAAAGGCGATTCCGTGCTGCCAGATTTGGTTCAACCCTTAGGTGTTCTATGGTACTACATACATAAAATAAACACAGAAATAAAATAATAAAGAGAAACGACAGATAAAGAAAAAGAAACTGATACCTACTGAAAGGAACAAAATTAAGACATAAGTAACATAAAAAATACAGCCAAGAAATCTTCTATAAATAGTCCTTTCGAGAAAAGCATAGATTTATGAACAATTTCTTTTAAAATTGTTCGAGCTAGTGTTTGTTAAAACACCATCCCCATAGTTTTGCCACGGGTTTTGCCTTAACTTGAACAGGCGATTAAATATTCATTCATTCAAGCAAATTACTACGACTATGTTTTGATTTCAGAAGCAAACAAGCCTACTTAATTACACCCTTGGAAATGAACCGTTCATTCTAATTTAAATTACTTTGGCAAACGCACAAAGCATGTTTTAAGATTACTATTTTATAAGACTAGCTTTTTCTCCCTGTTTTACCCACTGATGCTCGGCTTATATTAGTCGTACCTTGATGATAGCCTATAGCCTTCTAAAATAAATGGACTATCCAACACAAAAATAATTGTTAGAAAAATATCAGCGGCTTCACCCGCTACAACTCAAAAATTATTCCACGGGAACATAAAATCGGGATAAAAACTATCCTATATGTTGATGCAGACTATATACTATGCATGTGCAAAATTTCATCCAAATCCGTTCAATAGTTTTTGCGAGAAAGAGTAACAAACATCTATCCAAACTTTCACGTTTATACCGATACTAGCTGTTGCCAGCGGCTTCACCCGCTACAACTCGAAAGTTATTCTACGGGATCATAAAATCGGGACAAAAACTATCCTACGTGTTGATGCAGACTATATACTATACATGTGCAAAATTTCATCCAAATCCGTTCAATAGTTTTTGCGAGAAAGAGTACCAAACATCCATCCAAACAACAAAGCTACAATTTGAAAATTATTTCACGGGATCATAAAATTGGGATAAAAACTATGTTATGTTTTAATCCAGACTATAAACTATCTATGTACCAAATTTCATCCAATTCCGTATAGTAGTTTTTGTGTAAAAGAGTAACAAACATCTATCCAAACAAGCTTTCACGTTTATAATATTGGTAGAAAGTAGGACAGTACTGCAGGATTTTGTCAAATAATTATTTCGAAAAATGGAGCACCCTATACCTCAATATTTGACGACGCGACTCTTGGACATCATGCAAATAATTCTTGCAGAATTCGGTCAAAACAGAACCGAAAATCGTGAGGATTGAACGTGCAGTGGCTCAGAAGTGTTCAGTACAGTGTTTCAGGACAAAATGCTGGAAGCAACAACGTAGCTGATTGACACTTTACAGTGTGAAAATTTGGGCAGGTAAATTATTTAAAGTAATAGTAATCTTTAATTAATTAAGTCAAGAGTAAATAGGTTTTTTACTAGGCAAGCGTGCTTCACAATACGCGTCGACCGTTTATCGTGGTAAAATCATCAAATTAGTCCTCCCAGCCACTTGTACTGACTAAAATCTACCAAGTTCCTTGAATAACTCATTAAAATCAAAGCGACAAGCGTTTACCTATTTCACCAGTTACAGGCACTTTTGAATTGTCATAATAGACAAATAAAACTGTAAAAGTGCCGTAGATGCCCATTCCAAGAAGTAGATCTCTATGGAGAAGAACGGGCAAGAAACTCCATGGACACTCTTTTTAGATCGCCAGAATTATTACAAATCCTTTGTTACATCATTCATTTTGAGATGGTACATAATTATGTGAGTTGAGAACCTGTGGTGAGAACGATGTAGCAAGCTAAAAGTGTCCTTAATAGAAAATTAAAACAAAGACAATTCTGAAACAAAAATTATCAATAGTTAATTAAAATAAACCGTGGCAACTAAGAGATGACCAGTCCCAACTGACAGCGCCCGTTCACGGGTCACGGTTATCGGGCTATCTGTTTAGACATCCTGGAACGTCTTGGAAGACGAGCCCGTCAGTTTGCTAACAGGAGCTTTAGGTGCTCGTGGAACACCACGCTCTGTTGACAGAATCTGGTCCAGATCAAACGGCGAGCTACCCAACTCGCCGCGTGCAAACCCAAATATTTTTTCCCTTCAGATAGTTATTCTACAAGCAATTTAGCTCTAATTATTTTCCAGATGGAGTGAGTAAGAGAGTCAGTAAAGATGGTACATCCAGGCAAGCAACGGGCTGCTCATCACTCAGTGCGGTTTACCGGCGACGATAACATGCCAAAATACAAACCAATTGTTAGTGTAAGTATACTGGTTCCCATTACCGAAAGATGCTAATAATTTAACGGTCCGATTACCTTGCCCCTGTGAGCGGTGGCTATAGCGCGGGACGGCAAACAGTAAAATAAAAATATGTATTATGATGTTTGAAACACGCTACAAATCGCCGCCAGAGGCGAAAACGTGCGTTTTCTCTTCTGAACGAATGGCTACAGCGGCGCGTGTGGTGTTCGAAGCGGCGCGGCGGGATAAAAATACAAACGTATGAGTGCGACGCCACTAAATCTAGCGGTTCGGACAGCGAGTGCGAAAATGGGGAGTTTGGTATCTGCCGTCAACCGCCACTATGGTTACAGCTACGTGACGTGAATAACGATCCGCTGCACCGCCCGCCGCGTCACTCATCGCTTAAAGAACAAAGTGGTGAACAATCTGTTAGAATGTTTTTCCACCTAAGATGTGCTACGTCCGTGTTGTACTTCCTAGCACGACCATGAACATATTCATAATAACTTTTGATGGTAATAAATTCCTCTTACTTTGTACTATTATATACCACTAATTAGTAATTTTGTACCTCTCAATTATCGTAGATAAGCAGGTCGTGCTAGGAAGATTGCTTCCCAGCACGACCACGCTCAAATTCCAGTTGGCATTGAAGTTGAAGACACGGGACCATGCCTAATATTTTGTACTTATTTATACTCCAATTTAATTACCGGTATATTGCCGTTTTGTAAGAAAAAAATAAAATTAAGAAATTCTGCCCATATTTTATTTAACGCCATCTCGTGACAAGTTTAAAAATCAAATGCAGGCTTGTGGGCATATTTTTTAATTTTATTTTTTTCTTACAATTTACGACAATATACCGGTAATTAAATCGGAGTATAAATAAGTACAAAATATTAGGCATGGTCCCGTGTCTTCAACTTCAATGCCAACTGGAATTTTAGCGTGGTCGTGCTGGGAAGCAACCTTCCTAGCACGACCTGCATATCTACGGTAATTGAGAGGTACAAAATTACTAATTAGTGGTATATAATAGTACAAAGTAAGAGGAATTTATTAACATCAAAAGTTATTATGAAAATGTTCATGGTCGTGCTAGGAAATACAACACGCTACGTCCCTAATGCATTTCATCATCATCAGCCTATAATGTTCCCACTGCTGGGACACAGGCCTTCTCTCTGTGAGAGGGAGTGGGCCATAATCACCCCGCGGGCCCAAGTGCGGATTGGTGGATGTCACATATCTTTGAATTTTTGGTTCTAGGACATGACGGATTCCTCACGATGTTTTCTATCACCGTTATGCATTTGATATCCACCAATCATATTCCTTGGTGCACATAGCATAGTAGGTACTGGTGGAAATTCAAGTAGATAATTTAAAAAAAAACCGTCGACCCGGGCATTGGCTATGATCTACGGCAACGCTCGTAATTACTCGCTGTTACATGCCTGCTCCTACAGTGGCCGGAAATATATAGCCTCGCAACGGCCGATGCCGTGGGCGTTTCCGGGGCGGTTGGGTTGTGAGGCCTCTCCCTCACGCCTCCTCCTTCGCTAGCATGACTGCTTCGCTGAAGGAGGCGACCGCGACTCGGATGGTAGGCGCTCTTTGGGGGAAGCTTACGTTCAGCTGTGGCCGTTAATTGATTGATATAAATCATATTTTCTTTAGAAGCTACTTAGGTACCTAAGGATTGGACTAGGTAGCGTTCCATAATCTCAATCGGGGAATAATAACAGGGATTTTTTACTTTAAATGCAGGTAAACAATATGCAAAAGAAAGGTCTTTAACCCAATTTTCATACCTGGTTGCCCTACTTCCCAAAAAGACAGTTTCATATCACGACAATCTTATAATGATTCTATCGCATGTTAGCACGCTATCGTTGACAAAACTAAATGTTAGATACTATTCTTTTAATTTATTGCGATGTTTTTTGTTCATATTTTTTGGGTTTTTGCAAAGGCTCTGTATTGATCGTCGAAATGCAAGTTCTAAAGACAAAGTTTGCCTTGAAATGGAAGAGAAATTAGTGAAGTATTTTCAAAAGAAATGTGTACCTAGTGCGTGTGATTGACTGGTAAAATTGTAGATCATCATATCAGTCGTAGGACGTCCACTACCTACTGAACACAAGCCTCTATAGATTTCCTATAAGACAGGTTGGAAGCAGCATCCGGCGCGATCCTGAGGTCTTCATCAGATCGTTTGTCCACCTTTGTAGATGGACGTCAAACGCTGAGTTTGCCGGTGGTCTCCATTCAAGAATTTTACGGTTATCAGTTCTGCGTGCTATGTGGCCCTCCCACTGCCGCTTCAACTTGGGTGATGTCTTGTAAATTTAGATAGAATAAGGCTGGCTATTATTAGAATTATATAATAAAGGGCTCATGTTTTTACAAGCTTTGAGGATTTGCATTCCAGAATATGGTGATTTCATTTCGGTAAGTGAAGTCGGAGGCCCGCAAATCATTTTCCTCTCCCATCTAGAATCCGCGCCTCCACTCACATCTTTTGATCTGGCATTGTGTTTAGTGTTACCTATTTTTTAAACCTCGAATTTTCCACAGGTGGTGGCATGTACTCTAATGTTGATACCTTCTTGAGTTAGCACATCAAATAGTAGAAGTGATTATCTATGTTAAATAGGCTACTTAACATAATACCCAATGTTCTAAACAGGATTCGACGGACTCCCCAAACTATGTCAGCTCACAGTCCTATCCTGGACATGACTCGGGTGCTCCAAGCCCAGATGCATGCAGTTTTCAGCCAGCTGCGCAGAGGTACCGGCTTAATGAGCAGCGTAAGTGACTTTTATTCTTTTGTAAGGGTAATAGCCATTTTTATCGTGGTAAAATCATCAAATGAGTCCTCCCACCCAGGGCAGGGCAGGAGGGACTGTCAGACTTGTACTAACTAAATTTCACGGTGATCCCTCAATAGCCCTTTACGTTCCAGGGTCACGGTTACATAATGAGACAGTCCCGCGACCCGAGAGTATTATAGCCTGTGATTGAAAGAAATCGTATACGATAGACTAGGCCTTTAAATATCCAGCGCAGTGGACTGCTCTATTTAAAGCTGATGGTGGTGATGAGTCCTCTCCTTTTAAAATCTTAACGTTTTGATGGTAAAACGTTGATCAGGGAGGAAACATAATTATGTTTGATCCTCCATGGCTACACAAACTTTTAAGAAGGTTGCTGATAAAGTCAAAAAGGACACAGGTGAAAAGGCAGAACCCATATATCTGAATTGATTCATCATCACCTCCCAACTATATTGAGGTCGGCTTCCAGTCGAACCAGATGCAGCTAAATATCAGTATTTTACATGGAGCGACTGCGTATCGGACCTCCACAAGCCAGTAACTGAGTACGATACCCCATGGTAAGACTGGTTGTCAGACTTTGGAGCTTCTGATTTTGATTCTTCGATATATGTCATTATCTGGATTGATTGCCATCTCAATTGTCACGATTTGTATCTGAGGCCCGTGTAGCTCCTGTATTAGTTTCGATCTTGAGGCAGCGCTGCACACAAGTGAATACGGAAAGGTGTTATATAGACAAGAGATCGCAGCGGTCACATATAATTCACTAATGTAATGCATCTTCGTTCACCCAGGCATCAAACTCCTGACGTCAATCAATCAGATAGTCCAGCAGCGGGTAGACTTGGAGTCCAACCGGGTGACGCTGTCCAACTTACTGGATGAGCTCAGGAGAAAACTCAAGAAACGGATTGATGAATGTCATGCGGAGAAGAAAGAGCGGATGAAAGTTAGTATTATTTTTTTCTCAAGTCTATTCTGTCCTATACCTAGATACTCGCCATCCGCAAGCCCGCTCGTACGGAGGTCGGAAATCGACTCGCGACGTCCGATAATCTGGGCGTCTGCTACTGTCCTATCCTTCACGCAACCTGCCTCCTCCTTCGCTAGTATTATTGCTTCGCAGAAGGAGGTGACTGTGCTCATTCCCCCTCGCCCCGCAGCATAGCGTCAACTACAACCGGGCGCGAAAGGTTGCCGCCGCCTCTCGCCTCCGTGAGGACACGGTGGCTTCTCCCCAAGCAGGGCACATGTACACCGTATGTTCTACCATGTCCTCCGGGTGATCCGCGCAGTGGTGACCTGGTAAGCCTACCACTGCCAATGGGATCGCTCAACCGTCACCTCAGGATCCGGCTATGCTATTCTCAATAAGAAATCACATCGCTGGACTCTCGACATGGTCTTCAACACGACGGCTTTGAGATCGTCCATAGCAAAACTCACCGTTCGCGCTGCAGATTGGTTAAGTGTCGCTGTCAGTAAGCTCAGAGCATAGCAAACTTTAGTCCAAGTGTGGCGTGAGCGGTGCATCCATGTGGTAACAAGGCACACAGAGAATAGCAAATGCTGGTGAGGTTTATCACCGCCAGTGGGATCGCTCAGTCGTCACCGAAGGTTATAGGAAGCCTGTGTTGACCAGGGTGAATCGCTAGGAGAAAATGAAATTCTGACATTTTGAAGGGTAGGATCCCCATCCTACCCTTCAAAATGTCAGAATTTCAAGAAATGAGACACTGTCTTCTCATTTCAGAATCTAAAGCAAGCGAACCAGAGATTGGAAAAGGAGAAGTTCACCATAGTGTCAGAGGTCGAGCACTTGAAGAGGCACCTGGAGAGAGAGGAAGCTCATCATATGCAGCATGCCAGGAGTGCGGTCGCTCAGGTGAGCGTATATAGGGTAGTATCAGGAGCTCCTAATCTCCCCTTAAGGAAGACCTACACTGTCTTTTGAGGTTCCTGATTGTGCCACCTGCGTTCTAGTATGACCAGAAGTATTTAAAACGTTAACGAGGTGAAAAGAGTGGTATAAGGTTCGTAATTGCATAATTATAGCGTTCTTTGGTTCCTGCCTAATTAACCCAAGTTTGGGAAAAAAGTCATGAGTTTATGGACCACAGTTGGGCTTTCTGGCCGTTGTTTTTTGAGTTCCAGTTTTCCCCCTAGGGGATGGTTTTCATAAGGGATTATCAGTTTTTTTTAACTTTCCAGTTTTGTACCTTTCGGGACGTTCAGGGGGGAATGGAATAACATTTATATTTTCGATTATAGTTTTCCTCCCCAAGGCAGATTATCAGGGAGGATTTATAGAATAAGCAAAGCTTAGTATGTGCCTGAAGAGACTGTTATATGCTCTGCGATTTGACCCCATGTTCACAGGCGATCCAAGGTGTAGTGACGAAGTGCCCCGTCGCCGACAGCTTCTTCAACTCCTGCTCAGTTGCTGATTTGCCGACCGTGGTCAGTAGGAAAGTCGCTAAGAACGCACCTTCTAGGACCGTAAGTTTTTAACTTTAAGACCTGGCAGGAGTATTATGGTAGGTAGGTAGGGAATGACAACTTCGCCAGTTGCCAGATTTTTCTTTTATGGCTTGAAATAAATTGAAATGTGCACGAGTTTTTAATAAGTATTTCTTTAAGTAGAATTCTGGAAAGGCCATCTGTCACTACAAGAGTTGGGTGCCTTTCGCTTATAGGATGTTTTGTAATAAAACCCCCTTCCAGGGAGAGGCTTTCCAAACTACACGTTGACTGTAAAAGAAACCACAAAGAAGGAGTCTAAATCTTTTTGTGAAATTAAAGACGAACAGGCTTCCGAAAAATCAGGAGGTCAGCCAGCATTTTAGTAGTCGTTGATTTGATTACCATTTATTTTTCTTTTTGCAAGCAAGCTTCTGTGTGCCTGCACCCAAAATTATATTCTGAAAGAATTCCTGTTGTTTAAAATTCTCATTTTAATTTGGATCTTATTCGTTTAGGCCGATAATAAGCTGGCTGCCGCGCGTCTGATGCGCGATATAGCTGAGTTGAGACAGCGCGTGGCTCAGGTGGAGCAACGACTTGCCAACGAGCTGAGGGTAAGTACTTTTTAATAAAATTGTGTCCGCTCTTGGCCCCAATCAAGCCCAGAAGCAAATATGAGGACTAAGATGGAGCGCGCTTATTCACAAGTAACTGGAACTCCTGCGCACTGACGGAACATGGTAATAACTATTTGGCGCCGAACTCCAACAGGTTGGTCGTTAGCCTGGCCGCCCTGGCTACCAACAACCGATATAAACCCACCACACTATTCCCAAGCCACTACAACTCCTAAAAGCGAGAATCAACAGCGGCAACCACCAGAAAAGCGTCGAGACAATGAAGCTCGACGTGTCCCGGAGAATGAATCCTGTCTTGGATCCTGTAACGAAATTCATCAGAAAAGAATAGTGGAGGAGTAGGAAAAATAATTATGTTAATTCTTGCTACAACCGCTAGCCGTCACCACAGGTGACAGGTAGACTGTGGTGCCACATTCATTTCAAATGGATCACACCCACTCCTGAAAACCCACATCATCATAAACCCTTACTCCTTCGGTGTAACGACGATTCTGTTCCACAGCGCAAGAGGCAAGCCGAGCAGGATATCATCCGCCTTCGGAAGGAGCTGTCCAGCACGAAGAGCTACGTGGCCTCTCTCAGGCTGCCTCCTCCACCGCTCAGGAAACAATGCTCCAAGTTTGCGTAGTTCAAATAAAGGCAAATTTTGTTGTGATGGTGTGTGGGAGTTTTTTATTTTTCATCATATTACCTGTCATACTCTCAGGGCGAGCTTTTTTATCAGTAGTTTTTAAATCCTAGTGGTGTCCGGACATAAAGAATAGCGCCACCCCATATCTTCAAATGGATGTCGTAAAAGGCGACTAATGGACCTTAAGTCCCACTGCATGCTATCAAGCACATTGAGTCACCCGAATGGTGGCTAGTAAACCACCAACAAACGCATTCCCAAAGAGGATTAGTATCAGGCAGGCGGCCAACTGTAAAATCAATGCCAAAACCTTTTTGCAACAAGTTTGAAGAAAAAAAAAGATTTTGATAAGCTGCTGATCAAAGAACTGATGCATTTGGTTGATTATATGTTGATGCGAGGGTTTGGGACTAAAGAGCCCACGTTATCTCTCAATAGTAGCCGTTCGTTTAACACAATGCCTACCAAAATTAAAAACAAAATGGTAGATGGACAGGAATTTATAAGGCGGAGGTGAGTGGAGCCAGGAGGGGACGCCATAAGAAGACCTACACTGACCTTATTGGTGAAGTGCTTCAGGAAGGCCGTGTGCGTAGTACTAGCAATCGACGTGCGTGTATTACCAGATGTATGAATGTGGATGAGGCGAAAGAAGTATGTAAGGCGCGGGCCCCATAGAAAAGACGTAAGACGAGGATGACGTGCGAAAATGTATGAGAGTCGCGCCCGCGCCCCGTCTCTTCTGTGTGTTTTACGTCGCGACGCTTCTATGCATTTTGTATGAAAGAGACACCGAAGAGACATATGTCTCCGCCCCGTCTACATCTTACGTCTTTTCTATGTGGCAGATGGCGCTCAGTAGTTTCTGCCTACACCCATGTCTGTAGAATGTAGATGGACAGCTAGCCAATAAAACATGAAAACTACAAAGTGACTCATTTAATTTTCCACCGTCGTTCAGCTCGCGGCATACCCAACATGATGTTTAGTGATATGAGCTGCTAAAGTCTTCTTATTCTTGAAGATGAGGAGGCATTCATCACACTGGTGAAGACCGGAATGCTGCAGGAGATGTTCTTGAAGCTTCTCGTTGGTTTCCATGTCTTCGTTGCAGACTGGTGTGGCAAAAAGAGGTTGTTTTATCAAAAAGTAGTGTCCTGTGTGGGCTTCGGACGAACAAATAAGAAGAATTTAATATTTTACATGCCTAATTAAAAAATCAATTTCGAATTTTTGGTTCTATTCGTTGTGTGCGCGATGACAGCGCCCCTAGTGGCCGCAACTATTCAGGACTTGTCATCTGTCAAATCATGTCAACTAGATGATAAGATATCTTTGTGATATTAAATTTCGACTAGTTTTTCAACGAAATTGAAAAAATAGTGTAAAAAGTGAGTGTGTATATTATACCTAGCGATTTTCTTCCTCGTGGAAAATATGGATATTATAATACGCACGGGATTTGAATCGGTTAAGCATAAAATACATTTCCAACCTCAAACTGAGCAAAAAGGGAAAAAATTAGTATTAGCACAGCATGTGAGAGAAGTGGAAGAGCTTAGAACGAACGGGAAAAGTTAAAGTTAAAGTTTTCGTATTAAATTATAAAGAAAGTTATGAAAATAAAGCAACTTGACACATGACAGCCCAGAATTAATTCACATTTCTGCCACGTCGTGCGCTACGATCGATTTGCCGTTCCCCACTACCCACTTCGCACATAGTCAATAGGATATGCCGGTTTCCTCACGATGTTTTCCTTCACCGTTTTGGGGGGTCCATATTGGCTCACCTAAAGTTGTTTACCCGAAATTGTTCTTCCTAACGATTTGTAATCCGAATGATCACTCTTCCTAAAATTTTTCATCCTAAAGTTTTTATTCATACTTTTTGTAGTGCTACCGGCGATGGTCATAACACTCATTTTTCCGAAAATTGTTATCAATAATATCGTTTTTGTAAATATATTGAAACTCCTACTGTTTTTTATCATAACGTTTTTATCCCTAAACATTATTACGGTGATATTTTTATTTAGTCAAACTAAATCCTGTAAAATGTCGACAATTTAGTCAGACTAAATAAAGTAAAATGTCGAGAAAATTCGACGGAGCACCGCTTCGCGGTGCTCCTACTTCTGGGTGGTTTAAAAAAAAATAAGGCATGTCGACGGAGCCCCGCTTCGCGGGGCTCCTATTTCTGTTTGCAAGGTTTAAAGTAACCTAACACGAAGGGGATGGCGGGGTCTTTCAGACCCCGCCATCCCCTTCTAACCTAACCTGTCCGAGTCGGGGTGCCTCCAGTCGTTTTTGGTCAGAGTGTCGTGTTGGGGTCACTATGAAAAAAATACTGGCGACAAATTTCCAGGTTGCGCTCGCCGGCTCGCCCGCTCGCTTTGCTCGCTCGACTCGCGAGTAGCTGGTCACAGTTCTAACCTAACGTATGTATATCTTTTCAGGTACACACCACTTTAAATAAAATTAAAGAAGACGCTTCAACTAATAAAAAAAACCAATTCATATAATTAGCCAACAAAATAAAAATAAATCTAAACAAAAAAGATATGACTTTGAATAATAGTGTAAAAGAAGGTTATGCTGAGAAAATATAGGATAACAAATAATAGTATAATAGATGTTTATTGCTACCGACATTATGAAGTCGAATGATTCGGAATTACAAACATTAGTGACAGTGCAATTAGGAGTTGTGATCATTAGGAATAAAAATGTTAGGAATACAATTTTCGGGTTTCCAATGATCGGAGTTTAAATTTTAGGTGAACTTTGGCGCGCCCCGTTTTGGGAGCAGAGGTTATGAAATAAAATACATAGGTACATCCAGAAAAAGGCCACAGTTATCCAAACCAGGGCGCAGGTGAATAAGCACGCACTGCATGAGCGTATAAAAAGCTAGTTACTGACTGATAAAACACCCAGCTTTTTAGGCATTGCGGCAGTGCCGATCCACTTACCAGCGCAGATATTGTCCATGGTATCTCCATGTGCGTTCCTGACATGCATGGCCAGCTGTCTCGCGAAGGTATACTTCTTGGCGCACTGGCTGCACTGATACTTCTGGGGTCTCGGCTTCACCAGCTCGGAAGGTATGACCTTCCTTGGTAGCGACGGTTGGACGACCCTGGAAAAGAAGCGGTATGCAACTTATGGACCCTGGAGGTCGGGTCGCAACACAACACGGAAATTCCACTCCTTAGCTGTGCGGTCCATAAATCTCGACACGTACGTACTGGACAAACATACAGATATTTTTGTTCCTTAGCCTGTACTATCCCACTGATGCTCAGCAAAATCTTACGGTACACCAATTCCTTCCATGATCTCTTCCTTACCGCTTCAAACCAGCCCTCATGGTAAGCGTCTAGGTCGTCTAGCCACCTTTTTCTGGGCCTTGACGGCACCGCGTCCATCTCCCGGCACCCATTGTGTGGAGACTTAATTTCACCTAGCGATCACCTACATGCGGCTGTTGTGACTCACTCAAAGAACACAACTCGAAATCTGTAGCAAGCTGAAGTGGCAGTGGGCTGGATAATAGGTATAGGCTGGTTATATAGTGGAGTCGGAATAAAGGTTCTCGAATGGAGACCGCGTGTAGGTAAGCGTAGGATGGGACGTCCCCCGGCAAGTTGGACCGATGACCTGTAGAAGGTGGCTGGCAGTGGCTGGATGATGAAAGACGCAGGAGATCATGCGCTCTGGCGCTCTCTGGAAGAGGCCTATGTCCAGCAGTGGACTGCAATAGACTGAAAATGATGATGGTGATGAAAAGATACTATACACACTCACCTCTTCCTCTCCTGTTCCCTAAACTTGCCCCTCAGATCAGCTTTAACATGCAACTCCAGATGATCAGCCATCAGATTACTGGGCATCATGACATTGCACTTGCCACATGTCGAAGATCCTTTGAGCTCACCATTCTTCTTGCAACGGGAGCAAACGAAAGTCTTGTACGTTTCTTTCGGGTTTATCAGCATTGGGTATCTGGAGAAAATTTACATCATGCCTCGGTGGCTTAGCGTGGGGTCGTAAGCGGTAAGATCTTGCAAATGTATGGAATGGTTTAAAACACGCCGCGAGAGGGCGCTTAAATCTAAGATCAAAGCAATTTTGTGACATGGCCTCTCGCAGTTCAACGACTATAGACTAGAGATACTGCTTAACCGGGCAATCCTGTGGTGGCCAAAAATTAATTTAAGGCCCCCAGCAAGTGCAGGTTACTAACTAAGGGTTCCTTAAATGATCGTGACTAAGGGCACACTCTGTGGGGTTCGGGCCTTGGCTTAATGCGTCATTTAAGGGGGGCAGCAAGGGTCAGGGAGTTTAAATCTACTTGCTCAGCTTCGCGAGATGGATCGTCGAGCAAGGGCCGGGCGGTAGAAATGTATGCGTGGCGCTCACTTACACATTCATACAAAAGTGGCTTCCCTGAAAACGTTGCGTTTTGTTTCGAACAAGGAAGGAATCTGGTCATTTTATAACCTAAAGATTGAAATAATCCTTACCTTTGCTTGCAAATATCACAGGCAATATTAATCCTTTTAGCCTTAGCCTCGCCACCAAGAAGAAATCTCTTTCTATCATCTCTTTTCCTTACCAGATCTATAGATTTTGGAGGCAATGGATCTTTTTCAGGTTTCTGGATTAATTTAACGTCTCTTTTCCTTGTGCTTGATTTTAAGGTTAGGTCCGATGAAACTAAGAATTGAAAAGGAATAAGGATAGGATAGAAGTGTGTATTTTAATAGAATATAGATTTCGTGTTCATTTAGGCTTGTTAACACGTTGACTGCCAACAAAAAAAATGCATCTTCCCGTTCGAGCCACGTCGGTCAGAGATAGTCGACAACTAGACTTTCCGTTCGGGCCGCGTCGGTCAGTGCTGACCGTGTTTTACGAGTGTTTTTGATCCATCCACACAGGCCGTAGGGCAGTGCTATCAAACTAAATCCTATATTCATTGACCCGCGCGGCCCTCTAGTTACGCCGAACTACGATGGTTTTTGAACAACGTAAAAGACTTAGAAGAAAAACAACAATTACTTATGAGTGAAAATTTGTATGGCGCGAAATTGGAAAGGCCTCTGTCTAGCAGTAGATTTCTCCGGGCTGATGAGGATAAAGAAGTAAATTGTGCAGGACTGTGAGTGTGGATGTAAAAAGTAATCTATAGAACTACTCATCTGATTTCAAAAAATCTTTCACTAATGGTAACCAGCGTTATCGATGAGTGCTTCAGTAATATTATAAATCCACAAGTTTTTGTGTGTTTGCGTGTGCCTGTGTGTATTTGTGAGTATGTTTATATGTGTGTGTGTGTATACAAACTTCTAGATTACCAATGGAACCTAGTTTTAAAAAACTAATAATGTCCATCTTTTTTATTTACTTATACTCATATTCGTACCTAGTTTCAAGAGGGATAAGATTTTACATCCAAAGGTTTTCACCCCTTTTAGGTAGATTTTCGCAAAATCCCTTCTTAGTGCTCACATCATAATAAATTGCAACTACCGACCAAAAATTAGGTTAAACCTTTAGCGGTTAGAGATCTTCCCCTTAAAACTTAAATACCCCTTTGCACTAACTTAGGGGGTGATTTTCGAAAAATCCAAAAACACGTGTATAATTATTTCTGATCTAGTATACAAATACTGATTTTCACATTCATCAACTCACGCGTTATGATTTTCCCATACAAACTTTAACAACTCCTAGATTACCAATGGAGTGTAGTTTAAATAGAGCCAATCTTTTTTATTTTCTTGTGTTATTATTTGCGTCATGTTTCAAACTTATAAACCCAAAGAATAAGATTTTTCATACAAACGTTTTCACCACTTTTCACCCCCTTAGAGGAGGATTTTCGTAAAATTCCGTCTTATTGCTTCCCTACATAGAAGCCTGCAACAGTCTTAAAAAAAAACCCTGTTCTTTTATATAATATACGTATAGATGTAGATAAATACACTATTGAAACTATTGTCCGATGTAACGACGTCTTAGCTCAAGATACGGGCGTAAACTGCGTAAGGGGCGTGCGAGTTTGCAAACTCTGGAGGTGCGGGATGACCTGACACCGTGACCCGCGCGGCCCCCTTTAACGGAAAGTCGCTTTTTCGTCTCTAGGAGCCGCGTCGGTCAGTGATGTCTGACGTTTACTATCTCCATAAATAATGACTAAAGTTAACTTTTGTCAATAAAAACATACATTTGGACGTTAGATATAAGTATCTGCTTAAAAAAACAGTTGGCCTAAATTTGGACGGAACTGTGATTTTTGCTTGGCCTGGAGGAAAAGTTCGCTGTCGGTCAGCACTGACCACCATGGCGTTCAACGTGTTAAAATACGATGTTTTTTAAATGGGATAACTAGGTAATTAAGGAAAATAATAAAGTTCTTTTTTTTTAATTGTTTTGTTCGCCTCGATGACTAATTGAATTGACATAAACTTTTTGTAATAAAAAAGAAACCTACTTCAAAACCAAACACGAAAAAGCGTACCTACCTAAAATAACTTTTCTTTCGGAAGTCGGTGGATTTGTTTTTCATTCTATCGACTTTTTCCACGGACTTCCGTTTTCAAAAAAGGAGGAGGTTCTCAATTCGACGGTACAGCTTGACATAAAAATGTAGAAAACCGGAAGTCGCCACTTTCTTCGCGCTACCAGCACTTTGAATGATTTTATTTTATTTTTTTTCACTTATCACGTTAGTTTTATGGCACAATAATAAATCTAACAAACCTGCGGTCTTTGTTTACATCAAATATCAAAGATTTTAAAACGCTGTCAGAAATAGAAATTTTAGTTCCGTTTCAATCCGTTCTGGCCAAGCTGTATGATTCTATTGTGTGTTTGTTACGCGATTACTCCGCCAATTGTGGACCGATTTTCAAAAATGTTTTTTTTTCTATATTTGAACATCGCCATGCGAACGATAGAAATCTTTCTACATTCTGTCATGTCGTCTGTCGTATTCTTTGGTCGACAAAACATGTTTCTACAGTCTCCTGTTAGGCTTGCAAAGTTTAACTTTGTCTGGATTCAATTTATAAATGGACTTTTAATAAAACAAAGACGAGTAAAAGCACGTGTCAACGTCAACACGTGCGAGCGAGATCGATATATTCTCCCCTCTGCACGTTTCATGACTCGTGACTAGTCGTGACGTCCAAAGCGAGTGTTTCGCGCATGTGACGTTGTTTTGGCGGGCGTAAGTACTATTTTGTGTTTTTTCTTCCTTAGGGTACCTTTCCACCAGAGATGTGCTATGTACCTAGCTATGTTGCGAGAGTGTAAAAGCTGAGCTACGAAACTGTGTGATGGTTTCCACTGATGCTAATGCTACGCTATGTAGCTGTGCGAGTAAGATGTGCTGTGAAGATGTGCCGCCGCAAAGTAGCTGGACGAGAAAGATGTGCAGCTCGAGCTATGCGATATATCGATAGTAAGGAAGACGCATCCATAGCACGCATCCTTCGAAATAAAAAACACACATCATATTTGAATCCGTTTCCACCAGCGCTGTGCTGTGTAAACCAATGAATATGATTGGTGGATATCAAACGCATCCGCAGCAACGTAGCATAGGACATTTCTGGTGGAAAAGCAGCCATAATACAAAGACAATTTCATTTTACAAGTGTCAAGTGGACTGCTATAGGCTGATGATAATGTTTGTTTTACCCGGGGCGGCCCACACCGCTTTCCGCGACATTTGACGCCCCGGGTGTCCATGAACAAGACAAAAGGGTCTAAAAAAGATTAAAAAACTCACATTCGCTATTCTGCTCATCAAAAGCTGCGTGCACGAGCGCTCGAAACCGGCCCGTGGTCCTCAACGCGCAAACACACCATTCACAGATCATGCAGTCTGATGGTGTCACCTATGTTTTTGAAAACCATAAAGGAAAGGGAAAAACAAGGGTTTAAGTTGGTGAGTGGAATAGTTATGAATGTTGTTGGATGGGGAGGAAGAGGAAGGCCTAAGAATACATGGATAGATTTTGTGAAGAATGTAAAAGAAGACGTAAATAAATGCTTTGACTTTTGACAGGGGAAAATGGAAGAAGAAAACCTCAACACGCTCCCTGACCGGGAGCATTCGCGTGTAATGTAACCAACGACTATATATTACTAGACTACGCATTGCACGATCTAACGAACAAAACTATTCTGCCAACTCGCTGAGGTACTACGTAAGCGAGGGGGACGGGGTACTGCGTTGTGATTGGCTAACTCAAGGTCTGTTCTGACTCACCGTATGTTTACGGCTCACAGGATTGGTCGAAATGAGACGGATATAAGACATTTTTGCCTAATGTGTTGGCAGACATCGGTCGCCTGTTATTAGGAGTCCAGTATTATATCGTCGTTGAATGTAACATTATAGATTCGACGTTGAGCATTACATTACAATACTACCTCCCTGACTGACGAGCACTCGCGTACATTTAAGGGGGATGCTCCAACCAGCCCGCGAAATTCAAATTTTTTTACGTTTTTTGCAATTTGCAGGCCAGTGACATGTTGTAACTTTATAAATATTTGTGTTGCGCAAATAACAAGTATAATTTTAAATATAAAAAATATCAAAAAAACTCGCTCCATCAGCTCTCACATAGAAAAGGTGCATCATGTTAAAATCTCCGAAATCTAACTACGATGCACCTTTTCTATGTGAGAGCTGATGGAGCGAGTTTTTTTGATATTTTTTATATTTAAAATTATACTTGTTATTTGCGCAACACAAATATTTATAAAGTTACAACATGTCACTGGCCTGCAAATTGCAAAAAACGTAAAAAAAATTGAATTTCGCGGGCTACATCGAAGCAATCACCTTAATATAGATTTGATACAAGGTGCGCATTGTGATGCTCGATTGTCTTCCCTCACTGATGAAACGTGAATGCTCGCGGTGAGGGAGCGCCTTTGAAGTCAAGAATAAATACGTTACTTCTACTTCTAGGCAAACATGCTTCACGTGACCACATCTTCACTTATCATCAGACAAGATAGTGTTCAAAAGCAAACAAATATTGCTAAATAAAAAAGAAAAGATGGGAAAACCAACTAGCTGAAATTAACCGACATTTCGCCTTACCTTGACTCCAAAGCAGTTGTCAAGCAACTGATCATATCGCTCCTCAACTCCTTGCCAGACGTAGGTGTCTCCAAAGTACCGGAGGTTGTTATCACCACCACAGAGGCGGCAACAGCGACCTGGTACTCCATCACCATCGCCTGATGCATGGGCGTGGTTTGGAAGAGAATCCTGGTGTGGAATGGTGATTAGATGGCTTGAGATAACTCCGTGCTTCGGAAAGTACATTCTGTCGTTGGTCTCGACTGTCATTTGTAGATTTTTGACTTCCGTGGCCCGAAAGTCTGACACAGGGGCGTAGCTGTATAGGGCATGCGGACGGCGAGTGATAGGATAGCCATCCGATCATGGACCATGCCCGGGTCGAAGGTGCGTCGTATTCCACACGCCTCAAAGAACTGTTAGCAATCTGACTGGGCCTCCCTTAGAGGGCCTAAGCCTGCCGGGATCGCGGGACTGCATATATTATCAAGTAACCGTGGCGTCTTGCCCTGGGTGGGAAGACTCATATTGGATGAGTTCCTTTACCAAAAATCAATCAGCATTCTCAGTTTTCTAGCTCCCTAAATTCTCTAAATGGCATCAGTAATACCATTAAGTCAGGAAGTCAGGATGCTATTTTATTTATTCTGGAAAACTAGACACTTAGATTAAAAGGGCCCAAGTAAGTTTTGGAACGGGGCCCCTTCTGACCTTGCTACGCCACTGGTCTGACAAGTAATCATACCAAATGGTGTCTTAGTTAGTTAGTGCTAACTGGGTTGTAGTGCTCAATAGGAAGTCACTCCATGTAAATTACGGGTATTCAGCTGAATCCTGATAAGACTTTAAGACAGTCATATAGTTGGTAAGAGGGTAGGCAGATGATAATGTTAATGCTCGCCATCATTATCACATCAACCGTAAGATGTCCACTGCTGAACATAGGTCTCCCGGTCTCCCCAATAGACCTGAACAGGACCGGTTGTAAGCGGCTTGCATCCAGCGGCAGCGTGATCCTGCGGTCTTCATAAGATTGTCTGTCCACCTTATGGGTGGACGTCCTACGCTGCGCTTGCCGGTGCGTGATTTCCTTCCATTCGAGAACCTTACGGCCCCATCAGCCATCAATTCTGCGATCTATAATCTGCCTATTGTTATTTCAACTTGGTAATTCGTTGGGCTATGTCGGCAACTTTGGTTCATCTACGAATCTCGATCGAGACTCCGAGCTCTGAGCATTGCCCTCTCTCCATAGCTCATTGGACCATCTTGAGCCTTGATTATGAGCCACCCAGTCCGAAACTATTTGTCACCGTTTCCTACTAGATTTTATCAAAAATCTTTGACTGTAAAAATGACAGTCTATCTCATAATATCATGGTTTTCAATGGTTTTAGCCAAAAAAACATTTTGAATCGGGCTTTTTATCCAATAACTATGATCGAAAGAAGTCTACAATAATTTCCTTTTATTATTATGATAAAACGGTACTTACTTCGCAGAATAATTCGTGTAATTTCTGAGATGTGTATAGGATATTCATTTTGGGCTTTCGTCTAGGAAATACTGATCGGAAAAAAATGTTTAAATAGTATTTGAAATATACACATAATTTTGTTAACTTTCAACTATAATTTACGCACTATTATTGAAAAAAACTTAAATAATATTTCGCCGACCATTGGCCTAGCAAAATATTTCAAAAATGGCTCCGTTTTTCAAAAAGTCATGTGACATAATTGGGAAAAAAATGTTGCAAATTAACAAACTTCTTTGACAAACTTACTATTTAAAAAGTCCAACTGGTTAGTGACTTTCATGCACAAACGTTTGTTCAGATTTTTACAGAGATATGAAGTGTAAGTACTTGTTCACGTTGGAACGCGCGGGCGCGGTGGCGGGTGCGGTCGCGAAGACGTGGCGGGTTCGTGTTCACAGTGGCCGCCAGGCGTTTGCGCGGGTGAGATTCTAGCGACAAGTTCAAACTGGTTGAACTTACCTGACGTCGCGAGTGAATCGCGCGCTCCGCCGCTAGTTCGACGTGAACACACACAAACATCTCACGCGTTTGATATTGACGCGAGCGGCGCGCGCGCGCCAGTCGCCATCTACTTAGTCTGTGCCAGTCGCTAGCTTGCCCGCTACTTACACCGCACGTGCGTTTCGTACGTGAACACTTGGATATTACGCCATATGTTTGATATTTCGTGACCGCGCCCGCCACCGCGCCCGCGTGTCAACGTGAACAAGTACTAAATCGATTGGTATTGTCTGGTTATTATATAAACAGTATGCCGTGCAATCTCTTTAGCACGGTTAGACCGCCCCGGAGCCCCGGTGCTTGCTGAATATTGTATGCTTGCTTACATGCTGCATGCTCACAAATAATAGTGTGGTGTGGACAAAATCACGGGAACATACAAAAAGCGTTTTTGCAACTCTTGCACAGAAACAACCGAAGCAACTCAATATTAAGATAGTGCGTCGAATGGAACGTAATTTTTTGTGACTTTTAATGTCACATCCATCAATCTGACAGTTTCTCTGTCAGTCAGCTATCAGCATTGACAGCATCGTTTCACAGCGTTCACAGCAATCAGTCTCGTAAGCAAAGTAATGCGAAGTGGTGTTTACAATAATATTATTTTGGTGAATTATTGATCGTTTTATTTCCAGAACAGTCTTTAAAGTCAGTGACTTTGAGCAAATAAAGATCTTTCAAGTGTTGTAATGTTAAATCATCACCTCAAAACTCATTAAGACGTAAACAAAGATTGCAACTCAGTAACCTCGAAAAAAGTCATCAAAAATGGGTGGAAAAGCAGAGAAAGGCACTCCAAAATACATCGCGAACAAAATAAAAGCTAAAGGCTTGCAGAAATTGCGATGGTACTGCCAAATGTGTGAGAAACAGTGTCGGGATGAGAACGGGTTCAAATGTCATACTATGTCGGAATCTCACCAAAGGCAGCTGCTGTTATTCGCTGATAATCCTCATTCGTACCTCGATGAGTTCTCCAAGCAGTTCGCTGATGGATATTTGGAGCTCCTTCATCGACAGTTTGGGACTAAGAGAGTTAATGCTAATAAGGTCTATCAAGAGTATATTTCTCATAGGTAAGTTGTCTTTTCTTTCTGGTTACGTAGTTTTTTTTTTACCTTGTTAATATCACTAAGTCCTCCCGTCCTGGGTGTGGCAGGAGGAACTGTCAGATTTGAAGGTAGTGTAAAAACCTTTTATGTCCTGTGAGAGGGAGTGGGCTGTGAGCCACCCAGAGCTTGTTGGTAAATGTCACATGTCTTTAAATGCTTGATTCTAGGACATGATCATATTCTCACGATGTTTTCTTTCACCATTTTGAGAGCAGTGGCAATTGAATAAATTACACAAAGTAATGCGCCTGGCTTGGCTCGGACCCACAACCTATAACTCATGAATCGGGGCCGATACTCGAGGCGTAGCCACAGCCATATCAGCCGTATTGATTATTCAGGCCTCCAAGTGTGATAAAAATAAGAACATAAAATGTTGCTCTTAAATGAAAACTTATAGCGGCCATAAAGCACAAATTATCAAACTCCGAACAGCTCAATTTTCGAAAAGGATATATTATAGTTGTCATAAATGAGCTACATTTAGTCAATCACAATTCTCAATTTTCTAGGTCCCTTCAAAATTCTTTGAATAACATCAGTAATAGCACTAGTTACACGAGTCAGGATATACACTTAGATTATAAAATAAATATTTGAAAAAAAAAAAAAACCGGACTGCGTAAAAAAACTAAAAAGAAAGAAACAAGCCCAGTAGTTTAGAATTCACTCATTCACACTCACAGTCGGGGCCCATTCAAATTATACCAATCAAATCTTCCCAAGGGGCCCCGACTGTGAGTGTGAATGAGTGAATTCTAAACTACTGGGCTTGTTTCTTTCTTTTTAGTTTTTTTACGCACTCGGGGTTTTCTTTTTTTTTTTAATATTTATTTTATTTTACTATTTTTAGTTTTTGTTAGCATTAATCAGTCCCAATTAAATTGAAACATATAAGTTATATATATTTTGGTAAACCATTTTTAAAATCCTTTAATTTGATACCCCACTTGATAGAATGTGAGAGATTTAAAAAAAAATTTTTAGTTCGGAACCCTTTGCACACGAGTTCGACTCGCCCTTGGCCAGTTTTATGTACCCAGTGACACTCTCACGTATAAGACGATTCTAACGACACCTCTCAAGTTAAAATCCATCAAGCCGTTTAGGCTGCAGAGCAACACACAGAAACATACATACATACATACACTCGAAAAACATAACCCTCCTGGCGCAGTCGGGTAATAAGGGCCCCAAACAAGTTTAGATATAGGGCCCCTTCTAGCCTAGCTACACCATTGGCTGATACCACTGCTCCAGTTCTTTACAAGTCACTTGACCCAAAGTAATTCAAGTCTTACTTATTTATCATTTCCAGAGACCACGTCCACATGAATGCAACCCAATGGGAGACGCTCACAGAGTTCGTGAAGTGGCTCGGCAGAGAAGGCAAGTGTGTAGTTGATGAGACAGAGAAGGGATGGTTTGTGGCATACATTGATAGAGATCCAGCTGCTATAGCCGCGCTGGAGGCTAAGTCTAAGAAGGAGAAGATGGATAAAGATGATCAGGTAAGCAATTAAAATACAGAAAAAAAAACTAGCAATCTGCCTCGGTATCTGTCTCTAGTCATTTCCATTTTGCAGCTCCAGTAATTTATTTAGTAACTTTCAAAGTTTCATACAACAGTTTTAATAGGGCATTTAGTCCCTTTTAACATAAAATCTAGGCGATATGAGACGGCGGCCTGTCGCGTCCGGCGCTGGTTCAAACTATACTGCAAGGCGAAGGGGAATGGGAAGCAGACATTCCTTCTGCGAAGCAGTACTGCTACCGAAGAAGGAGGCCAAACACTTGAGAGAGAGCTCATCGTCCACCTCACGTTAAGGGCGAGACTGATTAAGAACCATGCAGGTCGACAACGTGTAGTGTTCTACGCAAACTGGCATACGCATGCCGGGGATTGCGTGACGATCTGTAACTGCAGGATAAAGTATAATTTAATAAAAAACTGTATTCGAAACATAATGCTAACCATTTATCTTCTTTGAAATAGTGCTACTAATTTTTCAACTCAATAATTTCGTATTGCTGAGTACAGTGCGATTGTTGAGACGTGAAATCCAGTGGAAGGTTGAAAACAACGATAATTTCGAGTAGATTATGGCTCGGTAGAAGTAAAGTAACATAGTAAAAAAGCAATTTCATAAAAATCTGCTACTTCCTTAAGTTTTTCGCATTCCAAAATCAGCTGGTTTGATTCCTAGCCGGGATTATTGAATATTCTAAAATCCAATGACGTAGTTTTTGTTTTCGTCAAAATCTGCCTCGAGACTCCTTTCTATGTTTTTCGATATCCCTGATAGTTTCAGATATAGCCATCAACGCTTATCGCTTAATAACCACTTCTACTGTCCTTTCCACAGGAAAGAATGCTGGATTTCATTCAGAAGCAAGTGGAGCGCGGTAAGAAGCAGGCTTCTGATGAGGGACCGTCCTACTCCGAGTTCAAACGAGAGAGCAGTCAGGAGAAGGTAGTGCTCAGTTTGAAGAGGAAGGCTGATGGTATGATCTTAATACTGATAATAAACTTGATGGGTTTACTCATGTCGTCCAACAATTTTTTTGGGGCCCGGGGGGGTCGTTTAAGTGGTGAGACAGTCCCGCGACCCCGGCAGGCTTGGGCCCTCTAAGGGGAGCCCCGTCAAACTGCTGACAGTTCTTTAACGCGAGGGTGGAACTCGACGCGTCACCCATTACTCACCGTCCGCATGCGGAGTGTGCATGTACGGTGGCCAAAAAAGGCCCCGCGACGTCCGATGCCGTGGGCGTCTACCGCGGCGGCTGGGTCATGAGGTGGACGCTGTCCTCTCTCCTTCTCCTCCTTCGCTAACTGCGCCAACAGTGTAATCTATTTTTATATTACAGAAAAGAAACGCGACGCATTACCAGCGTCAGCCCTCAAGTTGAAACTGAAAGAAGAATCAGCTAAAAAACAGAAGTATTTAGAAGAAACTAAGGCTAAACGATCTGCTCTAGATGAAATTATAAAGTTAGAAGAACAAGCTAAGGAGAGAGCTAATAGGTGAGAATTTTATAAACACAGTTTTTATTTAATGTTGCCCCACACTAGGAATTTCTCTTGTGTCGTGGGTTTGCTTATTCACTGAATACCTACGTCTCTTATTGACTTGAATAACCCTGGCGGTTGAGAGTATGTCATGCTCACTCAAATGTCTCGCTGATGGTGGCGCGCGTGTCGGATCATTTAGCTCCCTTCAAAATGGTTGAGCTGAATGGTGCGGATACATGTGACATGTTCGTGAACGGGCGCTGTTGGTTGGGACTGGTCATCTCTTAGTTGCCACGGTTTATATTAATTACCTATCTATTGATCATTTTGTTTCTGAATTGTCTTTGTTTTAATTTTCTACTATGGACACTTTTAACTTGCTACATCGTTCTCACATTATGTACCATCTGAAAATGAATGATGTAACAAAGAATTTTGTAAAAAAAATTGTGATCCAAAAAGAGTGTCCATGGAGTTTCTTGCCCATTCTTCTCCATAGAGATCAACTTCTTGGAATGGGCATCTACGGTACTTTCACAGTTTTTATGTCTTGTGACTGAGACTGTAGCATCATAACTTTTTAGTATTTAATTACATTTTCATTTGTCTATGACAATTCAAAAGTGCCTGCAACTGGCCTACTTGAAATAAATGCTTTGATTTTGATTTTAATAAACATTTAGACTGGCTTTACAGTCACGCTTTGCAGCGGACTGTTAAGAGCGCGCTTGAACAACTTATGCACTGTGAAACTAAATCAAAACCGCGCGTTCCGCTGCCGTGAGACAGTCAGTAAACAAATATCTTACGGCGCCTCTCAACAGCGTCATACTAAAGTGCATATTGGCCGTAGAAGAGCATAAGAGGCGCGCGCTTTAGCAGCGCTGCGCGGTGGCGCGACTTTGTAACACAATCTCCGAAGGCTCACGTTCCAACGGCGCTGCCGAAACGCGTAACAATAAAACCAGTCTTACAAACACCCAGACAGACCCAGAACAACTAATTATAGATGATGCATATTATTATACTATATCAGCTATACTCTAAGTGTGTTCCGCGGAACCCTAGGGTTCCATGATACCTCTGTCGGGGTTCCGCAAGAATTTAGAAAAAAAAAAAAAAAAAAACACCACTCTCTGGTCGCTCCGCGGTTGCGCGGACTCCGCGGCCGCGCGGGGACAAAATGCTATGAACGTTATTTATTTGTATAAACATGACTGTTACAATAGCTGGTAAAATATCTCATAAGTTTGGTATCAACAATTTTATACTTGTACAACCCGTTCGCTCTAAGTTTGCCGGTCTGTGGAATGCGCGTACCCTCCCCCACGTGACAACAAAACTTATAATGTGTCATAGTTTTACCCAAATATGTACGTACACAATTTTTATTGTTACAATTAAATAAAAAATATTTTTATCTTTCAAAAACTTAACGAATTGAATTTATCGTTGCAAGGTAAACAGACAACAGTGTTTCAGGCCTATAATAAAATAACTGCTTTTAAAAGAAAATCAGATTTTTGGATCATTTGCATTGGTAAGAAAGAAATAGAAAGCTTTACGTTGCTCAGTGAGTTTGTTAGCGAAAACGACTCAGAAATGTTTGAAGATGATTTGTTTGAAGAATTGGTCCAATATCTCGCAGCGCGCATCTTTTGAAAAGTATTTTCCCGAAGAACACAATACAAAAATTATGGTGAATTCATGGATTTATAATCCTTTTTTACCCAACTTGGAAAAGCCTGAAAACATGTCAAACGAGATATGAATATGAATCTCTTTTAGAAATGTCATCAGACACAAGTAGGGAGTCACTGTTCAAAACGACGCCTCTTAATGATTTTTGGTGCAAAATCCAAGATGAATATGCAATGCTTGGCCAAATGGCTCTGGATATTCTTCTCCCGTTCCCAACTACATATTTGTGCGAAACAGGATTCTCTACCTACGCAGCCACGAAAACAAAATATCGCAATAGACTGGACGCCGAAGCTGATATGAGACTCCAACTTTCTTCCATCAAACCTGATATCAACCAATTGATGATGAAAAATAAAAAACAGTTTCATACCTCCCACTAGTTATATTTTTTCTTTTTTAATATTTTCTATTATTGTCCTTGGCAAGTGGTGAAGTAAATAATAATTAGTAACTGTTAAATTGTACTTTTATTATGCTGATTAATAAAGTATACACTTATAAAAACAATTGTTTTATTGTAGGGTTCCATCAAGTATTTTGCTTCCCAAAAGGGTTCCGTCATTAAAAAAGTTTGAGAACCACTGTACTATATAAAGCTCGATTACCACTCACTCACTGACTGACTCACTGATTGACATCATTGTTCTCCCAGATGGTGAAGGGGGAGGTGGGTATATTTTGACAGATTCGTAAACAAGTAACTCGGGTGAGTATGGGAAAAATCCCAAACCTCCCCTTTTCACCCCCCCTCTCCCCCCTCCCCATCGTATCTCGGAAACTAAGAGACCTGTGTTTTGTTTTTTTACGGATTCGTATAGAGGAGGCTCGGAAAAGTAAAAACGATTTTTCAAAGTCCCCCCCCCCCTTTCCCCTTTCTCCCCCCTTTAGGTGGATCTCGGAAGTTAACAGACTTGCAACATTTTTTTTTTCAGATTCATATCAAGGGGCCCAGAGTTGGTCAAAATCATTTTTCAAAACTCCCCCCTCTCCCCCTCTTCACCCCTCCCCCCTTCGTATCTCGGAAACTATGAGACCCGTGTTTTGCTTTTTTACGGATTCGTATAGAGGTGGCTCTGAAAATTAAAACTCATTTTTCAAAATTCCCCCCCCCCCTTGCCCCCCTTCTCCCTCTTCAGGCGGATCTCGGAAGTTAACAGACTAGCAACATTTTTTTTTTCAGATTCATATCAAGGGGCCCAGAGTTGGTCAAAATCATTTTTCAAAACTCCCCCCTCTCCCCCTCTTCACCCCTCCCCCCATCGTATCTCGGAAAAACTAGGTGGCGGTAAAGCGAAGCGTAGCGTAGCGTAGGGATAAGGTCACGATAGCTTTCCGGTGGTAGGTAGGTCCCGAGTGGAGCGAACCTGCGAGACCGAGTGGAGCGAAGGGGGGAGGTGGCGAGCGAAGCGAGCCGGCGACCTCCGTAGCGTAACGAAGGTTGAGTGGGTGAAGCGTAACTCGGGGGTGACGACAAGCAAACTTACAAGTAACTCTCAAGAGTATAGGAAAAATCCCAAACCTCCCCTTTTCGCCCCCACTCTCCCCCCTCCCCATCGTATCTCGGAAACTAAGAGACACGTGTTTTGTTTTTTTACGGATTCGTATAGAGGTGGCTCGGGAAACAAAAAACCATTTTTTAAAGTTCCCTCCCCCCTTGCTCCCCTTCTCCCCCTTTAGGCGGATCTCGGAAGTTAAGAAACTTGCAACATTTTTTTTTTCAGATTCATATCAAGGAACGCAGAGTTAGTCAAAATCATTTTTCAAAACTCCCCCCTCTCCCCCTCTTCACCCCTCCCCCCATCGTATCTAGGAAAAACTATGTAGCGCTAAAGCGAAGCGTAGGGATGAGGTCACGATAGCTTTCCGGTGGTAGGTAGGTCCTGAGTGGAGCGAACCTGCGAGACCGAGTGGAGCGAAGGGGGGAGGTGGCGAGCGAAGCGAGCCGGCGACCTCCGTAGCGTAACGAAGGTTGAGTGGGTGAAGCGTAACTCAGGGGTGACGACAAGCAAACTTACAAGTAGCTCTCATGAGAAGGGCAAAAGTACCAAGCCTCCAATTTTTGGCCTCCCTCCCAATCGTATCTCAGAAACTATGAGCACCGTGTTTTGTTTTTTTATGGATTCGTATAGAGGAGGCTCGGCCATATTTTTCTGAGTTTTTAATAAGGTTTTAGATTGGATTAGGGGGTTCTTAAGGGGTTTCAAAATCTTTTAAGGCCCTTCTACGCGACGGGCGCGAGACACGTCGTTTTCATGGTTTTCGAGCATGCTAAAGCCGATAGTGAGGTCAAAATAAAAATGGCCGCTGTGATAATTTTCGAAATGTTCATCATGGGAGTCGTTTTCATGGTTTTCGAGGGTGCTAAAACCGATGGCGAGGTCAAAATGAGAATCCAAGATGGCGGCTGCGATTATTTTCGAATCGTTCATCAATTTCATCATGGGTGGCATTTTCATGGTTTTCGAGGGTGCTAAAACCGATGGCGAGGTCAAAATGAAAATCCAAGATGGCGGCTGCTATGATTTTCGAATTGTTCATCAATTTCACCATGGGTGTCGTTTTCATGGTTTTCGAGGGTGCTAAAGCCGATAGTGAGGTTAAAATCCAAATCCAAGATGGCAGCTGCGATAATTTTGGAATTGTTCATCATGGCAGTCGTTTTCATGGTTTTCGAGGATGCTAAAGCCGATAGTGAGGTCAAAATGAGAATCCAAGATGGCGGCTGCGATTATTTTTGAATTGTTCATCAATTTCATCATGGGTGGCATTTTCATGGTTTTCGAGGGTGCTAAAACCGATGGCGAGGTCAAAATGAAAATCCAAGATGGCGGCTGCTATGATTTTCGAATTGTTCATCAATTTCACCATGGGTGTCGTTTTCATGGTTTTCGAGGGTGCTAAAGCCGATAGTGAGGTTAAAATCCAAATCCAAGATGGCAGCTGCGATAATTTTGGAATTGTTCATCATGGCAGTCGTTTTCATGGTTTTCGAGGATGCTAAAGCCGATAGTGAGGTTAAAATCAAAATCCAAGATGGCGGCTGCGATATTTTTTTAAATGTTTATCATGGGAGTCGTATTTATGGTTTTCGAGGATGCTAAAGCCGATAGTGAGGTCAAAATTAAAATCCAAGATAGCAGGTGCGATAATTTTCGAAATGTTCATCATGGGAGTCGTTTTCATGGTTTTCGAGGATGCTAAAGCCGATAGTGAGGTCAAAATCCAAATCCAAGATGGCGGCTGCGATAATTTTCGAATTGTTCATCATGGGAGTTGTTTTCATGGTTTTCGAGGATAATAAAGCCGTTATTGAGGTCAAAATCAAAATCCAAGATGGCGACTGCAAAAAATTTCAAAGTTTTCATCATGGATGTCGTTTTCATGGTTTTCGAGGGTGCTAAAACCGATGGCGAGGTCAAAATCAAAATCCAAGATGGCGACTGCAAAAAATTTCAAAGTTTTAATCATGGATGTCGTTTTCATGGTTTTCGCGGTTGCTAAAACCGATGGCGAGGTCAAAATGAGTACGGCTGCGATATTTTTCGAAATGTTCATCATGGGAGTCGTTTTCATGGTTTTCGAGAATGCTAAAGCCGAAATGTGAGGTCAAAATTAAAAATTCAAGATGGCGGCTGCGATAATTTTCAAAATGTTCATCATGGGAGTCGTTTTAATGGGTTCGAGGATGCTAAAGCAGATAGTGAGGGTAAAATCAAAATCCAAGATGGCGGCTGCTATAATTTTCGAATTGTTCATCATGGGTGTCGTTTTCACGGTTTTCGAGGATGGTTAAGCCGATGGTGAGTTCAAAATCAAAATCCAAGATGGCGGCTTCGATTATTTTCGAAATGCTCATCATGGGAGTCGTTTTCATGGTTTTCGAGGATGCTAAAGCCGATAGTGAGTTCAAAATTAAAATCCAAGATGGCGGCAGCGATAATTTTCGAATTGTACATCATGGGAGTTGTTTTCATGGTTTTCCAGGATACTAAAGCCGTTATTGAGATCAAAATCCAAGATGGCGACTGCAAAAAATTTCAAAGTTTTCATCATGGATGTCGTTTTCATCGTTTTCGAGGGTGCTAAAACCGATGGCGAGGTCAAAATCAAAATCCAAGATGGCGACTGCAAAAAATTTCAAAGTTTTAATCATGGATGTCGTTTTCATGGTTTTCGCGGTTGCTAAAACCGATGGCGAGGTCAAAATGAGTACGGCTGCGATATTTTTCGAAATGTTCATCATGGGAGTCGTTTTCATGGTTTTCGAGAATGCTAAAGTCGATATGTGAGGTCAAAATTTAAAATTCAAGATGGCGGCTGCGATGATTTTCAAAATGTTCATCATAGGAGTCGTTTTCATGGGTTCGAGGATGCTAAAGCCGATAGTGATGTCAAAATGAGAATCCAAGATGGCGGCAGCGATAATTTTCGATATGTTCATCATGGGAGTCGTTTTCCTATCCTTCCAAGGGAGCTAAAACCGATGGCAAGGTCAAAATCAAAATCCAAGGTGGCGGCTTCGATAATTTTCGAAATGTTCATCATGGGAGTCGTTTTCATGGTTTTCGAGGATGCTAAAGCCGATAGTGAGGTTAAAATCCAAATCCAAGATGGCGGCTGCGATAATTTTCGAATTGTTCATCAATTTCATCATGGGAGTCGTTTTCATGGTTTTCGAGGGTGCTAAAACCGATGGCGAGGTCAAAATCAAAATCCAAGATGATGGCTTCGATAATTTTCGAAATGTTCATCATGGGAGTCGTTTTCATTTTTTTCGAGGATGCTAAAGCCGATAGTAAGGTTAAAATCCAAATCCAAGATGGCGGCTGCGATTATTTTCGAATTGTTCATCATGGGAGTCGTTTTCATCGTTTTCAAGGATGCTAAAGCCGATAGCGAGGTCAAAATTAAAATGCAGATGCCGGCTGCGATAATTTTCGAATTGTTCATCATGGGAGTCGTTTACATGGTATCCGAGGGTGCTAAAACCGTTGGCGAGGTCAAAATGAGAATCCAAGATGGCGGCTGCTATAATTTTCGAATTGTTCATCAATTTCATCATGGGAGTCGTTTTTATGGTTTTCGAGGGTGCTAAAACCGATGGCGAGGTCTAAATGAGAATCAAAGATGGCGGCTGCGATAATTTTCGAATTGTTATTCGTGGGAGTCGTTTTCATGGGTTTTCAAGGATGCTTAAGCCGATAGTGAGGTCAAAATCAAAATCCAAGATGACGGCTTCGATAATTTTCGAAATGTTCATCATGGGAGTCGTTTTCATGGTTTTCGAGGATGCTAAAGCCGATAGTGAGTTCAAAATCAAAATCCAAGATGCAGACTGCAAAAAATTCAAAGTTTTCATCATGGGTGTCATTTTCATGGTTTTCGAGGGTGATAATAAAACCGATGGCGAGGTCAAAATGAGAATCCAAGATGGCGGCTGCGATAATTTTCGAAATGTTCATCATGAGAGTCGTTTTCATGGTTTTCGAGGATGCTAAAGCCGATAGTGAGGTTAAAATCCAAATCCAAGATGGCGGCTGCGATTATTTTCGAATTGTTCATCATGGGAGTCGTTTTCATGGTATTTGAGGGTGCTAAAACCGATGGCGAGGTCAAAATCAAAATCCAAGATGGCGACTTCGATAATTTTCGAAATGTTCATCAATTTCATCATGGGACGTAACGAAGGTTGAGTGGATGAAGCGTAACTCAGGGGTGACGACAAGCAAACTTACAAGTAACTCTCATTAGTAGGGCAAAAGTAAGCCTCTCCTTTTTGGCTCCCCCCCCCCCCCTCCCAATCGTTTCTCAGACACTAAGAGACCTGTGTTCTTTTTATTTACGGATTCGTTTAGAGGAGGCTCGGAAAAGTAAAAAAAACATTTTTCAAAGCTGCCCCTTATGCCTCCCTTCTGAGTTTTTAATAAGGTTTTAGATTGGATTAGGGGTTCTTTAGGGGTTTCAAAATCTATTAAGTGCTCTAACGGATTTTAAAATTCTTTGAATCCTAAGGAATTCTCAATTTATTGTTTTTTTTAATTTTGTTTCTTTTTTTTATTGAATTAGTTATAAGGATTTTCAGAATATTAATTTTTTTTTTATATAATTTAATAATTTACAAAATCTTTTGAGGACTATGGATTTTCCAATTCATTTAAAGATTCTTACGGGTTCTCAAAATTTTATAAAAGTAAGGAATACTTCTCCAAAACACGACCCCGCGAGCTGCGTGCAGCTCGCGCAACGCGCAAATACTAGTTATACTATATAAAGCTCGATTACCACTCACTCACTCACTCACTCACTGATTGACATCATTGTTCTCCCAGATGGTGAAGGGGGAGGTGGGTATATTTTGACAGATTCGTAAACAAGTAACTCTCGTGAGTATGGGAAAAATCCCAAACCTCCCCTTTTCGCCCCCCCTCCCCCCCCTCCCCATCGTATCTCGGAAACTAAGAGACCCGTGTTTTGTGTTTTTTTACGGATTCGTATAGAGGAGGCTCGGAAAAGTAAAAACCATTTTTCAAAGTTCTCCCCCCTTGCCCCCCTTCTCCCCCCTTTAGGTGGATCTCGGAAGTTAACAGACTTGCAACATTTTTTTTTCAGATTCATATCAAGGGGCCCAGTGTTGGTCAAAATCATTTTTCAAAACTCCCCCCTCTCCCCCCCTTCACCCCTCCCCCCAACGTATCTCGGAAACTAAGAGACCCGTGTTCTGTTTTCTTACGGTTTCGTATAGAGGAGGCTCGGAATAGTAAAAATCATTTTTCAAAGTTCCCCCCTCGCCCCCCTTCTCCCCCTTTAGGCGGATCTCGGAAGTTTTACAGGCTTGCAACATATTTTTTTTCAGATTCATATCAAGGGGCCCAGAGTTGGTCAAAATTATTTTTCAAAACTCCCCCCCTCTCCCCCTCTTCACCAATCCCCCCATCGTAACTCGGAAATTAGATAGCGGTAAAGCGAAGCGTAGGGATAAGGTCACGATAGCTTTCCGGTGGTAGGTAGGTCCCGAGTGGAGCGAACCTGCGAGACCGAGTGGAGCGAAGGGGGGAGGTGGCGAGCGAAGCGAGCCGGCGACCTCCGTAGCGTAACGAAGGTTGAGTGGGTGAAGCGTAACTCGGGGGTGACGACAAACAAACTTACAAGTAACTCTCATGAAAAGGGCAAAAATACCAAGCCTCCTCTTATTGGCCTCCCCCCCCCTCCCAATCGTATCTCAAAAACAAAGAGACCCGTGTTTTGTTTTTTACGGATTCGTATAGAGGAGGCCCGGAAAAATAATAATAATAAGTAAAAAAAGGAAAAGTAAAAACCATTTTTCAAAGTTGCCCCTCTTGACCCCCTTCTCCCCCCTTTAGGCGGATCTCGGAAGTTAACAGACTTTTAACACTTTTTTTTTCAGATTCATATCAAGGGGCCCAGAGTTGCTCAAAATCATTTTTCAAAACTCACCCCTCTCCCCCCCTTCACCCCTCCCCCCATAGTATCTCGGAAACTAGGTAGCGGTAAAGCGAAGCGTAGCGTAGCGTAGGGATAAGGTCACGATAGCTTCCCGGTGGTGGGTAGGTTCTGAGTGGAGCGAACCTGCGAGACCGAGTGGAGCGAAGGGGGGAGGTGGCGAGCGAAGCGAGCCGGCGACCTCCGTAGCGTAACGAAGGTTGAGTGGGTGAAGCGTAACTCAGGGGTGACGACAAGCAAACTTACAAGTAACTCTCATGAGTAGGGCAAAAGTACCAAGCCTCCCCTTTTTGGCCTCAGCCCCCCTCCCAATCGTATCCAAAAAACTAAAAGACCCGTGTTCGGTTTTTCGGATTCGTATAGAATTCAAAGTTCCCCCTTTTGACCCCCTTTTCCCCCCTTTAGGCGGATCTCAGAAGGGACATGGAACATATTTTTTTTTCAGATTCGTATCAAGGGGCCCAGAGTATGTCAAAATCCCTTTCACCCCTCCCCCCATCGTATCTCTCGTCGTATTGCTAAAACCGATGGCGAGGTCAAAATGAGAATCCAAGATGGCGGCTGCTATAATTTTCGAATTGTTCATCAATTTCATCATGGGAGTCGTTTTTATGGTTTTCGAGGATGCTAAAGCCGTTAGTGAGGTCAAAATTAAAATCCAAGATGGCGGCTGCGATAAGTTTCGAAATGTGCATCATGGGAGTCGTTTTCATGGTTTTCGAGGATGCTAAAGCCGATAGTGAGGTCAAAATCCAAATCCAAGATGGCGGCTGCGATAGTTTTCGAATTGTTCATCATGGGAGTCGTTTTCATGGTATTCGAGGTTGCTAAAACCGATGGCGAGGTCAAAATGAGAATCAGAGATGGCGGCTGCTATAATTTTCGAACTGTTCAACAATTTCATCTTGGGAGTCGTTTTCATGGTTTTCGAGGATGCTAAAGCCGATAGTGAGGACAAAATCAAAAACTAAGATGGCGGCTGCGATAATTTTCGAAATGTTCATCATTTTCATCATGGGAGTCGTTTTCATGGTTTTCGAGGATGCTAAAGCCGATAGTGAGGTCAAAATCAAAATCCAAGATGGCGGCTGCCATAATTTTCGAAATGTTCATCATAGGAGTCGTTTTCATGGTTTTCGAAGATGCTAAAGCCGATAGTGAGGTCAAAATCAAAATCGAAGATGGCGGCTCCGATAATTTTGAAATTGTTCATCATGGGAGTCGTTTTCATGGTTTTCGAGGATGTTAAAGCCGATAGTGACGTCAAAATCAAAATCCAAGATGGCGACTGCTATAATTTTCGAATTGTTCATCAATTTCATCATGGGAGTCGTTTTCATGGTTTTCGAGGATGCTAAAGCCGATAGTGACGTCAAAATCAAAATCCAAGATGGCGGCTGCGATTATTTTCGAAATGTTCATCATAGGAGTCGTTTTCGTGGTTTTCGAGGATGCTAAAGCCGATAGTGAGGTCAGAATCCAAGTCCAAGATGGCGGCTGCGATAATTTTCGAATTGTTCATCATGGGAGTCGTTTTCATGGTTTTCGAGGATGCTAAAGCCGATAGTGAGGTCAAAATCAAAATCCAAGATGGCGGCTGCGATGTTTTTTTAAATGTTCATCTCGGGAGTCGTTTTTATGGTTTTTGAGGATGCTAAAGCCGATAGTGAGGTCAAAACCAAAATCCAAGATGGCGGCTGGGATAATTTACGAATTGTTCATCATGGAAGTCGTTTTCATGGTTTTCGAGGATGCTAAAGCCGATAGTGACGTCAAAATCAAAATCCAAGATGGCGACTGCTATAATTTTCGAATTATTCATCAATTTCATCATGGGAGTCGTTTTCATGGTTTTCGAGGATGCTAAAGCCGATAGTGAAGTCAAAATCAAAATCGAAGATGGCGGCTCCGATAATTTTGAAATTGTTCATCATGGGAGTCGTTTTTGTGGTTTTCGAGGATGTTAAAGCCGATAGTGACGTCAAAATCAAAATCCAAGATGGCGACTGCTATAATTTTCGAATTGTTCATCAATTTCATCATGGGAGTCGTTTTCATGGTTTTCGAGGATGCTAAAGCCGACAGTGACGTCAAAATCAAAATCCAAGATGGCGGCTGCGATAATTTTCGAAATGTTCATCATAGGAGTCGTTTTCATGGTTTTCGAGGATGCTAAAGCCGATAGTGAGGTCAGAATCCAAGTCCAAGATGGCGGCTGCGATAATTTTCGAATTGTTCATCATGGGAGTCGTTTTCATGGTTTTCGAGGATGCTAAAGCCGATAGTGAGGTCAAAATCAAAATCCAAGATGGCGGCTGCGATGTTTTTTTAAATGTTCATCTCGGGAGTCGTTTTTATGGTTTTTGAGGATGCTAAAGCCGATAGTGAGGTCAAAACCAAAATCCAAGATGGCGGCTGGGATAATTTACGAATTGTTCATCATGGAAGTCGTTTTCATGGTTTTCGAGGATGCTAAAGCCGATAGTGACGTCAAAATCAAAATCCAAGATGGCGACTGCTATAATTTTCGAATTGTTCATCAATTTCATCATGGGAGTCGTTTTCATGGTTTTCGAGGATGCTAAAGCCGATAGTGAAGTCAAAATCAAAATCGAAGATGGCGGCTCCGATAATTTTGAAATTGTTCATCATGGGAGTCGTTTTCGTGGTTTTCGAGGATGTTAAAGCCGATAGTGACGTCAAAATCAAAATCCAAGATGGCGGCTGCGATAATTTTCGAATTGTTCATCATGAGAGTCGTTTTCATGGCTTTCGAGGATGCTAAAGCCGATAGTGAGGTCAAAATCAAAATCCAAGATGGCGGCTGCGATATTTTTTTTAATGTTCATCTCGGGAGTCGTTTTTATGGTTTTCGAAGAAGCTAAAGCCGATAGTGAGGTCAAAATACAAATCCAAGATGGCGGCTGCGATAATTTTCGAATTGTTCATCAATTTCACATGGGAGTCCTTTTCATGGTTTTCGAGGATGCTAAAGCCGATAGTGAGGTCAAAATTAAAATCCAAGATGGCGGCTGCGATTATTTTTAAAATGTTCATCATGGGAGTCGTTTTCATGGTTTTCGAGGTTGCTAACGACTGCAAAAATTCAATGTTTTCATCATGGATGTCGTTTTCATGATTTTCGAGGGTGCTAAAACCGATGGCGTGGTCAAAATGAGAATCCAAGATGGCGGCTGCTATAATTTTCGAATGGTTCATCAATTTCATCATGGGAGTCATTTTCATTGTTTTCGAGGATGCTAAAGCCGATAGTGAGGTCAAAATCAGAATCCAAGATGACGTCTGCGATAGTTTTCGAATTGTTCATCATGGGTGTCGTTTTCATGGTTTTCGAGGATACTAAAGCCGTTAGTGAGGTCAAAATCAAAATCCAAGATGGCGACTGCAAACAATTTCAAAGTTTTCACCATGGATGTCGTTTTCATGGTTTTCGAGGGTGCTTAAACCAATGGCGAGGTCAAAATGAGAATCTAAGATGGCGGCTGCTATAATTTTCGAATTGTTCATCAATTTCATCATGGGAGTCGTTTTCATGGTTTTCGATGATGCTAAAGCCGATAGTGAGGTCAAAATCAAAATCCAAGATGGCGGCTTCGATAATATCCGAAATGTTCATCAATTTCATCATGGGACGTAACGAAGGTTGAGTGGATGAAGCGTAACTCAGGGGTGACGACAAGCAAACTTACAAGTAACTCTCATGAGTAGGGCAAAAGTACTAAGCCTCTCCTTTTTGGCTCCCCCCACCCTCCCAATCGTATCACAGACACTAAGAGACCCGTGTTCTTTTTTTTTACGGATTCGTATAGAGGAGGCTCGGAAAAGTAAAAACCATTTTTCAAAGTTGCCCCTTATGACTCTGAGTTTTAATAAGGTTTTAGATTGGATTAGGGGTTCTTAAGGGGTTTCAAAATCTTTTAAGTGCTTTAACGGATTTTAAAATTCTTTCTATCCTAAGGAATTCTCAATTTATTTTGTTTTTTTTTTAATTTTGTTTCTTTTTTTATTGAATTAGTTATAAGGGTTTTTAGAATTTTAAAAATATTTTATAAAATTTACAAAATCTTTTAAGGGCTATTATGGATTTTCCTATTCATTTAAAGATTCTTATGGATTCTCAAAATTTTATTAAGGTAAGAAATACTTCTCCAAAACACGACCCCGCGAGCTGCTTGCAGCTCGCGCAACGCGCAAATACTAGTTTATTAATTATAAATATTATACTCTATAAAAAAAGAAATGTACTCGACTTCAAAAACAACCACAATAAAGGGTATAATAATATAATAACCTACCTTATTTCATTGATTTTTTTGCCACCGACTTCCGAAAGAAAAGTAACTGAATGGCGTTAAATTACATCTTCATTTACCAACAAATTTTGAATGATTCTTTTACAAACAACATTTTCTTCTATTCACAGAAAAGACTACTGGATTTGCGAAGACATTATAGTAAAGATAACCACAAAATCTTTAGGCGACAAGTATTATAAGAAGAAAGCGGTTATAGAGAAGGTAGTGGACAAATACTGCGCACATGTGAAACTTACAGATGATAATACGAGGCTCAAACTTGATCAGGTAAGATATTATCTTTACTGTAATAATTTTGGCGATTGAAAAAGAGTGTCCATGGAGTTTCTTGCCCGTTCTTCTCCATAGAGATCTACTCCTTGTAATGGGTACCTACTGTACTTTCACAGTTATTATGTCTTGTGACTGGGACTGGCACCATAACTATTTTTGAACTGTTTTTATTATTTGTTGCAACAAAATTCGAGTAAGGGCGCGTTCCCATTATGTCGTACGATTAATTTATCGTTGGACGACTGTCGTATCTAGCTGTTCCCATTGGATAGCGACAACATTTTTATCGTTTCACGGCAATCGCTTTGTCGTTTACACATCATTAGCATGCTACAAATCTACAGTCACCTCTACGTTTTCTTGAACATCAGTAGTGCGTTTAGGCTCCTGAGTTCAATGGACGAAGACGAAATTATAATAATGTATTACTTTTTGAAAAGAAGGAAGATGTCGCGTTGTATAAACGACGAGATATTTTTATCGTGGCTACGATAGATTTGCGGTCACGATTTAGTCGTAATGATTTTTAATCGTTTTACGACTGTCGTGCTAGTCGTTCCCAGTGTCATGACAATCTGTTGTCACTGCAAAACATGCTGTAGACGACAGTAAGTCGTGTCGTTGTTATGTGAACACCTCCATTTAAATACATTAGCCACGACACTTAAAACTACACGATTATCTGTCGTTACGACATAGTGGGTACGCGCCCTAAGGGCTCATGACGTCAGAAGCAAGTAAAAGCGGTTGTCTACGGGTAGATGAATAACAAAACACGCTCGCCACGACGACGTCAGTCAGTCGACTTGCATCATTATATCGTAGTAGCAAGGACGATTTTCATTTTTAGTTAGTAGAAATTACAAATCTCAAGCTCCTTATTACTTACTTTTTGTTACAGAATCATTTAGAAACGGTGATCCCGTCAACGGGTCGTGCCGTCCGGTTCGTTAACGGCGCGTACCGCGGCTGTACCGGACAACTCAGGAGTTTGGACATCGACCGATATTGTTGTGATGTTGAGGTAAGCAGAATACAATGACGGCACATTGGCGCAGTGGACTGCTGTTCTGTGCGTCGCGGGTTCGATTCCCGCACGGTACAAAAATTTGTAAGACCTACAAGCAGTTGTTCCGGGTCTGAGTGTTTGTGTATGTGAGTTTCAATGTTTGTAAACGCACCCACCCGCACGGCCCGCGTGGTGGATTATGGCCCACTCCCTCTCACAGAGAGAAGGCCTGTGTCCCAGCAGTGGGAACATTATAGGCTGATGATGTCAAAACGCACCCACGATACAGGAAGAAAGGACATTGCTCGTCGTCCATACATAGTTCGCCTAAGACCCAACAGGGAGGTATATTTACTCTTTGGGTTTTAGATAATGTTTGTATTCGATTGAACCTAAATTAAAACAACGGACACTTTTGAGAATTCTGAAAAAATCAAAACACTTTTGCATTTTGAGGTTATAATTACGTCAATAAAAACATTCGTGTAGCAATAACATAGCATTTATTACTGAATGCAAATGTCAAATGTTGTCATCTGTCAATTAATCAACTGTCAGTGTCGATAATAACGCTCGATTCAAACAGCGCTTTCAATGGAGTTTTTTTGATAAGTCGTATTATGGTTCCGCGACATCTTGCGGACTGTTTGTAACTAAAAATCATTATCGTAAATCAAGTGTTGATAATGCTGGTGCTTGTTTGTGTCAAACTCTTATTAAGAGTGCTGTTACAAAGACTTGGCTGTATGAGCTATATAATGCCTTTGCCTATTAAAACCTCAAATTGAACCAAAAATTAATAGAACAAACACTGAGAATTATGACGGAAGCTAAGGACGGAAGTGAATACTTTTTAAAATGTTTTCGGAATTAAAAACTGTCCGTTCTATTGCAATATATGTAATGTATATTATTAAAAGAACTAGTAATTATAGTAAATGTTTCATGCGTGTTGGTTCATAGGCCATTTTTTACAATGTCCTTTCTAGTGTGGGGCAATAAAAAAAAAACAGAATTGCGGTGCACAACGATTGTTTCATACTTAGATACAGGACACTTAGGCACACAAAAAATATAAATAGACGTATGTCTTGAAGTGTCAGGTTTCAGAGTTATTCGACGAAATATATGTCGAAAACTGAATCTTGGAAATATAACTTTTTAGTCAAATCAAATCAAATCATTTATTTCAACTAGATGTTTCTAGAAGATGGTCGAATATTCTGGAAACATCCATAGACTTCTACACTGTCCCATACCTTCTAAAACATTCCAGAACCATCTCGAAACATCTAGATCAGGGTAGAATTTTCTAGAAACTTACAGATCAATCTTCAGTAGAGTAGTCGAGAACCTTCGAGAAGCTTGTAGATTGGTCTCGCAATACGGTCGACGTAACAATATATTTGTTTCAGATATCTGAAGGCCCGCTAACCGGTCGTCTAGTCAAAGGCGTCCAATACGAAGATATCTGCAAACTTGCCTCGTGACAAGACTTTTAACATAGTAATAGATACCTCATAATATTAATGAATTGTATTTTTAATAAATTTTCTAGTTTTATAAGGTCATAATTATATTGGCTTTTATTTAGGTACTACTGTTTTCAACCCCGCTGTCATTTGTAGATCTTTTACAGTCGTTACTGTTATGGACGAATTCCAACTACAAGTGAAAATCAACCTTGCCACTAAGAAATTAAGATGCAATTCGATTGACTTGACGTTGTCATGGCCATCTTGTTTTGTTTTTCATCTACCCATAGATAACAACGTGTTTTATGTCTTATGTCATAGTGGTAAGGTTGATTTTCATTTGTAGTTGGAATTCGTTCGAATCGCGTTGCATTGCGTTGCATCGCGCCATGAGTAAAGTCCCTAAGGGAGCTTACCCGTGGCGCGACGCGATTGCAGTTCGACCAATTCCAACTACAAGTGAAAATCAACCTTACCACTACGACATATGACATAAAACACGTTGTTATTAGCCACCATAGACGCGGACTTACGGAAAGGGTAAGCTTACCGTCCGATAAGGGCCAGGCCGCGTCTGTCTGTTCGCGATGAACTCAAAAACTACTGCACCGATTTTCATGCTATTTTCTCCAATGGATAGAGTGGTTCGCGAGGAAGGTTTTAGTACATAAATTGGTCCCGAACGAGGCCGGGCCGGATGGCAAGGTAATAAAATAAAACTGCACAAAGTAAGCATCAAAAATCATTATATTCTTTCTAAATATATATATTTTTAAAACATGCTCTCTACGTAATAAACCACGCAATATTTCTTACATTTACATTGTTCTTACATTTTTAAATACATAAGTACAGTATATATAATTATTTACGTTTAAAAATATACTTTTTATAATTATTTTGAGGCACTATGGTTTTAAAATGTAGGGTGATATACATTTTTCTTTATGATTCACAATTAATACAATTTTTCAAATTAATAAATGAATAGAAATTAATAGTTTCTTGTAAAAAAGGGTGTTATTGATAAAAATATTACTTTTTTAATACATTTTAAAGGCACTTTAAACGGAAGAATCGGGTCGGTCATTTCTTATTTTATATTTAACAAATATAAGCCATTTTCACATTAAATAATTTGGTATTTTACAAAAAATGTATGACGTTTTCTAAATATTTGAAATAAAATATCAATAAAAACAAGTAAAAGACATAACAGGTTTAAAAAATAAAAACACATAACCAAATTTTCTGTAAAAAATCATTTATTTAGCTTAAAATTAATGCATAAAATGTTCAAAATACGTAATAGAATAGAAACTTTTTTTTTAACAATATTGTAATAATTACGTTTTACATACCGTGATGCGTGCGATTTTAACGTTAATAATAAAAAATATAAATGGCTAACAAATATTGCCATGCCAAAGTATTATAAGTACATTAAACAACTGGCAATACATATAGAAACCACGGCCGCCATTTTGAACTATCACTTGTAATTTACCAAGCGAAATACCTAATTAATTTTGTAATTGCACATGTAATCTAAAAATACCAGGTGTTTTTACTAAAATTTGACAGCTCAAATACGACAAAATTGACAATCTGTCAACTTTTAAGGCCCCCTGGACATTTTTGGCGCGTTAAATAAATGCCCGTAAACGCCAAATATTTCCCTTTTTACGTTTACTTATATATACTTTTTTTACTAATTTATAAATGTTTTTGCCCTCGACCCTACTACTATTACTGGTAACCGATTACAATGAAATTTTATTGGTTTTGGATTGAGAATTAGAATATTTTGAACCTTATTGTATGTCACAGTTCAATGTCCAGAAACTGTCCGTCCCGGTTTCACAAATACTCTAGAAGCCGACTGATGTTTAAAATTTGAAAGAAAAAGCTAATTGTGGTTTCAACATGCATTGCGTATAGCATAAAGATTAAAGATGGCGATATTTTTCTAAGAAAACCAATTTTTAAAGTCTATGTTAAGAATTTTATAGATCTAATACACCATTTGAAATTTTCGATGTTAAATGGTGAAATATTTAGTTTAAGTATATCACTGAATTATAGTTCGGACAAACCGATCCAGACATACTGCGGACACCGGATATTAGATACTTTAGTGTCTATTATTTCAAATCCGCGAAATGTCAGTAACGGTTTGATTAAAAAAAAATGGAAGGTGTATATTACTGGGTTGCCATCACTAACCAAAATGCATTAAAAAAAAAACTCAACAAAATCTATATTCTAAAAGCTACTTTTGTTAATACACAAAATGCTTCGATTATAAAATCTATTAAAAATATTTAATATTATTTAAAAATACTATTATTACAATAATAATTTTGTTTCATGCATCTAGTATTTTTAATCTGTGCGATACTTTGTTTTTTTTTATAATATAAAGGCACAATTATATTCTGCCTCGTAAAGATTACTATTCAAAAAATATTTAATTTATCGTAGGTAAATAGCACAGTTTTATTTCTACAATTATTAATAAAAGCATGTTAAAATCAGCTCTGGCCCTATAGACAAACAGACAACGACAGCAGACGACAATCGTTGTCGCTCAGCATTCACTAATACATTTTCAACTTTATACCCCAGCGCGTAAAGTTGAAAATCTATTGAAGTTCACAGATCGTTTTCGTTTGTTTTGTTCTATAACGCGCAGCAGTCTTTAATCGATTTTTAACTTTATGCGCTAGGGTATAAAGTTGAAAATGTATTAGTGACTGCTGAGCGATAACGATTGTCGTCTGCTGTCGCCGTCTGTTTGTCTCAGTACCCTGGTGAAGAATAACCCCTGGATAAGAATAGTTCCACTGTCGAAACAAGATGGTGCTAGACAACTTGTATAGCTGTCTCTTTCTAACAGTGGAACTACGCTCGCGTCACGTCATGTTAGGCACCTAGGGTCAAATGTTTTTTTTTTCTTAAAAAACCTGTTTTCTGAATCCTTGTGTTATATGAATACAGCTTTTATTCTACCTCGAGGAAAACAAATAACACGAGTTGATTTTCAAAGTTAAGCCGCCATTGCCCATGTCGATATGTGGATGGGTAACCATCCATTACATATCGACTTCATATTAGGATAGAAACCAAGGTTTAAAGTTTTACTAAGCTACGTATCGCACAGTTAATTTAAACTTGAAGTTAATTGGGTCGTTTCCACACGTTAATTACCTTGTTGCTAACAATATTAACAACTGGGAATATTTTGTTCTACACGATATGTTTTCCCAATCGTTTACCTCTCGCGTCTAGTTCAAGAGTCGGATAGGTTAACAAAAACTCCTTTATATAGGTATCCCTCTCAAACGCCATTGGGGTCTTTTCTTCCCGAACGAAAAGTATCGTAAAATGTAAAAAATATATTTAGATCCGCCGTCATAATGTCAAAATTGACAGACATTTCGGGGTGGTGTTGCTCTGGTACAACTTTAGAATGCACAAAAAATAACTGCGAAAGTTCATTTAGTTTTGAAAACAGCATTCATCGCATCGCACTTTCAAGACAACGTACATTATTCTGACTCCTAAACTAGATGCTGAGTGATTAACCGATTGGGAAAAAAATGTCGTAGAACAAAATATTCCCATTCGTTAATACTGTTAACACAAAGTATTAAAGGATGGGAATAACCCAGTTAATTTGAATAAAATCTTCATACAAGCACTCACACGGAAGGCACAATGATCTACTAAGGTTGTTTTTTATTAATTAAATATTTTTATTAATTATATTTATACTAAAATAGTTTTGATCTGTTGGATTTTTAATTTCAAATTCAGTATTTTATGTGATTTAATTTAAATGTCATTATTATAAAAAAAATACTGTATGTCAAAATGATAGATAATCATTTTCCCACTACTGGGAAAATTATATTAAAATGGATTAATGTCCGATTTATTTTTATTTAAATAATTCTTCTTTTTAAACTTAAAACGCTGTTTTTCTCTACATTTTAATAAGTAAAAGATAATAATTTACACGGTTTGGAAAAAAAAACTGGATTAAATACTTGAATAACCACCATAGCTTAAAAAATTATGAATAAAAAATAAAAATTCCAACAGTATGATGTCGTTATTCTTTAATATCGTTTTTTAACTCTTCTTTATAATAATATTTACGGCAAAAGGAAGACTTATTCTGCATCTGTTTCGACTGGAAGCCGACCCCAATATAGTTAGGAAAAGGGTAGGCAGAGTCCTTTATTTGTAAAAAAAAAAAACATTTTTTAATATTTTTTCTTTAGTAAACATTTTCTGTATGAACTTAACATCCATAATATGTAATTTTAAACAATTTTTCTTAACATTAATTGATACTTTTAGTTAAAATTTCCTTTTTTGCATTGTTTACGACGACCGATGTTGTTTTTGCCGTTAAATTTGAAGTAGAATGAACATATTTTGGTATTTAACTTAAATACATGCGACATGCCCCTAGTTTATCAATATTGCATCTAAAATAGATAGGTATTTTAGAATTTGTCATTTAAACACAATACATGAATGCTTGGCAAAGCGATCTGAGTTTTTTATAAACCGCGATTTCTAAAAAAATATTTATTTTTACGCTCGTTTATTTCATGTTACACGCATACACGCGCGTTTTCTGACTCTTCATTATATTATACTCTTCGCATTTATTTATCGAATGTGTTACGAAAAGACTTGCTTATACGCCAAAACGCGAAGAAAATACTCTAATCTGAAACCGATTTTAAAACTGTCGTGTAGTTTAAAAAAAAACTGTACTGCCCCATTGCTGGTCTAAGGCTTCCCAAATCTTTCCAACGACTATATGGTAGAATTCTACTATATCTTCTCTTATTTGCCAAGCGATTTACACACTAATAAAATCAAAGAACATGTTGTGAACAAGAACATGTACAATCTACGTTCAAAATAGACTAACGGCCCATTTACGACGTTACCGCGCGCGTTACTTGGTAAAATCAAATGTTTGTAGCACTACACAAGGTGTCGCCAGTAGCGAATTCGCGTACTTACAAAGTAAATTAGTGTCTTAGGGAGCTTCGATTCCAACTACAAGTGAAATCATTCTTACCACTACGACTTAAGACATAAAACGTGCGGTTATCTACGGGTGGATGAAAAACAAAACACGCTCGCCACGACGTAAAGTCAATCGAATTGCATCATTATATCGTAGTAGCAAGGACGATTTTAATTTTTAGTTGGTGGAAATTGCAAATTGCACGTATCGCGTCATAGGTTAAGCCGGAATCACATTATTTAACACGCCACGCGACGCAACGTGTCGACACCCGATGTACAGTGAGCGCGTGTCGTCGCGTCGGGTGTTCATAGTGTGATTCTGGTCATAGAAAACAATACATTTGATTTGACCCAACACGCATCACGTTTCATCGGGTGGCGTCGGGTGTTAATAATGTGTTTCCGGCTTTAGTCGCGCAGTCGTGAACGGCCCGTAAGGTATTAAAAAGAAGAGTTATTACAACTTTTGTTACTTCTTCAGCAGTTTCTCTTCCTCAGGATTTGAAGACTCCCTCTCTTTCTTGAATGTGGCGTTTGTATGAGGACTGGCTGATGTTGGTAGGAACTGGAACAGGGAGATATAGTTCTGCTAAGTGTGAATAAAAGAGTGGGTATAACAGTAAAGGGTTTGCCAAACAGAGAGCTTGGCTTAGCGCGATGGTAGCGTGACGTGTCTTTGGCGTGTGTCATCGCTCTAAACGTCGACAATAGCGTGGCGAGTCTTTGTCGTGTGTCGTCCCTCTAATTGCAGACGCTAGCGTGGCGAGTCTTTGTCGTGTGTCATCGCTCTAAACGTCGACACTAGCGTGGCGAGTCTTTGTCGTGTGTCGTCCCTCTAATTGCAGACGCTAGCGAGTCATGTCTTCGGCGTGTGTTTTGCCTCTAACTGCAAACGCTAGCGTGGCGAGTCTTTGTCGTGTGTCGTCCCTCTAATTGCAAACACTAGCGTGGCGAGTCTTTGTCGTGTGTCATCGCTCTAAACGTCGACACTAGCGTGGCGAGTCTTTGTCGTGTGTCGTCCCTCTAATTGCAGACGCTAGCGAGTCATGTCTTCGGCGTGTGTTTTGCCTCTAACTGCAAACGCTAGCGTGGCGAGTCTTTGTCGTGTGTCGTCCCTCTAATTGCAAACACTAGCGTGGCGAGTCTTTGTCGTGTGTCATCGCTCTAAACGTCGACACTAGCGTGGCGAGTCTTTGTCGTGTGTCGTCCCTCTAATTGCAGACGCTAGCGAGTCATGTCTTCGGCGTGTGTTTTGCCTCTAACTGCAAACGCTAGCGTGGCGAGTCTTTGTCGTGTGTCGTCCCTCTAATTGCAAACACTAGCGTGGCGAGTCTTTGTCGTGTGTCATCGCTCTAAACGTCGACACTAGCGTGGCGAGTCTTTGTCGTGTGTCGTCCCTCTAATTGCAAACGCTAGCGTGGCGAGTCTTTGTCGTGTGTCGTCCCTCTAATTGCAAACGCTAGCGTGGCGAGTCTTTGTCGTGTGTCGTCCCTCTAATTGTAAACGCTAGCGTGGCAAGTCTTTGTCGTGTGTCGTCCCTCTAATTGCAAACGCTAGCGCGGCGAGTCTTTGTCGTGTGTCGTCCCTCTAATTGCAAACGCTAGCGTGGCGAGTCTTTGTCGTGTGTCATCGCTCTAAACGTCGACACTAGCGTGGCGAGTCTTTGTCGTGTGTCGTCCCTCTAATTGTAAACGCTAGCGTGGCGAGTCTTTGTCGTGTGTCGTCCCTCTAATTGCAAACGCTAGCGTGGCGAGTCTTTGTCGTGTGTCGTCCCTCTAATTGCAGACGCTAGCGTGGCGAGTTTTTGTCGTGTGTCGTCCCTCTAAACTCCGCTAGCGCAGCGTGTGTCGTCCATCTAAATGCCGACGCTAGCGTGACGTGTCTTTAGGGTGTGTCGTCCCTTTAAACGTCGACGCTAGCGTGTTGTGTTGTGTGACGACTTATATATTTTTATAGTACGCCCCGCCAAGAACACGCCACGCTAGCGTCGCGCCAAGCCGAGCTCGCTGTTTGGCAAAGCCTTAAACGCTCTCGCCCATGCCGAGATTCAACTAATTTGTACAAGACTACACTTAAAACTAATAGAATAATTAAAACCGTTACCATAATCAATATTTAATTTTATTAACATCCTTCATATTTCCGTTCTAGCAGCGTGTAAAATAGAAAATAATATTTATAAGAAAATTGTTGAAGACACTTAAATAAAATATAATAAATACTTAGTAAGTTTTATGGACGAAGCCCCGCTGAGCAGGGCTTCTATTTATGATTGCGTAGTCGAAGCCTGCGAATGTTTTTTTTTTTTTTAATGCTATTTGCAATTAATGGCAAGTTGTTCAAAATATGATTCACGACATGACCAAGTGTAGTTTTAAATAAATAAGAATGATCTAAACATTCGCTCCATTCGCTCTTACTTAGATTTGTGCAAAACAAGTAAGTATTTGGAAAAAAAATTACTAATTTTTTTAAGCAAAATCCCTATCATCATCATATCAGCCGTAAGACGTCCACTGCTGAACATAGGCCTCCCCTTTACACTTCCAACAGGACCGTTGCAAGTGGCTTGCATCCAGCGTGATCCTGTAGTCTTTATAAGATCATGTGGACGTCTTAAAAAAATCCCTATCGATACATCTATACATGTAAATAAAATTGGAGTGTCTGTTTGTAATATTGAAATAACCGTTTTTTTCTACATGCATACGAATATATATACGGTACATACACCAAAATAAAAATTTTCACAATTTTTGTCTGTCTGTCTGTTTGTAATGGCTAATCTCTGAAATGGCTGGACCGATTTTGACGGGACTTCTATTGGCAGGTAGCTGAGTAACTTATGCTACTTTTATTTCAGAAAAAATCCTTTGTTTAATAAAAAAATACATTGTTGAGTTCCGACATCCACGCGAACGAAGTCGCGGGCACAGTAGTAATTAAATATATTATGTATTAATACAGTACATACCACTTTAGCGCTATCTCCTGTAGGTTCAACAATTTCTTCTATACGGTTATTCTCTCCCTCACGGAGTAACTGAAAAAAATAATAATAATTATTATTTAATAAAAAACAAATAGACGCATTACTTTGAGTAATTTATTTCATCACCACTGCTCTCAAAACGGTGAAGGAAAACATCGTAAGGAAACAGGAATGTTCTAGAGCAAAAAATTCGAAGTCATGTGACATCTACCAACCCGCACTGGGTCTACGTAGTGGATTATAGTCCACTTCCTCTCAGAGAGGAGGCCTGTGTCCCAGCAGTGGGAACATTATAGGCTGATGATGCTTTTTCTTTTTTTTTTAGCGGGGTGAAGTCATCAAATGAGTCTTCCCACCCGTTATAAGGGCAAGGCAGGAGGGACTGTCAGACTTGTACTAAAATCCACAGTGTACTTCAATAGCCCTTTACGTTCCAGGGTCACGGTAATTCGTTAGTCCCGCGACCCCGGCAGGATTTGGCCCTCTAATGAGGCCCAGTCATTGTGTTGACACTCTTTGAGGCGCGCGTGGAACACAACGCGTTGTCGACCTGGGCTGCGTCCATAATTGGACAGCGAGTCGCCCATTACTCGGTGGCCGGAGATCGTCTTGCGATGTCCGTCGCCGTGGGCATATACCACTGCGGCTGGGTCGTGAGGTGGACGCTATCCTCTCCCTCAAGCGTTCCGCCTCCTCCTTCGCTAGCATGACTCCTTCGCAGAAGGAGGCCACCGCTTCATTATGTACCCTTAGCCCCTTCGTACACTAGGCGACGCAAGTCTCCGATACCTTACGATTTTGGTATTCATTGACGCGTGCTTGTGTTCGAACCTCTATGGGTTTGTATTGCGATAGCCGCTTGGATATCGAAGTCGTAAGGTATCGGAAACTTGAGTCGCCTTGTGTACGAAGGGCCTTAGGATCATTTTTTTCGCTGGCAACGGCCAGTTATCATATAAAAATTTCATCATCATCATCATCATCATCAGCCGTAAGACGTCCACTACTGAACATAATCCTCCCCTATAGACTTCCAATAGGACCGGTTATCACGGCTTGCATCTAGATATCCATATAACGATATAATGTTCTATTTTTTTAAAGATATATAAATATGGTACAATACCTTGTCAACTTCAGGCTCGATCTGTTCGTTGGTGCCTCCTCTACCGAGGACTCCCTTCTCCATCAGCGTGGCGCGCTTCGCTGCTAAGTACATTGATCTGTTGGAGAAGAATAATAACGTTAGAGTAGCATATAGTGCCTGTAATCCCCATAAAACAAAGGTATACCTAATGTACGTTATATTATATTTATGATCTAAACATAATTACATGTTGAGAAAAGCTAAGCAACACTTCTCTAGGTATATCTTTGGATGGGTTAGTAAGGTTAAGCAGCGCTTCTACCTATAGCAAAATTTTGTCTAGAAGTCGAAATGAAAGACCTTGTCGAAGTCAAAGTTGATGTCAAAGTCAAAGTTGACATCAAAGTCAAAAATGTTGTCAATATCAAAGCTGTTGTTAAAGTCGTTATCGAAGTCAAAGAAAGTCAAAGTTGATGTCGAAGTCAAAGTTGACATCGAAGTAATAGTTAAAGTCAAAGTCAAAGTAGATGTCGAAGTCAAAGTTACTGTCAAAGTTAACTTCGAATTCAAAGTTGATTTCAAAGTCAAAGTCGTTATCAAAGTCAAAGTTGATGTCGAAGTCAAAGTCGATGTGGAAGACAAAGTCGATGTCAAAGTCAAAGACGATATCTCTAGGATACCTATACGATATCTATAGGCTGTTATAAGTTAAGGTTATAGTTCTGCTTACCTCTTGATGGTGAGGTAGTAGAGCTCCGCGATGGCTTTCACGGAGTAGTCGGGCACGAATGTGTGACGCAGCATGGAGTCCATGTTCAGGTTCTGAAGGGAGCCCAGGGTTGATGGCGCCGGGGCTTCAGCTGGGAGACGAACAAATTAATTATTAATTATTACGTTACATAACTTAACAGTCCCGCATGACGAGAATCTCGTGAACGCTGAGAAAGATAAGCAACTCAAGTATCTTGATTTAGCTCACGAGATTGTCGATATTTGGGATGTAGATTCAGCAATCATTGTGCCGATAGTCGTGTCGGCCCATGGCTTAATTGCCAAGAGCCTCGACGAACATCTGTCGAGGCTCTCGTTCGGTAGTTGGATCAAGGGCCTGATTCACAAGGCAGTACTCCTCGATACGGCTCGTATTGTGAGGAGGTTCCTGTCTCTGGAGCCACCAGTAGCTAGGACCCTGTTCCCGATAAAAGTGGGCCAAATTATTTTTTTTTAATATTTTTTGTTTTGTAAGAAATATTTAAAACCATGAAAGAATATGTTTGGAAATGAATTGACGAAATTATATAGCTTCTTTATGGGGTTCGATTACCGGTCTGATTCAGAAGGCTCTTTGGAGCCCTAACCACCGTTAGCTTGGACCCTGCTACAGAAAATCACAATCCCACCAAAAACATTAAATGTAAAAAATGCCAAGTCTCTCGATGCAGTCTTTCCATCGTAAAAAGTTTTGAGATCTCACAGAAGCCAAGTCCTATTCAAATTATTTTGTAGTTATAAATCAACATTTAGTAATTATATCAATAGTTTTCTTTATATTATAACTATAGTGACTTGGCAATGAGCACAAGTAAAAACAAATAAAACGGCATATTTGGAGGAGTTGAAAGTTACACACACCGCATGCGTAAACATTCTCTTTTACTTTATATATTCTCTTAACATTCATCATTTACTTTCATAAAGCGATGGCCCGTAAGGTATTCTTAATTATTGTATTGGAACATGTAGTCGGTAGTGACCATCATGATCACAGGTCTCGTCAGTAACATTTGCACATAATTCCAGGCAGCAAGTTAATTTGTGCTCATTGCCAAGTCACTATAGTTATAATATAAAGAAAACTATTGATATAATTACTAAATGTTGATTTATAACTACAAAATAATTTGAATAGGACTTGGCTTCTGTGAGATCTCAAAACTTTTTACGATGGAAAGACTGCATCGAGAGACTTGGCATTTTTTACATTTAATGTTTTTGGTGGGATCTCATTTATTTTTTGTAAGTGTATTTCTTTCTTTTTTTTAGGTGTCCTCATAATTTCTTGGACTTCAGCTACTTTTTTGCTTAGGACCCATTCTCTATATAACAAACTAAATAGAACTAAACTAACTAACAAATAACTAAATAAATATATATCTGCTAACTTACAAACTAAATTTATAACTAAATTAAATAACACGTAAACAACTAGATATGTAACTATGTCTATGTTATATTAATAAACTATTTTCCTAAATAACTGTTTCAGTAACAATAATAAATCTACTCCGAATATCGCTACAATATTTTTTTAGTTTCGAAATGGTTGTTCATAGATAGATGGCGCTATCAAATGAAAATTATTGAATTATTTTAAAGTACTACTTAGACTGCGCTCTGTAACGAAACCATAGCGCGATTCAGACAGGTACAACGCCATCTATCGAGCGCGCATACAATATTTATCGCAATACAATGGAGTTTTAGCTTTATTAATTTAATGAATTATGAACTTTATGTATTAATTTATATTAATTATAGTCTATGTATTACATTTATATTATTCCTTTCCATTCTATGTATGTATTCATCCAATTGAATACTAACTTAAACAACGAACAAAGTTAACAATGCAGTCAAAATCCATACACAATGTTCTTGCCAAACCGCAAATATAAAATTGTTTTCTATGGTATATTATTTTTTAATGTTTTTATAATTTTTCCTTTATATGTGGCTAATGACCTATCTTGGTGCAAAATTTGAAGTTTCTAAGTCTGCTAGAAGTACCTTAGATTTTTGATGATCGGTCAGTGAGTGAGTGACAAAATGGTGTAACTTTGATCGACCGTAACTCCTAAACTATTCATTCAATTGGCATGTAATTTCGAACTTAAGCTTGTTCTAATGCCTACTATTATTCACCGAAAACCTAAACTCCTAGCTTTGTCCACGTCGAAGTTATAGGGGGGGCGAAACAGCCGCGAATCGCTTCGAGAAAAGATGGTACGGCCGTGCCCTTTTGCTCGAGACTTGGCGGGGCACTGCCGTGCCCCCAGATTTAATGTTTTTTTTTTTTTTAGTTTGTATTAAAATGAATAGGTAAACGGAATAATAATTACAAAGTAAATTCTAATATTACAAGAGATTGATTGATTTTTCTGTATGTATTTACAATGACCTGAAGCACAGATTATAAGCCTGAAGTAAGAATACAAGTCTATTTTTTAGCATTATTCTTGAGTGCTGTTGGATATAATTTTTATTTATTTACATTTTAGCTGAGATATCACAAGTTTGTCTAGCAAATCGAAAAAAAGGAAGGTCCGATGCGTCGCGGGTAAAAACTATTGATACTTACATTAAGTCCCTGGCTATCATCATTTGATAACCAGATTTTTTTCATACACGTTATTTCTAAACCTATCATCGTTTTCACTCTTTCTTATGTCCCTTTCACTCTCTATCTCCCTCTCTCTCTCTCTCGCTCTTTTTCCCATATTGTCTCTTTTTCGTACACTCTCCACTACATCAATAAAACTACAAAATAAACTCACCGAGTCCGACGTTCTGTGTGAGCGCCTGTACTCCGAAGTAAGTGAATGGTCCGGCCTCGAACACCAGGTTCTCGCGACCCACCGTCACCTCCACGCGACCTTCCAGGATAAGCACGAAGTAGTCCACCTGGAGAAGAACAGAGTTCGTTCATTTTAGAGGAAGAATGATAAATGTTCTTCTTGATTTTCAGTTTTTGATCTTACTGAGCAGTGGTGCCCCAGTGGTCGGTCCAAATACTCCAGATATAGACCATGTTTGCCTGACATGATCGACCAGGATTTAGCGCAATGACAGAGATTATATAATCACTGTGCGCAATGACTCGAAAAGCTAATTTCAGATAGCAGTTTCGATAAAAACCACAGTAAAAAAATTTGGGTCGAAAAAAAAAACGAGTTTCGTTGATTACAGCTTGGCCAGAACGTCTTGAAACGATTTAAAATAATCTTTTTGAATGCTTACAACGTTTTAAAATCACCTTGTTGACTAAACAAAGAACGCAGGTTTGTTAGATTTACTATTGTATCAGAAAACTAATGTAATAAGTGAAAAAAAAAAACATTCAAAGTGCTGGTAGCGAGAGCACAGTGGCGACTTACGGTTTTCTACTCTAATTTGCCAAGCTGTAACTACTTTGTCAGTAACAAGCCAAATTTTCTGGGAAGACACAACTAAAAGTAGGTACTGTGGCACCATTTTAGAAATGTAATGAGACAAGAAAGTTTCATGTGTAGTTTGCCAACCAAGAATGTTACATTTATTTTGAGAAATATGCTTTGAAAGACCAACGGAAGTCTTAAGAAAACTTCAAAACAGAAACTTTATGACACAATTTCCCAAGATATGATTATTTTTCTATCAAACTTGTATTCACTAGATTCAGTAGTTTATATTCTATGAGAAAAGTATGAATTCTAAGTGGTGACAAAATCTTTAAATTTCGATATCTCCAAAACCAGTCAGTTTGGAACCCATGTTGTACGTAGGTGTACTACACGTAAAACAATAACCGTGTTACCACAAAAACTTTTAAACGTCTGTTGAACTCTTGTCTGAAAAAATGTCAGAATATGACGTTGAAATAAGGTCCGTTTTGCAGTCACACTTTTTTTAGACAAGTGTTCAACAAATGTTTAAGTTTTTGTAGTAAGGCTGTAATAATTTAAATTAGGGATACTCACAGGTTTCCCCTCAGAGAACACATATCTCTTGGGATCATTCTTATCCTCGTCTCCTCGCAGTTTGATGTGCTGGATAACATCCTGTTTCAGTAGACGACGGAGTACCGTCTCAGAGATGTGTTCCGCGCGGAATGGCTCCACACCTGCGAGAAGAAATAGATTAATACTGTAAAACCTGCGTAAGTTAGACCTGGATATGACGGGGGCCCCCTTTAGGCCCCTCGCTCACGGACAACTTTTTGTAGCGATGCAGTCACGCGTAGCATCGATACAGACGCGAAGCGGTCGCTAGCTGTGTGCCCTCGCCCACAGGATCAGTACCCATACCATGACTTGTCATTACGATACTCGATCATCGATATCGACCGCGTTTGTCGCTCTCATTGGCCCGCTCCAAGGTTGTATGAACTCTCAACCAATGAGAGCGCCAAACGCGGTCGATGCGTATGATGGAGTATCGTAATGACAACTCATGGTAGAGGCTCAGATTCACTCGCGATGCAAACGCGACTCGTTCGCGATGCAGTTACGACAATTCTAATTCAAACAATGATGATTAATTAATGATTCGACTGATTTCTGTCTGTGTTGCACTAATATTCGGTTCCCACTCACGCGCCGCGCCACACTCCCTCCCCCCTCTGTTTTTTCTTCGATGTCGTCCGACGCAGTCGCGCGTTTGTATCGATACAATCGCGATGCAGTAGCGCGTTGCAAATGCGACTACCACGCGTTAGAAGAGATGCTGTCGCGCATTTGCTAAACGCGCGACTGCATCGCTACAAAAAGTCGCCGTGGGCGAGGGCCCTTAGAGCACAAACAGAGCAGTGTGTTTGTTTGATAAAAACGCGCCGTCAACGCGTGTTTCAGAAACGCGCGTCAAAAAACGTGGTGTACATAGGCCCTTTGTGGGCCAAAGCCTGCCTGGGTCGCGGGACTCACGAATTACCGTGACCCCGGAACGTAAAGGGAACTGAAGGACACCGTGGATTTTAGTCAGTACGAGTCTGATAGACCCTCCCACCCTGCCCTGGGTGGGAGGACTCATTTGATGATTTTACCACGATTAAAAAAACCTAATAAGAGAAGGCTAGGCAGATGATGATGGTGGTCTACTCACTGGTGTTCAAGAACTGGAAGGTAGCCAGTACGAGCTGAGGAGACACGTGGACTCTCTGGTGCTCGTGGTGACCTGCGAAGGCAGCGAGGTCCTGGAACTTGTTGACGGGACGGGTCAGGCGTTTCTTGGTGCGGTTGTCACCTGGAAAAGAACGGTAGATATTACAAACTAGATTTGTACACGGAAAACATTGCGGTGGCAACTGGGCTTCTCAAAGTTGTAATGTCCCGTTGTGCCTATTGGCCTTGTTTTGTTCTGTCTCCTGCTTGCATGGAAGTGGAAACATATTTTTCCTACTCCTCCACTATTCTTTCCGATTAATTTCGTTGCAGGATCCAAGACAGGTAAATTCATTCTCCGGAACACGTCGAGCTTCATTGTCTCGGCGCTTTTCTGGTGGTTGCCACTGTTGATTCTAGCTTTCAGGAGTTGCAGTGGTGTGGTGTGTTTTTCCCATAGCCCACGAATCAATACATTCTAAAATACTAAAAGTTCTCCTTTAGGCTAGCTAAACGATGAATGGCACCAATATTTTTCTTTTTTTTTTTGCTCTATACCCGGAGCAGGGTTGGCATGATTAAAACAAGTTGTTTTAAAAAACCTGTTTAAAACAGTGTTTAAAACAGTTTGAAATTAAACAGTGTTTTTTATTACCCGTTTCAACTACTTTTCAGGGCAGATGAATGCATGTAAAATGAAAATAAATTAATATTCAGGAGTCTAAATAGCTTGACCTATAACCATTTGAGCTTAATGCCATTGCTACGTCATATTTTTAACTTTTATTGGCATTGTAATGAAATAATTCTTAGAAATATTAGAAAAAAAACGTCACATGTTTTTTTTTCCAATGATAATTTTTCGTAAAAAATTCATTACAAAGGGCGAGTTTGAATAGATGTAGTCTAGAAATGAACAACATAATTGATTTATACGTTTAGACATCGACAAATAAGGTGGAATTAATTTGAAAAAAGCCAGAAACTATAAAAAGAAACAAAAAAAACACTTGTTTAAAATAATTTGAACTGTTTTTTTTATAAATTTGAAAAAAAAAACTGATTTTTTTCCAATCCTGACCCGGAGTTTGACTCCTCATTTTGCAACTAGCTTATGCTACTAGCTTCACCCCCCTCTCCCCTTATTGGCTACATCACTCAGGACCAGAGCAGCTTTCAAATGGTGTTTATGAAATCGGCGCAGTAGTTTTTGAGTTTATTCATTACAAACAATGATATTATAAGTAAAAAAAGGTGTAGATACGTCATACGCGCTCAATAACGTATGCGCTCAAATGAGGCTGATTCACACATCTTGATCTCAGTGCGACGTTGCCAGCGGCACTTCACGTACCACAGACTGAATCAAACGTAAAAGTGACTCAAAACTACCGAAAATGCCGTCGTGTGTGATGAGATATTGTACAAATTAAACATGCAAGACTTCTAAAAGTCAAGGAATCACATATCATTCGTAAATATACTATTTATCTTTATTTTCACAAATAAAACATTACGTTTCTATAAATATGGCGTCGTAAAAGAAAGAGTGCGAGCACGGGTGCGAGTGAGAGGAGACGCTGACGTGCGGGGGGATTGATGACGCGTGGCGCTGTTTGTTTATCTAGCTGTCACTTTTATTCTTATTGCGTTGTATCAAGCTATCCTTTTTACTTGTAGTGAAATGTAATGTGTGAATAAAAACGTGTGTATCTGTGCTGCCGCTCGGCACGGAACAGTTTTTTACGTTGCTTTGTACGTGTATAACATATCTATGACTTTATAATATCATTGATTACAAACATATACAAATCTTTTCTGTTTATAATATTAGTGTAGGTATAGATAAAAGATATAGGTACTTACTGAAAACATCAGTTTCATCCACAATCTCAGCTTGTATCATCTCTTCAATGACGTCTTCCAAAGTGACCAGCCCCACAGTCTCGTACACGGGGTCGCCATCACCTTCCTCAATGCGTTGTACGAATGCCATGTGGCCTTTGTGACCTGATGAAGAGAATTTTGGTGATAAATAATGGTTATTGGAAAAAGTTGACAGCATCAATAAATTGCAAATTCTAATAAATTCAGTTATGGAGTTTCCTCGTGACGTATTATCGGACCTCCACAACCCAGTAACTGGGTAATACGATACCCCATGGTGAGACTGGTTTTTAGACTTTTAAGCTTCTAACGGGACTTTACTCATGGCGCGATACGGCGCGTTGCGACGGGATTCGAACAAATTCCAACTACAAGTGAAAATCAACCTTACCACTATCACATAAGACATAAAACACGTTGTTATCTATGGGTAGATGAAAAACAAAACACGATGGCCATGACAACGTCAAGTCAATCGAATTGCATCTTTATTTCTTAGTGGCAAGGTTGATTTTCACTTGTAGTTGGAATTCGTTTGAATCGCGTCGCATCGCTCCATGAATAAAGTCCCTTACAGTAATGACTGTAAAAGATCTACAACACACAGCCGGGACCAACGGCTTTACATGTTATCCGAGGCACAGAGGAAACTCTAATGTTTACAGTCAAATAAATTATCTAAATGAAATAAATACGTTGTCTGCAATGAATCACGTTAACCTTGAGTTTATAATGTACGTTAATAAATTTTTCAGCAGCTATTTTTATAGTCATCTGTGTTCCGTTGTGGATTATCCAGTTGGGTATTATGTAATGATAATAATTCTTTGTGGATTTTCTTTACTTTTTAATCTTAGAATCTTCTCCTAAATTGTACCAGATATCTTCAGAGCCAGTCAACTCAATTTGAAAATATCAAAGTTCCAGTTTACTTTACGTCAGAATAACTGAAAACTCATGATAAGGCTCTCATGAGTTTTCAGTTAGGGTGCTCCCACATCTAACGACGCGGAATCGGCTTTTTCCGTCGCCCTTTCTCTTTCTGTCGCTTAGAACTGCCATTTGCTAGACCGAGACAGAAAGCATAATGCGATCGCACGCGGCGGAATCTTCAAGGCGGCCGCGTGCTATCGCATTGTCTCGGTCTAGCAAATGGCAGTTCTAAGCGACAGAAAGAGAAAGGGCGACGGAAAAATCCGATTCCGCGTCGATAGATGTGGGAGCACCCTTATTCTGAGCCACTGCATCAACCGTGTCGACGTAGATACAAATTGACGAATCAAATAATGTTTATTACTGAACGAATGATTGAATGAATGAACGAATTAATGAAAACCTAGACCGACGAATGAATAAAAGAACGAAAACAACGAATGATTACTGAACGAATGAGTGAGTGAATGAATGAATGAAACAATGAATCCAACGAATGAATGAAAGAACTATAACAGCGAATGATTACTGAACGAATGAGTGAGTGAATGAATGAATGAAACAAGAAACCAACTAATGAATGAAAGGACGATAACAACAAATGATTACTGAACGAATGAATGATAGAACGAAACCAACCAATGAACGAAAGAACGAGACCGACGAATGAATGAAACACTAATGGAATGGTGATTAATTCTCATATAATTATTTTCTTAAAATTTCTTACCTTCCTTGAACTGCTTCAACATAACATCAAGAGTGACGTCTTCGAAGACGAAGTTGCATGGGTTCTGGTAGTACTGGCAGAGCGTGCGAAGCGGCGTGTTGTCGTCAGGGTCCACGAATGCCAGGTCTTTGATGAAGAGCACCGTGATTATATTGCCGCGGGCACCTTCGTAGACTGGGATACGGGAGTAACCTGGAAAAAGGGAGAGATGGAATTTATTTCTTTGATATATCGTTTTTACCAAAGGCTTTTTTTTACGTGGTAAAATCATCAAATGAGTCCTCTCACCCAGGGCAGGGCAGGAGGGACTGTCAGACTTGTACTGTACTGACTAAAATCCACAGTGTCCTTCAATAGCCCTTTACGTTCCGGAGTTTCGGTAGCTCGTTAGTCCTGCGACCCCGGCAGGCTCTGGACATCTAAGGGGGGCCCGTCATTTTCAATGAGCTGTCAGAAAAATGACGGCGTCCTCTCTCCAGCTCCCTGCCGCAGTGGTAGGGGACGCCCCCCCCCTTAGATGGCCAGAGCCTGCTGGGGTCGCGGGTCTGTCTCATCAGGTATCCTTGAACGTAAAGGGCTATTGAAGGACACCGTGAATTTTAGTCAGTACAAGTCTGACAGTTCCTGTCGTCCTGCCCTGGACACATTTGGATGGTGGCAATGGTCATTGCCCACACGCCAAAAAACCCTTGTCAAAAAAAATCCTTAACTTACCAGACTTAACAATTTCAGACATGGTCTCAAAGTCCAGGATGCTGTTGATGGGCAACATGAAGCAGTCCTTCAGCTTGGTCATCACGTCGCTAACCTTCTTTTTGCGAAGGTCCAGGGCTCCAGAGATGATGTTCACTTCTTCTCTGTCCAAGTCATTTACGTGGTCTGTTACCTGTTGAAAAAGAAATATTTGAGGATTAAAATAATGCTTTTTTTTTAATCGTTGCGCCATGCTGGATTTTTTACCCGACTGCGCGACGCAAAGGAGGTTAATGTGTTTATTTCCTGTGTCGTGGGTGCGTTTACATTAATTAAGCTCACATACACAAGTGGCCAGACCCCGAACAACTATTTGAAGATTATACAACATTTTTTAAATAATATACTCATCATCGCCTGGGTCACAAATTGCAAATATTTTTTGCGAGCAGGACTTGAACCTGTGACCTCCTGATTTAGTACATCTGACGCTCTTACCAACCGAGCCACCGTTACCTCTAAGGCGCCATCTCCACGAGCGAGGAAAACGCTGCGAGTCCGTCCTTCTATCGTCGGAGAATCTCCACGATGAGCGTTTATTCCGAGAGCGTATCGTCACGGAAACGCCGCGCGCGCGCGACGACTCGCAACGGAATCGCCGCGCACCCGCGACGAGTCGTTGTGCTATAGTTTTGTTTTGTTTCGCTACTGGTAACGCGCTCGTCGCGGGCGCGCGGCGATTTCGTTACGAGTCGCCGCGCGCTCGCTGCGAGAGCGCCACGAGCGCGCGGCGATACGCCCTACTAATGTCACACATTGCCACTCGTCGCATCGCCGCGATAATATCGCCGTGTGGAGACGCGTTCATAGAGAGTATATGGAAATACGTGGCACGACGATAATATCGCCGCGATTCTCTCGCTCGTGGAGGCAGCCCCTAAAAGCGTCGATCTTTTCAATCAAATCCTGACACCAGCATGTTGACATAACAGTCACATCAATGTTGTAATAATGACGTCAAGTATTTGTTCTGGGTAGAAATCGAACCTGCGTCATGCAGCGCATGTATTTACGTCTCAGGGCCCTGTGGTCCTTTTCAGACAGTTTCACGACTTCAGGAGGCTATAGCCTCTTTGTTGGCAGCTCCTTGGGGCTCGCGTGGAACAAGCAAGAAACCCGTAGCTTCAGCCGAAGTTTCGGAAGCCCTCTACACTATATCACTTTCGGAAAAGATAAGTTACTAAACATTTGTGACAACATGATACCGAATCCCGATGCGTGTCAAAAATAATAGGGAAGAAACTTCTATTTCTTGACTATTATCGTTGACGGACTAAGAGAGTAGATCCCCAGGTCCTTGATCGGACGGCAAGCTACGGTAGGACTTACCCTGACGAGCTCCTTTAGACGTTCTCTGTTGTAGTGCGTACCAATCTCTTCTCCTAGGAAGTAATCGAGAAGCTTGCTAGTGGGCCACGCCAATGGCGCGCAGATACCCATCACGATCTGAAAGATTAAAACGTTTATTAGTACAGGAAAATAATTTTAATATTCTGCATAGGCTTTTACTCAGACCAACTTAGGCCCTAGCTCAGATTTTTCACGTTTCTGTAATGTTTATTAAGCGGGAACTTTGACGTTAATTTTTTTCAGGCGAGTTTGTGGTAAACGCGAGCCTATCATTTATATTAAAAAAAATAGATATAATTATTCCCTTCTTCTAAAGAGTTCTAGAGGTTTTTTTTCATTTACTATACAATTATGTCGCAAATACTTCATTTATTACGAATACGGCGAAAGCCAGAACCAAAAGTGGCGATCAACAGAAAAACGCCGAGGCATTGAGGCTCGGAGATACTGTCTTAGATCTCACAACAAATGGAGTAATACTCCAATGTTTTTGCAGATAAATAAATCAGAACATAATAGCGAAAAAGTAAGTCAAACATAATTTCCACTTCCCACGATTTGCATATTCCCAAATCCTGACAACTTATTCTAAAAAAACTATAATTAAAACCTCTTTTCAACTCACCTTCATAATCCAGATACTCTTAGCACCAACGAATAGACCATGCCGAGCGCAAACAGCCTGGGGCGTAATCTCAGCAATGAACACAATAGCCAACGTAGAACCAATCACAGCAACCAATCCAGAGGTCAAATCATCAAGAATCACAGTAAACGTACTGTTCACAGCAACGTTACTGAGTAGAATGGTACAGAGTAGGTAATTGCCGTGGGCTCTTACTGGCATGATCGCTCTGGCGTATTTCCTCTCTTTCTCTGTTCCCGTGTTGGCAATGATCTTCAATTCAGTCCTGTCCAAGGCCATCAAACCGAGATTTAGACCAGAGAACAGAGAAGCCAACAAGAGAAGGACTATGATAAGGATAATAGAAGCCCAGAGAGGGAGAAGTTTATTGTGTGTAGCCAAGACCTTCCATTTTTCGGAGCCTTGATGGATAAAGCGATCATTTTCGGAGTTTCTCGCGCAGATGTAGAATTTGTAGTCGTCTAGAGGTGGTGGGGCTAGCATGTAGAAGAGGGCGGAGTCTGCGTCAGCCACTGACACCTGTGGAAAAAGTATTGGTTAATTTTAGGTAGATAGATTAATACAAGAGCTTTGCGTATAGGTCGTTGGACTGTCTGAGGTAACCGTGATCCTGACACGTCTTAACGTTCCAGGGTCACAGTTATTGAAGGAATATCGTGGATTTTAATCTCAAACCCTCTTTTCAATAAAACGAGAAGTAAAATTACGCTAAAGTTAATCCTAAAAATGTATGGTTAATCCGAAGATTATCCTGGTTGTAACTTTAGTCCACGTTTATTAATAAGGGGGTACGAGTCCTTTCCGCTCCACCTTGGGATCCGGGGGGTATTACAATGTCTTAAAACCATGCTTGTTCCAGTGAGTGAACGAGATGGCGCTAGACGACTTGTATAGCTCTGTCACTTTCACTCACCGGAACATGCCTGGTTTTAAGACGTTGTAATACCCCCCAGGACTCATTTGATGATGACATACGTGTAGTTTTGAACCATGAAACATAACGAGATTGTCCGAGTTCGGGCGTAATCGACTCCACTTGGCTCTAGAATCAATCGAATTCGGGTAAACGACCACGTTTAACAGCATGAGGTGGCTATTGCTACCCATGATTTGCGAGACATAGAATTTCAAATACTGTGATAAGTTTTAGCCTTTGTGTCAATACAAAAATGTAAGTACTTACTACAAAGTAACGTTAACTAATATCGTCAAATGAATTAGCAGTAGCTTCAAAGTTATTACTGTTTGTTAGCTAAGTAATTGGCTGTTAGTAGCACCTGTTCAGAGCAACAAAACTTTATCTACGTGCTGTAGTTTCATTATGTTCAACGTTGCAAAATTGCATTTCGTAAAATTCTATAAGATGCATTTTCTTTTATGCACCTGAGAATTCAAGACAGAACACGGAAGAATATAAGTATTATACAAGGAGCGACCGCCTCCACAAACCAGTAATACGATACCGGATACCCCCTATGGTAAGACTGGTTGTCAAACTTTCGAGTTTCTGACTGTGGTTAACGATTTTCCAAGATCTACAAATGACAGCCGGGACCATCGGCTTTACGTGCTTTCCGAAGCACGGAGGAAACTCGCTATGACAGATGGTCACCCATAGCCAAGATCGGCCTGCGCGGTTGTAATTATTTAGCCACAAAGAGATTTTAAAGAACCTATAGAGCAAAGAGATTTAAAAGAAACTATAGAGCGGGCATTGGGAAGATTGTCATACAAAATTGTTGATGCCATGCGTCAGTAGCACAATCTAAGCGTTGCATAGCAACGCGACTACTAAACTGAGGGATTTTTTACCTATTGGTAAAAAGTTTTGGATCACTTTCTTCGTGATGTCCCGTCTATTGCTCGTATATAGTTTAATGTATTCGTTGTGTGCGCGATGACAGCGCCCCTAGTGGCCGCAACTATTCAGGACTTGTCATCTGTCAAATCATGTCAACTAGATGATAAGATATCTTTGTGATATTAAATTTCGACTAGTTTTTCAACGAAATTGAAAAAATAGTGTAAAAAGTGAGTGTGTATATTATACCTAGCGATTTTCTTCCTCGTGGAAAATATGGATATTATAATACGCACGGGATTTGAATCGGTTAAGCATAAAATACATTTCCAACCTCAAACTGAGCAAAAAGGGAAAAAATTAGTATTAGCACAGCATGTGAGAGAAGTGGAAGAGCTTAGAACGAACGGGAAAAGTTAAAGTTAAAGTTTTCGTATTAAATTATAAAGAAAGTTATGAAAATAAAGCAACTTGACACATGACAGCCCAGAATTAATTCACATTTCTGCCACGTCGTGCGCTACGATCGATTTGCCGTTCCCCACCACCCACTTCGCACATAGTCAAAGCATTGGGAAAATTGTCATACAAAACTGTTGATGCCGTGCGTCAGTAGCGCTATCTAAGCGTTGCATAGCAACTAGGGAATCGAGAACCGGTCCCTGTTGGAAGTCCCGGGATTTTCGGGACAGGCGTCCAAGTAACCGGGAAATCCCGGGATTTTCGGGACTTTCGGGACAAAAATGCATTTTTTCCATGGCATTAGAAAACAATGAAAATAATAAGATAACTTTAGGGTATAGTATTTATTCTGATTAAAATCATACAACCAACTTATTCGTCGGCCTCATGGACATGGGTTTGCTCTTGCCTCATTTCTATTCAGAGGTGGCAAATCTATTCACTCTAACTGTACTAACTATGGAAACTTGCAGTTCATCTAGATGTCCAATACTGGACATTAGATGTAATGCAAGTAGGCCGGTAGAAAGAGGTTGTAGAATTCATGAGTTCGACCTATTTGAGGTCTCATCTTAGCCACGAGCGAACCCAATAAAAAAAAAACGAGAAGAGGGTAAGCTTGCGTCGATGAGATGAGCTAAGCTGTAGAGTAACCATCCACCAGTTTCACGTTTCCAGTTATTATTATTATTTTTTTTAGGTGGTAAAATCATCAAATGAGTCCGCTCGCTCTGGGTGGGGCAAAAGGGACTGTCAGACTCTTACTGACTAAAATCCACCCGTGTTCCTTCGGTGCCTTTTTCCGGGGCCACGGTATCCTGGGTTAAGAAAAAACCCGCGACCCCAGCAGGCATTTGGCGCGAAACACGACGCGCCACCGACCCGGGCTTGGTCCTTGGTCGGACGGCGAGCTACCCATTACTCACCGTCCGCTAGCCCGCTCCGCCGCTGTGCCCTCTGCTGATCAGAGGGACACGCGTTGGAGCGTCCACACGACAGGCTATTCGCATACGGGCAAAGAGACCCCTTAGGCAAACAGTGCCTAAGGAAGAGTTTTTGCCCGCATCCCAGGGTGCACCGTCCCGAAAAACTGGTCTTCCCCCGGACCTATCAGAGAGGGAACTCCAGTCCACGGGCGCACGTGGAGGTTTCCTGTCTTAGCACCCCTTCCAATTAGTCTAAGGAGCTTTGCGTTCCACTGGGTCTAGTGCAGTAAGTTGTATTTATCTGAGCCATCCCAATGATTAAGTTGAGTAAGGTTGCTGCAATGCTCCGTAAGAAATAACATAAGAAACTTTGAATTTCGCGGGCTACTACGACGCAATCACCTTATGCAGAAATGGGCTTGCACATAGGCTATCCAGGTGTAAGGTATCGCTTCACTCTATTTAGGATGCCCACGTCAAAGTTGAGACTGGATGTCAGCTCCATGCCCAGAAGCCCAAGGTCATCAGTTACAGAAACAGGAAAAATAGGAGTTGGTCCAAATTACTCTATAAAAGATGTAGTTTCGATTTACTCCTACTTCACTAAGGAAATATACGCCTGTATGTTGGTGGCGTTAAAAGAGAGAAGTTTCTTGTTCGCTCACTGGGATACTAAGTATCAAATCTGTTCGCTCTACCATGGTCTCTCTGAAGCAATGAACTTCATCCCCACTGGATTTTGCACTGGGCAAGTATGTCACTGAAACAGTACTGTTATCTACCTATCCAGCAATACCAGGCTGAAGTGGGTAAGAAATGTGCAGCAAAATAAGAGTTGCAAACAAAACAGATAACTGTTGAACTCCGGAGTCAATAACCAAAAGCTCAAAGGATCACTCATCAACGACAACTCGATTGATCGTTCACTAATAAAGTCTGATATCCAGCTACAAAAATCAACTGGGATACCAAAAGCAAGGAAGCTTTTTGTCTCGAGACCCTGTCAAAGGCTTTCGAGATATAACCGGTACTACATTATCAACTTTTCTTCTCTGTCAACCACACCTGTAACTGAACATGTTATTCCGTATATAACGACGAAGTGAATAAATACCTTACATCCAATTTGATTATTTTGTTCTATAAAAAAATTAACAAGTTTAAACAAATTATTTATACCGTTTTTCTGAGTCCCGAAAATCCCGAATTTCCCGGTTCTCACTCGCATGTCCCGGGTTTTAAAATATACTTCAAGAACCGGGAAATCCCGGGATTTTAAGGGACCGGGATTTCCCGGTTCGATACCCTAATAGCAACGCGACTACTAGGCTGAGGGACTTTTTACCTATTGGTAAAAAGTTTTGGATCACTTTCTTTCTTCGTGATGTCCCGTCTATTGCTCGTATAGAGTTTAATGTCTTTGTTTAGCCACGTGCTACTCACACATTTCTAAAAAGTTGCCTCTGGCTTCACTAAAAACATTTGTTTCGAATACGGAATCTGGACAGTTTATCATAAATAGGGAGTATAGTTTCTCTCTAGTGAAGGTGACAACAATTTCGAACCATTTGTTTTTGTTTTTAGCCCTAGATGGAGAGGGGAGATCGTCAGACTCTTACTGAAAAATGTCCAATTAGAACCAGCGGTCAATAAAAAAATAAGGCGATTTGGATCTGCGGGGCTTTCAAAAGTTTCGAGTTAATTTCGGACAGGCCTGTATTTTCGTTGATGAACTCAAAGAGTAGGCACCCTGCTACTTTCTTTATCCCTCACCGCGAGCATTTACCTGAAATGTAACGTTACAGATTCGAACTATACGAAGACAATAGAGCATCAAATTGCGCATTTTTATGTTACATTACAGGTGAATGCTTGCGGTGAAGGAACGCCTTTACACTAAAAGACAAAACATTAAAAGAAAAAAATACTCACATTATACTCTCCTTTCAGCAAATGATCACAAACTTTACCATACTGGTCAGGCGTATGAGTGAAAGCTATCGTCGTTTCATTTGTCAAATTCTCTCCGAACAATCTCAAGTAGATATGGGTGTCTCTTAACACACTGGTGATCAATTCATCAACTATTTTAGGCTCCTTATCGGATTCCTCAACTCTTAGACCCATTAATTTGATAGGGCCTACAGGGGGACGGGTGATTTTGGGCCCTAGGCTGGAATCAGTAGCGTTGACTTCCACCACAGTATCATTTGCTTGGTCTGCAACAACTGGTGCTTCTGGGGCGACAACGGAAGCATTTTCAGCTGCTTGCCGTCGAGGTCTGACCAAGGTGGGGAGTTTGGGATAGGAATATGGTTGGATGATGAGTTTGGAGAAATCTTCGGCACCATTGATGACTTCATTCTCGGCTGGTCTGTAACAAGGAGAGATTTGGTTATTGAATTTGTTATTTTATTTAAAATCTTATCTTGTCCTACTATCCATCTTCAGATGGTATATACATTATGTGAGGACGGTGTAACAAGTTAAAAGTGACCATAGTAAATAAATAAAAAAAAAATACTTAAAATGAGGTAGGTATAAATTAAATAAAATAGACCAAGGCAGCTATGGAGTGATCCTTAGTCCATATTTTATGTCTAATGGCAGCTTCACATTAGTGCCGTGAATTCACGCCGCGAATTCTCGCTGTGAATTCTCGGCACAATACCGACACTGATCGGGGAACAGGCGCGAACGCGCGTGAACTCCGCGAAAACCATCCACATTCTCGTTCGCGCCTGTTCACGGAGGTTCACGGCACTAATGTGGAGCCGCCATATGGATCAACCGCTACATAGTTTGTGATCAACCGAAACTGTCACCTAGTAGAGTCCGTGCCACGACTAAAGTCGTGTTGACGCGGCGCTAGTATTTTTTTTGGACAGCTACCGTCACCCCGGAACGTGACAGGCTATTGGAGGGAGGACACTGTGGATTTTAGTCAGTACAAGTCTGACAGTCCCTCCTGCTCTGCCCTGGGTGGGAGCTCATTTGATAATTTTACCACAACATAAAAAAAAACACGATTTTTTTGCAGGACTTTAGTCAAGGGCTCTACTGACATAGACAATATAGTCCTTGACTTCTACAATATTCGTGCTCAAAAGAGATTACAATCCGATGGATATAGACCATAGATTAATATTAATATTGATAGATTCGTGATACTAAATAATAAAGGCGTGGTGTGGGCCTGGCGGTACCAACATGGAATTATTGTTTCTACGGTGTAAAGAGGAAAACTTTCGATTTTCATTTGCCGTGGAGTTTCAAGTGCCTATTATGCCTTTGTTGTGGGAAAGGAAGGGCATTTGCATAGACGGAAATTACTTAAGTAATCTAAGATTTGCAGACGATATTGTACTCTTTGCAGAAAGTGCATCAGAGCTAGGAACTATGGTAAAAGAAATAGATGCAGTTAGCCAGGAAATTGGCTTGCTACTGAACACAACAAAAACAAAAATAATGACAAATAATAAAAAAATCCCGATAAGCCTCAAAAACGGTCCTCTGGAATATGTTGAAGAGTACATATATCTGGGTAAGCAAATATCCTTCAAAAAATCTAGGCACAGAGATGAACTGACCAGACGTGTAAACATGGCCTGGAATAAATTTTGGAGTTTTAAAGAAGTTCTAAAGTCAAAAATTCCCGCAAGACTGAAGAAAAAAGTACTGGACTCATGTATTTTGCCTTCTCTTTCTTATGCGTCACAAACATGGATATTCAACAGGTACACAAGTAATAAGATACAAACCACGCAAAGAGCCATGGAGCGGAGCACGCTAAATATAAAGTTGAAACATAAAAGGACAAATGTATATGTGAGAAATACAACTAAAATTATAGATGCTTTACAGCACTGCAAAAAACTAAAATGGAAATGGGCTGGCCATGTTGCACGTATGAGTAACTATAGATGGACGAAAAGGATAACTACTTGGAAAGGGCCGCCAGGAAAGAGAAAGAGAGGTAGACCAAGGGAGAAGTGACTCGACGAAATATTGAGCACAGTGGGAAAAGACTGGTTAGAAAAAGCTTTAGACAGAGATCAATGGAGAAAAATGGAGGAGACCTTTACTCTGTAGAGAGGTCCTTAATGATAATAATATATTTTTTAAATGCATGAAATCAATTATTAAATTTAAATTTTTCAACTTATTATAATTTATAAATTTTTTTGCTGTATATTTTCAACTAAGTTCAAATTTAAAACTGAAATATTATTACAAATCTATATTAAATTTATTTATTTGAAATATTTTGTACAAAGATTATGTAAATTATTTGTTAAGGATTAAATGAGGCTTTATTATTATTTATTATTATTATTATGCCTTTGTTGTATCAAATATATTTTGTTACTTTCGGTAAATCAGGCTTCTTCGGCCCTTAAAGCGTTTTGCCAATACTTTAATTATGCACAGTTATTTTTTTTTGCAAATGAGTTCACCCACCCAGGGCGACCAGGGCTGTCAGACTCAGAGTAAAATCCACGGTGTCCTTCAATAGCCCTTTTACGTTTCGGGGTCACTGTTAATATTTAGACAGGCGCGGGACAACACATTTTTTTTTTTGGTACGCGGTAAAATCAAATGAGTCCGTCCACCCAGGGCAGGGCGGGTGGGACTGTCAGACTTGTACTGACTAATATCCACGGTGTTCTTCAATAGCCCTTTACTTTCCGGGACCGACTTCGCACATAGCGTTTAAGGGTTGAACCATATCTGGCAGCACGGAATCGCCTTTTTCCGTTGCCCTTTCTCTTTCTGTCGCTTAGAACTGCCATTTGTTAGACCGAGACAATGCGACAGCAGCCGGCCGCCTCGCGGATTCCGCCGCGTGCTATCGCATTATGCATTCTGTCTCCGTCTAGCAAATGGCAGTTCTAAGCGACAGAAAGAGAAAGGGCGACGGAAAAAGGCGATTCCGTGCTGCCAGATGTGGTGTAGCCCTAACTTACCTAACTAAGATTTAAAGCCATCCTATTGACACAGAAGTTAAGGAAAACAATGTAAATACAATCATACATTAACAATAATGTACCTATGTAGTCGGTGTGATTCATACGAATATAATCAACGTCAACTCGTACAATTGGGGACAAAATAAGTGAGGCAGTCGAGAGATTGATAAATAAATGTTTTTTTTTTTCTTGTTAATTCTGAAGTGTATAATGCTTCTGCTTGATATTTTTTTAAGTATTTATTTATTGCATTTATTACAGAATAGTACTAACTGAAAAAAATCTTATGGATAAGGCGCATAAGTTTTCTGCATAAATAAATTGAAAATCTGTTTAGTTCGTCAATTAGAGTATTGAAAAATAATCAACAAGTATTTTTGGGTTTGTGATGTCGTAATAACGCCTGTAAAATTATACCGACCGAGTGACGTTTTGTGATATTTGATATTTGAAGCGTTGTATCTTCGTCAATTTTGTTTTGGTTGACGTTAAGAAAAAATACGGGTCAACTATTTTTGGTAATCTATATTTTCGGACTTTAATTATTTTTTGAAGAAAAATAGCCTACTTATTATGCAAAATTTCATGTTCTCAAAACATTGCCTATATCATTCAAAAATGCCATTGCCAAATTCTCCAATGTCTTATTTTTCATTTATGGTGCAATTTTTGGTCAAAATAAAGAAAGTGAAATTAATTTATTTCATGATATAAGAAAAATCTCCTCGTGTTGCCAGTCACCACATCTGCTTTACCTGTACCAGATTAACGCACAATATGAATAAATTAAAAGTAAATTACCTAGATATTAAACCACCATATCTTCCTCACCATGCCTTCGTTATAAAACCGTCGTAAATCCGTACATAATTATCATTATTTCTGCTTTTAGTATCAATGATTTATAGTCCCGCGACGCAAGTCTATTATTTCGATTTGGGTAACCCATTATTTCACATCCAAGGCCATTAATAAATTGTTGGTTGTCTTTATAACATACTATTTCTTATCATAGTCTATAGAAAAGAATATAATCGTCTGTAGAGTATTTATAAAGAAATAGGTAGTGCTGTAGGTGTATTATTTCTAAGGAGCCTTTCATTAATCACGTGATATTTTTTTGGCATTTTTAAAACTGCATCGACGGATTTTAGAGTATTCAATTTTACTGGCCAGGAATCGACACCGCTGATTTTGGAAAAAAATCACACCCTGTATTATTAGTTACACAATTCGATAGTGTTGTTAATAAGGATCAAATTTTGGGAACTATACGTATACAGGGTGAATTTTTCAACTGAGCGTGGATGGCTATATTCGAAACTATGAGGAATATCGAAAAACGTTGAAAGGAGTCTCGAGGCCGATTTTGACGAAAACTAAAATTGCATAATCGGATTTTAGAAAAATCAATAATCCTGCCCAGGAATCGAACCCGCTCATTTCGGAAAAAAAAATCACACCCTGAATTATTTCACCATTCAATAGTGTTGCTAATAAAGATTAATATCTGGGAAGTAATCATATTCAGTTTTTCTCATAGTTTCGAAAATAGCCATCCACGCCCAGTTGAAAAATTCATTCTGTATACGGCAAATGCATAATTATGTACATTGTTATTTTCATTTTATTAAAGTTTTTGTTATAACTTATATACTTTATCTATTTATATTTTTTGTGTATATTCCTGGTTTGTGTTAAATAAAAACCCTAAACATGGCTCTTTTCTTCTATTTAGTTAAAAAAAAACTTCTTGAAACCTTCCTGGAAAAATGAAAACTACGAGGCAGTTTAAATTACATTCATATTTCGAGCATCGGTTTTGTTTATACCTATTTTGCTAAAAATAAGTGCTAGATTTCTTTGTTTTGATACATTGTTTATTTAAAACCTGAAAACATGTAACAGCTGGCCTGTTTGGTATATTTGCGTAACAAAGGAGAACTTCTGAGGGTCAACACTTCAACACAGTAGCAAACGGTAAACGAAGACGATCTGTAGTCTTTAATAGATTTTCAACTATATGCTCTAGAACATAAAGTTGAAATCGTTAAAATCTATTTCGTTTGTCACTGCAGCCCTCTAGTTGCTAACGCGGATTTCAATCATTTTTTACTAATATTACAAGAGTATGTTTTTAATATGAACGGATTTTAGTAACTTTTTCGTGGAATATCATCTGGGTGAAACTAGGCACACATGTAAATATATTTTATTCCAGTAGAATAATCCTCTGAGACAATAACTTCACGTGGGCGAAGCCGCGAGGACAAACTAGTGTTCAATATATTGCTTCGTCAATCATGCTATTGAATAATATTCAGGAATTTAGAACAAAACGCTATGATATTATGCGAAATTACTAGGTATGTCGAAAAAAAAATAAGCGCGTGCTTGTCAAATAAATCTGCCCGTCAGTGTACTAATTGTCATCCAACCAGATATTTAGGAACCGTTTGTCAAAAAAACGAAGAAAGTAAATACTTATTAAAGTACGAATATTAATTCCAGTCAGTAAAATGACAGTGCAACTGTCACTGATACAAAGAAATTTAGTACATTTCATTCATGTACAAATGTCATTTTACTGACAGGAATTATTAATAATCGTACTTTACGTAGGTACTTCAAAAGATTTGCGAAAAATTATGTGTGGGCCTATAAAATTTGAGGGTGGGTTGCCCTCGATTTCTCTCCCATAGTCAATGATATTATAAAGTCATAGATATGTTATCACGTACAAAAACAACGGAAAAAAGTGTTCCGAGCACACATACACACTTCTTATTTACACACATTACATTTCACGACAAGTAAAAAGGATAGCTTGATAAAACCAATAAGAAAAAAAGTGACAGCTAGATCGCCACGCGTCATCAATCCCCCCGCACGTCAGCAGTCTCACTCGCACCCGTGCTCGCACTCTTTCTTTTACGACGCCATATTTATAAAAACGTAATGTTTTATTTGTGAAAATATTAAAGATAAATAGTATATTTACGAATTTTATGTGATTCCTTGACTTTTAGAAGTCTTGCATGTTTAATTTGTACAATATCTCATCACACACGACGGCATTTTCGGTAGTTTTGAGTCACTTTTACTTTCGGTAGTTTTGATTCAGTCTGTGGTACGTGAAGTGCCGCTGGAAACGTCGCACTGAGATCAAGATGTGTGAATCAGCCTCATTTGAGCGCATACGTTATTGAGCGCGTATGACGTATCTACACCTTTTTTACTTATAATATCATTGCCCATAGTCATCAAATCAGGATCTGAGGATTGGCATCAGATCCTGATTTGATGACTATGGGACCACTTCAGAAGTATCTCCTTTCGAATAAAAATAAGAATTTGGAAAATCGGTCCAAAATTGGCGGAGTAATCGCGTAACGAACACACAAAAAAAAAACATTCGACGGTATGTTTTTTTTTTGTGTGTTTGTTAACCTCTTCCTTTTTTTGAAGTCGGTTATAAATATACTCTCAACAACGCGCCCAAAATTTTGTCCGCCACTACACTAATTTATCGCTTATCTTGAAGTTTCTCATGTATCGTGGAATTCGTGGATGCGTATTTAATTACTAGCATTTTAATTCACATCACAAACTCCCAAAACCGAAACTAATAGTAATTGTAGAGGCTGTATCATACAAAAATTAAAAAAAAAACATTTTCTCCACGCGCTATAATTGAACTCGCGACACGCAGTTTAGCAGTAAATCTCAGCCACTACGCCAACCGTACCGTAAATTTTAAGAAATACGAATTACCTATATTTAGTCAAAAAAACACAAATATTATGACCAATAAATCTCCTCGCCAGTACACTAATCGTCCGGCGGCCACTATCAGCTCAAATCGAGGTCACCTCGTGTCGTACGTACTCCACTTCGGTAGAGTTCGGCACTCCAATCGAGTTAGTTTTGGTGCCACTAACGATTTGTTGAATGACCCGACCACAACCAATGCGGTTTTTCTAGACGCACGTGTGTCGCGTCGCTTGTCTTGTTGTGGTTGCTAGTGGCATGACATAGACCCACAATTATATGTCTATTCATGATGAGAGCAAGTGTAAGTATTTGTTGCAAAATGCCGCATCTCATGGCGAAACAGTTTTTGTTCTATAGTTCGGCACTCCGTTTATACGCGCGTGTTTCGCGTCGCGAGTCCCGCTGTGGTTACTAGTGGTATGACATAATTCTTCTCTCAATGAGAGCGAGTGGAAAACGCGTGTGTTGAAAGATGTCGCATCATGTTTTTACGCGTTTGTTACTCCAAACAGTACCTATTCGTTTTACGATAAAGTTTAGCACTCCAATCGAGTCGATTTGTGACCCGACGCTACTCGTCAAGTTTCAAGCTAGACGCGCGTGTGACACTGACTCGGATATGAAACAAGGAATTTCAATAATATCTGGAAAGAACCAGAAATTCCCTATTATTTCAAGGCATTTGCAAAACTACGACCATGCCCTAGTTGACATGACTCATGGCATGGCATTAATAAATCTCTATTGTCCCCACCGCTGAGACACATGCCTCTCTATGGGAGGAAGTAGACCACGAAATGAATGCTGCTCGGCAAATTCTTTATAGTCTGACTCCTCCGTCGTCGCAAGACGCGTGTCGTATGTAAATAGGTCGTGGTCAGGCAGTATATTTTACACGTGGTTTGGCACTCCAATCGAGAGTTGGGTAGCACTAACGATTTGGTATATTAGGCAGCAAATATTACAACTTACAAGTGGTATAAAGAATGTTTATCCATTCCAATTTGGATAGGAAATGGTTAAATTATGAGCTTATTCGAGTGGAGAGGAGCCGTGTATGCGGGGTGCGCGATTTCATTAAAATTAAATAAAATCCAAAAAAAAAAAAGGAAAAAAATGTGGTGTCTATTAAACTTGACACGTATCTCTGTCACATCGCGCGCTGCGACCCACTTGATAATCCCCATCACCAATTTCGCACATAGCTTATATTTTACAGTTTATATTAGGTGTTCTATGCAGTTTATTAAATAAAAATACAGTTAGGTAGGTACTGAAGTATTTCATAACGTATATTTATTATGAATCGTAGATAACACTTAAATGTATGTATAAAGACACATAGTATTTATCATTTATTTACATTACGCATATATTGTTAGCACGCCATTTTTATAAAGACTATTGTATTAATTTATCTTGAAATAGCATTTATCATTGCAAATAAAAATAATACTTGAAAATCCATGTTATATAAATATTGTGACAGACAGCTTAAATGGGTAGACAATGACATGATGTGATTAAAATGGCGCATTGTAATCTGTTCAGCTGTTTCGGAGATACGGTGGAACAGACACACCGAGGTTATATCTGCAATTTTTGGTTACTCCGTTAGGAAAAGGCATTAGATTATGTTATTAGCTTTTAGCCACTTTCTTTCTTCCAAAGTTGATTTTAATTTGTTCGTAACCTAACCGTAGAAACGGATTTTATCGAAGAATAGACAGAAATTTTAAATTTTTATTCCTGAATGAGCTCGTGGCTAAATAATTACAGCCGCACAGGCCGATCTTCCGGGTTAAGCCGTGCTTGCCGAGGTTGGTCTGTGGACGAGTGACCAACTGTCATAGCGAGTTTCCTCCGTACGGCGTACGTCCCGGCTGTCATTTGTAGATCTTTGACGGTCATTATTAGTATTAGTCAGAAGCTCTAATAGTCTGACAACCAAGTCTTACCATGGGGTATCGTAATAGCCAGTTACTAGGTTGTGGAGGTCCGAAAGGGAGTCGCTCCATGTAAAATACTGATATTCAGCTGCATCTGTTTCGACTGGAAGCCGACCACAACATAGTTGGGAAAAGGCTAGGCAGAGGATGATTCCTGAATGAGCCAAAATTCCAACGAAATTTTTAATCTACTTAACTATATTTCTATCCAGCTATAAGATCCGTTGTGCCAGTGATACAATGAAGAAGAGTTAAACGTTGTTGACCAATCTTCCTAGCCAGACTTCCAGCCCAGACTGGTAGTCAGACATTCGGCCTACTGCCATCAAGAAATTCCCAGAATATAACTTTAATAGCTATAATCATAAAATACTCGTACAAAACTGAGTTTTTATTTAGAATGGGCGTCTAAATATAATTTGGCAGACACTAGTGACACTATCTACTTAAAATTCTAGCGAGAGTGGGTCATGTACACTTATTAATAAACATTGTAACTTTAGTACAAGTGAATTTATCTATGTGAGTTTTAGTACATGTGCACTTATCATCATCTGCCTAGCATTTTCCCAACTATATTGGGGTCAGCTTCCAGTCGGACCAGATGCAGCTGAATATCAGTATTTTACATGGAGCGACTGCCTATCGAACCTCCACAACCCAGTAACTGGGTGTTACGATACCCCATGGTAAGACTGGTTTTTAGACTTTTAGAGCTTCTGACTAATAGTAACGACTGTCAAAGATCTACAAATGACAGCCGGAACTAACGGCTTTACGTGCCTTCCGAGGCATGGAGGAAACTCGCTATGACAGATGGTCACCTATCTACAGACCAACCTCGGCAAGCGTGGATTAATCCGGAAGATCCGCCTGTGCAACTATAGAATGTATGTACAACAAACTGATGAGTTTGTGTAGTAGGTATTTAGTGAAGAAAGAGTATGCCCGTATCTACAAACTATCCGCGGGCTTGTTCGTCTGAGACAATTCCCGTCAATCAAGGCGACATGTAATTAATTTAACACCCCAGGTGTTGCTCCGAGTTTTGGAACTTTGCCAAATAGTTTGTCTTGAATAGTTGGGAGGGAAAATAGTTTATGTGTTTACCTGTTTCCAAATTATGTATTTGAGCTCTTATACATAATCCTTCTGGCAGATTTCGGTCACAGCGGCCAAACTTAGCGGAGATTGGCCATCTGCGCAGGACATTTACAGTGCACAAGTGTGTGCGCAGGCACAGGTGTACTCTCTGTTCCTTTACTGACGGCTCTTATATGTATAAAGACCTCAGGCATTTACTCCAGCCTATTACGGCTCCACAACTGGCCAAAGGTTTCTTCTCGTATGCAGACCAGACTGCATCGAAACCTGCCCCTTTATGACGTACTAGCTGTTGCCAGCGGCTTCGCCCGCTATAACTCAAAAATTATCCCACTGATACATGAAATTGGGATGAAAACTATCCTATATGTTAATCCAGGTTATAACCTAGCCGTGTACCAAATTTCATCTAAATCTGTCCAGTGGTTTTTGCGTGAAAGAGTAACAAACATCCATCCAAGCAAACATTTACTTTTAGAATATTTCTTATATTAAAATACTAATATTAGATTAGAATTAGTGAGACGTAAGATTGAAGACGACTTTAAAGGCTAGACAGATCATTACAAGCACATACGACACTACCAAAAAACTGACGACATTGGTTTTACAGAAAATACTCATGATCAATAAAAAAAAAACTTTTCCGAAGCACTCATTCTTAATTAAAAAGCCATTGTTTTCAGTATTAGAACCTCGCGTGACCATAAAAATGGGCCTTGACGCAGTTCAGCCATTTCAGCAAGCTTTCAGGAGCTTTCAGGGAGTTTCCGTAACGAGGAACCTTTTTATTATTAACGTTTATCTATGCTAATATTTTTTGTGGGCGGTAAGCAATCATTTTAGGTAAACCTCTATGGCCATTAGCTTCCAGTGATTTTGGTGATAAATTGACCAGGATTTTGTGGCTTTTATACTGATTTAGGCATGTGCCTTTTTTTGCTGGATAATTATCAAATGACTCCAGAACCTTGGGCGAAGCAGACTGTATTGACTAAAAAACCAAGCATTCCGTTTCTTCAATGGACCTTCGCGTTCGAGTACATCGGTATCCGCTTAGGAAGTTCCCGCAACGCATTGTCTGAAGGCATAAATGAATATTTTCAGTATTAAGAAACACATACACAATAGATAAATAAAATTATCATTTCGACATTAGATATACAGGGTGTAAGGGACAGTCCTCCACAAACTTTCAGGGCTTGCTCAGGAGACGAAACTGAACAATCGTCCACAATTTTTTTTCAGGAAATCAAAAAAAAAATCAGCATCTCCATATAAACTGTCCAGTCAAGTTTATAATTTTCTATGGTGAGCAAATGGTGCGGCTGATATTTTTTTCATTCCCTGAAAAAAAAAGTCGTGGAAGATTGTTAACTTTCGTCTACTGAGCAAGCCCTGAAAGTTTGTGGAGGGCTGTACCTTACACCCAGTATTGTTATTAGTTAAGTAAGTACGTACAGTCTGTCTATAAACGCATGAAAATCGATAAGGGAGCTGCGGATGTCATCGACTTGTTTTTCGATTCGTTATCTATTGCATTTTTATTCCTTTTCAAGTCTACGGTGATAACGAGTCGCAAAACAAGTCGATGACATACGGTGTAAGTAAGTATCTCGATTTAGTGGCTGTCCTACTTTCAATAATTTTAGTTCCCTCAAACATCGTTTTCATGATTTTATAGGCAGAAAATAATTGAGAAGACGCGTGTAAATTAGGTAGAACTAAACAAGTTAGTAAAGGTATGCCTTGCCATAAAAAAAAAAAAAATCACGTGATCTACAAAACTTCTCATGAAACACGAGTAAATAATGAAGGCCGAGATCTGTACAAGTGTACATGTCTCTGCCAATTATCACCTTTATTTCATCTAGTAAGGCGCCAAGGTCGATGTATTTCGGTTACACCGTTTAAATGCCGAATTTTTAGGAGTGAACGTAACGGACTGTTTTTCTTCTTTATCTTGGTTCGCTATTTAGGTTATGTTTATCTTTACCTAGGTTTTTTTTTCGTGGTAAAATCATCAGATGAGTCCTCCCACCCAGGGCAGCGCGGGAGGGACTGTCAGACTTGTACTGTAAAATCCACGGTGTCCTTCAATAGCCCTTTATGTTCCGGGGTCAATAGCATGTGAGTTAAATAAAATTAGCAGACTTGAGGCCCTGAGAGTACACCTGTGCCTGCGCATACACTTGTGCACTATAATATGTCCCGCGCAATTGGCTAATCTCCGTTGAGATCGGTCGCCGTTCCCGAAATCGGTCAGCAGGACTACTATTATTCAGGTAGTAAAACTTTCAAATGACTCCTACCTCTCTGGATGTAAAATCTGTCAGACTCGTGACTAAAATTGACCTTGTTTTTACAAACTTATATTTAGTTTCACCTGTACCGTTGTCTTCAATTCTTTCAAGTTAAAGATCCACTTCCCGATTTCCGATTGAGCTATGAAATAAACGTATGTATTATATATTTTTTTTGGGACAAACCCACCACACTATTCCCAAACCACTGCAACTCCTGAAAGCCAGAATCAACAGTGGCAACCACCAGAAAAGCGTCGAGACAATGAAGCTCGACGTGTCCCGGAGAATGAATTTACCTGTCTTGAATCCTGTAACGAAATTAATCAGAAAAGAACAGTGGAGGAGTAGCAAAATATGTATCCACTTGTATATCGCGTGGTAATGCAATATTATAATGGAACTGATCTGTTGGCTGGAAGGTGGCCATAGGAACTTTTTTTTTTAGAGTGGTAAAATCATCAAATGAGTCCTCCCACCCCGGGCAGGGCGGGAGGGACTGTCAGACTCACTGACTAAACCCCACGGTGTCCTTCAACAGCCCTTTATGTTCCGGGGTCACAGTTATAAGTCCCGCGACCCCGGGCCATAGGAAAATAGGAACACTGTAAAGAAACGCCGCAAACCCATCGAGTTTAAACTCCGTGCGTTTTAATAACGTCGCACTAATGTTTTTCACAAAGCGTCTTTGACATCAAGCCCCTCAATTAATCATCTACACAGCTAACTCTTCATCCATGACAAACAAAAACTCCACAAATGGCTGAACCGCCCAAATCCGAATAAAACCGGTCAAATTGATTAGTGTGTATAATTTAGCTGACAATGGCGGTCAAGGTTCCCTCGACAATGAAATGTAAGTACCTATGTAATTCTATCTTGAGAATAATTTTGTATGTTTGCTAGACATAATGCAGTTAGTCTATCCTATATACAGCATTATTTTTTGTTTATGCGAAACCCGATACACCTGTCCAATATTTTTGTGTAAAGAATCTATGTACAAAATTTTAAAACCGGATCATAAAAAATCACAAAGTTATAAGCTTGTAGGTACATTACCTGGTTGTCCGTTCAAAAACATGCTCATTTCGCGGTACACCCGCGTAAACCGCGTCTCCTGTGTTATACACTCGTGATAATAGATTGGCATTAGGTACCTAACCGTGCGGGGATTTTATTGTAATTAACTGGTAATAAAATTTAATTAAAATATTTTTGAAAAATAAATATAACATGGTGTAAAAATTATTGGAATCAAATCAGTTAGATTTCGCATATTATACTAAAAATAATGTTGTATATACATATAATCCTGGTTTAGCCAATCGTGGTCTTGGTCTGGCCAATTCTGCGCCCATCCAGGGTCTCCTTCTGCCTGGGCTCTGTTGATGAGACACCCCTATTTTCGGCTCTGAGTTTTTGGTCAATCGCTCAGTCACTCACTGCGTCAACCGCGCCGAAATTATATTATGTGAAGAGCATAGAAGGATGCCTAAGTTTATTTAATGCTTCCACACTCCACGTAAAGGGCTTTTGAAGGATTACCGTGGATTTCACCACGTTAAAAAAGATTCCACATTATCCATTTAAACTCCACACAGAAGTATAAAGAAAAAAAAGTTCCAGTCCAATCCCATCTTCAAACAAATTAACACAGTACATCTGTGTATTCAGGTCAAGGTTCTTAGCAAATGAACGCTAGGGGAGCGGTTGACAGTTTTCTCGTAGATGCAGATAGATAATGATAGTTGTTTTTGAGCTGGCTCCCGGATTCTCGTTGAGTGGTAGAAGCACGATATGGTAGACGAGGTAAATACTAACTTCTTCTTATCATTGGTACGAGGGCACATATATCCTAGCTGTTGCAGCGGCTTCGACCGCTACAATTTGAAAATTATCCTACGGGAGCATAAAATCGGTATACGACGATACAGGTTGAGTTTTTAAACTGGGCGTTGATGGCTATTAGCGAAACTATGGGGAATATCGAAATATACTGAAAGGAGTTTCGAGGCCGATTCTGACGGAAACTAAAACTGCATCATTGGATTTTATAAAAATCAATGATCCTATATGAACGTTGCCACTTCTTCCTTTCATCCAAATCCGTCCCATTTCGCGTGAAAGAGTAACAAACATCCATACATCATGGTAAAATTAGCCCAAAACTTCACAAACACAAACTACTCTTCCACTATTCTTTTCTGATCAATTTCGTTGCAGGATCCAACTCCGGGACACGTCGAGCTTCATTGTTTCGTCGCTTTTCTGGTGGTCGCCACTGTTGATTCTGACTGTCAGCAGTTGCAGTAGTTTGGGAATAGCGCGGTGGGATTATCATAGGAAATTCTTCCACGAAGCCACGAGGTTTTTAAATATACCTAGTGCGAGATAACGTAGTTTTCCATTGGTGAGAAGAATCGGCATCGGTTTAGCTGTTTGGAGTTTGGTTCCTTACAAACTCTTTTGTGATGGTAGAGATTAGTTTTTGATAGCGATTTTATTCGAGTGGAAATGTAAACTGAAAAAGTGAAAACATTCCACGGAAAGATGATCAAAGAAAGATCAAGAAATAACAGAGCAGTCCAGTTAAATGAATACCAGTAAGAGTACAGTCCGTCCATTCAGGTCAGGGCTCCACGCAAATAAAACGGATGACTGGCAAGAAAGGGGAGCGGTGACTCGGCGAGTGACACCGCAGTACGGTACGGTTAGATAATGTTTGTCCTTTTCAACGCTCTGCTTGGTTAGGTACAGTATAGGCTTTGTTTATATGGGCTTTTACCCAAGACCTCGCTTGCCTCGGTTGGCAAAGCACGGCCCAAAAGCACCCGCCTTACGGCTCGTAATTGTTTTCTGAACTGAAGATTTTCTTTTATAACCAAGACTTAATTTCTTGGTCGCGGGACTAAAGAATTACCGACCGACCCCGAAAAAAAAGGCTATTGAAGGACAACGTGGATTTTAGTCAGTACGATGACAGTCCCTCCCGCTCTGCCCTGGGTGGGAGGACTCATTTAATGATTTTACCAAAAAAAAAAAGAGATAATTTCATTCCGCTTTTTAATGAAAACAGTTGCGACCTGTATAATTTGATTTTGTTACTTTGCGGGCTTGCCTATTAAAAAGTTGACGACCGCTAATCTGTACAAATATTATGAAGCTGAGGATTTTGTTTGGTAGCACACTAGGAATTTCTCCTGTTTCGTGGGTGTGTTTACAAACATAGAAACTCACATACACAAACACCCAGAAACAGAACAACTAATTGTAGATCGTACAAATATTTGTATCGTGCGGGAATCACACGGTGCACAATCAGCCACTGTGGCTAACCGTACTATCTATACATATAATAAAATAGTAGGAAACTCAAAACTGTACATTGAATATTTTTTGAAAAGAATACTTGGGGTGTGATCTACAATCGATACCGAAGCCAAAAATATAGTTTTTAGAATTTTTGTCTGTTTGTCTGTTTGTCTGTATGTATGTCCGGGATAAACTCAAAAAGTACTGGACGGATTTGAATGATATTTTTTTTGTTGTATAGGTATTAAGTCTGGCCAACACATAGGCTATAATTTATCTTGGAAACTTGAATACCTGGTGCAGAACCGCAACGGACCAGCTAAACTATAAGAGATACAAAAATGGTGCGATAGCAAAAATTGTTCCACCTGATGAGCACTCTCTGTTGACGTATAAAAATTGAAGATCTGGAACAACTGATGTGGAACACCAAAAGCCCAGCTACACTATAACATATAAAGGAATGACGTCCTAGCAAAGTTGTTCAGCCTGATGAGCTGTCTCTGTTGACGTATAAAAATTGACAATCTTGAACACCTGATGTGGAACACCAAGAGCCCAGCTACACTATGACATATATAGGAATGACGTCTTAGCAAGAGTTGATCAGCCTGATGAGCACTCTCTGTTGACGTATAAAAATTGAAGATCTGGAACACCTGTTGTGGAACACCAAGAGCCCAGCTACACTATAACAAATACAAAAATGACGTCTTTGCAAAGTTGATCAGCCTGACGAGCACTTTCTGTTGACATATAAAAATTGAAGATCTGGAATACCTGATGTGGAACACCAAGAGCCCAGCTACACTATAACAAATACAGGAATGACGTCTTTGCAAAGTTGTTCAGAAGCCTGATGAGCTGTCTCTGTTGACGTATAAAAATTGACAATCTTGAACACCTGATGTGGAACACCAAGAGCCCAGGTACACTATAACATATAAAGGAATGACGTTTTAGCAAAGTTGTTCAGCCTGATGAGCAGTCTCTGTTGACGTATAAAAATTGAAAATCTTGAGCACCTGATGTGGAACACCAAGAGCCCAGCTACACTATAACATATGTAGGAATGATGAGCAGTCTCTGTTGTACGTCACTAACAAAGTAAGATGCGTATTTTTTTTTTGTTTTTTATGTTTAAAGTCCCATTTGACTAAGACAACACTGCAACACTCAACGTGTTCGTAGTCATGAAACTGTGACAAAGCAAAGGTGTTTCAGGATTATAATGTAGTCGTCTTCCCCTGGAGGCGACGGCCCTCCATCGCGTCTATCGAGGCGCATCGCCAGGAGAATGATCATCTCATCCGCACGCAAAATACGCGCTTATGACGTGGAGTTGCGGATACCAGCCCGCTATGCAATACAATCGCCAGGATGAATTCCCGGAAAGAGCTCCGGCGTGATCACAGGGCAATATTGAGAGAGCGACTGTCGCAACCGAGTTCCGGGCACGCCCCAACCGCGGCGGTAAGACCGCTCTTTAAGGAGTAGCTGGATAGGCGTCACGGCGTCCCCGCCTGACCTACCACATGACGTAGGTCCTCACCGGACACGAAAGTTTCGGGAGGTAGCTGTGTCTGATAGGGAAAGAAGAATCGCCTGGGTGTCACCACTGGAGGACACGGTGGAGCATACGGTGCAGGACTACCCGCTTGGGCAGAGCACCGCCGTGTCCTCACTACGACGATAATCGGTGACCTCTCGTGCTTAGTGTTGGTCGAGGCCATGCTGCGGGGCGATACAGAATGGGAAGCAGTCGCCTCCTTCTGCGAAGCAGTCATGCTAGCGAAGGAGGAGGCGGGACGCATGAGGGAGAGGACAATGTCCACCTCCAGCCCAGCCGCAGCGGTAGACGCCGATGGCGACAGACGTCGCTACACGATCCCAGCCACTGTAAGCGCGGCCATGCGGGCGGCGAGTAAGAGTGCACGTTGTGTTCCACGTGATGTATTACCACGCTAAAAAAATTTAATCGTCTGAATGTACCATGTCGAACAAAAAAGCCGTCGAGGCCGTGGACAGAACACTTTGAGACATTCGCCATGATGATAGACCCATGGACAATATCACGGTAGGTACTGTTCTCTGTAAAATTCCGGCAGACACTGCCCGTTGTAAGAAGAATTGATAAGTTACGTATTCGGAGTCCCGTCAAGTATAACACTTCAGGAAAACTCTTGGCTATGTGATCGTGCGATACTAAAAAAATGACCGAACCGCTGCAATAAATGGAAACATATTAGCCGAAATTGTTGGGAATGATGTGGTTTACACATCATACAATAACGTCGTCAATTAGGGTGATGCCAGCAACTACCCACTCGATATTTTAAATTCATCAACTGCCTGTGGTCCTCGAGCTCATAAAATAACCTAAAAGTATTATTAATGCTTCTAAGAAATCTAACTCCACCAAAATTGTGCAATGGAACGCGACTAATAGTTACTGCACATGTCTGTACGCACCGTTACAGACTATATAACATAACATGTTATATAACATTGTTATATAACATTTTTCATGGTAACATTCTACATAGAGTTGTATAACACATGTTATATAACATGTTACATGGTCTGTACGCACCTTTACACAGAAATTTAAGCGAAGCTGAAATTCTCACCGGATGTGGCTCAGGGGAAACTGCATTGATACCGTGAATACCACTCATCTCCAACAATTTCCCTTTCCAGTTCAAACTCACACAATTCCCGGTAGCCGCTTACTTCGCGATGACCATAAATAAGTCCCAAGGACAGACCCTGAAGGAAGCTGATGTCGATCTAAGGTCCAACTGTTTTTCCCACGGCCAACTATATAACACATGCTCGCCTGTCAGTAATGCTGACCACCTTTTTATTTTAGCACCAGAGGGAAAAACTGGTATCCCTTTTCGTCACCTAAAACTGTTTGTCCGAAAATCATTATCCATAACACGTTTGCTATAAAATTCAGTAACCATAATGATCAAAAGTCCTAAATATTGTTTTACATAATTATCTTCACTTCTAAAGCTGTTCTGGCATAAATATCGAGTATCATAATAATTGAATCTCCTAATTTTGTATGAAATAAAGTCATATGTCCTAATCATTGTATTACATAATGTGTATTATTCCGAATGTTCAATTAGGTATAGTAAAACTGATATTTCATTAAATTGTTTAGAAACTGATGATTTTGGGATCCAAGAGCGAGCGAAGCGAGCTCGGGACTTGTGGGCACCTCGACACGGACAGGTTAGGTTTGAAGGGGATGGCGGGGTCTGAAAGACCCCGCCATCCCCTTCGTGTTAGGTTACTTTAAACCTTGCACGCAGAAATAGGAGCCCCGCGAAGCGGGGCTCCGTCGATATTCCTTAATGGGTGGTAATCAGTAACAAAACAAACTTTAGGACTTATGTATTTTATGGCAATCGGTTTTATGTATTTTGTATATTATTGATTGTTATATTTATGACAAACGAATTTCGGACATACAGTATTTAGAAATTTCAATGTTATGGCATTTGAAATTATGTGGTATTAAGTTCGGGCAAGTTATCATTCGGACAAATGATGATTAGGACAAAAAAAAATATGTCACATTAGATTATGTATAAAAAAGTTAGGTAACACAATAGAGAACCGGAAAAACTACCAATGTCGTATATAAAGTGTTGTGTCTGGAAGTTTTCATTTCATTTGCTTTAAAGTTTGTTATAGATTCTATAACAAACTTTAAAGTGGGACATCAGGTACCCTCACTTTCTCAACAAATTAAAAAAGAGAATATTAGTTTAGGTGCCTTAAAACCAAATACAATGCGGACGAAGTCGCGGGCAACAGCTAGTATATTAATAATTTTAATCATAGTTTGTTTAACTGTAAGTTATCCATAGTTAAAAATTACAAACACAGACAGGGCAACATTTCTATGACCAAAAAATTTGGTCTAGGTCCATAATTGATGTTAAAATCAGCAATAATTATTCAAATTGGCTATACCGTTAGAATTTGGGCAGGATACAAAACAGCGAAATCACAGGACGTGACGAACTATTTTGCTGTATTTGGAATGGTTACATCCTACTGGAACACCTTTCCTTCATGAGAGGTCTTTTCTTTATTAGAGGGAACGATGGGAGGAAGGGAACAGGCTGTGTCTACACAGCAGTTGTAATAAAACAAATAAGCATACTTATATTCGGACCCATGACTTACAAAAAGTAAATCAGGGGCCACCAGCAGTGGAGGGCGAGTAATAGGTAGCACGCAGTCCGATCAAGAACCGGGACATTCTGGAAAAGCTAGGTAGACGATGAATATAACACTAAACAGTTATAGCCACATCGTGATTTCGTAATAAGCATTTACCAAAAAATATCCGGGCCAGCGTAATTTACTGGGAGGTGCAAATTATTCAGTTTGTTGAACTTATTGACCAATGGGCAGTGGCGATGGTTTGAGGAAAGATTTTGTGGATCGCAATAGGTCAATTAATACTAGTGCAGAATCAAATAGCATTGGGGCGGCAATCTGAAAACCATGTTAGGCATGCAAAGGATTTGTTTCGAAAATCTCCTTGGGGATGTTATCTTATACGTATAAGACCTAAAGGCACAGGTCAGTGGTGCCAACTACGACTTGCCGGTGTAGGATGTCCACAATATCTATTTCCAGTTTCTTTATACATGTTTTACCAGCTCCGATTTGTACGTATCCGTACTTTTCTGTCCGTACCGACCGATAACCTGTTTGTTTATATTAGCACCCTTACAGATTAGACCGCTTCCCTCGTACATCATAAACCAGACAGATATTAGTATAAGTAAAACGATATTTACCCACAAAAAATATGAATAACGTAAATATTTCACTGCCCACACAGTCATTAATCCTAAATGTGAGTATTTTTGTACATTTAACATTCGGTTACCGCGTGTTACCACATAGATGTGCGAGAGCAAAAATATCAGCGAAAAACATAGGAAGAAAACTGTGCAGGAAACTGCAGATTTTTTGACAGGTAGAAAGATTATACTCTTGAAATATATCATCATCAATCGTAGCTAGATGGTAACAGCAGCGCTTGCCAAGGTTTTGTTCCTACGTGTCTTGGTAAGCACGTAAATTCGTTAGTCCCGGCTGTCATTTGTAGATCTTTGACAGTCGTTACTCTTAGTCAAGAGCTCGAAAGTCTGACAACCAGTCTTACCACAGACTTCAACGTTAGTTATGAAAAGGCTAGGCAGATAATGATGAAAGGTGACCAACAAGAATACGACGCTTGCAACTTCAGAGGAACCGTCTGCGTGCCGATCCAGCAACTTTTATACGCTCTTTTTGAGGGCGTCAAGAAAGAAGGAAAGGAAACACTTTTATTTGAATGCTTACGCCTTTTTTTATAAGGTAAAATCATCAAATCAGTCCTCCCACACAGGGCAGGATGGTAGGAACTGACAGATTTGTACTGGCAAAAATCCACGGTGTCTTTCTTATGCCTTGAGGAAAGGTTACTAGTCCTCATTCATGATCTATTAAATTAGACAATATAAGCCAAGGCCACAGGAAAAGCAAGACACATCTAATACACAAGACATCTTGCCGTACAAAAACGACAATCTCAAACAACGGCTTAACAGACAATAAAGCATAATTTTGCATTCAAACACATTGAAGTTTACGATGTAATAAACTTCCCGCCACTCGGCCATCTTGTATTTTTTTCAACGTCAGTTGTAAATATGGCGCCCGGCTCTATGCCAAGCTGTTACATAATGAGATGTATTTAAAAGAGCCGGTAAATGATGGCATCGTTCGGAAGCACTTTAAGCATTCACGTATTTGTTCACTTTGATGGATTAGGTAATATGTGAATTTGAAAATAATCTTGAACACAATTTTCTGAAGGTTTGTTCGTGGGCAGCTGCAGACAGCAACAGCTGACGACGCGACATTGCGACAGTGAGGACTCGTTGCTACGTCAACTCGCTGCATGCATGCCATGATTTTGGAACCTCTGCAATACCTACTGCAAACAGCTCCCGCGACAGGCGTTAGCGCTCGCGTCGAATTCCATGTAATACTGAACGTTCCATGAGATGTTTTTTAGAAAGATCGTTGTGCTTCCGCTCAGCGTTTGTGGCACTAATCTGATCTTCGATCCAACGACACGTCTTCTGTGACCGTTTGACGTGTACTAGCATACCTTGGCTACATAACAATTTCAAAAGAGAAGTCTTGTATCGTATTTTTTGAGATTGAGATTCGTGATTTTTCAATAATGAAGTTTTAGTTTTTGAACAATTTTTTGTTTGGATTCTGTACCAAAAGGATTCTTAGGAAAATTCTGTGCCCTGAAATAATAAGCTTCGCTGTATGTTCGTCTATTAGATACATCTGTCACAGGCATATGACTATTTTGAACATAGCAGACATTGAGAGTTTGTATCATTAGTACCTACCATTTTTTTAATATATTCTAGTCTTGTAAAGAAATTTCAACCTTGCCATATCCTAGCAGTTCAACTACCTAGCCATTTCTCATTTACAATTTGGCGAATAACTGTACTTAAAGCGGGATCGCACATTTGAATCGTATTGAAATTCTGTACAGCACAAAACTACGCAATGCCAACTAAAAGTACGTGCATACTTGTAGTTCTAACTTTAAACGTAGATGACTTCCTGACCATGATTTTGATCTAAACTTAAAAACCCTTTTTGACAGCTACATTTTCCAAAATTGCGAAATTTCCCCAAGGCATAAACATTCTTTGGAGGTTTTAATCACTGGGATATTCTTATAACATTGCCTTATTTATCTTCAAGTTGTCATAACTTTTGAACCGTAATACAAAGCATCGTTAAGGTAAATATGATCGGAAATAACCTCTCCGGATGTCAGTATTCGATTTGATCCATAATTCCAATGACAGCCTGTATACATAGTAACCAATTTGGTATATTTTTAATTCTGACGTAGGACCGTTGGGAACCCCAATTAGGCGAAGCAGCGAGCATAAATTATTACCTATAAGCTTAATGGGACTTACAAGAATATCGCTACTAGAACGAGGAAAAAGTTAAAACTGAACCATGATTAATTCATTAGTAATAAATTGCCTAAACAAAATTGTGGTCGCATTTATCCCTAAATGCCTTCGGATCCAACAGCCCCAAAGCAAAAAAAAAAAAAAATTCCAATTAAACTGATTTTATCAGAATGTTACAAACACCCAGACCTAGAACAACTACTTGATGATCATAAATTGTAGTCTGTTATAATGAGGACAGCGAAGGAGTGGAACTCTCTGCCTGCGTCTGTTTCCGAACACATACAACCCTAATCTCTTCAAAGTTATAGTGAACAGGCTTCTTCTGGGTAAGCTCGCTCCGTCGTCAACCTTGTCTTAGTCACTCCTGACCTAGACTAAGGTCAAGAGCAAACCCATTGTACATTAAAAAAAATACAAATATTTTTTGCGTACTGGAATTGAGTCCGCGACATGGGTGTCACTGACTTGATTATCCATTTATTTATTTTTTATTTTATTTATTTATTTATTTGCTTCAGGCTTCAAGGCCCATATAAAATACTATAATACAATAATACATTATGAAACTTAACTAATATTAAAATAATACAATACATAAATAATACTATATAACACTAATTCACACGAACAGTCGGCGTCGTGTGTCGCGCGGTGTCAGGTATCCGGCCTCGGAATCGCCGGAACACTACACCTCTCGGCCAAAATTCCTCCTTCGTGAAAGTCGACAGATGTTCAGTCGGCACCCTCACCACAAAAGAATTGAAGTTCACGTTGTGACGAGACTGCAACTGCTCGACCCTCAGGGTAAGCTTGGACTTGATGCGGACATACTCTACAATCATCTCGACCTTTGTAGTGTAGTGCAGCCGGGACACGTACAGCAGCGTCACTGGTACTGCAGGACGCAACAGATGATTCGGTCCGGTCGGTGCGGTACCGCACTGGTTCCGACAAGTGGGCTTTTTCCTCTTCTTCTTCTCAACTTTGATAAAACCATCCTTGTCACACTGGTCTTTCACAGGACCCTGCTGAGGCAGATCCCTATGGATAGGTACCTGCTTATCCCCTTGCTGCTTAGATTGAGACGCAGCAGGTTTGTTAGTGGCAGTAATAGCAGCGTAAGCACGTTTCGGGGTTGACGTACTAACGCGTGTAACCTCGACCGTAGTTGAGGGACGGTCGGTGGCGGAACGTAATGCATCGTCCGCAACATTGACAGTCGGCGATGTATTTAAATTCGCCGACTCAAAACTGCTGATGGACGCATTCAGCGCCCCGCGGCGCGTGTTCACATTAGAGGGGTCAGGTGACGTACTTACAGAACCAGCGTTGCGTAACAACACTACCTCGGCACGTAGTTCACCTATGGTGTGATCCGACACCTCTAATTTGGACTGACTGATCTGACAGCCTACGACAACGTTACGTTATGCAATGAAGCATAGGCATGTAAATAAACTATGTACGTCACACTATTTCACCACAATTAAGTATTACTCATTGAAGTTAATTCTATTATTGTCGTGGGAGTAATCTGTTTTTCCTTTTAAATGGCGGTATAGTTACAAAAAATGTGTTGGTTAGTAATGACACTACCTACTGGTTTAATTTAACGCTGATTAACTTGTTTTGCTGTGCTTAAATACTGAATTAATAGTGGATTAAAATCATAATTATTGCGTGTACATTATATTTATAACAGCATCTATAAACTTTGGAGCAAAATGTGGCGTTCTGTGGTTTCTGAAATCATTTCTATTTCTTTCATACCTTAGTTATATGAACTCTTTATAGACCCACGGAGTCTGTATTCATGGCAATTTCATGGCAATAGGATAATCATAACTAGCGAAAATGTGAGTGATTCGGATCATCATCATCATCATCAGCCGGAAGACGTCCACTACTGAACATTGGCCTTCCCCTTAGACCGCCACGCCGAACGATAATTCGCCACTTGCATCCATCGGTTGCCCGCGACCCTCACGATGTCGTCGGTCCACCTAGTGGGAGGCCTGCCTACGCTGCGTCTTCCGGTCCGTGGTCGCCACTCGAGAACTTTTCTTCCCCATCGGTTGTCAGTTCTACGAGCGATGTGGCCTGCCTATTGCCACTTCAACTTGCAAATTTTATGAGCTATATCGGTGACTCTGGTTCTTCGCCGAATATCTATGTTCCGGATTTTATCCCGGTGATTCGGATATAACCTAACCCTTCGGGGATTACCGGCTTGATGTTATGTTAGTCAATAACTCAATAGGTATCTTTCCTACATACACTTGCAAGAGTTCCAGTACCTATACCATGAGTTGCCTGATCGAGTATCGTAATGACAACTCATGGTAGAGGCTCAGTTCCTTTTGGGTGAGCTCGCTCTATCTTTGCTTCTGGATCTCTGGTCAGTCTGGATTACATTGAGGCCAAGTTCATAAGTATTTTAAATGATTGAAAAAAGGCATTCTCTTCCGGTCGTCCTGAGAGAGTGTTTCGCCTCAGAAGAGATTTAAAGACCTATAAGCCTCATCCAGGAATTTATAATGAACACATGACAGCTTTTCTAAACTACTTAATATTATAAAGCTGAAGTCTACAGAACTACTAGTTCTAATTGAAAAAAATCTTCTCAGGTTGGATCCAATCGAGGAAGGCTTTATTTAGGAAGTAACATCACGTTACGACCAAAAGGATAGGAGCGACCGCTGAAATCACGTAGAACAGCTACTTTCCTCCATAAAAGTCGATTCAGAGAACTGTACAGTGTAAAGATATCGGTGCTAAAACACTTTTGAATGGACACCTTAGAAATTGGAAACATTTTACGTGCTTTGCAAGACAATGGGCCGTTTCATGACATAAAAGATTTCCCCGTAAGGTTAGCGAGACTGCCTGTCTACCAGTGCACCGGACGCATTACTTACGTATTGTGGTATTCACTAGAATTTCCTGGGCTTTAAGCTTAGAGTAAAATCATAAAATACCAACAGAATTGAGACACTCATCCTTTTTGAAGTCGGTCTACATATTGATCAGAAAATCTTCGAAAGGATCGACTATAGATCGAGGGATAACAATATACTCATCAAATTTCCTTTTATCGTTTTTGAAATCAGTAGTGATCGTCATTAATCATATACGCCTCCCGAATTGCTCCCAGTGCTGGGTATTCCTAAGCCTTTCTTTAGTTGTGCCAATGTCTATACGCCTGTGCCAGGTTCATCCGTATTCTACCAGTGATAGCAACAATGTCGTCTGCGCATGTCGGTGACGAACGACCAACAATAATTTCTCCATTTCTTGGACACCTCTCGGCCACAGGCTATACTCTATTTGAGGATCTACTACACCGCGGGACTGTCTACACAGGTAACCGTGACCCTTCAACGTTAAAGGCCATTGAAGAAACACCGTAGATTTTAATCAGTACGAGTCTGACAGTCCTTCCGCAACATCCAGGGCGGCAGGATTAAAAAAAAATGGGATCTAATTCATGGTACTTCGAAGTCGATAGCATATTACTAATCAGGAAGATGTACAACTACTAAAACCACATTGCCATCATCTTTGCAGTAACACTTTAAAGACTTCCTCATACATTATAAGCGGTAGTCATAAAACATGACATATTTGTCGGAGATCGTTGAGCAAACTGACACAGGCGATATGGCAACGTTATCACGCGTTTGTTTTGGTGACTCATGAGTTTGTCACTAAGTTGAGTGAGATATTATCTTTTGTAGTAACATCGTGTCGCACTGCAGGGCAAAGGCCTCAAGTGGAGGAACGTGTATTGATTTCTGGGTATCATCATCTGCCTAGCCTTTTCTCAGTAATGCAGGATGGCATGTCTTTAATCAACATCTGGTGGCCTAAGCGTGAGTAAATTCAGTGGAGCGAGGTGGCGCTAGACGATTTGTATAGCTGTCTCCTTCCCACACTGGCAATACTCCTGCTTTAAGATGACATAGTAACCCTCCAGTCGAGCCTCCTCAATAGCTTTTTTTTTTTTTTTTTTTTACGTGGCAAAATCATCAAATGAGTCCTCCGACCCCGGGCAGGGCGGGAGGGACTGTCAGACTTGTGCTGACTAAAATCCACGGTGTCCTTCGTTAGCCCTTTGTGTGCCGGAGTCGCGGTATACGTATGTCCCGCAACCCCGGCAGGACTGTGGCCCTCTATAGGGGGGCCCTGTCATCATGCTGACGCTCCTTAAGGCGCGCGTGGGACACAACGCGCCGTCGACCCGGGCATGGTCCATGGTCGGACAGCGAGTTGCCCTTTACTCGCCGCCCGCATGCCCGCGCCTACGGTGGCCGGAGATCGTCCCGCGACATCCGTCGCCGTGGGCGTCTACCACTGCGTCTCGGGCGGAGGGAGGACGGTATCCTCTCCCTCAAGCGGCCCGCCTCCTCCTTCGCGAGCATGACTGCTTCGCAGGAGGCGACCGCCTCCCACTCCGTCTCGCCCCGCAGCATGGCCGCAACCAATGCCGGGCGCGAGAGGTCTCCGCCTATCGCCGCAGTGAGGACACGGCGGTGCTCCGCCCAAGCTGGGCAGTCCTGCACCGTATGCTCCACCGTGTCCTCCGGGCGATCCTCGCAGTGGTGACACCCGGGCGTTTCCTCCTTTTTTATCATGCACAGGTACCTCCCGAAGCTGCCATGTCCGGTGAGGACCTGTGTCATGCGGTAGGTGAGGACGCCGTGGGACCTATCCAGCCACTCCTCAAAGAGGGGTCTTACAGCCGCGATTGCGGCTAGCCCGCTCCTCAATAGCTCATGCTATGTATCCAAAGAAACGGGGGTTTAACGACGAAAGAAGAGACAAATACAGAATGTAAAACGATTTCTATCGTCTTAGGCTCGGCTATTTGTCAGTAGTAGTCTACAGGTTGTATAACATATTCGGGCAAAGGTGAAATGATTTCTATAAAGGTAACTTTGTCTGTTCTTAGTAGAGATAGAATGGGTGATACTATTACTTTTTGTTTTTGGCTTCTGACTACCCGTACTTATCGACTGTCCAAGATGAAGACGGAAGGACGTCTGGTCCCGGTATGTAATGGATGGTCTTCCACCTAAAATTGGCAAGCACCTTTCAACCTTGAAGATCATCCAATGCAATTGCAGTGTTACCAAGACTTGGGTGATATCTTTTGCATAGAATATACATCTTTCCGTGTGTAGGTTTGCGTTTAAAACTCCTAAATCTATTTGAATTCATAGTTATGTCTAGGTTTCAGTAAATATTAGTACAAGCTGACGAAACCGGCTCCACCACAGTCATAACATATTTTGAAGACTAAATCATCAACATACAGAATTCACTGTGTCACTGGTATTTTTATTTGAAATGCAATATCACTCCGCTCTTTTTGTACTGACGGTATGTTCTTCCAGTGACACGAGAATATCTTAAAGAGGTTCCTGTGCTCTTAGAACGTAAAGGGTAATTGAAGAAACAAGGAAGGTTTTAGTCTGAGGGTTACTTCTGGTATACCCATGGAGAGCAGTCATTTACCTCATAATCAGCCTGTAAGTGTTCCCACTGCTGGAACACAGGCCTCTCTGTGAGAGGGAGTGGGCCATAATGCACCACGTGGACCTAATGCAGACTGTTGGACATGTCTTCAAATTTTTGATTGTAGGACATACACACCGGTTTCCTCACTATGTTTTTCTTCACCGTTTTAAGACTGGACATGAAATAGGTAAATAACACAAAGTAATGCGCATGGTTGGGTTTCGAAACCACGACCTACAACTCGTAAGTCGGGTCGATACCACTGGGCCACCACTGCTCATTTACCTAGTAAGTCAGTAAAATAAAAGCGCTGGCTGAAGATGAGATGCGACGCGATGTATCGGCCAAAACTATAGCCAACATAATTGTGGGCACTGCTTAGTATCTTATGCAAGAGATTCTTGTTCAAAACATTACCAAGTCTGTTAAGAAACAAATAAAAAACTATCCAACTCTTCCAATTGAGATGATTAAAAATCCCCCACGCTTTAATTGAGGACAATGTACCTGGTAGTATTGACGAAAACAGTGACGTCATCGGCTGAATATTTTGGCAAAGACTGAAGCCAGACATTGTAGATTCATCTAGCGTAGAAGAATTGTTTTGGTTTAAGTAAAAGACATTTGTTTTACAACATGGTGCTAGGCAGCTTTGCCAAGAAATCAACGGCCCATCAGCGGTAATTGAATGACTTTTGATATTTAAGATCTTATCTGTTGCTTCAATGGAAGTTACTTCTTGAAATGTAACTAAAGTGTGTGAACGGAAGTAGAACAGGATTGCTCAAATCAAATAGCGCGTGTGCTGGTAGTTTGTCGTCAGATGTTAGCAACTCTTGCCGAAGCATGTCTGTAGTCTATTGCCGCAAAGTTAGTTAAAGTAGAAGTTGGAGTCAAACCATATCTTAAAGCTGAAGAGTTTTTTTGGTTGAACAGGAACTTCCTAATGGTTTAATATTGGATAGACGTTGAAGGAATGCGGAGAGGTGGGCAAAGATCGTCACTCACTGGACGCCTGAGGGAGGACATCTCCGTCGAGGTCGACCGCGGCTGAGGTGGTGCGACGATCTGATCATGTGCACGGGGCAGATATGGCCAGAAATTGCCCAAGATAGAGAAGAAGGAAAAAGGCCTTTGCCCAGGAGTGGGATACCTAGGCTACTAAAAAAAAATTGGATAGCCTATCGTGGTAAGCAGGAAGCTATGTAACGTCTCGCGACGATAAAACCGCGGAAACCGGCTATCCATGATAAAGTATGTCATATAAACAATGTGGTAGACTTGGACTTGCCTTACATAATGTCATTGTTTAAATGTATACCCTCGTAATATTAACAGTTGATGTAGAGATTACATTTTTTATCGCAATGATTGACTTATCATATACGAGTACAATCTGATTACTTACACCATCCATCATTCTGATACAGATCGTTACGTAAGTGATAAACAAACATAAATGTTTTAGATTTTATCATCTTAATTATGACTTATTTTTCAAACTATCAAATCGATATCAAGTTATCACGATTAATTTTGTTGCAGGATCTGAAACAGTTGATTTCATTTTCCGGGACAGTCAAGTTTCATTTTCTCGGCGCCATTCTGGTTGTCACAACTGTTGATTCTAACTTTCAGAAGTTGCAGTGGTTTGGGAATAACGTGACGGGGTTTATCCCAAAAAGAAAAATGAGTTGCTAGACTACGTTTATCTCTTATAGGCGGACCACACTAACGGTATTTCCCGTTGATTTTGGCGTTTATAGTATAAAATGTTCGCATAGCTGTAATCAACGGCATTTACCATTATTGTGGCTCTGGTGTTATAGATGTCCATTTCCACTATAGGTACAGCCAGCTTATTATATCCTGCGAATATTTCTACACATGGATTCTCAGAACTCTCCCTATACAGCCACTGGATCATTAAATCATTTACCAGAAACAGATACATGACTAATCTACAGGCTGTTTTTTTGCATTTACGTCAAACTTCAGGTGGTTGTCACAAAAGTCATAAATAATCAATTGAAAGAACAGTACCGGGCAAAACTAATAAGGGCTGCTTTTTTTTTGTTGTTGAAATTTTACCGTATTTCAGAATTAAACCCTTAATTCAATACAAATGAAAGAGAATCACCCGACCGCAGTTTACGCGCGTACGCACACATCGATGATTAGATGTGCGTGAATTCAATGACGCGCGAGTACCTATCGTGCGCCGAGAAGTGACCTTGGCGACCCTTAGCAATAATTTTACGTAATTTTATTTCGAAAATCACCCACATTATTGTCATTTCGTTTGATATTAACTTATTCGAAGCATCAGCATAATACGAAATCTTAATAATGACAGTAATACTAGACCGCCATAAAAAGTTCACTGACCTGCTATCAGATGAATAATAAAATTTAAGTTTTGCTTGATTGCTATCGTTCACCCTAAACTTTTCGTAGTGATTTTGTTTTTATTTGTGGATAAAATTGGTTGATTTGAAGTTTTCCTCGGGCTTAGACCGTCAATAATACCTACCCCGATCTCCGTAGTATAAAAAATGTTTTTTAAAGATTTGCTAGTTAAATGTAAGTAAGTGGTGATACTTTCGACTTTTAGGTATTATTGGCGTACCTAGTTGAAAATTTGAAATCAACTTATTTACACAAATAAAAGCGATTAGTTAACAACGTATTTACAAAATGTACAAATAAATTACCTACCTACTTAGGTTACCCGGAGGTACTTATTGTTAAATGTTGCCACCATCACACTCTTGGCACAATTTTCCTTCAGCTTACGTAAAACTAACACATTCGTTTTTAGTGTCGAAAGCACTAATGATCCTGGCACGTGATTCTGTTACACTTGTCACACCACAGCAATGATATTATAAAGTCATAGATATGTTATACTCGTACAAAACAACGGAAAAAACTGTTCCGCGCCGAGCGGCAGCACAGATGCACACTTTTTTATTCACACATTACATTTCACTACAAGTAAAAAGGATAGCTTGATACAACGCAATAAGAAAAAAAGTGACAGCAGCCCCCGCACGTCAGCGTCTCCTCTCACTCGCACCCGTGCTCGCACTCTTTCTTTTACGACGCCATATTATAGAAACGTAATGTTTTATTTGTGAAAATATTAAAGATAAATAGTATATTTACGAATGTTATATGATTCCTTGACTCTTAGAAGTCTTGCATGTTTAATTTGTACAATATCTCATCACACACGACGGCATTTTCGGTAGTTTTGAGTCACTTTTACTTTTGATTCAGTCTGTGGTACGTGAAGTGCCGCTGGCAACGTCGCACTGAGATCAAGATGTGTGAATCAGCCTCATTTGAGCGCATACGTTATTGAGCGCGTATGACGTATCTACACCTTTTTTACTTATAATATCATTGCACCACAGGGTCTCGGCGACCCGATCCAATGTTCACCAAACTTTTCGACCATAGTGAACGGGAACTGTCTCCACTGATGGCATACAGGCGAACCATCTTCTCCAACTCGACATTAGAGTAATTGTCCGTCGTCTTGTACTTTGTATCGAATGCCGTCTCAACAATGCACCTACCTAGAAGCGGAATTTGCAAAACGCATGCACTGCTGTGACATCAAACACATGACTGTCGGTTCGGGTGCCGACCGCCTGCGAACCACGGCGCGGGGCGCGGGGCGCGGGGTGACGGGCGCGGGGCGCGTGGGCGCGGTGCAGCGCCCTTGCTTTGGATTGGTTGCGGTGCGATGATTGCCTACGAATTTGTTGAATGACCGTTGCGTATGCGTTGTGTACATGAATGTTTGCGTTTGTTTGTGTGTGAAAGCGCGATAGGGCTAGTATCAGACGCGCCGCTTTTAAATACGGCTGGTTCACACTTACGGATTTCAGTAAAAAGGAAAAATAAAAGAAAAAAATACCTACCTATTTTATTGCTGTTTTGGGTCGAGAATCATTAGTATAATGACGTCCTTGAATTTGTCTAGGATGCGGATCAACACCCTGTATTAACTTGATAGCTCATTCTTCTCACAATGTGTTGAAAATTGGAAACTGCGCTGAGTCATACTTATCTTCTCGTCATGCTATTATATTAGTCGTTCGTTTATGTAATCATATTATTTGGTTCTAAAAATCAGCATTGTACAGACGCCTCGCCTCGCATCAAGCTACCACAGAAAGTTCATGTTCGATTGGTAAAATTTGTCAGATTCGGGTAGGTTGACCAGCTGGCGTCTGTACCCTTCTACGGGAAAAGAGCCTAAGAGATTTTTGCCACTGGCACAATCTATGGCAACGCTTAGCTTCTGGTCAAGGTAAAATTCAAAGAGATGACAGCCTATCCTACTGAAGGTTAAAAATCTTTCACCATAGCAGTTTGACAAACATCTTCATAATGAGCATGGCAAGAGTGGATCTAACTACCTGCGTCTGTGTTCCCGAATGCATTTAAACCGAATTTCTTCAAAGTTGGAGTGAACAGGTTTCTTCTGGGTTAGCTCGCATCGTAGCATCTTAGCATCGTAGACTTTGTCTGTGTCACCTGTGAGGCTGTGACCTAGACTAGAGTCAAGAACAAAATCATCTAAAAAACAGATGAATGTTTGTCAATACTTTTACTCAATACGTACGAGGAATGTAACACTATCAAGTCAAGATTTCCTAACGACGCTTCCATTATAGTCATAGATTACTCAGAAAGTGCAATAGCCTTTATAAGTCACATGCAATGTCATGATTCATCTACTATGTATGGTAGTCAGCTGATCAAATAAACACCATTCTTCGAGTCCGCCACATCATCACCTTATGTAATTTTATCGGTTTATTGAAGTGAAAACTTCTTTAGCGGCGTTGTACACTTTTTCTGTAATGGGTAAAAAATTTAAAACTCGCGTCAGGGTCACGTGACCCTGATCGAAAATGAGTAAGACGTCATTCAAATTAGTTAATTTCATATCTGTACTACTCCAGTTTTAAAATAAAACATAGTAACAAAAAAGTTTTCACTTCTACCGGCACTCCTGGAGTGCAACCTTTTTTTTTTTTTGCTGGTATGTAAGCGTTTTGTAATACCAAGACCAGCGGTGTTATTCTCTATAAATAAACCCTTTTGTGCAGCGCTGTTCCAGTGCCGAAACTAGTTGGTATTTACTAAGATACTGAACAGCGACTTTTGCCATACTATCTCTCTATTTCAATGATATCGTTTTGGCGTAAAACCCAGTCTTTTAAAGAATAGCATGGTTGAATTGGAAAGCATGGATGCTAGAGTAATCATTATACTGCTGCAGATGTTTGTGGTCGGCGCAGCGTATCTTCTTCTTCCAAAAGAAACTGCGACACGACTGACGCAAGTTGCATCGCCTCGAGTCGTGAACGGGCCATCAAAAAGTAACGCCAAATCCACAGACGAGTCTGAAGATTCAACATCACATAATCATCGCCTGTCTAGCAGTCCACGATCACGTGATCCGGCAAATAAACCTAAATATCGGTCACCAAATATTAATAGATTAAGATATTTACCGTCAGTTGCCAAGTGGTGGTCGCTTGACGTCAAAAACGATCATTCATGATACACATAATCTTAATGTGCCAATTTTTGACGCTGTGTTACGTCAGAGTAACGTTTTTTTTTTGGTTTTCACTTTCGTGTCGATGTATTTACGTGTGTACGCTGTCGTCATCGTCATTATTGTTTCGCAAATTCGTTTCGTGGTCCGACTTTCTCCTATTAATTTTGTGGATCTATTTCGGCATGCGCCGAAACTATTCTGATAGATCGTAATAACTGGGTTGTGGAGATCAGATAGGCTGTCGCTCTATGTAAAATATTAATATTCAGTTGTATCCAGTTAAACTGGAATCGGACCCCAACACAATTGGGAAAAGGCTAGGCAGATGATGGAATTTATATGAATGATCAGCATTCATATAAATTTCATCATCTGCCTAGCCTATAAAACTTGACGATGATCAAAAAAGGGATGAATGGACAGAGATGCTATGGATGGACAAAAAAGGGATGGATAGACAAAGAAGCTATGGACGGACAAAGAAGGGATCGAAGGACTGTGTTTCGAATGATTTAGCTAGAAAAGAGGTGACAGCTGCAATGACGATTATAAGTATACTTTTCTCACTGCACTGTCGTAGCTCATGATTTGCTGGATAATGTCAGGTAGTCGATCAAGTGGTTAAAAATGGTGGTAGTTGTCTTTGCACGAGATTGTGGACCCTTCAAATTTTAGACTCGATTGGGGATTTGCGTGGCAGTTTGACCTGAATTGATGCAACTTGCGTATAAGTATGTAAGTTCTTTTGTAGGAAGTAACCTCTGGAAGAATCGTACAGATTTAAAAAAATCTTTCACCAGTAGAAAGCTACATGTATTATTCTTGAATGACATAATTATATGCCGTAATTTTTTATTTAATCCGCATGAACGACCTAGCCTGCGGAGTGCTAAAACGTTATGAACAGTTTTGTATCAACTTAAGTCAATGGTCTATAAATAATTGTCGTTTTTCCTCAAGCACTATCGAAGTTCGACTATTTGACACACAGGCATACATCAAGCAACAAAACCACTTTATCTTGGCCTCGTTTCTTATGCTCTTTCAGCACAATGAACAGTCACTTTATACTGGTCTTTCAAAGTATTGTCTCATCTAACACGCGAGGAATTTTGGACAGCTATGCCAGTGGAATTTTGATGACTACTTTTGGTAGTCTAATACAATAGGTTCTTTTATGAATAATAATTATTTATATTTGACGAAAATTACAAATGCTGGGCGGTATGACGGTCATAGTGATACCTATTTGTATTTGCTAAGTGATTTTGCTTGAAGAGCCGGTAATTAAATATGTTTAATGAAAACAAACTTGGTTAATGTGAATTTGACGGCTCTATAACGACCTTGGCAATGTAGTCTAATGACTAGTCATAGTCAAACGATAGAGACGTTTCTTTTTATTCGTGGGAATAAAAAAACGTTTCTCATGGTTTCTCATTAAGTCTTAATATTTGTCTAAAAAGAAGCCATGTCATAATTTTACGACATTTTATTAGATATTTACGGTATCATCGGTACCTCGACACGTAGAAAACATTTTGACATACTTTTTAAGTCATGAAATTGCTTTGCAAACCGTACACATCACGAGTCAGCCAAACGCATTAGACACGCTTCAATGTGCTAATAATCCTGCATTTGGCTAAACCAGACCCCCCAAGGTTACACGAGCTCTGCAAGCCTGCAGCCATCCATAATCGCCATAAAACCTGTTTTATTGTAAACTCTTCACAATGTTTACCTTACGTCTGTCCTCTTCAAAAGCTTAGAACGTTATGAGAACATTGACTGTTGATCATTTAAATTTGGAACCTGCTTTTCGCTGCGCCCGCCGGCACGGTATATGCGAGTGGTTGTTGTTGGTGAATGGATAATAGACTTTGATATGTAGAAATAAAGTTTAAATTCTTTTGAGTGTGAGTTCTGTTTCTTTTTTATTTTAAACCGTTGTTTACCAAGAGGTCGTGTTTATAATTACTTAGTTTTGAATTAGATGTTTCAGGACACACGCTATTATAATGCGAGGGTCAACCGATTTAATTAATTGCCTAATTATTTTCTATATTATGGTGGAGTTACGCTAGTGGTTTTTACGGCCATGTGCCATGGTCCTAGGCAAAATTAAACATCGGAATGGGTGCCAAAGAAGAAAACTCGACGCCATGGCAGGCTTAACGTCCTCGGGACTGTGTCATCAGGTAACCGTGGCCCTGGTACGTAAAGAAGGGCTATTGAAGGAACGCCATGGATTTAAGTCAGTGTATGTCTGACAGTCCCTCCTGTCCCGACCTGAGTAGGGGACTCATTTGATTTCTCAAGCGAAGATGGTGAGACGAGTTGAAGACTTCATGAAGGACTGGAAGAGGACGGAATGGAGGGACGCCTTAGCCCAGCAGTAGGATAATAAATGGGGTAATAAAAAATGAATATGAAACAGACTTAGATATAAAGGCCTTTAACGACAGAGCGCGATTCGTTCCGGCGATACGCTGAACCCATGCGATCTCACCATCTCTGTAAGCTATGGATAAGATATCCATACGTGCTTTCTCACTGCCGGCGGCATATAGCAACGCGTTCAGCCTTTACAGAGATCGCATGCGATCAGATCGCATCGCTAGATCGTGTCGCAGGGACGGACTTATACAGAAACATCAAAAACACGAAATCCTCCTACTTTTTGACGTCAGCCATAATGATTGTGGATTTACGGATGGCCAAAAGTACCTACTCAAATGTCCACTGATAATAATAATGGTTGATACGCCGACTCAAACACGATAATACTTTAATCACTCGTTTGTGATCGTGACACTGGCTTATTTACCGAAAATAAGTTAGATAATTTTTATTTAGAAGTTTGATCTTAAAAATCTAATTTTTGTGGGTAAATAAATAATTACAGCCGCGTTTGCCGAGGTTGGTCTGTGGATGGATGACCATCTGTCATAGCGAGTTTCCTTCGTGGCTCGGAAAGCACGTAAAGCCGTTGGTCCCGGCTGTCATTTGTAGATCGTTGACAGTCGTTACTATTAGTCAGAAGCTCTAAAAGTCTGACAACCAGTCTTACCATGGGGTATCGTATTACCCAGTTACTGGGTTGTGGAGGATCCGATAGGCAGTCGCTCCATGTAAATTACTGATATATCCAGCTGCATCTGGTTCGACTGGAAGCCGAACCCAAATAGAGATCTACGATTTGGAATGGGCAACTGCAGTACTTTAACGCCGGCTCCACACGTTGGCCGTGTTTGCCGAACAGAAGGAGACGGCGCTATACCAGAAAGCAAGACGCAAATAATTCTATCTCGTTTCTTAGTATTCCCTCTGTTCGGCCAACACGGCCAACGTGTGGAGCCGGCGTAACAGTAAAACCCCTTCTACACGGTCAGACCTGACCGCCTGACAGAGGTGAACTTGGACTGGAACTGTCACCATAATAATATTTTGGTACTATTTTTTGTCTTTTGCCAATTGAAGACTGACTGTAACTGGTGTAGGTACATGAAATATATGATTTTATTATGATTTTACTACCTTCATTTAGTTCATAATATGATATTTCCTCTCCCTTTTTTAGTCTGCGTTAACTGATTCATGCCTAGATAGGGATATAAGGTATCAATATGCGAAATCTACTTATTATAGTATAGGTACATCGTACTAAGGCATCTCGGGGCCCCCTTTCGACATGTTGAACGTTGAACCGTACTACCAATTGACAAATTGAACTGCAAATTGAATTGTTGCTCGCGACTTCACGAGAATTCTTACTAGACAAATATTTTAGTAGAAAATGAAGTGAATGTTAGTGAATAGTTGTTAGGGAATGTAACAAAGAATTTCATACGTAAAAATGGCTAAGATAGAAATAGTACCTATTGCCAAAGCTATCCTAGAGTCGAAGCCAGGACGGGTAATAAAACATTTTCTTGCAGTTTCTCAAATTTATTGGCCATCGGCTCTCTAACATTATATTAAAACCCGTGCAACTAACATTTCATATTCCCTGCAATTCCTCGTAAACCATATCCATGGACAAATGGTTTCATTTTTTGTTCACAAGTTATCCATTATATTGCTTTCTCTGACTTAGTGTTATGATTTTGATAATTCCGGGACACAATAATGGTCTCATTTCGGGATAATCAAGGCGTGTCCCGGCAACCTTGGGAAGATACCTCAATCATCAATAAATTGCAAATATATTGCCTATTTTCAAGCGAAAATGTTTTTCCACTACTTAGATAAATATTTCAGCACTGTACCCATACCATGAGTTGTCATTACGATACTGGATCATCGATATCGACCGCGTTTGGCGCTCTCATTGGCCCGCTCCAAGGTTGTATGAACTCTCAACCAATGTCGAGTATCGTAATGACAACTCATGGTATGGGTACAGAACATAAAATATAATAATTTAAATTTACCACTGTTACCAGTAAGCGTTACATTGTCCATAGAAATACATAAAGATATGTTTTGAAGAACAAAAAGTCATTTGTCAAATAGCGTTGTCCCGGTTTCGGCCTTAGTTATTGAAGGCCGAATTTTGTGGGATTTAGTAATTGGTATTGGAGATGATGTCATTCCGCATTGTGTATGATTCAGTGTGGTTCTGTTACTAACTCGTGGTTATTTGTTAATTGCGAACTAATTCTCGATAATTATAGCTTGTACAAGAGACTTATCATTGGGCTATGGTCGCTGGACTTATCCGGTCGCGGGACTTTTCGTTACCGTAACCCCGGAACATAAAGGGCTATTGAAGGACACCGTGGATTTTAGTCAGTACGAGTCTGACAGTGAGGGGGTGGGAGGACTCATTCGGTGATTTTATCACGCTAAAAAAAACATGGGCCTATAATAAGGGTGAAGCTGCTTTTTTAACACTAACACAATAATCATACAAAAAAATACATTTAAACAATATTAATTACAAAATGTAATTCAAGTGACAGACAGTTACCATATTGAGGTCATGCGAAATGAATAACAAAGTAATAGCGCAACAACACTATTATTCGTTATTTCTTTCTTTCTTTCAAATAATTCTTCATCAATCCATAATTCACATCCTTATAAACTAATTAGTAAGTCGTCACGTATTGTATTCTATCGTCCTACATAAATTGATGACTAAAATTAATTAATCAACCGTCTTATCTATGACAACACAAATAGATGACCTAATGTCGGGCGGGTCAGTGGAATAATCATTAGCCAAAACTTGGCCGATAAGCTGAGCCAGTTTCGGCCTTGCACGGAAGCCGAAAATTGCGGTTTCGGCTAAAACTGACACTAATCTGTCAAGCCCTAGTGTTCATGATTAGTGGTATTACGTAAAACTGTTGGCGATAACCGGAACATTGTATGATAATTACGGTTTTGTGTTGTTACAAATAATATTTACTTAATTGAGTGTTTAGTCAGTCGATTGTTGTAAACTACATATTTAATTTATTACATGATTTTTTTGTGCAATCATGCTGATCTATGCAGTTATATCAGCATCGTGATCCCTCTGCTGGGACACAGGCTTCTTCTCTGTGAGATCAGTGATCCTTAATCCACCAAGCAAGCCCACTTCGGGTTGATAGATGTTATGTCTTCGAATTTTTGATTCTCGAGTTTCCGCACGATGTTTTCCTTCACCGTTTTGAGAGCAGTGGTAATGAAATAAATTACACAAAGTCTATAGCCACTGGTCACCACTGCTCTCCTCAAACTAATAAACAAGTCAGAAGTACGCACGTGTAAACAAAATTTTAAGTTTCATGGCAACAACAACGGTCAATTTTAGGGTGTTGAACCTTACGACTGGTTGCTCGGTTGCGTAATCAGAGCACTGGACCGTTGCACGAATTTAACATTGTATAATGAATGAGGCTTGAGATGGCATTCACACAATTGTTGTAGGTTTAATTTAAATATGATAAGTCAGTCAGTTGTAAACGCACCCACGCGGGGTTCGCAGGGCACGATATTAATCATTTGTGGAGTCAATTTCCGATTAGCATCACCCAGTAGTTGGAATACTCGTATAGTCGTATTACAGACGCATGCCGTGCTTATGCTAACAATTTTCCTCCCCTTTTTTAAAACGTTTTCGACCGTAGACTTATAAATTATAGTATTACCAGATATTCACGACGCTTTACCGCTTCATTTCAATTGTCATTTGACACTTGCTCGATGTAGAAAATTCCGCACCGTGAACTGCTGAGCACTCCGGCGCAATCAGATACTTTCCAAGAATTCAACCAAGCCTTCCTGTTTGTGTTACTCATGTTTTTTAAACAGATTGGGTGCCACTAGGGACTTTTTTTACCTTTGTGCAATCTTTATGACGATCATTGTCACGTCATGTTTGATATTTTGGTTTATGATTGTAATTTTCTTTCTCTGGTCTAAGGTAACTACAATTACGTAATTATCATTTATCAATAAGTCATTAGGTTTTATACAAAAACTAGCTATTCCCTGTGGCCCATCCCCGCTACTCGGCTCTTTTTGTTCGTAAAGAACCCTTCCCCGATAAGTGGACTATCAAACACAAGATTATTACAATTCCGACTAGTGGTTCCAGAGATTAGCGCGAACCAAACAAACTCTTCAGCTATAAGTATACATAGATATGCCCATGCCCACGATAAATATGTTTTTGTAGAGCTTTTGTTTTTAGGCTTCATAATTTGGTATGCTAAAGATATAGTGAATATTAATCAAGAAACAAGCAGTATCTAAAACGTTTCAGTTGATTTTTCTATACGAACCATTTGCTTTTTTGATATCTTGGTCAGTAGAACCACCCACGCATTTGTAGGTATTTATTTTGTGTGTGCGACCCAAATACTAAATGAGATAACAGTTTATTAAATAGTTACGCATTAGTTGTAATTCAGAAAACAGTTGTCACATTTTCATTAATAGGGATTACCTACATACCATGTGTTTGTACCAATCTTGCAACTATGTTGTTCAAAAACTCCCGATCAAGATGATCCAGTTCAAAAAATACTCTCCAACGAAAAATTGTAAGCGCACACGCATCATAATCATATCTCTTGGCAATAGATCAGACGGGATGCCAGACGAGACGCCGAAATAGCCACAAGGTCGAAAATTGGTGAGCCAATGTACTTTTTAGTTTCATTTAGAAGGTAAGCATTTGTGGTGTTGATTAACAAGACTTCGTGGTAAATCTAAACAGGAAAGGGTAATGATTTCTTGGTAGTTCAAATATTATGCGCCTTCTAGAGCCCTAATGAAATTTTGATAAAGTGCTTGAGGCTCGCTGAAAACTTCCTCAATACTTCTTCAATTATATCTATGCTTTTACACAGAAATGCTGACCTTTCAGAAACTGGTTTTGAACGAAGTATGTGAAGATGCCATTTATATGGGCCCAAAAAAAGTGTTTTAGGGATTCCGAAACTTTTAAAATTAATTATTTTATACTTCTTCGCTAGTTTACGTATGTTTTGGCATACAATTAATATTATGCCAGCTATGCCAGTTCTGATTTATTTACTTTTGCTTTCAAACAGGTTGCTTGCTTGTAACCACATGGAGTATGAAAATAGAAGCGCCTTCCGTACGTTCCGGATTTTCATAATTCTAATGTGGAACAGATTGTATGTTATCGTATTTTCTGGAATTAGCTGAAAATATGTCAGGCAAACAGCATGACCTAGAAACAATATATTCGAAAATTGTATAATATCCACCGATCGTGGAGTCCTGAGGAGAGGACTGCGTTCCAGCAGCGAGATGTTATGAAAGAAAAAGTAGTAAATGATACTGTGACGTCTGATAGAGGAGAATGGAAGAAAAAAATGTGTTGAGACTACCAGAAGTAAAAAAGGATAGGGGCAGGAATATGATAAATTCCATGAAATGAAAAAATATACATGACATGTCGAATTGAGAACCTCCTCACTTCCCATGAAATGCGACACCCCGTCAACATAATATTTCTCATCAATTTATCGCACTACCTACATTTTCCTATGTTATCTCCCAATTGTCTCGACCTCTGCAGTCAAAGATGGCCGATTTTATTTCTTTTTTATTACTGTCTGATCTGGAGATCTATTTGTGTCATTTATTTAATAGACTTGCCAACGAAGTAGATGTGCGTTGGTTATCAGGACATTTTCTTTGGGAAACTTTATTGATATTGTTGAATTTTCTGATTGCTTTTCGCCAAGTGTATTTTCTTCTAATCATCATCATCAGCCGGTAGACGTCCACTGCTGAACATAGGCCTCCCCCTTAGACCGCCACGTCGAACGACAATTCGCCACTTGCATCCAGTCCAGTTGCCCGCGACACTCACGATGTCGTCGGTCCACTTAGTGGGAGGTCTGCCTATGCTGCGTCTTCCAATCCGTGGTCGCCACTCGAGAACTTTTCTTCCCGATCGGTTAGATATCGGTTCTACGAGCGATGTGGCTTGCCGGCTTGTATAGATATAATTGAGTCTAGCAATAAATTCTAGACTTCAAATCACGTGATAGTAAATGCTAGTTCTTTCTGTGTCATGGTCTGCTAGCATGTGTCATAAAAAACTGTCTGGTGACGTCATCGTTTAACATTGGCTATACTGACGATTCCGCTATGACGTCATTGGTGATCGACACGTCAGCTTTAGCTATAATGGCCGTGTTTTGGCTCAAGGCGGCGCGACGTGACGATTATTGGAATTATAGATCGCCGCCATTTTTATTTGTAATTACAGCTGCACAGGCCGAATCTTCCGCGCTTGCCGAGGTTGGACTGTGGATGGGTGACCATCTGTCATAGCGAGTTTCCTCCGTGCCTCGGAAAGCACGTAAAGCCGTTGGTTCCGGCTGTCATATGTAGATCTTTAACAGTCGTTACTGTTAGTAAGAAGCTCATAAGTCTGACAACCAGTCTTACCATGGGGTATCGTATTACCCAGTTACTAGGTTGTAAAGGTCCGACAGGCAGTCGCTCCATGTAAAATACTGATATGGGCCCCAATAATGTGGTTTCTAGATGCTGTCACCGCGTATACAACGTATACTATTACTAACCAATCTAACCATTCGATAATACTGACGATTTTCGTATGACGTCACTGATCAAAGACGTAAGCGCAGACTAAAACAAATGAATGACTGTTTAGACTATTCAATAAGGAATCCAGTTTTGGGATGTTTTATTGGACTGTTGGCGCCATTTTGTTTGTGTCTGGTCTAAGAGGATTAGTATCTTTTTTGTAGTACGACTTTCTGTTAACTGTCAAAATCATTTGCCCACATAATATTTATTGAAGAGGGGTTATATTTAAGAGTTGCATTTTCTATTACTATAGCTACTTTGTCTCGGCCTCTAAACGGGCATTTTTTAGAAGTCATGTTGAATTTCAGTAGATATGATTTGCATAATGTAGACTTGATGAATGCCTCAGGCGCCACGATTGGCGTGGCTACCTGGGCTCAAATAATCGACCTAGTCCTACATAACATTTATACAATAGAAGAAGTGATGACTAACTACAATTTATTGAGCAATTTCACCTCACAAAGACAAGAATAATTATTAACATTTGATGGCCGTGTCTGCTAAACTTTTTGTATTTCTGGTTTCCTGATTTGTACAACCTTGGGGTCTTCAAGTAAAGAGTGAACAGGTTACTTCTAGGAAAACGTGCTTCACCCTACTAGGAGATAGTGGTCAAACGTGAGCCAATAAGGCATTTACTACCGTGACCTGCATGTCATATCGATTGTTCATTAAAGGAATTACATTTAGACTCTTCTGAAAGCGCCAAACTCGCATTGCCGCCGACTATTCATTACAGGAGCTGATGGACGTTTCGCAGAGCGCTAAACTCGTGGCCCAATTCTGGGCCAAGTCAAAATATATTGTCATCGACACGATAAAAAGATTGCCCATTTCTGGGATTCAATTTAGTTTGGCATCAGATTAGCTAGGAACTTTAAATGCGTTATTTAAAGAAAAAAAGGAAGCAGATGACATAAATTCGCGGCAAAACAGTACAATTTTCACATTTAACAACTCCTACAATCTCATTTTTGTATAATCTGCAAGTTAAAGGTGACCTTCGTCTCAGTTATCATGACGCAATCCATTTTAGTGTAGGATTTTGTTACCGCCGTTACCGGCGCGCCGGCGCTGAATTTGAGGTCACAAAAATTGGAAACACAAACATTGAATTATCAGTTTTGATTTGAGTTTTATCTCGAGCATTCGAGTTTCATAATCAGCATTATAACGTTTCCACTGCCAAAATGAGTGTATTCCACAGAATGAAGACCTGGAACGGATTGAGTAGATTTTCGTGGGTTTTTAGACATGCCAGCTTTTTTTTCCAGCATTTAACCACTATAAATTGTCACAGGCCAACCACCACGTGGGTCCAGTGCGGGTTGGTAGAAGTTACATGACGAATTTTTGGTTGTAAGACATGCCGGTTTCCTCATGATTAGAGAAGGATTCTTCGGAGGAGCTGAGTCACGTACTCTGTGTCGAGCGGACGTATTTACTTGTACTCGCGACCAATAAATTCTACAAAAATTGTCTAAAGTGCTATAATCTGTTTTAAAGTTACTTTAATACTTTCTTAACAAAACCAAGAAGAAACAGTGGAAAAATTAAATCTGTGTACGAAGTATTACCGGAGATATCAACAAAAACATTTCATGTAATTAAAAAGTGAACGTTAAAAGTGTCTTTGTCTCGGTGTCAAAGTTGACTAACCTTCGGACAGGTCAATGACACTCGTTTTGGGTTGGGTTCACGCGTAAACAACACATCGTCTAATTTCGCACAATCTTCTGTAGACTCAGTGGCTCAGTGGCGTAAGACGCACCCTCTACCATCTGGTCCTGAGTTCGATTCCGGCGATTACTATTTCTTTTTGCCAAGTTTTACATAATTTCTAATCAATATTATGGAAGAAAGGAATGAAAACATAACATTTAGAAGAAGACTGACTAATTTTAATGCCTCTACAAGTTTTGAAGACAATTCTTTCTTATCCACCGACTCCCATACCCTTGGAAGAAGTCTACCTGATTTGTCTGCGTGGAATTGCCAAGAGTTTGCTGATTTACAGGAAACCGTAAGAGATTTAAAGGAAAAGCTAGAGAGTGCACACAAGGAAATTGAAAACTTAGTACTGGAAAAAATAGATTTAGAAAAAAGACTAATAACTCAAGAAACCAAAATTAATAATCTAACTAAAATATTTTCACCAAGTGTTAGTACTCCAAAGCGAAAATCAAGAAATCTAAACGGATCAAAGTTATTAACCAACCAGCCACAACATGAACCTGAAATGGGAAGAAAACCTAGCAACACAGTACAAACTATACAACATATTAAAAAAAAATCTATCGCAACTGATACTTCATGTCTTAGAAGCAAAAATAATAATCTGAAGAGGACAATACATATTCTAGGAACCCAGCAAATCACAGGTTTAACTACACGCCTACTTGACTTGAGATCTAATAGCTCATACGAAAGGTACTGTGCACAAGGAATGTTAAAATACAATGCTATCTCTCAACAGCTGTTAAACACGAAGTTGTCATGTAAGCCTTGTGATAAAATTATTATTTGTGTAGGAGAAAATGACTACAACCCTACTACTCTGTTAAATGAGTTATATATGTTTATAAAAAAATACAACAGTTCTCCAATTATTGTGCTTAGTGTGCTGGAGAATAAATATCTAAATGTAAAATTACTGAATAATAATCTAGAACTGATCTGTAAAAATAATGAAAACTGCTATTTCCTACGTACTCACAGCAATACTTGTCATAAATTGAACGTTCTAATTGACACAATTGACTACAAAAAAAAATATCTTAACTTCAGTAAAGAACTAACTGTTCTGCCGAAATGCTCCGAATTGCCCACAAATTTCTCAATAAACCTGGACATAAAGCCAGCTTACCGACCAACAAGATCGTCCTTTTATAAAAATTCCTCGAACAATACCTTTTTTCGCAGATACTAGTGATGTTTCGCCTACACCTAAAACGCTCTGCGATCAACGTCAACCTCTAAAACACACAAATGGTAATGAATTAAGTAAGGTAAAAGAATTAAATTCCATTGACGTATCTAAACACTGTAACTCATTAAATGTTTTTCACCAAAATATTGCAGGCTTTAGAAGCAAAAAAGAACTGTTAGAAATTGCGATCGACACGTTCCTAAATAAAGGATTGTCTATTGATGTGGTGTGTCTAACGGAGACTTTTATTAAAGCAGGTGAGGAGAGTAGCGTTGCCTTAAATGACTACAAATTAGGAGACTGGTACTCAAGAAAGAACAAAAAGCGAGGTGGTGTTTGCATATTCTGCCTAAAACACATTGAGTACAAAATAATGACCCAATTGAAAAAATATGCGTCGGAAAATGATTTTGAGTGTTGTGGAATCGAACTCACATCATATAACATTGTAATAATAGCCTTATATCGTACGCCAAGCTCAAACCCCTTTGTTTTCCTACGTAATTTAGAAGTTATGTTATGCAACCTCCGAAATAAATCTAAGAAACAATTAGTGATAGTAGGTGACCTTAACATTGATATTTTGGGGAAAAAAACCGATAGAAATAAAAAATGCTCAGACGAATTAACTAGGATTGTAAATAATTTCGGTTTAACATTACACATAAAACAACCAACAAGAAGGAATTCATGTCTAGACCAAATAATAAGTAACTGTAAGGATGCAAAATGCGAAGTTATTCCACTGGGACTGTCAGATCACGAAACAGCTCAGATGATATCCATAAAAATAGACAATAAAGTTCCACCTCGACGCATTCGTACAATTCGCAAGCGAAATTTTAGCGCCGAAAATAAAGAAAAATTCTTTAACTGTTTATCAAATTTAAAATGGGCTGACATATTTTCTGACCAAGAAGCTAATAGTGCGTTTACCAAGTTCCATGATTTACTAGCCCTATTTTTTGACTTATGCTTTCCTAAAAATGAGATCAAAATAAACGTAGTGAAAAAATATACGAAGTGGATTTCTAAAGGTATTAAAAAATCAGCTAAAACTAAAAGAGACTTGCGTTTTAAATACTACTTCTCATCTGATAAAGACAATAAACTGAAATACCTAAATTATAATAAACTACTTAAAAAATGTATACAAAAAGCACAAAAAATTCATAATACAAATTACATAACTAGGGCTAAAAATAAATGCAAGGCATCATGGGACTTAATAAAATATAATTCCAATAACGATAATCAAATTCAGGAACTAAACATTAAGGAGATAGAAACTGAAACCGGACTACTAACAAGCCCCACGGACATTGCCAATTTTATGAATGACTATTATATTAATTTGACGAACAATGATTTTGACACTAATACTTATAACTATGACATTGACCCTATAAATACTAGTATGTTTTTAATGCCCACCAATGATGACGAAATACAAAAAATAATAAAATCACTAAGGGATACAAATTCAACGGGTTATGATGAAATACCTACAAAAATTATAAAATACATAGCCCTTATTATTACCCCGGTACTAGTACATCTAATAAACTTATCATTATTCACGGGAGTGTTTCCTGATAAATTAAAAATTACAACTATTAAACCAATACATAAAAAAGGAAATAAAAAACTTGTTGACAATTACAGACCGATAGCCCTATTGCCTATACTAGCAAAAATTTATGAAAAGGTCATGCATGCGCGATTAATAAATTTTATCGATAAGTTCCAAATTTTAAATCATGAACAACATGGATTCCAAAAAAGAAAATCGACAACCACAGCGGCATTCAATTTAGTTAAACTAGTTACCAAAAATATTGACCAGAAAATTCCGACAACTGTTGTATTTTTTGACATGTCAAAAGCCTTTGACTTTGTTTCACATGAGCTACTACTTAAGAAATGTGATAAATATGGAATCCGCGGAAAAGCAAATGCATGGCTAAAGAGCTACCTTACAAACAGATCGCAAGTTGTAGAAATTACTGTGGACAAAGTCGATCAAAATGGTGAACAGAAATTTAATTCCAATTTACGCTACAATCACAGAGGCGTTCCACAGGGCACTATTTTAGCCCCTCCACTATTTCTGCTATACATAAATGACCTGTCAAAAGTAACTGACCATCCCTGCATACTCTTTGCAGACGATGTGTCCGTAATCATCCCTAAAACTACAGACAACTATAATGAGGAAATAAATAGTACCGTAAGCAAAATAGTAACTTGGATGGAAAAGAATAACCTTAAACCTAATATAGATAAAACCAAATATGTACAATTTTCAAACAAAAAGTGGAAGAAAATTGATCTAAACATCACTTATAAAGATAAGCAAATAGAACAATCAGATAGTATGACCTTTCTTGGGATAGTTTTGGATGAGAGGTGTTCCTGGCTTGGCCATATTGATATGATATGTGGAAGACTCGGTAAGTTTGCTTATGCTCTATGGCGTTTATCTAATCTAACAAATAGACAAGCCACACTGCAAGCTTATCATGCCTATGTTGGTTCTATATTGCGTTATGGTATACTAGTTTGGGGAAACTCGGTGCATCTCGGAAGAGCTTTCATCGCACAAAAGAGGTGTATACGTGCAATTTGTAATGTTGACCCACTCACATCCTGTAAACCACTGTTTAAAAAACTCAGAATACTAACATTGACTTGTATTTATATTGAGGAAATATGTAATTTTACCAAATCCCATCCAGAGATGTTTGAAAAACTGGGAGATAAATGTGCGTTCAAAACCAGATATCCTAATAGACTTATTAATACTAGAATAAGAACGGAACTATATAGGCGAAGCTGTTATCCTATGTGTATTCAGATCTACAACAAGATTCCTAACCAAATTAAAGAACTTCCAATGGTTCGCTTCAAAAGAGCTTTACGTAGGTGGTTAATTGAGAATCCGTTCTATAATATTAAAGAATTCTTTCAATTTAAACCTTATTAATAATGTAATAGATATCTGTAACAAAAATTTGCATGTCATTATGTTATGATTAAATATGTTAAGCCACTAATATTACCTACCATTTTAAGAACTTTTGTAACCATATTTTATTGCAAATAAATCTTTGACTTTGACTTTGACTTTGACTTTCCCTGGACATTGAATAACACCCGAAAAGCCGAATAAATGCTTCTGCTTAATTTTTTACTAAACAAAGTTGATATTTTTTATAGCTTGACATAAAAATGTAGAAAACCGGAAGTCGCCACTTTCTTCGCGCTGCCAGCACTTTGAATGATTTTATTTTGTTATTTTTCACTTATTACGTTAGTTTTATGGCACAATCATAAATCTAACAAACCTGCGGTCTTTGTTTACATCAAATATCAAAGATTTTGAAACGCTGTCAGAAATAAAAAATTTAGTTCCGTTTCAATCCGTTCTGGCCAAGCTGTACACCTAGTGGAGTAAAAATACTGAATGCAAGTTGAGCTACTCGGCTCAGCTAAAATGCTATTCATAACGCAACTGGCAACTGGCGTACGATAAAGAAAAAAATTGAGGTGCTTCTCCGTCATAAGGAACATTATTTCGGCTACGAAAAGCCTTGAGAGGAGACCCCTCAGTTTCCAGCAGGGGGGGCTTACCTGACCACGACGAAGCAAGAGTAGTTAAACTGTGGGAAAGAGACAGAGCTTCAAGTCGTCTAGCCCCATCTCGTTTCCACAGTGAAACACGTCATGGTATGCCACCAGGAGCCTTTTGGCTGAATGGATACGACTCAAATAAAAGACGGTACAGTATAAGAATGGGACAAAGTAAGCAATACTTTTCGTAAGACCTATTTTGGTTTGCAGATGATTGTCAAAATAGAATAGTTAGCGAAAAGGTCACTAACCTTCTTGCATAGCAAATGACTTGTAAAGACACTAAAGTTCGGCCGTTCAGAGAATGCGTTCCTGACACCTGTCAGTTAGTAGGTACATGTATTTGTCATAAAATTATAACATTCATTGATTATTGATATAATAATGTTGTTTTAATGCTCATCAATTGTTAAAACGGTAAACAACCAGCAAAAATATTTTTATCGTAACTGCAACGCCATTAGAAAGTTACGTCGTCAGTTCAATCGCGACCTGTCAGGAACGCATTCTCTGAACGGCCGAACTTTACTGGATGGGATACATACGTAACCTCAACAATCAAAATCACAACAGTTAAAACATCAACACCGTAAGACCAACGATTCAAAATCTCAACAATTCAGAATGTCAACAGTTCAATAGATCAACGATTCAAAATGTCAACACTTCAGAATGCCAACAGATTAGTGAGTCAACAGCTCACCAGGTCAAAACTTAAAATCTCAACTTGGAAAGTAGGTATTACCTAGCTAAATAAAATAATAACGAATGTGTTATGATAATAATTATTATTAAATTGGACACCACTTATCTATAAATTTAGATAAAATTGGAGTGTCTGTTTGTAGTAAAACATATTGTTCAACATTTTCGTGTTGCTAAATCTCGACACGCGCGTAGTAATCTGTGACACGCGGTAGCGTGTCAAGCCAAGTTCTGGCGAGAAGCACTGTGTGTATACGAGAGCTAGCCAAGTCATACCTAAGGATATAATATATTATTCAAGTTATTAGCAGAAATGATATTTTATGTTGCTATTTAAAAAAAAGGACTGACCATTGAACTTGGCACCCGTTCATATTTCACTTTTTTTGTCATTGAAGTCAACAACCAAGGCATTTATCATCCATAATATTAATCTTGGCTCTCATTTCACATTTATGTTTTTGATGGGATAACAGTATAACACCCACATGAAAAAAATATGAATTCAACTCTCAAATGAAGTATATTTTTCTTTTGTTACGTACCTAAATCAATATTGAAGAAGATACGACACTTTAAAAAATGCCAATACGTCACAAGCACGTACAGTTTTTACTTGCTTCTGACGTCACGTACTCTCGAATTTTGATGCGTCATAATTATCTTCGTAAATATGCCTTGATTTAGCAAAGGAAAAAATACGTGTTCATTATTTTTCAAAATTCTAGCCACTTATGTAAGACGTTAGATTTGTAATTTATTGAATATATTTATTTAATAAAAAAACCTAAATTGATGCTGTCAACTTGCTTATTACAATTTTGTCTTGTGTAAATAAAAACTGCTATAGGACAGCAAACTTACGAGGCATTTTTTTTTCACGGAATCTGTTTTTGGCAATGACAAATCCGCCATCTGGAAAAATAACTGACGACTCATGACGTCACTGCCTGACCCGATTACGCTGCTACCCATCTTATTCTCGTCCAAGATGACGGTCGCATAACTTTAGCGAATATTTCGCCGAATTTTGACGAAAAGATTCGTCTAGCGATCGTTTTGCCCCCTCCCTACTTGGCCAGTATGCGAAATGTGGGTGTCTTAGGTTTTCTGCCCAACCATTTGAAAATTAGAGGCGTGACAATATTATTATGTCTAGCCTGAAAACCAGATCGATCAATTCGATATGTAGTACTGTTACAGATAAGATTAACCATTATCTAAGTTACAACAATTTGGTAACGCAGATTACGTAACATTCATTCCAAATTGCCGCCATTTTTTATGCGAATTTCGGGTTACCAGGTGCAATTTTTGATTTGCTGAAAATTTTTTTTCGTGGCACCTTTAAAGTTTGTTAATAGTTTTATATGTGGGTAAAAATAATTAAATATGTATAAGTAATTTTAAGAGTCAACATTAACTTTGCAATAAAATAACATCATGTTGTAATAACTAATAATAATATCACTTGTTATCATAATAGAACTTTTATTTACAGCTGTTTCAAAGTTACGAAAGTAACTTTTTTTAACTTTATAACTCAAAACACGTTTACGGAAGATATTTTCAGAAAACTAAAAAGAACGCAAAAAGTTTCCCACACTTGTTGCAAGTTGTGTAATCTGGCAATTCCAAACAACTTAAACTTTTTAATTTACTAATTAATGTTCAAAATTGTACTCACAGTTCAGCCTCGATGACGTCACTAGCATCCAAATATACATCCTCTCGTTCGTGATGCCACACACCACCGCTTTTAACACAGAAATACACCTTCCCACCAATATTTTCAACATCAATTTCGACGTTTTCAAATATAGTACTCATAAAAAACGATTCACATTTTAGTTCGGTTGCCGGCTCAAAAGTTAGCCCCCATTCTTCAACATTTTTCGCGTTCACATCAATATTAAACACACATTTGTTATCATCACACGTTTTAGTGTTTTGTTTTACTGAAAATATCCATGGCGGAGTCACGGCACACGTGCTAATTATTAAAAATAATAATAAAAATAATTCACTAGTCCGTAAACGCACTGGAGCCATGTCAGCGATGTGAATGAATGAAGTGAACTGAACCGCACGCGGCTCGCGACTCGCGCGTTGAGTAGGGATGGGACGCTCACGCTACGTTACAATCGCTTTTATACTGAACTCGATTTGGTGAAGGACGAATCGATAAGAAGTTTTTTAGATAAAGTTTATCTGTATTTGTAGGCTACGGCTCAGTTTATAAGTTTTTTTTATTAGATCGTTTTGATAAGTGGCGCTATCAATCGTTGTTGAAGATGGTTCTTATCCTATTTAGATTATATTAGCTAGTTCTAGCGATTGTATTTTACAATGCGCCTATTTAATAATACCTACTTGATTGAGTTATCAGAAATATCCAGTGTATTGCCACTTACCTATTTATGACACACGTATACGAATTGTTTGACTTTCAGTAATCTTAAGTTTATACTTTTATTGTATCTAAGTTGTGAAATACGTAATTTATTATTTCATAAAATCTCATTCTTTACAATATAAATTCATCCAAACTTAACAGGATAACATTTTATTCGAATGAATGCTCGTATTTGTGCCATTACAATTTTGTATTCGATTCGTGGAATTGCTCACTTCACTAACAAATTAACATAATAAAAAGGCCCAGTATGTAAATAAAACATGGTAAATAATTATTATACTATGTGATAGGCAAAGAGCGGGCGATATTGTAGTTTTCTTAATCAATTAATTAAATACTTACTCTGTAGTAAATATAAGCATGGATTTAGCCATCTATAGTTTATTTGCTATTAACTAAGGAGCTATTATTCTGATTAGAATTTAGTAAGTCACAAACCGTGTCCTTAGTGGGATTTCCCGTACGCATACACGGTGGATTTGCACACTTTGACCCTTCTCAATTTATTTAACTCTTTTCCTTAGTTCATTGTATTCTTCTGCTAAATTTAATGTCAAGCGTCTAGACCGGCGCTCAGCAACAGGCGGACTGCGGAAGGTCGAACATTGGACCGCTGAATTAGGTACAAACCCGTACAATACACCACGAGTACCCATAACTTTGCCAACCCGCACTGGGCCCGCGTGGTGGATTATGGCCCACTCCCTCTCACAAGAGAGGAGGCCTGTGTCCCAGCAGTGGGAACATTATAGGCTGATGATGACTCATAACTTTGAGTCTTTAACTAAAAGAATACGTAGAGTTTAGACATTTTCTTGATTAGCATACAATCGCGGTAGATCCCGAATAATGGAAAGACGCATAGCAGGCCTTAGCCCGGCAATTAAGTCATAAGCTTTTTATAATCTGGATCTAACTTACAAGTACATTTTTGTCAAAAGTTTTAACTTCTAAAGCTTGTGGTTTAGTTACAACACAACAGATTCTAAGCGAGTTTTAGATTTGTATTAGAAGTTAATTAATAAGGATAACAATTTAACCATATGAAAGCTGTTTTGTAAATACGGCTACACATCAAGCTATGCAAAACTAGTATAAGCTGACCGTTCAATGTGCGGAAAGATCATACAAAACCGAGTCCAAGACAAACTGGTCTTGTACCTATAGCTTGATTTGTTGCCGTGTGTACGCATATTAATAGAAATACCATAAACAGCAGAGTTATATGTGCAAGCCATAGTGTTGGATTAGATAACCCACATTGGTATTTTGGCAACCGTCTGGCACACAAACGCTTAATTTTTTGCGCCTAGTCGAGACAAACAGGAAAGGGTGACACATGTTTATATTTTTGAGCCTATGCATATCTAAATGAGCAGTTTTTTCAAATGTCTAAAGTCTATTCGTAGAAAATCGTGCCAAATTACGAAAATAGAACATAGTTTTTTTTTATAAAATGTTGATACCTACGTCCGTCTTCGGTTAGCTAGGTAATTGTTTTCTCTTTATAAAAAAGAATAGATGACACTGCAAGCTTGAATGTAACGCAGTCGAAACATCGTGCTTATGGATAAAATAAGATAGCACAGGGATGTCCACCATGAAAAACTATTTAAAAAATACTTGTTGCATGAAAAAGTTAAAACTTTGATCATCAATAACTCAATTATTTTACTAAAAAGTTCCCAAAGACGAATGATAACCCTAAGTATACTAGTATACCTAAGGATATTTTTACATCCTATAAAATAAAACCGGGGAATACAAATATACTGTTAATTAATAATAAAATTGTTTTAATAGCTTTGAAATTAAACGTTTAAAGATTAAAGCGACGTTTATCATTTATGTCAACTGACTGTTCACAATCAATAAATCAGTACATAGTGTTATGAAATGAACTAATCTTGGTGATAAGATTTCAAATACGTACGTACGGCACGTAATTTAAGTACGTAATTGGTGCGGGCGGCGTGTCTTTCTCTTCTCTTTTTTTTCACGCCTGAATTAAAATCTTTGGTTGATTACCTTACCTACATAGGTTAAGTACCCCCTTGTAAGGTTGTTGATGGGTGATCAATCATTACACTTTGACTATCAGTCGGAAAAACACCTCTTCCTTATTTTCTTCATACCTTTGAAACAGGTATGAAACATTTGCAACCTACTTTCTATCCGGTAGGTCATATTATGGCTATATAGTGATAGGTTTGTTTAACACCTTATAGTATAAAATATGACGGACGGGTCACCCTTAGAGGGCTAAAGCCTGCTGAGGTTTCGGGACTGTCTTGTCAAGTAACAGTAGGTTCGGGCCATTGCAGGACACCGTGGATTTTAGTCAGTATAAGTCCGACAGTCCCTCCCGCTTGTTAAAGTTAACCAAAGTACAACACGACAGAAAATACATACATTTTAAATATAAAATAAACGCCAACATTCTGATAAAACCATATCAGATTAAAGATCTGAAGCCACAATCTTCAGATAACCGTATGAGCACGCACTAGCACAGTACGCATTTCGCTAAATAAATAGATCGTCAACCTTTTTACGATTCTATTCAGTTGCGTTTATATTAAGTCGAATCTAATTATTTTGTTCGCGATGAAGTCGTGTGCTAATTGCAACAGTCAGTTTAACGATGGGGTGCAATGTTCCAGTTGCAACAAACTTCTGGATTTTTCTTGTGCAAGTGTGTCTGAAGTGACTTGGAGAAAACTGGGCGCTGATCGAAGAGCACAATGGAAATGTTCTGCGTGCAAATCGACGCCGACTTTGCCTTCACCGCAACCTGCCGCTTCACTGGATATCGTGCTAAGCGAGATTCGTGAAATGAAACAGCAGCTGTTGAGTTTGCCAACATTAGTTAGCGACATAAAATCTATTAAAGATGAGTTGGCTGAGGTTAAGAAGAGCTGTGATTTCTCTAGTGGTAGACTCGATGACTTCGACGCTAGGCTTGTTGAGCTAGAAGATAAAGCCTCCGAGCTTGAAAAGCTTCAGGACACCGTTTCTTCACTTCAAGCAGAATTGGCTTCTACAAAGTTTGAGCTCTCTTCCAGTGACCTGCGTTCCCGGCTGAACAATGTGGAGATTAAGGGTGTACCTCTAAAGAAGGACGAAAATTTATTCACAATAGTGGACGCCATTTGCCGTAAAATAAATTACAGTTGTGCTAAAACCCAAATTAATTATGTTTCGAGGGTGCCTATACATAATTCCAACGAGAAACTGGTGATAGTGAGCTTCCTGAATAGATACGTAAAAGAAGACTTTATAGCAGCTGCCCGTGTTGTTAGGGATCTATCCACCTCAGACATAGGTTTCCAAGGATCACCACAACGTGTGTACGTCAACGACCATCTTAGTGTAGAATATAAAAAACTATTGAGTAAAACTAAAATTATAGCTAAAGAGAAAAATTATGAATTTGTGTGGGTGAAACATGGTAAAATTCATGTGCGTAAGAACGGCAACTGCAAAACTTTTGTGGTACGAAAAGAATTGGATTTAAACAAGATATTGTAATCAGTTTCTATTCTCACTATTTATTATATTTTTACTTTGTTACATTTAAAATGTGTCGAATCTTGCATGATACACATTATTTGATTTATTTCCGCAAAAGGTTTAGCACCTCTGTATCACTAATGATCCTCTATTGTGTTCATTGTCGCGCTATTTGTCTTCGAGTTGTAATAATTCACTATATATGTATCTCGCTTACACCTACGCTCGTTATACATTGCTGCTTGCTTGCTCGCACACGTCGACCATCGGATGAGTTGTACAATTTAATTAAAGTAACTTATTTTTACCCACTTTTAGAACTTATATTTCTATGCGCAATTATTCCTATCCGTATTGAAGTAAATTCGCTGTTTATACTATGGTTGAATGTTTTTGATGCTTATCCTATCATTGCTTGTGCTATTAGTAATGGCTAACAACAGTGATGAGTGTCTAACTGTGTTCTATCAGAACGTGCGGGGATTGCGAACAAAGACAGACTCGTTTTATCGACAGGTACTATTAAATTCGTACGATGTAATTGTTTTAACGGAGACGTGGTTAATGGATGGTGTATTTAACTCGGAGTTGTTTGATGACCGCTACTTGGTGTGGCGTCGTGACCGGGACTACACGACGACCGGACAAACCAGGGGTGGTGGCGTTCTTATCGCGACGCGTAAGGAGTTATCTGTCACTCCGCAACCACTCCTTCACTCTACGGCGGAAGATGTGTGGATCAATTTACGGCTCAAAAGGTTTAAGTCACGCGAACACGTAAATATATATATCTGCGCGGTTTACTTATGTAAACAAAACAGGGGCTTCTCATTTTCGGAACAACTTCATAATTTCTTGTCAAAATTGAACCATACAACTTTGAATAGAACATCTGACGTATTTTTAGTTTTGGGTGACTTTAATATGAGTGGAATATCGTGGGCTACATCCAATAATCATTCGCTAGTCCCAGTAAACCCCGCAACTAGTGACGAATGCATGCTGGCGGACGAATTGTGTACGCTGGACTTTGGTCAGTATAACGGGGTCGTTAATAGGTATGGGAAACTGTTAGACTTGGTCCTTTCAAATAAGATAGCCTGTGTTAGTGAGTGTGCTGATCCTCTAGTACCTATTGATCCGTATCACCCGGCTTTGTTAATTAATATTGGTATCTTTGACCCGCCTACCCTCGATTGCGCCCCATGTTTGCGATATATGTACAGTAAAGGTGATTTTGAGTCAATAAACAAAGAGATTTCTGCCATTAACTGGGACCATGAGTTCTCAATAAGATCATTGGATGATTCAGTTGCGTTCTTAATAGACACTACCAAACAATTACAAAACAAATATATACCGCAAAAGCCAGCACGTAACAAATCATATCCAATCTGGTACAGCACATCACTCATAAAAACAATTAAAGAAAAATATAAATTCCTAAAAAAATTCAAAATTTATGGTAACAAATCTGACGAGTTAACTTTTAAATATTTGCGTGAAAGAGTAAAGACTATGGAGGCTTCGTGTTATAATTTTTTTCTTAATCAAACTGAGAACTCAATTAAAAACCAACCCAAACATTTTTGGTCCTACGTTAAAAATCGCTACAATTCCAACGCTATCCCTAATACATTAAAGTATAATGATGAAATATTTCTTTCCGGAGACTCTATTTGTGAGGCCTTTTCTTCTTACTTCCTATCAACCTTCCTCGATTCCACTTCACCTAATTCTTCTAGTGCACCCTATGACCTTCATCGCGATAATGATGTTACGTCGTCTGATATTTGTCACATAGAAGTAAACGTCGATGTTGTGACTGGTCTACTTCGCAACTTAGATCCATCTAAAGGTGCCGGGCCTGACAATTTAACCTCTGTATTTCTTATTAAATGCGCACCTTCTATTGCTCTTCCTATCTCAATTTTGTTTACCAAGTCTCTGTCTCAAGGTTACGTCCCTAGAGTATGGAAATCTGCGTTTATCACACCCGTGCATAAGAAGGGCGCTAAGACTGAGATTATTAATTACAGACCTATATCTAAACTGTGCATCATAGCTAAAATATTTGAAAGGATTATCTATAACCAGTTATACCCTGCCCTTGCTAACTCGCTAAGCTCTTTTCAGCATGGGTTCTTAAAAGGGCGGTCTACAACTTCGAACCTGATTTTGTTTAATGATTTTATCACTGAGGCCATGGATAATGGTAAACAGGTCGATGTGGTTTACACAGACTACAGTAAAGCATTTGATCGGATTGAGCACGTATCCCTAATAAAGAAGCTAAGACACATAGGCATCCGTGGAGACTTGCTAAGGTGGTTCTCTTCTTACATTGATAACAGGTCACAAGCAGTAGTAATCAATAACTATGTGTCTAGCTGGGTAAACGTACCCAGTGGAGTACCTCAAGGTTCGTTGCTTGGTCCTTTCTTGTTTGTGGTTTATGTGAACGACATCGATCAGTGCCTCCATTCATCCAAACTATTATGCTTTGCCGATGACATGAAAATCTTTGCCACTATTGCATCGCATGATGACATGCTTGCACTACAGGCTGATTTATGTCGGCTTGAAGAGTACTGTCGGGTTAATAAACTAGACCTCAATCCATCTAAGTGTTCTGTTATTACCTACACCAGGAAACGTGTGGTCTTGGCTACTTCCTATACTTTGGCGGGCGAAAACCTGCCTAGGTGCAGTACTATTCGTGACTTGGGCGTTTACCAAGATAGTAAACTAGTGTACGACTCACACATTGACGCTATTGTCAAAAAAGCATCTAAACTACTTGGTTTTATTATGCGACTTTCTAAGTGTTTCACAGAGGCCAAAACGCTCAAAATATTGTACTGCACTTATGTAAGGAGTCAGCTCGAGTATGCGTCTCAGATATGGAATCCACGGTATCACAAATATATAGGCCGCATAGAAAATATACAAAAGCGCTTCATAAAATATCTTTGTTTTCACCAAAAGGTTCCATATAACTCAGCAGAATATCTTCAACTCTGTAGGAAATACCACCTTCTGCCACTAGTAGATAGACGTAATATCGCGGATTGTCTGTTTTTGTTCAAAATCTTCCACAATGATATTGATAGTCCGGAACTATTATCCAAATTTAGTTTTAATGTGCCTAGTAAAATCTTGCGCTTCAATCCTCCCATTTGTGTTCCTCATTCGTCGTCAAATTATAGACAGAACAGTTATATTGTGCGTGCAAGCAAAATGTTTAATGAAATATGCAAGCGACATGATTTGGATCCCTTTATAACCACTGTGAACTCAGCCAGAAGGTGTTTGAGCCTGGAATTTTTTAAATGAGAATAAGTTACCTTAAGCGGTTTTCTTTCCACTTTTGTCTGTTTTTTTTTATGTTTTTGCTGTCAGGCAGATGTCTGCATTTTTCTCTTTTAATCTTTTTTTTTAATTTTAATGTTAAATCTTTAAGTTGTGTGCTGCTGTCTGTGCTCGCATCATACATATTTTTTACTATAATTCTACACGCGAGGACTCGTAATTGGCTGTCTGTTGCCTATAATTACCCCTTTTTGTTATGTTTTTGTTAGCTGTAAGTCCTCCATGTAATAAATAAATAGATAAATAAATAGATAAATAGATAACGCACCCGGTATTGACGTAACCGGTGCGTCCAAAAACAACGTGTCAACAATACTAATATCAGTATCTTTTTCAAGGTTTTCCTTAAAACATCAATTGATGATTTTATCCACGTTGATAAATTGGTAGAATGTGCGGTAGCTAAATCATCAATTAATTTATATTTCATAAAAGATAGGTATAAATTAGGTAATACACGTGCTGTCTGTCCTGCAAGGTTAAATGAAACTGATTGATTTTTTCCAGAACGAAAATCAGCATTGTCTGGTAAACACGCGAAATATTTAATATTAGCCGGCGCGGTTGCGGTAATGACTGCTGAATTGTCAACGGGTTCAATACCACGGAACAAATCCCTTTTTTTTTAGGTCCATGATGGTCTACAAGTAGTTGTTCCATGTGGTTTCAGGTCTAGGTGTTTTGTGTTTAAGAGCTTAAATGTTAAAAACATGTGCAGTGAGCGTGTGGAGAGCTTGGGTTTTTGTGGACTGTATTTGAAGGCTGGTAAACTCGAAGACTTGAAGACTCCGAAGACTCCAGGAGCTGGGCTTAGGAACGGGGTAGCGGGGCACTGATTAAAACATTACTTTGACTCACATTTGGGCTTGGCAGGGAAACGTGAGCGTCAAAATGAAGGGACCAAGTTTCCAATCTCCGTCAAACATATATAGAAAAATTCTACCATTAATCTACTATTTCCTACCTTTGCTCTAATTTTAGCTACCTCATCATACACGTAATATTTTAACAAAACGCTTGGTCCCTCCATCTTGATATCAAGATGGAGGGACCAAGCTGATTGACTGCTCCCTGGAATGATTTACTTACTTAGTGTTATAATACCTTAATTCTACCTTAACATTATTGATTTTGGCTACCCGAAACATAAATCCTTTTAAAGATATCAATTAAATAAGTTGGTCCCTCCATATTGACGTTTGAAATTTTTTGTGTAACAGATAATTGGGTGGTTTATTTTAGATCTTCGAAGAATAAATGTTTAATACCTATATTCTACCTTCAAGTCATGCAAAATTTCTTACCATAAAGTTTATTTTTTTGAGGCTAAAAATAAATTAAAGAAATGAGTAGGTACAACGTCCAAATTTCTCTATGGGTGTCTCTACGAGGGTTCCGTCAGACTGCTGACAACTCAAAGAGGCGCGCGTGGACGTGCCGTCGACTCGAGCATGGACCACATGAACGGACGGCGAGTCACCGCGATTACTCGCCATCAGAGGCAGACCTGCACCATATGCTTCACCGTGTCCTCCGGACCATCCTCGCAGTCATGGTGACTCAGGCGTTTCTTCCTTCCCAATCAGACACAGGAAACTCCCGAAACTTTCGTTTCCAGTGAGGACCTCTATCAAGCGGAAAGTGAGTACCTGCCAGCTAGTCCCCAAGAGTCTTACCGCCGCTATTGCGGCGTTCCCGAGCACCTACCTAGACACGGGGCAACTTTTGGTGAACTCTGACTTTGGATGGCTCCTCATATTCAAGCAACTTTTAGCGAGGTCTGACTGTGAATGAGTTCCCATAATTATAAAAAAGGTCCCAGAAACGGTTGTCTCGGATCAGGTTCCTGTGTTGGATTCGGTGATAGAATACGCCCGTGTATCACCATTGTGTGGACCGCCCGTAGGACACGGTTGAGCATACGGAGAAGGTCCCAACTTGGGCGGTATTCCGCACCAAACGTCGTGTCGTCATGCAAGAGAATAGGCGGCGGCGACATCTCGGGTTAGATTTGATGAATGGGAAACAGCCGCCTCCATCTGCGAAGCAGTAAAACTAGCAAAGGAGGTGGCAGTGCGCGTGAGTGAGTGTCAATCCTCTTTTTCCTGTCGCGGACGCTGCGGGAGACTGTCAGTGCGTCGATTTCCGGCCATCATAGGCGCGGACTAGCAAATGGCGAGTACTGGGTAGCTCGCCGTTTGAACAACGACTGCCCAGGAGACTGCGCGTTGTGATCCACGCGGGTCTCAATTTTTTTTTTTGTTTTTTAGCAATTAAAATGTACGTAAAATTATTACAAAAGATTTAAAAAATATTATTATAAATAATATTTGTACGGCGGGTTTTCCTGTCACGCTGACCGCACGCTGATGGTGAGCGCCGATGGGTCAATATGATATTAAGGTAGCGTTTGAATTTTATCAACTCACGTAAAAAAAAACAGGAATTCAAGAAATCCATTTATGAATATTAAAATAAATTTGTTCTAAGCTTAGAATACAATTATTATTTATAATAATATTTTTTAAATCTTTTGTAATAATTTTACGTACATTTTAATTGCTAAAAAACAAAAAAAAATTGAGACCCGCGTGGATCACAACGCGCAGTCTCCTGGGCAGTCGTTGTTCAAACGGCGAGCTACCCAGTACTCGCCATTTGCTAGTCCGCGCCTATGATGGCCGGAAATCGACGCACTGACAGTCTCCCGCAGCGTCCGCGACGGGAAAGAGGATTGACACTCACTCACGCGCACTGCCACCTCCTTTGCTAGTTTTACTGCTTCGCAGATGGAGGCGGCTGTTTCCCATTCATCAAATCTAACCCGAGATGTCGCCGCCGCCTATTCTCTTGCATGACGACACGACGTTTGGTGCGGAATACCGCCCAAGTTGGAACCTTCTCCGTATGCTCAACCGTGTCCTACGGGCGGTCCACACAATGGTGATACACGGGCGTATTCTTTCACCGAATCCAACACAGGAACGTGATCCGAGACAACGGTTTCTGGGACCTTTTTTATAATTATGGGAACTCATTCACAGTCAGACCTCGCTAAAAGTTGCTTGAATATGAGGAGCCATCCAAAGTCAGAGTTCACCAAAAGTTGCCCCGTGTCTAGGTAGGTACTCGGGAACGCCGCAATAGCGGCGGTAAGACTCTTGGGGACTAGCTGGCAGGTACTCACTTTCCGCTTGATAGAGGTCCTCACTGGAAACGAAAGTTTCGGGAGTTTCCTGTGTCTGATTGGGAAGGAAGAAACGCCTGAGTCACCATGACTGCGAGGATGGTCCGGAGGACACGGTGAAGCATATGGTGCAGGTCTGCCTCTGATGGCGAGTAATCGCGGTGACTCGCCGTCCGTTCATGTGGTCCATGCTCGAGTCGACGGCGCGTCCACGCGCGCCTCTTTGAGTTGTCAGCAGTCTGACGGAACCAGGGTTGGAAAAAAAAAGTTTTTTTTTAAATTTTATAAAACAAACAGTTCAAAATGTTTTAAACAAGTGTTTTTTTAGTTTAGGGCATTATTTCAAATTGATTCGACTATGTTTCTTTTCTAGACTAGATCTTTATAAACTCGCCATAATAAATTAAATAATAACAAAAAAACGATCAATAGACAATAGATAGCTAACATTTATTTGTATGTTGCGTAATCAAACGCTTCACATTCACCCGGTAGGTAGGTATGTTCTAATGTTGATTTTCTATTGGGCGACGACGTAGAGACTTTCCTAGCGGGTCAGGCGGCGCGGCTCCTATTCGTAGAAATAGTTCATTGTTCATGAGCTGATTCCCCGCGCGCGCGGCACGGGGAATCACCTTATGAACAATGAACCACCGAAGAAATACCGACCTACTCTAAAAAATAGGGGAATAACCAATAATCCTTTAAATTACTTTCTTTCGTCAGCCGACATTAGGGATCGAAGTTTACGTTTTTTATATGACTAGGTCCTTAAAGTTGTTTTTAATCAAAATTGTTACAATTTTAATTGTTTTGAAATTATTATGAATTATGATAATGTTTCAAAAATAGGTGCTATCTTGACCCATACAAATCCTGGTAGGTACTTACATACTTATCTGTTTGATCGAATGAAATACACAACATAAAAATAATGTTTTCGGGGCTGGGAGGTTTTTGCGTGTGAGTTTTTATGTTTGTAAACGCACCCACGACCGTAAAAATTCCTAGTGTGGGCAGTGTGGGGCAACGTTTTATTAAAAAAAATGATAAAGTTAATTACTACTCCAATGAAAGTTTTAAAAATATAACAGCAATAGAGACTCGATTGGTTTTATGTTGAACTATTCAGACTCAAATATTATTTTATTTTCATTTTATATTCAGTTAAGCGACATGAAAAGTAGTTTTTAAACATGTTTTTTTTCGTATTGTTTTATACAATGTTTAAAACTTGTTTTAATCTTTGTTTTTAAACATGTAATAAAAAACACTGTTTAATTTCAAACTGTTTTAAATATGTGTTTTAAAACAACTTGTTTTAATCATGCCAACCGTGGACGGAACCCTCGTAGAGACACCCATAGAGAAATTTGGACGTTGTACCTACTCATTTCTTTAATTTTTTTTTTGCCTCAAAAAAATAAACTTTATGGTAAGAAATTTTGCATGACTTGAAGGTAGAATATAGGTATTAAACATTTATTCTTCGAAGATCTAAAATAAACCACCCAATTATCTGTTACACAAAAAATTTCAAACGTCAATATGGAGGGACCAACTTATTTAATTGATATCTTTAAAAGGATTTATGTTTCGGGTAGCCAAAATCAATAATGTTAAGGTAGAATTAAGGTATTATAACACTAAGTAAGTAAATCATTCCAGGGAGCAGTCAATCAGCTTGGTCCCTCCATCTTGATATCAAGATGGAGGGACCAAGCGTTTTGTTAAAATATTACGTGTATGATGAGGTAGCTAAAATTAGAGCAAAGGTAGGAAATAGTAGATTAATGGTAGAATTTTTCTATGTATGTTTGATGGAGATTGGAAACTTGGTCCCTTCATTTTGACGCTCACCAGGGAAACCCCTACAGAGGGACTCACGCGTCTAGTTCTAGACGGCTTCGTAGAATATTGAACACTGGTTCTCGCGCGCTATGAGGCGCTTTCTTTTATACTTTCGTTTTACTTTCTCTTTCTAACTCTTTCTTTCTCTTTCGTAATTTTGCACGATTGCTGGCCAGAGTGCCATTTTGTCAATGTGTGCAATGTACTTTTAGCAAACTCGCGTCGATGCTCACTATAGGTTAATCCATGCCACGCCCATTTTCTCTTTATTTACAAAGGTCTAAATCCACTTTACAAATCAAATAGGATTCTTACAAGACTAAATTACAGATCTTTTATCGGGCAATATCATTGCACATAGTCTATACATAATTCTATGTTCCTACGACAAACAGACCTCGAGATATGGCGCGTTTTCGCTTAACTGCGAATCTATAAATATAACCCGCCCACGCACGTGCAATTTTGCCATATTGAAGCAGGTTGTCGTAGAGAACACATCTATATACTATGTATATGGGCCACAAATGCCTTATGTATGACATAAGTAAGTATACAGCATTACACATTAAACTCTAAGGGACAATAATACTTCACCTCAGTACCAAATTCTATATTTTTCTCTTATATACTACTTATGTTTCTATATCGTTACAACAATAAGGGGATTTGCAGGTATATTTATTATGATACATCGTTCTCAGACCTTATATACTAGACATTTTACCATTTCTTTTGCTGATAAGGCTTTAATACATAAACTTTTGAACAAATTCCGCTATAAGGGAAAGTAAATAAACAATGTAAGCTACGTTAAGTTATATAACAAAAAAGATTTAAAACTACGCTTATGTACAGTCGTGCACATTTCTCCCGCCGTCGCCATCAGGCGATCTCGGTTGGTAGCACGACGATCTTCTTTGTAGGTCGACGCAGGGTGTGACCTTTAGTCAATATGTCCACCACCCTTATCTCTCCGTCTGCCCCTGGTAACACCTTCACGACTCTTCCTTTGGGCCATGTGTTCCGTGGGAGGTTGGGGTCACATACCACCACAACGTCTCCTACCTTTGGTGGTGTACCACTTCCATATGGCTCCCGCCGGTTTTGGAGGAGAGGCAGGTATTCTCTCACCCATCTGTTCCAGAATCGGTCTGCCAGTGCTTGAGCGCGCCGCCATTGCTGCTTCGCTGTCACGTCGGTCTCGGTGAAGAGGCCCGGTGAGGGAACATGAGAGTTGGGCCCGATTAATATGTGATTAGGGGTGAGCGCCTCCGGTTCGTCTGGCGCCACACTGACGTGGGTCAATGGCCTCGAGTTCACTGTGTTCTCGACCTCGACGAGTAGTGTAGCGAGAGTCTCGTCTGACGGGCTGACCTCCTTCAGGGTGACGTGAAGTGCTTCTTTCACTGCTCTCACCATCCTCTCCCATGCTCCGCCCATGAATGGCGACGCGGGAGGTATATATCTCCAGCTTATGGACCGCGCATTGGACTCACACTCTAACGCGCATAAGGCGCTTTCGCCTAACTCCCTATCGGCCGCTTTGAAGCAGGTAGCGTTGTCACTCCATATTTCCTTTGGACAACCCCTCCTTCCCATGAATCGCCTAAGAGCAGCTATGGCTGAGTCAGCGCTAAGAGAATTTGCTATTTCTATATGTATAGCCCTACAAGTGAGACAAGTAAATAACGCCCCATATCTTTTCTCTATGTGTCTACCTACTGTCACGGTTATTGGCCCGAAATAATCTAACCCCGTAAACGTAAAAGGTCGTACGTGATGAGCTAGACGGGGGTACGGTAAGTTCCCAGTAGAGGGCGCTGCAGGTTTGGCTTTCTTTATTCTGCAGTATAAACAGCCTTTGATAACGTTCTTTACTGACGGACGCAACTTTGTTATCCAAACACGTTGTCTTAATTCATTTATCGTTACTTCCGTTCCACCATGATGTAAATCCTTATGTACTTGTGCTATATATAATCTTGTATATAGGTGTTTTCCGTCGAGTACGACGGGGTTTTTTATTTCTTCGTTAACGTCGTACGCAGCTGTGATTCGTCCGCGTATCCTCAAGACGCCTTCGTTATCTAAACACACGCTGAGCACTGATAACGTGCTATCGCTGGGGGTCGTTCGCCCTTCCTTGATGGCTGCTATTTCCTTTGCAAACGTGTCGGCCTGAGCGCCTTTGATCCATAATTGCTCGGCGCGCTGAAGGTAAATAGCGGGTACAAGTATATAGTTGTTATTTTTATGAACGACTTGCTGTTTTATTTTTGTGTTAGATTTATTCTTCTTGGTTTTTTCCCACGTCGGATCTTTTAACTTATTTTTCTTGTTGCGTTTGTACTCGACGGTTTGTTTATCTGGTCTGCATAGGTCGATGAACTGAAGTACTCGTGCGGTTGTCCTTATCAGTCGGTTCCATTGGGAAAATCTCGTAATGTCGGGCAGGTGATCATTCATTTTCGCCTCGTGTACAGTGTGACATTTTATTCTTTCTTCGCCTGTATTGTCGAGTTCGTTGACCTTCTTGTTCTGAGGCCATTCACCCCGGCTTTTTCTTAGGAACTCCGGTCCGTGGAACCAGCGGTGATTAGAGTCGAAGTTCTCAGGTGTTCCGCGCGTTGCGTCGTCAGCTACATTGAGTTTCGATGGTAGCCACCTCCATTCGTTCTTCTTGGTGAGCTCTTCGATTTCCGCCACCCTGTGCGCTACGAAGGTCTTGAAGGTGCGCGGTTCTGCTTGTATCCAAGCTAGGGCTGTGGTGGAATCGGACCAATACGTCGTGCTGTTCGCCTCGCAGTTGTGTTCCTGCAGTACGGTGCGAGTGAGGCGCGCTCCCAGTAGTGCTGCTTGTAGTTCCAGCCTAGGTATTGAGACCGGTTTCAGCGGTGCCACTCTGCTTTTTGCTGCCGCCAAGGACACATGCACGGTGCCGTCCGCTCTCTCCATGCGCCAATACACTGCCGCGGCGTAGGCTTCTTCGCTCGCGTCTACGAATGTATGCAACTCTCTGGTGGTGACGTCACAGCTGTCGTAACATCGCGGAATCTTTAGTGTCTCGATAGTCCTGAGCGACTCCATCCAGCTCCTCCATTTGGGTTGTAACTCTTCAGGCAGAGGCTTGTCCCATTCCGTTTTGTACTTCCAGGTGTTCTGCAATATCCTCTTCGCTGGTATAGTAATAGGAGCTATTATACCTAGCGGATCGAACACCGACATAATTATGCTCAACGCCTCTCGCTTCGTAGGAGGGCGTACATTTTCCAATAACACGGTTGGTGTTTTATTTTTATTTATTCTGAATACGAAACAATCCGTGTTCGTATCCCATCGTAATCCCAACGCTTTTTCCGTGTCGTCGCCGCCCAGCGCTTTCGTATCCTGTGGTGGTGCGGATTCTTGACATAACACGTTTTTATTGTTTGAGATCCAGCCACATAATATAAAGTTCGCTTTCTTATGTATATAATCCACTTGTCCCGTTATTTCCCGTGCTGTTTCTTCATCGGGAAAGCTTTGTAAATAGTCGTCCATGTAGTGATTATTTACTATAGCAGACACTGCGGCTGGGTACATATTTTCATAGTCCTTCGCGTTCCGATTCTTTATATATAACGCGGTACATGGTGATGACGTCGCTCCGAAAATAACTGACGTCATTCTGTATTCGTCAGGCGGCCCTTCACGCCTGTTATCACGCCATAGGAAACGTAGCGCGTCGCGATCTTCTTCTCTTATTTTAATTCTCATAAACATTTCTTTGATATCAGCTGACACGGCTATCCTGTCTTGTCGGAAGCGCATCAATACTCCCGGTAGAGACTGCAACAGGTCGGGTCCCGATAGAAGTAGGTCGTTCAAACACAGACCGGCTGATCTTGCGGCGGCGTCGTGTACAAGTCGCGGCGGCTTATGTGGCTTGGCGGGGTTAACGACCGGGAAATGAGGTAGGTACCACGTCTTATTTACCGTGCGGGCGTTAGGTGCTTTCTCCGCATAACCCGAGTCGAATAAGTTTGCGAGTCGTTGTACATATTGCTCCTTGAGTTGTTCATCCCTGTCCAGCCGTTTCTCCAAGGTCTCTAGTCTTCTTAGGGCACCTAGGTAATTGTTAGGTATTATAATTTCGTCTTGTTTCCAAAGTAGACCCGTTTCGAAACTGCCGTCCGGTAGTCGCCGACTTTTCTTCTCTAGGATACCTAGGGCGCGCTGCTGTGGATCGTCTCTAGGTATTCTAGGTTCCACGCCTAGTGCTTCTAGTTTGAAGAAGTTCTTCATACTTTCTTCTATGGAGTTTTCGTTGTTCTCCTGGCTCTTAATATTGCCGCAGAACGCAGTCGTAACTTTGTTGATGGAGTATTCGCAGCCATGCAGTACCCATCCGAGCTTAGTGCGGGACGCTACAGGCTGGTCGCGTGCGCCCGCCCGTGTCTCCGTGGCTACGAGCAAGTGCCAGTTGTCTTGTCCTATGAGAATCATCGGTCGCGCGTGTTCGTATATGAGCTCGTCGTGTATGTCGCTGAGGTGCTTGCACTTCTTTATGTCTTCACTATACACGGCCTGCGTCGCGATGTCCAATCTGTCTATGGTGCGCGCTGCCTCGATCTCATGTGGTTCCTTGTCATATTTCCCCTGTATGCGAAAGTTCACAGCCCGACTCTTTTCGTGCTTGACTTCTGTGCCTACGCCTTGAATCCACATGGGTTTTGAGGGTCCGTCCACGCCCAGGACATCTGCTACCGACGCGTCGATCAGCGTGACTGTACTCCCGTCATCTAGAAGGGCATATGTGTCTACGCAGGTACTCGGTCCGCTCAGCTTGACGGGTATTATTTTAAGATACGCTCGACGATTCCGCGGTGAGGTCGTTGACACGGTCTCTCTTGCTGACGTCACGGATTCATGTGTGATAACAGGTGACGGAGCGGTCGTTGACCCCGCTATGTTGTTCGTCGCTTCAACTTGGCGTTCTTTATGCAATAACTTATGATGTTTCATTCTACATTCATTCACGTCGCATGCGGGCGCTTTACACGAGAACCTCCTATGTTTATTTCGTAGACATTTAAAACATATATTCGATTTTTTCGTTATTTCCCAACGCGCGTCTATGTCTAATTGTTTAAACTTGTAACAGTCCGGCAGCTTATGGTTTTGCTCCTTACATACCGGGCACGAATCGTTCGAAGTTTCTTTATTTACGTTAAATGTGCGTTCTACTCTGCGTCGTTGTCTCGAACCGGTCGTCTCTTCGTTGTGACGTTCCGGTTGCGCGTACGCGCCACATTTATCCGCTTCTTCGTTTAAAAACATAGATAATCGCTTTAGTTCGGGAATAGTTTCGGTCTTCTTGTTAGCCGCGAAATCATACCATTTATTCTTCAATATCGGCGTTAGTTTATCTACTATATTGCGCGACATTTCCGGGCTATATAAATACTGTATCTTTTTCAATGCTTCAACCGTACCCACCGTGTTCGCGATGCGGCTAGCGAAAATACATATATCTCTAGGATTGTCGTTTAACCTAGGTAACGCTTTAATTTTATCTAATTCTGCTAAGATTAGTGCCTCCGGCCTACCGAATCGCCTTTCTAACGCGTCCGTAATTATCTCCGGGTTAGATTGACTAAATAACAAGCAACCTACAGCTTCTTTCGCGGCGCCTCTGAGGCTCATCCTAATCCTAGCAACATTTTCTACACAGGTAAAATACATTTGTGAGTCACAATACGCGGCCTTATAAGCTATCCACTCACCGGGCTTTCCATCGAAGATCGGCAGCTGCTGTATGTACTTGGGGGGCTCCCTTGAGCTGCGCGCGGCCTGCGCCAAGGCCGCGGCGAGCGTGCCCACGTCTATCATTTTATCACTCACTGTATTTTTATTTGACACTTTATCACTCGCGATATTGCCCTTATTTAACGGATCACACACATTTTCACTGCATCCGTCTTCTCGCTGCTGTGCGCCTGCCGTGGCGCTGGTGCGCTGCTCCGCTTCCCTGCAGGTCCTCCCGCCGCTGACGTCGTGTGGGGTTGGTCGATCTCCTCCTCCGGGTGGCGGCGCCGGTCGCGCCAACCACGTTCCAATCCTTACGGAGGCGAGGTCGTCCACCATTTCTTCATCCTCCTCACTCGAGTCTGCTTCGGCTCTGACGCGCTGCAGGTGTATTTCTTGGAGCTCTCGCTCTGCCCGCGCTTGTTTTACCTTCATCTCGGCCAGCCGCTCCTTCGCTTCGATCTCTGCGAGGAGTTTCTTCCTTGAGGTCGTTGAGCGGCGTGACCTGGTTTCGCTGGGCTTGAGCGTACCATGTCGTGAACCAGTGGTCTTACTCCCGTGGTCGCCTGATGTCGTCTGTGTTACTTCGGTGCCCGTGGCTTCAGTGCTCCCGCTGCCGGTGTCCGTCTCGGCCGCCGTGCCGGACGTGCTGGTGCTGGACCCTGGCGCAGGCTCGCTGGCGGCCGGCTCGGCGGCCGCCGGCGTCTCTGAGGTGCCTTTTCCCCCCCCGGAGTCTCCGCTCCTGCTGCGAGTGATTACCATCGTTGGGCTTCCTGACGATCCTGCTGGATTCCTGAAGATATTCGGCTCCCGGAGGACCAGAATGTGCAGTGAGCGTGTGGAGAGCTTGGGTTTTTGTGGACTGTATTTGAAGGCTGGTAAACTCGAAGACTTGAAGACTCCGAAGACTCCAGGAGCTGGGCTTAGGAACGGGGTAGCGGGGCACTGATTAAAACATTACTTTGACTGACATTGGGGCTTGGCAGGGAAACCCCTACAGAGGGACTCACGCGTCTAGTTCTAGACGGCTTCGTAGAATATTGAACACTGGTTGTCGCGCGCTATGAGGCGCTTTCTTTTATACTTTCGTTTTACTTTCTCTTTCTAACTCTTTCTTTCTCTTTCGTAATTTTGCACGATTGCTGGCCAGAGTGCCATTTTGTCAATGTGTGTAATGTACTTTTAGCAAACTCGCGTCGATGCTCACTATAGGTTAATCCATGCCACGCCCATTTTCTCTTTATTTACAAAGGTCTAAATCCACTTTACAAATCAAATAGGATTCTTACAAGACTAAATTACAGATCTTTTATCGGGCAATATCATTGCACATAGTCTATACATAATTCTATGTTCCTACGACAAACAGACCTCGAGATATGGCGCGTTTTCGCTTAACTGCGAATCTATAAATATAACCCGCCCACGCACGTGCAATTTTGCCATATTGAAGCAGGTTGTCGTAGAGAACACATCTATATACTATGTATATGGGCCACAAATGCCTTATGTATGACATAAGTAAGTATACAGCATTACACATTAAACTCTAAGGGACAATAATACTTCACCTCAGTACCAAATTCTATATTTTTCTCTTATATACTACTTATGTTTCTATATCGTTACAACAATAAGGGGATTTGCAGGTATATTTATTATGATACATCGTTCTCAGACCTTATATACTAGACTTTTTACCATTTCTTTTGCTGATAAGGCTTTAATACATAAACTTTTGAACAAATTCCGCTATAAGGGAAAGTAAATAAACAATGTAAGCTACGTTAAGTTATATAACAAAAAAGATTTAAAACTACGCTTATGTACAGTCGTGCACAAAACACATCCACTAAACTGGACATTCAAATAATAACGTTGCACACGGTAAAAGGTACCACCACATCTACCACTAATACTACTACGTGAGGCGTAATTAACTAATAAATATTGCGGCAATGGGGTTGGCAACTGTCAAAGTGGCGCTAGCATAGATTGTTCCCAAAACATTGCATTTTTGTATGTTCAAATTCAGAAAATAATTTCAAACAGTTACAATGACGCGCTGTATTGTCTCTAAATGCTCTGAAGTTGGAACGCACCAAATACCGAAGGATAAAAAAATACGAAGGCTTTGGTTAAAAGCCATTCGTCGACAAAAATTGATTCCTACAAAAAGTACGAGGTTATGTGATAAACACTTCGTAGAAAGTGATTATCAATTAACAAGCAAATACACAGGTAAGCTAATCATAAATAAAGTTTTGACAATTATCTTTTCAATAATTATCCCTATATATATATTCCATAATATTTTGTACCTAAAAATCACGTCTTGTTCTAGGAGTTAAACACCTACATAAATTCTTGAAGAAACGGGCTATACCATCTGTTTTTCCTTGGAATACGCAACCAATTTCTGAGAACGCGAAGGCCAGAGAAGAAAGATTGGTAAACCGCAACCTCATGAAAAGTCAGCTTTTTGACATGCCTTCAAGCACACAACATTGTGAAGATGATAATATATTGCCACTAGAAGGAGATAGTGGTGTGCCTCAAGACTGTAGTGTATCTCAAGAGCTTCTGATTGAACATAGTTCTCCAATACCTGCATCTGATATGCCAAACCACAACACTTGTGGTACACAAACATCTACTATATTAAGATTGTTCTCTACAGAGTTATTACTTGCAGACGATGAGACAGTGCATTTTTATACTGGGTTGGAGACATTGGCAAAATTTTATTTAATTATCAATACTCTTTTGCCTATGGCACATGATATTAAGTACCGTTGGAGTAGAGTTGTTTCCTTGACGGTAGAGGATCAGTTTTTAATGCTATTAATTAAGCTCAGAAGAAATACAACTGATTTCGAATTAGGCAAAATGTTTGGTGTAAGCAAAGCTGAAGTGTCAAACGTTATAGTGACATGGATAAATTTTGTTAGCGATATCTGGAGCTTAATAGACATTTGGCCTAATCGCAATTTAGTAAATTTTTATATGCCTGATAGTTTCAAAAAATGTGAGGGGGAGGCCTATGTTCAGCAGTGGACGTCTTCCGGCTGATGATGATGATGATGATGATAGTTTCAAAAAATATTATCCTTCAACAAGGCTTATACTAGATGGAACTGAAATAGAAATACAAAAGCCTAGTCAGCCCAATGACCAAAGAGCCACATTTAGTACTTACAAACATAAGAATACCTTGAAGTTTTTAGTTGGTGCCTCACCAGGTGGTCTTATAACATATTGTTCAAGTGCATATGCCGGTTCAGTGAGTGACAGACAGATTGTAGAACGCAGTAAGTTATTTAATATTTGTGATTCTGGGGATAGCATTATGGCAGACAGGGGCTTTAATGTGCAAGATTTGTTTGCTTGTAAAGGTATTGGTATAAATATTCCTACCTTTTTAAAAGGAAAGTCTCAAATTCCTGGTGTGCAATTAAAATTAGACCAACAGTTGGCTAGCCAAAGAGTCCACATAGAAAGACTTATAGGATTAATAAAAACTTATGTAATATTAAACCATAAACTTAATCATTTCTATGTTCCCTTAGCATCAAAAATTTTTTTTATATGTATTATGTTGTGTAATTTTAGAGAAGGTATAGTAAATAAAACGAAATAATTTTATATCCTATACACAATCATATATTACTGTACTACTACTAATACTGTTAAGGATATTATAAATAAAACAGATATAAATACCAATGTTGTATTTTATTTAGTTCCAAAGTTCTCATAATAGTTAAAATAGATGTATTTGTCAAATAAAGCTTCTTTAAATATAGGAAAAAAGGAATCTAGTTTTAATAACATTGAATTTATAAAATAATTATCTTTTTCAATATAAATTACTTTCAAATCCATGAAGGTATATATAATAAGGTTGCAGTATGTTCTGCCAGAACAGTACAACTGTCCTTGAATTTGAAAATAATATGGGCTTGTTTTTTTTAATGTTAAATTGTCATTACTTATTTCTAAATAGGGAACTGTAATGGTATTTATTTTTTGGTTTCGGCTGGCATAGGGACACTTGATTTCTATAATTGTTTCTTGTCCTAGTAACCCATCAGGAGAAGCTGCAAGATATGGTCTTTCTAAACTAATAAAAATACCACTTGGTTCTACTGTGAGACCGTATTCAGCTGCATACTTGATGAGGGCAGTTGGTTCATTTATTATACCGTGACTTGTTGCTCTTGTCATAAATGGTTTTCTATTTAACATTTCTTTTGCAAATTTACACATTGTGCTTGACTTAAGGTGACAAATGGTATGGAAGTTGCTAGCAGTAAGCCTTACTTGTCGGTATGCATGCCATTCAGGACACTCATTTTGGCCGATGGTAATATTTTGAATATTATTAATTTCTTCTTGAGTGATTGAACATAATTTTAAATCATTTAAAAGTTTCTGCTGTGGATTAATTTCATTATAATGATGATCATGTACTAATGCATATGGGTTTGCTGGACCATAGAGTTGTTTAAATGGCATCCGGGAATTTGGAAAATTTAATATCATATTTCTTATCCTATTATTATAATTTCCTTTGTCCATATGTTTTAATGAATATGGCTCAAAAATCAAATTGTGTTTATTTTTCTTGTGATACATTTTCTCAGCTTTCACAGGAGTACCTGTGTATGGTTTTCTTGGAACATGGAACTGCTGTAGTTTTTGAGTGCATACTTCTTGAAGTAAAAAAATTTTTTGATGAACCATGTTCTCAATGCCAAGTAAAAGGACTGCAACATGTTTGCATACTGCGTTTATTCCACTTCCAGCTGGGCATTCACAATGTGATGCTTCAGGATTTCCATTTTCATTTAATTTCACATCCACTTCGTACTGCAAATTCTTCATTGTTTTTCTGCAGTAACCTTTTATAAAAGTATTTTGACCAACAACAGAAGATCTTGCCATCAGTAAATGCCGTGTCTCATATAGCTGTGTAGCTGTTGCTATTTTTTTCTCTGTGCTAGAAAGCAAAGAATTATGTACTTAGAGTATGGAAAGAAATTTAATTATTGAAAGCTCAATTGAAAGATTAAATTTTATATTTACTTACTAACATAGATAATGCCTTATCATTATCTTGTCCAAAGGTGGCAGAATCGTATTACTGTTTATATCTCGATAAGATTCTTTTGATGGTAGCTCCATTTTGGGTTCGTCATCATCTACACATTCAGATCGACCAAAATTAAAATTTTGGTCATAAAGCTCTAACCTGAAAATACCACGAAATCGTTACATTTGCAAAGTCATTTGGTTTAAAATTGTTACTTTGTATAGCGCCCTTCGATCTACAACGACTGTGAATTTCGATTAAGGTGTGTTTGATGAATTAAAAACAAAACTAGATACCTTTCAATGAGGTCCGCTTTTTTTCCTCGTAAGGAAGCACCGCGTTTTTTTAATTCGTCTTTCAGTTCCTGGACTCGCCAGTTAGAATACATGATGTATAAATAAGTGCTCCACTTATTTAAATAGTCTTACGGCTGCCACAAAGTCACAAAGTAAAAAAAATATACGCTTTATTGCAATCAACACAACATAGAAAATGACAACAACAATGACAAGGGAACGAACTATGCTAGCGCCATCTGTTTTCAGCTTTCACCGGCCAACCCTATTACTGACAACAGAGAACGAATGAATGAATGGAATTTAAATTACCGGTTTTGAAATGAATTATAGACATCACTAATTGATTTAAAAGGTAACGTTTTTTATTATTTTTCAATACCCGCGTGGGACTACGAAAGGTTACAATTGATTTAACTAAGACTCGACATGCTAATAACAGACAATATTAAAATAAAGAAGTTCAAATGCATGACATGACCAACAAACATGAGTATTTTTCGACCTACATATGTCTCATAGCCCCAACTTTGGACTCAGGTCAGGTAATCTTCAAGTAAAATATCTCAACCTTATGGTCTATGGTTCACGTATTTCATCTGACACTTCCCTAACCCCCCGCGTACCCCTGCCTTCCGTTTTCTGTCAGCCATCTTTGTTAAGAGTGTTACCAGCTTACAATCTAAAATAGGCAATTAGAAATTATTGACCAAGGACATCCAGTTTTATCAAAGAATATTACTTATTTTTTTAATTATCTATTTTATTTCATATTATCGTCTTTATTAGAAGGTTTTCCAAGTAATAGGGTTGATTTTAGGAGTTTTGACCTAAGTTTTAGGGATAAAAATTTCTGAGAGTTGGTATCACTGTTTGTAAATCTGTCAAACAATTTCACAAAGCTTTGTGAATTAGTGTTTAATTTATCTAATTTCGTAAATAATCCTCCATATCTGAAGCTGTAAACATGTGCAACATGTACAACAAGTGCAGTGGTGTGTTGGAAGACGAAAGGACGTCAGTTTTCAAACGCTTCCAAGAAAAAAACGAAGAGAAGATGCCGCATCATACTTATGAAAAACAAGTTTTAGCCACATTGATCCGGTAAATGTTTCGGAGTCATCAAAAAAGAAGCAAACAAAAACTTAGAACATCGACCTAAACGGATTTCTAATATCAGAGGTATTAAAAATCATATTAAATATAAGTACTTGTTGGAATTCATTGGATGCTGTTTCTGAGTGCGTGTTTAATTGTTGAAATGTTATTAATAAAATAATAAAAGGTACAGACGTGTTCCCACTAGAGAATAAACAGTTAAAAGTTTTTAATAATTTTAAAATAAAAATAAATGAAACTAATAAGATTTTTATTATTCCTTATATCCTTTTATGACTTATTACAGCATATTTCTTCATATAATTGCAATTATATGAAGAAATATGCTAACATTAAACTAAAATTTTAAATTCCTAGCAAGAAATACTTTCTAGGCTGAATCGTATACGTCTTTGCCTATAATTACGCGTCGGACGGAGAGACAGATTAAAAAAAAAAAGCTGTCATTCATGATATGTGAACCTTCGGGCATGTCAAATTTGCTATAAGAGAGTGCCCTGTCTGAACCTATCTAGTCTGTGTTTGGACTGCTACAAAATAGACAAACCCAGTAACACATCTTGCTTCGAAGGCATGAAAAAAGGAAGACAAAAACCGATTTGATATAAACGCTTTGTCCAACAGTTTTGAGAATCAAACTCCGCTACCGACGACGCGACGTAGACTCGTCAAAACTACCCGCACCTAGTTTTTTCGAAGGTCAGCGCCCTCTATTTCTATATGTCAATAACTACTTAAAATTATACACAGGATTATGCTAAAAGTACGAGCCCATTCTCATAGATGGCGCTGTACATAATTTTGTTTCTTTTTCAAGTACCGTCATACACATAGTAGAAAGAACTGCAATTTATTGGATGTTGGATTGTACTATGGGTCTGCTCCAGAAATCGATAGACAGATAATATAATACTTTTTACTCAAAAATGCATGTAATGTGGTCATTATTTTGACAACCTTGTTTGAGCAAAGTCGACCTTGCCGGTCTGTTTGAAGGAGCGGCCAGCAATGTTTTTGCTGGCCGCTCTAACAGGCCGGCAAGACATTGCCGGCCGCTATTTTGACGATTCAACGTTTTAAAAAAACAAATGCAAAAAGATTTTATTTAAAACACAGCTGTTTGTATATAAAGAGGTAGGCACAAAAAGATTGTATTCCATATTTAAAAAAAAATACAAAGAAGGAACAAAAGCGCGGTTCAGCGAAATTTTTATTTTTGTTTAGTGACTTTTTTGCTATAGGTAAGTAAATGAAGTACTTAATAAATGAAGAAAATATAGCAGTCAAACATCGCATTAAAATTATCGCAAACTATTAGTAAGTAATATGAAACCGGGAAAGTCGGTGTTGAATTTTAGTAACTGTATTTTTCATAATTGTTATTTTAATTAAACTTCTGGTTAATTTATATATATTTTATTTAAATCACTTGCTGGTTTTATGTAGGTTAGGTACTTGCATTTTTGAGTAAAGCACTATACAAGCCTTGGCCCACTATGACTGCTTCGATGGTCACGCTATGATTGCCTCGAGCTAGCCTAGCTACGCTCTAGGCCTTCCAGCTTGGCCATCATTGCAGCCCTTGCTGTCCTCGCTGTAAAGGCCTCGACCTACGGCCTCGGCCTTTATCTCAGCTCGTCCATCCAGTGCTGCATGCTGACCGCGCTGTGTCGGCCTGGAGCTGCGCTACGCTGCGCTGTCGGCCATCATCAGCGCGACCAGCAAAGTAGCCATTATAGGCCGCGGCAGTAATGTACTATTATTCCATAATTAAAAAAAAAAAACAAAGAAGTAACAAAAGCGCGGCTTAGCGAAATTTTTATTTTTATTTAGTGACTTAGTAATAAATGAAGAAATAATACAGCAGTCAAAAACCGCATTAAAATTATCGCAAACTATTAGTACCCCCGGGTCGACGGCGCGTTGTGTCCCACGCGCGCCTCAAAGAGCGTCAGCATAATGACGGGGCCCCCCTCTCAGAGGGCCAAAGCCTGCCGGGGTCGCGGGATTATTTCCTTACCGTGACCCCGGAACGTAACAGGCTATTGAAGGACACCGTGGATTTTAGTCAGTAGAAGTCTGACAGTCCCTCCCGCCCTGCCCGGGGCCGGAGGACTCATTTGATGATTTTACCACGCTAAAAATAAAAAAAAAAAAAAAAAAAAAAAAAAAAAAACTATTAGTACCTAATATGAAACCGGAAAAGTCGGTGTTGAATTTTAGTAACTGTACTTTTCAAAATTGTAATTTTAATTTTTCTAGTTAATTAATATATTATATTATATTTTATTTACATAACTTGCTGGTTTTAGTTAGGTTAGGTACTAGCATTTTTGAGTAAAGCACTATACAAGCCTTGGCCTACGATGACTGCTTCGCTAGTCACGCTATGATTGCCTCGAGCTAGCCTAGCTACGCTCTAGGCCTTCCAGCTTGGCCATCATTGCAGCCCTTGCTGTCCTCGCTGTAAAGGCCTCGGCCTTTATCTCAGCTCGTCCATCAAGTGCTGCATGCTGACCGCGCTGTGTCGGCCTGGAGCTGCGCTACGCTGCGCTGTCGGCCATCATCAGCGCGACCAGCAAAGTAGCCATTATAGACCGCGGCAGTAATGTACTAACAAATCGGAGCTTAAGAGGAGCAGAAAGAGAGGAACTTGTATTTCACTGATTCGTAGCCTAGCGTTGGGGGCACGACAATTTGATTGATATGAAATCTAATAACTTATTGGTACCTAAGAAATGTTGCCAGACCAAAATAAAAAACACGAAAGTTAAAAAAGAACGTATTATATTTTCAGAAGGTTAATATACACTACATATTAGGGGATGTTAGCCAAATAATCCTTAACATGGGCAGGTTCTAGCCGACGGAACCCGCTAGCATCACAGATGCCGACTTCGATGTTGTCTGCCGTCATTTGACCTTCGAAACCCTCTTTCAGGGTTAGGATGGCTGTGTGGACCGCGTCGTCAAGTTCCAGCTCTTCTGTATATCTGGAAGATCAAATAAAGAGTTATTTTAGTAATGGGTGACTCGCTGTCCGACCATGGACCTTGCCCGGATCGACGGCGAGTTGTGTCCCACACGCGCCTCAAAGAGTGTCAGCTCAATGACGGGGCCTCCCCTTCAGAGGGCCAAAGCCTGCCGAGGTCGCAGGACTAACGAATACCGTGACTCCGGAAGTCCGGAACATAAAGGGCTATTGAAGGACACCGTGGATTTTAATCAGTACGAGTCTGACTGTCCCTCCCGCTCTGTCCTTGTTGAGAGGACCCATTTCATGATTTTACCACGATAAAAAAAATTAAAAAAAATGATGTACAACATACCTCTTTTCCAAAAAAGTCTTCCCATTATTATAGTTCTTGCCCATGGCGGTGGCCTTCCACGCGAAGTAGGCCCCTGAGGGGTCGCACTGGAAGAGGTACGGCCTGTCGCTGTCCCAGCCGCAGATCAGGAGGGACACGCCGAAGGGTCGGACACCTCTGCGAAGACAATGAAGGAAGAATTAGTAAAAGTAGCTGTCCCCTGCGGTTTCACTAACCACTCGGGTCCTGTTCGTCGTAACAGGGTATATCCAATCCAAAAAAATATATCAATTAGAACGAGTAGTTCCTGAGGTTAGCGCATTCTACCAAATAAAATCTTCAGCTTATTATTTTAGTAATTAGTACAAATGTAATTATTCCGTGCGGAAATCTGACCACCCTCATTGCGTGTCGCGCTGTTTCACTGTATCGCTCAGTCACTGAACCAACCATCGTTAATAGGTTCGTTTTAGGGCAATTCTACATCCTTTTGCAAGAGTAGTTTCGCATGGAGAACAATATATTGTCAAAAAACCATCATTTAAAAAGAAGCAATGTTTCAAAAAACTGTGTAAAAATAGAAGAGTTATGCAGATTCATCTGCATAACTCTTCTATTTAAGAAAAAAATAAAAAAATGCTTCACACTAGGAATTTTCCTAGAAACTCACTTAAACAAACACCTAGACCCGATTATACAAATATTTGTTCCGTGTGGAGATCAATCCCGCTGTGCAGCCATAGCACCAACTGTGCCGTCTTTTGAATATCAGTCAGTCAAGATAAAAAAAATATAAGAACACTTCTTACCCTGACTGCGTATACTCCTGCATGACAGTAGCCACTCGCTGCACCAGCTGAGCAGTAGGAATAGGCTCGTGGTACATCAGGAAGTACTGCTGCGCCATTTTACGAGCTTGGGTGACGAGGAGGCGGTAGTCAGGGCCCATGCCAGAGTAGACCATGCCTAGAAGATAGGAAATATCGATAAACTGCAAGTTGTCAAGCATGGTGAGTTACCTCTCATATTGTGGACACCTGACTATAGTAGGAACAAAATTAAGAGATGATAAAACATTGTGAGAAAAAAAATGTCCTAGAACCAAAAATTTGAAGACATGTCATCTACAGCTTGACATAAAAATGTAGAAAACCGGAAGTCGCCACTGTCTTCGCGCCACCAGCACTTTGAATGATTTTATTTTATTTTTTTTTCACTTATTACGTTAGTTTTATGGCACAATAATAAATCTAACAAACCTGCGGTCTTTGTTTACATCAAATAACAAAGATTTTAAAACGCTGTCAGGAATAAAAATTTTAGTTCTGTTTCAATCCGTTCTGGCCAAGCTGTACCAACCCGCACTGGGTCTACGTAGTGGATTATGGCCCACTCCTTTTCACAGAGAGGAGGGCCTGTGTCCCAGGAGTGGGAACATTATAGGCTGATGATGATGAATAGGTACCCTTAATCTGTTTCTTATTCATTACTCTTCTTGCGGGTCAGACAGCATCAATAAATTGGAAATTTAATCAGTAGGTATGTCAATAAAAGTTTTGAAAAATACTGGATACATATTTTTTCTTTCGTTGAATTAAAGCTTTTTTACAACGATATAATGTATCCTAATTGGAGAATGAGGGCTTGTGTCGTCAGACACAAGTGAAAACTGCACTTGCTTGTGACATATGGGCAATTTTAAAAGTGTTGTTATCCTCATTGATTTTGTTTTAAGTAACAAAAGAAAATAACTGAGTTACTGATGAACTAATAAGATTTTTTCATTCAAATTAGAGAGACACAGTTATTAACAGAAATAGCACTTACCAATATGGCCAGTGATCATCTCCACCTTGTTGACGCTGTGCTCATCGTACAGGATGCTTTTGTGCTTGTTCTCTGTGGCTATCACAACCCCATTGGATGCTGTAATAAGCAGAGTTAACAGTTATTAAATGAGTACCTTTGCCAATGGCTTCACTCGCATGTTTAAAAAAAAAAACTCGCATGTAACTCGAAAATTATGGTCTGTTCAGCTGTTTTAGACTTGATGAGAAACAAACATACATCCATCCGAACTTTGACTTCTTTATAATATTAGTAAGGATGCTGATTATCTTGGATCAATGGTTAACTAGACATAAATTATAATGAACAATAAGTGAGAGATCATAGTAGATAAAATCAATCACAGTTCAGAAAGGTGTTCTATCAAACCATTGGATAATAATATTTAAACAAAATAGTACCTAGTTGTGAATGCAAAACATCAAGTAGAGTCAATGTTATGCTATAGGCTGGAGGTAACCGACATTTATTCAGTAAGTTCAGACAAAAATTATGTAAAATTATAACAGAATGAATTGCATAAACTACTGATGCTATTATAACCTCTAAAATCAACAAATCTTACCTTTGATACCGACAGACGTACCGCCGGCGGCTACGGCAGCTAACGCATATTCAATTTGAACTAATTTCCCTGAAGGGCTGTGAAAAAATTAGGACATTTCATTGTAATTACACTAAAAGTACACACGAACTTGGAAACGCATGTAACTTTCCAATTAGTGGAAGAACGACTACGAAAAATAGTCAAATAAGTACGTAAATAGTTATTCGTGGTAAATTAAAGGTTTTAAATACACAAAATCACGTAAATAAATGTATTTTTTACCTAAAAGTGGTGAGAGAGAAACTGTAACGCTCAGACGCCATGATTACAAAGCGATTTGTCAAATTTCAGCGCTGTCATGTTGTCAGCAATGGCGAAACGTCAAAACTTCGTTTCGTTTCTCCTTTTAGCTTTTTCTCCAATTTCGTTTTTTTTTCTTACAATTTCATTTAAAAAAATGTTTAATTTAAAATATAATAATTAGCAGAAACAATATGCTGTGCATAAATAAATATCATTAGTGGACAGAAATTTATTGAGCTAACTTAAAATTTAAAAGCCTTGTGCTCACTCCGTCAGTATAAAATTATTGAGCGAAATGCGAATCCGGCAGCAAGACCTTCTGATTGGTTGATCGAAAAGAACGATTATCCAATCGGAAAACAAGGAATTCGCTCAATATTTTGATTGATTGACGTTCCTGAAAATATTTACTCCATCGCCGAGCTATTTATATTTTTAATGATTTAAAAATTGTATAGCATGGTATTCGAGGTTCCTCCTATACACAGTTCAGTATCACCAGTTTCCGACATGTCAGAGGACAGAAATCGCGCTGAGAAAGCTCTGATAGTTATAAAAAGACCGCCGAATTCGGGCAAGGCGCCTAGTGGCAAGAATTATTGTGATAAAAATGGAAATGATGTGAATAGGCAGTGTGATGTGGACTGTAAATATACTGGAACGAGGTGCTTCGCCTTCTGGGCTTTTGTATTTATGGTTGTCGTCTTTGGCTTCGCGAATTTGGTGCTCTCAGCTTTTATGATGTTTGTGCTGAAGCTTGGCAAAGGTAATGTTGTTGATCTAGATTTATGAGTCTTAAAACCTCTTTTATTTATTGGCACACTCTCTTCATAGGAACGAAGGCCAGTGTCCCAGCATTGGGAATATTATTGGCTGATAATGGTGACAAGAATTGTTTTATTGTGCAATTATTTATTAACACAATACAAATAAGCCAAAATTTGAAAAGAAAATTTAAATCTTGCCTATGTTACTTAGATAAACCCACGTCCTACTCCTATGGGGGTGGGCAGAAACCTCTTTAACCAGAAAGATCTTTACACCCTACATTGTCTTCTTTTTTAATGAGTCTCCCACCTAGCGCAGAACGAGAGGCGCTGTCAGACTTGTACTGATGAAAATCCACAGTGTCCTTCATTAGCTCTTTACGTTCTGGGGCCACTGTTACCTGATAAGAGAGTCCTGCGACCACCCTATGTTGTCTGGCGTAAACATAGCCAATTACTTGCCGCTGATCCAGTCCAGCACGTCTTTTTCAAGACTCCAAGCTGCTATTTATGGTGAAAGAATAAAACCAATCGCAACACGTTTTTTTTTCCCCTATCTGACGTCACAGTATCATTTACTCCTTTTTCTTTCATATCATTCCTTAGACAGTCTATTCATTTCTTTGGCCTTCCTCTTCCTCTCCATCCATCAACATTCATACTCATCATTCTCTTAGTCACATGAGTGTCTTACTTCCTTTAGTCAAGAGCAGGGTTGAAAAAAAAAACAGTTTTTTTTTTTCAAATTTATAAAACAAACAGTTCAAATTGTTTTAAGCAAGTGTTTTTTTTGTTTTTAGTTTCTGGCTTTTTTTTTCAAATTAATTCCACCTTATTTGTCGATGTCTAAACATATATATCAATTATGTTTCATTTCTAGACTACATCTATTCAAACTCGCCCTTTGTAATGAAAGATTTTACGAAAAATGATCAATGGAAAAAAAAACATATTGTGATGTTTTTTTTCTAATATTTCTAAGAATTATTTCATTACAATGCCAATAAAAGTTAAAAATATAACATAGCAATGGCATTAAGCTCAAATGGTTATAGGTCAAGCTATTTAGACTCCTGAATATTAATTTATTTTCATTTTACATGCATTCATCTGCCTTGAAAAGTAGTTGAAACGGGTAATAAAAAAACACTGTTTAATTTCAAACTGTTTTAAACACTGTTTTAAACAGGTTTTTTTAAACAACTTGTTTTAATCATGCCAACCCTGGTCATGAGTAAACCGAAAAACCAACCAAATCAAATTAATTTACTTACAAGAATTAATTTACAACTGATCATATTTTTTCCTCAGGTATGGAAAGCATGGAATTCTTGCCAGATCATAATGCTATCAAGTTTTTTGGGGACACTGACTTTGAGCACCTGTACAAGAAAGATGGACTGATTGAGAGTTTCCGAGACACACCCATGAGCATATCTAGTGAAAATGGATCTGTTCTGTTCAATTTACAGACTAAGTAAGTAAAAACTATTGAATTGTATACTTTATTATAATTATTTTTCAGGTAGTCTTAACATCACACCTTTAGTCGCTAAACAGTTAGGCAGAGCGGGGGAGTATTATGTACAACATCTCAAAACCAGGCTTGTTCCAGTGAGTGAACGAAATGGCGCTAGACGACTTGAATAGCTCTGTCACTTTCACTCACCGGAACAAGCCTGGTTTTAAGATGTTGTAATACCCCACCAGTACCACAGAATAAATAACCAGTACCTAATAGCAGACTCACATTAGTGATTCTAACCCAACACAAATCATCTGTAGTGAATGAAAAATTCCTTAAGAAAGACTTAGTAACATTTTGCCCAACCTGGGAACTAAATCAAGAACCTCATGTTTAGCAGTCTTAATATTATAAATGCGACAATTTGTAAATATCTTTTATTTCCACGCCAAAACAAAATTGCGATATGAGATGGATCAGATAAATGGCACCCTAGCTAGAGGCTGCAGGCAAACTTTCCAATTAATATTCTACAAAAACTTAAAAAAAAAAAGGTTGCACTCCAGGAGTGCCGGTAGAAGTGAAAACTTTTTTGTTACTATGTTTTATTTTTAATTTGAATGACGTCTTACTCATTTTCGATCAGGGTCACGTGACCCTGACGCGAGTTTTAAATTTTTTACCCATTACAGAAAAAGTGTACAACGCCGCTAAAGAAGTTTTCACTTCAAAAAAATGTAACCGCCTTCAAAAACAACCACAAAAAAGTGTAAAATAATCTACAAAATAACTTTTCTTTCGGAAGTCCGTGCCTTTGTTTTTTTTCCTTTTCATTGTCTTTTTAGCCACCGACTTCCGAAAGAAAATGTATTTTGTAGATTATTTTACACTTTTTGTGTTTGTTTTTGAAGGTGGTTACATTTTTTTTTTTAAGTTTTTATTTTACTCTTTTTAGTTTAAATATTCAACCCGAATTCTTGTCAAGAACATTATTCTCTTACATGTGGACTAGAATTTTGTAATCCTTCGCACCAGTACTTACATCACTCATGTACACATTATGCTATTAAAATTCCATATCTCAAAAATTACTGAACCGATTTTGATGAAACTTGCAGTATTCTCTTAGTTAAATGATACCTAGTACAACAAAAAAAGAATTACTAAGGGTCGATTTATACTAGCACAGAGTCGAAGCGCATCGAAGCGCATTTTCTAAAACTGAACATAACAATTTCAACCTTAACTCCACAGCGTAACGCACACTTTACTTCTAAGATTTTCACGATTCACGATCGGCGTTGTTCGCGCGCAGACGCGCGAATTCTGAAGAATGCGCGCGACTTTTTAAAATCTTAGAAGTAATTATGTGCGTTACGCTGTGGAGTTAAGGTAGAAATTGTTATGTTCAGTTTTAGAAATTCGCTTCGATGCGCTTCGACTCTGCGCTAGTATAAATCGACCCTTAAATCGGACTTGTAGTTCCGGAGATATTTTATGCGAACACAAAGTAAATCAATCGATGCCTACTCCTTACTGTTAAGGAGTTGTACCTTCCATCATCAGCTCATCCACCTGAGATGATGATTATCAGATGCAAATACTTGAACAGCTTTAGAAAATATATGAAAATGGTACTATGTGCCTATAAAATTTGAAGGTTGCCCTCGATTTCCCTAGGATCCAATTTCCAAATCGGTCCAGTCGTCTTCGAGAAATCGGGGAACATACATAAAAAAAAAAAAAAAAAAAACAAAAAAAAAAAAGATTCCGACGAATTGAGAATCTCCTTTTTTTGAAGTCGGTTAAAAATGAGTTTGTTTTGATATCACACGTAACTAGCTCTTTTTTTATCATGGTAAAATCATCAAATGTGGCCACCCACCCAGGGCAGGGCGGGAGGGACTGTCAGACTCGTACTGACTAAAATCCACGGTGTCGTTTAATCTACCTTTACTTTCCGGGGTCACAGTAATGCGATAAGTCCTGCGACCCGTAAATAGCTCACCCAATTTTGATGAATATTATTACAGAGATAGATGGGTCCCTAGAAATAAATGTAGGTTTTTCCTTTTTACATAAAACACACTGGCAAAGGCTAGTTTTCAACAAATAATTAAGATTTTACTGTCTATCTTCATGAAGTCACTATTGCAGACCATCTCGCCATGAGAACAAGCTGACAGTGAACACATCTGGAGTCTTCGTACGAGGAGTGAGCGCTCTGGAGCTGACAGATCCTGACTCCGGAGAAGTGGTGTTCAGTACCGCTGCCACTGAGATGAATATACCTGATGGGGTTAATAATTTGCATGCTAAGGTTGGTATTCTTCAACGACGATATAATACTAGACTCCGCATGCACGATCTAAGGAACAAAAACTATTCTGTCAACTCGCTGAGGTACTACGTAAGCGAGGGGGACGGGGTACTGCGTTGTGATTGGCTAACTCAAGGTCTGTTCTGTCTCAACGTATGTTTTCGGCTCACAGGATTGGTCGAAGTGAGATGGATATAAGACTTTTTTGCCTAATGTGTTGGCAGACATCGGTCGCCTGTTATTAGGAGTCTAGTATTATATCGTCGTTGGTATTCTTTTATTAAGCTATAGGCTCGCGTTTTTATTAAGCGATGATTTATGGTCGATGGCCCTTTGCATTCCAAGACTGAGGTGCCCTTTTTAAGACAATCCCGCGACATACCCTGAGGTCATCTTATGCAATTGTCGGCTACTCTAATCAACGTTTTTTTTTTAAAAAAACTTTGCCCCACACTAGACAGGAATTTCTCCTGAGTCGTAGGTGCATTTACAAACAGAAGATCACATACACAAACACCCAGACCTGGAATAAATACTTGTAGATCATACAAATATTTGTTCCGTATGGGAATCGAACCCGCGACACGTTGCGCAGCAGTCCAATCGCTCAGCCATTGCGGAAATCGTGCCGAATCGAATCTGCCGAATATTCCAGAAAAACTAAAACACACCTTTTTATTCCAGCAAATCTCAGTAAAACGAATAACATCACCTGTTGACGAAAACCTGACTCTCCGTTCAGAGAACTCAGCCCACCTTCGAGGTGCTGAAGGCACCCACATGGAGTCCAAAGCCCTTTTCTGGAGCGCTGACCAGGATATCTACCTCAAGTCTATAAACGGCTCCATAGTTTTAAGCGGCAAAGATGGAGTATTCATCGATGTGAGATATTTGCCAATAGCCAACACTGTTAACAAGACCGATAAGTATGGACAAGGTACAGGGCAGTTCAAAGTATGTGTATGTATGCCCCAGGGAAAATTATTTAGAATTGCTGTACCGACAGGTCAGAAAGTCACTTGTTCTCATATAAATATGACTGGGGATTTGAATCCTTGTAATTAGTCAACTTTGTGCATTTGTGTGCTTGAAGAATTAAATAAATGATTGTGTGTGTGTAGAATGCTTTAAAAATAGCAAAGGGCCTAGATTTAAATGGATATTCTTAATTCAGTGCCGGATTTTCACAGTAATTTTATGCTATGGGCCCCACCAGGACCCAGTAAACAACATACCAAATTATTGAGTATTGAAAAAAAGGGGCCTGCAGTAGAATTTGCTACGGGCCCCGGGCCCAAGCCTAATCCGGCTCTGCCTCGATCAATTGTTGTGTGCTCGCAAAGTTGCTTGTAGACATAACCTAGTACTGAAATCACTGAATGCTGAAAATTTAAAATAATTTTACAATTGCGGTGGTAATCGCAATAATTGTAAAAGAAATTAGTTAATTTCCAGCATTATTAAATCAGCCTATTTTAGGTAGTTAACTCTAGTAAATAAATAGAAAATCGCCATATCACTGTTCAATCAATAATATTCTTAAGCATTTATACTAATTTCATTTGTTAAAATCTTTATTTATTTATTTATTTGTTGTTCGGAAAGCTTACAGACTAATACATAAGTTATTAACAAATAATTACACTGACATTTGCCATTTACAAGCTTTCACAAGTAAAAAGACTATGTACCTTAAATCTAAAATTAAAACAGAAACAGGTTCTTCTTAAAAATACAAAAATTAAAACAAAAACAGGTTCTTAAAAATACCAAAGTGATAAATCACATAAAATTAAAGTAGGTATTATGCAAAAAAAAAAAAAAGTAACTATTGTTATTCTTAACTATTGTTATTGCTGCTAAGGTCAATATTGAAATAGTCTTTATTAAAGGCTCGTCTTAATGAACAAGGGCTGGTTCTTTTATATTTAGTTTGACTTATCCATTACATAGCGCCTGGGTTTCATAAATGAAATCATCAATCAAGAATATCACCAAATGAGCAGAAAGAAATGACTAAACTCCCGTTTCCTTCAGTTGTCCTTTGCGTTCCAGAGCCAAGTTGTCCTTTTAAGTCAGTCAGTCCTATATATGTGAATTTTATGTTGTAATTGGATAATCAAACTAAAAAAAAAGATTAGTAGATAGTTTAATTTATTGTAATAGAAAATATCAAGTATCCGTTTCGACCGCGCGGCCATGACGTTTTTTTTAAATAAAAACCATCCCAAGTTTTTGTAAAAAAATGTAAAAGTCGATTCCCATAAACCATAAATTTGTCAAAGCAATGGTTAAAAAGTTATAAGGGTTTGAACGTGGCCGCGCCATCGAAACTTTCCGAACCGCGCGGCCATGGAGATCTTTAAAACTAAGAGTCGCAGAGACCTGAAATTTTGGGAAATAGTAGATTGAATTTGTAAACCAAATGTAAAAATATAGAAAAAAATCCCGTGTTTGTATTTTAGGAGTTTTAAGGATAAAACCTCGTGGCCGCGCCATTGATACGGTGACAAAAACGTTATCGCCGATATCTCACTGAAAAAGAATCTCAGACGTCTGAAATTTTTTGTAAAACACAGATTTTCATTTGTCAAAACTAGTAAAAATACAACAAAAAATCCTAGGTTTATATTTGAGGAGCTGTTGAAGAAAATCTTCAATGCGTCTTGAATATGTCGATTAGGGTGACCACGGATTATTATTTACAGAGAAAATTTCCACCTTTTCATAAGAAATGATATCCCAAGGATTCATCGAACAATGAGGAGCAATAATATGGCTATATCTTTAAAAATCACATAAATTAGAGATTGTTCGATGTTGAGTGCTCCATTTAAAGACAGCCCCGTCTTCAAATGGAGCTTATTCTCACTATAGTTTTTAAAATTCTCCTGTTGTTTAATATCTTAATAGTCATCGATTAAACCATAATTATGTTAAATTATGTATCGTCTTACACCTACCTGACACAGACCTGAATTTTTAATTTAATTATTACTTTTTAAAAAACATATACCAACAATCGAACAATCTCTAACTTATGTGATTTTTAAAGATTTTGTTCAACGAATCCTTGGGATATCATTTTTAATAAAAAGGGTGGAAATTTCTCTGTAAATAATAGGCTCAAAATCACCAAGGTGCAGAATTAGCTTTGCGAGCAATTTAATATGTTAAATTTTCAGTTTATTGAGTAAAGAAAATTAATAAAATACTTTAACTAACCTGTTTTGTTTGTACATCGAACAATATAATTTATTAATAAAGTAAATTTTAAATTAAATCAGTATAAATGCATAGAAAGTCATTTCGGGAACGCGTCCTAAAGTGCAATCTTCAACAACAAAGTCGAAAAAATTAATAAAAAAATCAAGGTATTTAAACCGTATTTTAATGCAAAATCTAGTTTTTAAAAGGAATTTAAAATATGTTTTGTTTTTCATTATAAAAATGCAAAAAATAGTTTGTCCGATAGCGCACAAGTCATTTCAGTGAACGCATCGATAATCGAAAAAAAAATTTTTAAGTGAACGCAGTCATTTGGTGTCAAATGTCAGTAGTGGCAGAAAACTATATTAAAGCCAGCTGTTAGTGTTTTAGTCGTCAAAAAAATTGTATCTAAGTGGTAAGTACCTTTCAATTCATAATTTATATAACGTACATCAATAGCCCGTCATTTCGTGAACGTGTTTATTACATTTAATTATTGGTAAAATTCATTTTACGACACAAAATCACAAAGTAATCGCCAATATTTTATTATTGACAAAATCAGGTCACACTTAAGATGGTCGCCGTAAAATCAAAGTGCTCGTTTATTTGAAATCGTCATTTTGTGAACGGTCATTTCGGAAACGTTCCCGGACATGATAGCACGTTCCCGAAATGACTGTCGCGTTCTCGGAATGATAAATTATTGTTTCCAAGAGCGATTCATGTAAATTTTTTTATTCATAATTTTCCAATTTTATTGTTTTTTAATTATAGCGTAACTAAGACTTCAGAAAAAGAAAAATAAAACAAAAAAAGCTTAAAACGGATAGTGCAGCTTATTTGCCGTAAAGAGAAAAGGTAAATACTAGATAAAGAACGTTTTTAGATAAGATGACTGATAAACAGAAAAAAAATTAAACGCGCAAAGGGCAGGGAATATCGACAGATGTTCATCGAGTCTTGGCCATCAGGCCATTGGCCGTTACAACAATCGGCACAATGATAGCCGAGCTCACATTCCACATTTCGACAACCTCGTGCGCCAAGTCAAGATATTTTATTTGTTTATCTTTCTCGGCTTTCACGAGGTTCTCGTCATGCGCTATGGTAACATCGATTAACATTACGCGTCGCGCTGATCTGCCTATCACTACTATGTCAGGCTTATTAGCAATAATAGTCGTGTCAGTAACGATAGGTAGATCCCAGTACATCGTGACATGGTCTTTTTCGAGAACTGGGTTGGGCACATAATTGTGATACGATATCTCAGAATCCACAAGTTTATATTTCAAAGCAGGTTGCCGGTGGATAATCCGGGCCATTTGGTTATAAGTACTCGCCGTTAGCAAGACGAGAGCAACCTGAGATAATAAATATATGTCTGATCGCCTCACCCGGACGATGGCATGCCCGACACACGTCGACCGTCCTGTCTTTCATAATAATTATGTCTCCGGTAGTTCGTCAAAATAATTTCGTCCATAATTGCACAGATTAAACCTTCAGTTACCCCGAAGAGGTCACCGAAACGTAGCCAGGACACGGACATTATAAAATCTACATCGGGCCCATGAAGAGCCCGGTAGAAGCGTCCGTGAAGCTCCTTGCCTTGCCATACCTCCTTGCAATTTTCGGTACTAAGTACCACAAGTTTGCACCAGTTCTCTTTAGCCATGGACAGCGGGGTGAGTCCCTTGTCCACTGTGATCACATCTCGGTGCAAACCCACTTCCATTTTCAAAAAAAAATCTCTGAGACTGCACACCTCGCGGTTGTGTAGGGTCTTCGCATTTAATGAGCCTCCACCCCCGCGCTATTGCGGGGTGTACATCCTCATAACCGACGATCGTGGGTGATGCATCATTATTTAAATTATTATTTTGATAGTGATATTGATGTTTTCGAAAAATAATAGGTTTTGTTTTGTATTTAAATTTTTTTTTGTATGTTGTCATTTGTGACAAAATATATTGTTGACTTTCTTACGTTATTTATATTTTTTTCCATTACTTGTAGAATTATAGTGAAGAAAACTGTGTTTTTAAGTTAATACGCTCAATAATGTAAGAATTTATTAAATTTTTACGAAGATACAACTATGATTATGAAGTTCTACTAGACTGATTTTTAAAACATTAAACTTAATTATAACAAGATTTTTTTAATAGTAATTTTATTTTTTCTTAAGTGCAAACAATGTGGCAGTATAAATAAATAACTTTGTTATTTAAAATGTTGTTTATAATTTAAATATTTCCTTAGAAATACCTTTTGATATCAATATCATCATTTCGGTAAAACTTCTGTCATTCCGGGAACGACAACCGTTCCCGGAATGACGAGAAGTCCTTTCTGGGAACACTAAAATATCTCAACAAAATACGCGTTAATTGAGATAGTTTTTGGAAAAACATATTTAGTTACATTAGAAAACTTTCATTCTATTCATGTAATGTTAATTTGATTATGAGAGCTTTGAATATTTTGAAATTTCTTAAATTTTATCCACGAAAATAGCAACTTCTTTAATTTTTAACGTATTTTGCTTGTAAAAGATTTTTTTTTGTACTGTTTTCATTATTGTTTATAAAATATAGATACATTATATACCAACGTTATTAAACAAAGGTTAAATGACGTACTTTGTATTGTTTTTCTTCATTTTATCAAACTTAGAAAAACGTTCCCGAATTGATGATTTTCTGTATAACATTCACTTAAAACCAATATAACAAGAAAAATATAGAATTATGTGCGCTGCCCTGTCAAAGGTTATTAATATACAAAATTTGCAACAACATAAACTAAGAGTTATCCTAATAGCTTGCAATTTTTTTTGTCATAAAATCAATCTTGAAATTTGCAACCTTGGTGATTTTGAGCCAATAATCCGTGGTCACCCTAATCGACATATTCAAGACGCATTGAAGATTTTCTTCAACAGCTCCTCAAATATAAACCTAGGATTTTTCGTTGTATTTTTACTAGTTTTGACAAATTCAAATCTATGTTTTACAAAAAACTTCAGACCTCTGCGATGCTTTTTCAGCGAGATATTGGCGAAAAACTAAATTTTCAACGTTTCGATGGCGCGGCCATGGCGTTTTAGTCTTACAGCTCCTGAAATATAAACCTAGGATTTTTTGTTGTATTTTTACTAGTTTTGACAAATGAAAATCTGTGTTTTACAAAAAATTTCAGACGTCTGAGATTCTTTTTCAGTGAGATATCGGCGATAACGTTTTTGTCACCGTTTCAATGGCGCGGCCATGAGGATTTATCCTTAAAACTCCTAAAATACAAACACAGGATTTTTTTCTATATTTTTACATTTGGTTTACAAATTCAATCTACTATTTCCCAAAATTTCAGGTCTCTGCGACTCTTAGTTTTAAAGATCTCCATGGCCGCGCGGTTCGGAAAGTTTCGATGGCGCGGCCACGTTCAAACCCTTATAACTTTTTAACCATTGCTTTGACAAATTTATGGTTTATGGGAATCGACTTTTACATTTTTTTACAAAAACTTGGGATGGTTTTTATTTAAAAAAAACGTCATGGTCGCGCGGTCGAAACGGACACAAATATCAAATATTGTTAAAAGTCATGTTGTGAATGACTTAATTATTTAATAATTTACACTATTGTATTTATAAATAATTGTTATATAATACAAAATAAAGGAATCTAGTCAATATTTTTGCGTTTTTATTTTATATTTTTTTTATATGCCTAGAAAGGTTAAAAATGCGCATTTTCATTACTTGTTAGGGCCCTTATGCGGGGTGCGAGAGCTTTCTGTAACGCATGCCACAGGGCCCGCATTCGGGGAACCGTTTTCATTAGTTGTTAGCGCCCGCATGCGGGGTGCGAGAACTTTCTGTAACGCATGCCGCAGGGCCCGCATTCGGGCCGTTTCCATTAGCTGTTAGGGCCCGCCCGCATGCGGGGTTTAGTCGATAGCCCGCGTGTAGGCTTTGGCCCTCTAAAAAGGTGGGCCCCGTCATTGTGCTGACACTCTTTGAGGCGCGCGTGGAACTCAACGCGCCGTCGCCGTCGACACGGGCATGGTCCATGGTCGGACAGCGAGTCGCCCATTACTCGCCGCCCGCTTGCCCGAGCACTTAGTATAGGCTGAATAAGTGATGAAATAAAACAAAGAAAATCAATATTCAGAATTTAATTCTTTTAAAACTAAATATACAAAATACTCACGCAACAATTTATTTTTTTCACAAACACAATGTATCTACTTTACGGGGTATATCTTCACGGTAATTCTCTAATAGGGGGGTAGATAGAATTATAAAAGTAGGTCTGTGCTGGGAGTTAAATGAGTCCTCCTATCCAGGGCGGGACTGTCAGACTTGTACTGACTAAAATCCACGGTGTCCTTCAATAACCATTACGTTCCAGGGTATTTTTTTTTCACAAAATTAGTTTCTTTTTAAAAATTCTTTAAATGCAATTTTTCTTAAATACGCTTGAAATGTCTATTTAAGATAATATATTTTTTAACAACATTTTTTCTACTAAGTACTAACGGCAAGCTTGGGACATCCCTGTAAAAAAAATAAACTGAAATTGTGAAAAATATATAATTTTCTTAAAATCAAGTAGGTACCTACCTACATATCTTTTTTTGAGTAGAAATACATGAGTCCTCCCGTCCTCGCTGGAGCGGGAAAGACTGTCAGATTTATTATATTTATTTCAGTTGCTCATTGCTTCTAGGGCCACTCTTTTAATACGGTACCGTGAATTTAGCAGACGTTAGCCTTATAGGAGCCTCTACTTGCCGACTGCTGCTAAAGACGCGTGTCGAACATGACGCATCATCAACTCAGGCCTGGTTTCTACTCAGACAGCGAGTCACTCATTAGTAGCTGCCCGTAAGCCCGCGTATCAAGTATCTCACAATACGCTATAACCAAGTTTAAATAGCTGCTTGATTTTACATAAACCATATAAAACTAACATCTACCCCAATTAAGAATTTCGTGAACAATATACGAATTCACAAACAGACTTTTAACCTGTTTCATAATCTCCTGATAAGTTTCAACTACTATAACACGTAGATAAATACATACATTAGTATATTTTTAACTGGAAGATATATATCTCTAATCTGGAGATTATAAAACAAGCACTTATGAGGCGGTTCTCATTATTATTATCATCAATTTTATCCGAAGACATGTTATTAAATAGCTCCAAAATTGACATCAGCGGCCCTCTCATCATCAGCCTATAATGTTCCCACAGCTGGGACACAGGCCTCCTCTTTGTGAAAGGAAGTAGGCCATAATCCAACATGGAAGCTCAGTGCGGATTGGTAGATGTTACATGTCTTCGATTTTTTGGTTCTAGGACATGCTATAATAAGTTAAGAATAATAAAAATGTAAGCATTTTAAAGGTTTAACTGTTAACTTTTATTTGATACCAAATTCATTCAAATCACGCCATTATTTACGGAGCTATACCGGAACAATGGCAACTGGGGAACTAATGGCGCTAGTATAGCTTGTTCCAAGCATCGTCATTGGTTCTCTTATAGGTACTTCAAAATAGTACTATCTCATTGGTCGGATTAGGACTTAGCTATGGTGGCGCCATCTACAATTAGCTTTGACCGGCCTTCCCCATTACAAGTAAGTGATTCTATATTTTTGATTGCTAGTGTATAGTTGCAACTTTCCCCACTAGAGGCGCTGATGTCGATCTCACAGTTTAGTTTTAGCAAGTTGAGTTTCAAAATTACAATACATTATATATAGGTAATAGTCCTATCGAACAAATCCCGTTTTTTAGGCAAAAATTGTAGGTAACACGGTTATTAGCATTTATTTTAGCTGGATTTCTTTCTAAGTTTAGAGTAGTCTATGTCGAAAGAGCTTGTGGCTAAATAATTACAGCCGCACAGGCCGATCTTCCGGGTTAAGCCGCGCTTGCCGAGGTTGGTCTGTGGATGGGTCACTATCTGTCATAGCGAGTTACCTCCGTGCCTCGGAAAGCACGTAAAGCAGTTGCTCCCGGCTGTCATTTGTAGATCTTTGACAGTCGTTACTATTAGTCAAAAGCGCATAAGTCTGATTACCAGTCTTACCATGCGGTATCGTATAACCAGTTACTGAGTTGTGTAGGTTTGATAGTTAGTCGCTCCATGTAAAATACTGATATTTAGCTGCATCTGGTTCGACTGGAAGCAGACCCAAATATAGTTGGGAAAAGGCAGGCAGATGGTCGACATATATAGTGGAAATTTTTCGAATATATTCTGAGAAATTTTTATAGCTTTAGCACACCCCAGTGGGTCAAATGTGTTGCCTCCAATTTTTCACCTAAAAAGCGGTTTAAATTCTAAAAACTACAGTAGAATTTTCCGTATATATACAAAGAATATATTCATATTATTTCACTCATTTTATTTGACCAAAATATTTTTGACACAATTCTAGTCAAAAGTACTCAATGTACTTATATTTAAGGACAAAAAATGACATGCGAAAAATAATTTAGAACAAAAAGAAAAACCTTAGTATTGTGATATCCAATTACCGAGATAGAAAAACCATAGCAATAAACCATAGATACCTAGTTACTGTGTTGTGGAGGTTCGATAGGCAGTCGCTCCATGTAAAATACTGATATTCAGCTGCATCTGGTTCGACTGGAAGCCGATCACAATACAGTTGGGAAAAGGCAGGCAGATGATAAAGGCAAAGAAAATGAGAAGATGCATATTACAGTCATATTTTAAAGTGTGCAAGCCATTTATCAAACATTTAAAAGGAACAACCTAATACCAGCAAGTCAGGAGTCGCTTTAACGACCATTGAGCCGTTGAGATTTATAAAAAAAAAAAATTATAAAAATAATAAAATAAATAAAACTTAAAAAATTCGCATGTCATTATCCTTCGTAAGTCTAGGTAAGTCATTATTATATGACTTTGTGATCTACCCACACAATTTTTCTTAGGGTGTAAAATCTGTTTCCCTTGGTTTCAACTCTTGCTGCTCGGCTTCTTACAAGGGTTCCCAAACTTATTCAGCTCGCGGCGCACATACATATTTAGAATTTTTTCTCGACGCCCTAGCTAGTTGATAGCAGGTGATTAATAAAACAATAATACCTGGTTCCGAACTCCACGAAATCACGTGAATCTGGGTTTGTTAAAAGAGATCAATGAGACTTATCATCTTCTTTCTGGTTGATATTTTATACATATAGAATCTTGGTTCCACGCAATATCAATCCGGAGAATGATCGACCCTCGCCTCTCACGACGCCCCTGTACTATCTGCGACGCACTAGGGCGTCGCGACGCAGTTTGGGAACCCCTGGCTTATAGCCTTCCCGAATAAATGGACTATCCCACACAAAAAGAACTGCGAACGCTGTTCTTTTTTTTCATACAAGAAACGCTGTAAATACTGGAAAGACGCTGTAAAGTAAAAGAGTTAAAACTCGTGTTAAGGGTACAGATTGCTGACACGTAGATGCCTTTTAAAGCCTGTAACAAACTCAGACCCCTTAAAAAATCTATGTGGGTAGATTTACGTGTTATATATCATCATCATCATCATCAGTCATCACTCGACATAGTCCACATAACACACTGAGCACTGTCCGTCACCTTCACACGGCGCCCGGGTTTGTCTCTGCACTGACGATTTGGTAGGTGATCAGATATTCGGGGTACGCCTGCGGAAAGAAAAATGGGTAATTATTATCGCTAGCTTTTAATCACGGCTCTGCGCGTTTTTTTGTAGAATTTGACAGTCAATTATTCCACCCAGATCAGTCAATCAAACTACCAATTTCCCCCACAAAAACTTTAGCCTCCCTTCCCCAAGCATCACACTTCTCAAACGCCACGGGAACTAACAAGTACCGTGACTGAAGGACAGCATTTACTTGATATGTTTGGACGTAGCGGCGGTAGTGGCTAACGACGTTCGCATAATGCCATAATGGGTAACAATACTGTCAACGTGGGCCATCCTTGCTCACCATAGACTATCATAGTCACTGTGGGCCATCATGGAACACTATAATCATTATACAAAGTGCCGGTATGGGTATTATTATTGTTGTGGGCTATTATCAACTACTTTAACATCCCTGAGTGTCCAATCATAGGTCATTTGAGTGTGGGCCATGAGGCCATCACACAGTCCTTTCCTCCGTGTATCGGAAAGCACGTAAAGCCGTTGGTCCCGGCTGTCATTTGTAGATCTTTGACAGTCGTTACTGTTAGTCAGAAGCTCTAAAAGTCTGACAACCAGTCTTACCATGGGGTATCGTATTGCCTAGTTACTGGAGGTCCGATAGTCAGTCGCTCCATGTAAAATACTGATATTCAGCTGCATCTGGTTCGACCGGAAGCCGACCACAATATAGTTGGGAAAAGGCAGGCAGATGATGACTGTGGGTCATCATAGGTCACCGTACATGCCCTCTATAGTCCTACCTGCTCTCCTCTGTACACGACGTACTCCGGGAAGCACAGTCCTCCCTGCGAGGGTCTGCCGGCCACAGAGTGATGTCCGGGAGGTGCGTGAGCCATCTTCATGGCGCTCATCAGCTGGAAGGCGCGGCCTAGCGTCACCCGGCAGAGTAGCATTTGTCTACAACAAAATAATTATAATGGTTTAATTTAAGCTATTGACTGGTCGGCCTAAAAATACAATCACATCATATCATATCTGGTCGCGGAACTATCTCATCAAGTAACCATGTCCCTGGAACGAAACATACAAGTCTGACAGTCCTTTCCGTTTTCTCTGCGTGGGAGGTCTCATTTATTGATGTTACCACGTAAAATAAAAACATAACTGTGTGCTTAGTGCGAGTTTTCTTACGTTGACGCGATAGTAACGTTTATACGCGTTTGACCCTCTTATTGGTTGAGAGTTCTCACGACCTTGGAGCGGGCCAAAAAGAGCGCCGAACGTAGTTAAACGTTACTAACGAGTCAACGTAAAAAAACTCGCACGGAGTAAGAGTGATGTACAATCAGCAAAAAAAGAGTATGCAGGCGACAAGTTTTAAACAATTTTACAAGTTTTTATTTACCATAAAGTTCGCATTATTTTTCAATTCGCTGTCTGCGAACTCTTTTGCTGACTGTATCTACCTTATTTGAATAAAAAATAAGTCAGGCCCAAAAATCTTACCTGTGACACAGATAGCAGCTCCTATCCTTATGTGCTGGACATCCGGATCCGCCTCCGAAACCATACACGTACTGATTGCTTTTAGAAGAGTGCTCAGCGAAGTATATGCCCGCGCCGAACATACCACCTGAAAATAAAATTATGTTTTGACACTTTTAGGAAAGGGAAAGCGTCGAAAAAATACAATAAAAATAATTAAAATTGCACTGGAAGTTTCTAGAAATTTCTACCCTGATCTTTCTACTCTGATTTTTGTCAATGAAGTTTCTAGAAATTTCAACCCTGGTCTATTATTTTTTGTCAATATTCATCGATTTAAAAAAAAAAAATGTTCATTTTTTTTCTAAACTTTAGCTGACTACCTAAATAGAATTTCAATTTATTTATGCAGTGAAATATGACGGTTTAAGTGGAGGTCTTTGTACAGCTGTGCAGGTCCTTGCACAGCAGTGGAGCTTTTTGTACAGCAGTGGAGGTCTTTATAGAACAGTCAGGGAGGTCTTTCTCTTTGTACATTAGTGGAGGTCTTTGTTTAGCAATGGAGGTCTTTGTATAGCAGTGGAGGTCTTTGTATTGCAGTGGAGGTCTTTGTATTGCAGTGGAGGTCTTTGTATTGCAGTGGAGGTCTTTGTATTGCAGTGGAGGTCTTTGTACAGTATTGGAGATCTTTATACAGCAGTGGACCTTTTCCGGATGATGATGATGTGGTTCTAGCCTCCGTACTCACCAATATATGCGTGTCTCTCGTCGAAGCCCTTCTGCACGATGGCGTTGATGAAGGGGCTCCCGTGGAACAACATCCGCTCGTTGTGAGCGCCGGCCTCCGCGCACACCTCGCGGCGGCGGTGCTGGTAGCGCTCCCACAGGCGACCGTTCACTAACTTTTGTATCTAGAAATAGAAATTTAAAAAATGTTTGTAGAGTAACTGAATAAGAGTAATCTCTAAAGCATACCCTTTCAAATAAAAGAGAGAATTTTTCAAATCGGTCCAGGTATTATCGAGACATTTGGGAAAAAAAAGTGAACAAGCTCCCCTTTTTTTCGAAATTGGTAAAAAAATAAACTTTGGTCAAAGTATAAACAAATGCTAGCGGAATACGATTCAACAGAAATATTGCTACAAACAGTTAAGAGGCCTTTTACCCATTTGCGCGTAGAACTAAAATTATGATCGTCTAATTTACCATATTAAGTAATACTCCCACATTTTTGAATACCTGCAAAAGAAAGACCAGTCTTTCGTGTTGTAATTGTACGTAACATATTTCAAAAAACTCTTTTATTAACTTTGTGGTAATTAATCTCCGACAAGTAGTTTACTGAAAAATCAACGCAGAGTCGATTTGCGACTCCTACATCTACCATTAACATTCGTAATTTTAACCAAAAAAAATACACAAATCATCAGACATACGTTTTTGTCGTAAAACTACGTAGTAGAATTTATATTTTTAATAACACAAATTAGTAAAAAAATAAATTCTGAGGTCAATTTTCACGTTTTATATCGCTGTTTTATCGCCATTTTTGGTTCGAACAAAGCGTAATTACATTTAAAAAAACTATGTAAATATAAACTATGTTTACAGACTAAACTAATTTCTAAATTTCATTAAAATCCCTTCATGTAATTAAACATACTATCGTTTTTAAAATCACTCTAAACTAGTATAAATTACGAAACATAACCGGGCTGCAATCAGTACGGCTCCAGCGCCCGTCGACGTAGGACCTGTATCACTTTTTTCCTCGTCCTGATTATAGAGCGTACGTATCGTGAACGGAATATTATACTGCGACTGCCACATTTTGATTCTCTCCATATTTTTTTTCATAAGGTAAGATTTTCGTTACTTTATCAAACTAAAGTATTATTATAATTATAATAGTAGTTTGTAGAATTTGTGCATTAATTAGCCATCCGTTTTCGTTTTATTAGTTTTTGCAATGGTGCGCAAGAGTGGTGAGAAATCCAATATGGCGGCCTCCCCAAGATCGCGGTCGGGCTGTTTGAAATCCACCCCCATGATATGGGTATCAAATGAAAGGGTTTGCTGTCAGGAATATGAAAAAAATAGTCACGTGTCTTAAATCCAACATGGCGGACATCCAAGATGGCGGATTGCCTATTTGAAATGCATCCCCATGATATGGGTATCAAATGAAAGGGTTTGCTGTCAGGAATATGATAAAAATAGTCACGTACCTGAAATCCAGCATGGCGGACATCCAAGATGGCGGATTGGCTATTTGAAATGCATCTCCATGATATGGGTATCAAATGAAAGGGTTGCTGTCAGTAATATGAAAAAAATAGTCACGTGTCTTAAATCCAACATGGCGGACATCCAAGATGGCGGATTGGCTATTTGAAATGCACCCCCATGATATGGGTATCAAATGAAAGGGTTTGCTGTCAGAAATATGAAAAACCCACGTTTTTAATTTTCTTTAAAAAAAAAGAAAATAACCCTACGGGGCTGAGAGAGGGGCCTGGGATATATTTACATGACGTGTATAGATCGTGGTTGTAACTTGCAAAGATACGCTCCCACGCTTTGAGTGGCTCTTGTCTGCCCCGTAGCACAGTAAAAATATGGATGGTCCGGAAATTACGTACTAACGTTCGAAACGGTGTACTCACACAAACACGCGCATCTACGAGGCTTCTAAGCGGACATCGCAGTGCTGTCAGTTCTGAGTGCCGCGTAAAGACGAGTTGCGTTGCGTATATTATACGTAACATAAATAAACGCAACTCGTCTTTAAACAGCCATATTATGGCTGTTTGAACTCGGCTTCATCATAACCGGAGATTTTGTTTTTTAAACTCCCTGCTTATTTTGAAGGTAAGAATGATTTTTATCAATATCGAATTCTATATCCGCGTGACCGTTTAATAAATTCGTAAATAAATAATTTGTGAAAAAAACCAACATGGTTTCTGCTACAATTTCTCATAATAGGCGTCTTTTTACAGTTTTCGTCTTCGAGGGTTTTGAATCCGATAGTGCTGTCAAAATGTAAATCCAAGATGGCGGCTGCAAAAAATATCGAGGTTTTCGTCATGGGTGTCGTTTTCATGGTTTTCGAGGGTGTTGAAACCGATGTTGCAGTCAAAATGCAAATCCAAGATGGCGGCTGCATAAATTATCGAGGTTTTCGTCATGGGTGTCGTTTTCATAGTTTTCGAGGGTGTTGAAACCGATGGTGCAGTCAAAATGTAAATCCAAGATGGCGGCTGCATAAATTATCGAGGTTTTCGTCATGGGTGTCGTTTTCATAGTTTTCGAGGGTGTTGAAACCGATGGTGCAGTCAAAATGTAAATCCAAGATGGCGGCTGCAAAAAATATCGAGGTTTTCGTCATGGGTGTCGTTTTCATAGTTTTCGAGGGTGTTGAAACCGATGGTGCAGTCAAAATGTATATCCAAGATGGCGGCTGCATAAATTATCGAAGTTTTCGTCATGGGTGTCGTTTTCATGGTTTTCGAGGGTGTTGAAACCGATGTTGCAGTCAAAATGCAAATCCAAGATGGCGGCTGCATAAATTATCGAGGTTTTCGTCATGGGTGTCGTTTTCACAGTTTTCTAGGGTGTTGAAACCGATGGTGCAGTCAAAATGTAAATCCAAGATGGCGGCTGCATAAATTATCGAGGTTTTCGTCATGGGTGTCGTTTTCATAGTTTTCGAGGGTGTTGAAACCGATGGTGCAGTCAAAATGTAAATCCAAGATGGCGGCTGCCAAAATTATCGAGGTTTTCGTCATGGATGTCGTTTTCATGGTTTTTGAGGGTGTTGAAACCGATATTGCTATCAAAATAGAAATCCCAGTTGTCAAATAACGAAAATCACATGAAAATAACATGAATAAGATAAATATTAAGCCTTGAAAAGTAATTTGCGCAAAGTATTTTTCGTTAAACACAATTGCAGTTACAATATGGTGCCAAGGTCATCTTATACTTAGTTGGAACGCATAGTAAGGTGCGCAGCCACCGGGTTCATCAAGCGTCAGCGCCACATAATTATGTTCCATTCTCCGCGCTCGTGACAACCCTAAGGCTGCAGTTGAGAGCGTAGGTATTTATTTCTACAATTAGGCCTTGTTTCCATACTATCCATATTTTGACTGCACCATCGGTTTCAACACCCTCGGAAACCATGAAAACGACACCCATGACGAAAACCTCGATATTTTTTGCAGCCGCCATCTTGGATTTACATTTTGACAGCACTATCGGATTCAAAACCCTCGAAGATGAAAACTATAAAAAGACGCCTATTATGAGAAATTGTAGCAGAAACCATGTTGGTTTTTTTTACAAATTATTTAAGAATTTATTAAACGGTCACGCGTTTATCTGAGGAATTAAAATAGCGGTTTGACATATTTTCTATAGATAAGCTGTCGAACCGCCATTTTTATTCCTCAGATAAAAGTTATCTGACTATTGTTCAAACTTCACTTCTTAGGTTAATCGCAGATTCAGTTTTACTTCCGCAAAAATAAAATATAATTAACTTTAACTCACAGGTTATTTTTAACAGAAAATTTAATTAAAATCACCAGAACAGTTTGTTAACATTCGACATCAAACGAATTATCTAACAAATAATTATGGCGGCGCCGCCGCCGGGCAAATGACGTTCAACCAATCAGCGCGCGAGATGCTTTCCGTTCTATACCATTTAACAGTCTAATAGACTGAATAAACAAAAAAACTTGAGAGGTGTCAAGGGACACCCGGATGGAACGAAGTTCCTTTCGATTAATAATTAGTGAAGGAATTGTAATAAAATTTTATTTTTTTTAAGTTATAATAATATTTTTTGATTTTTGTTATTTGACATCTGGGATTTCTATTTTGATAGTAATATCGGTTTCAACACCCTCAAAACCAACGAAAACGACATCCATGATGAAAACCTCGATAATTTTGGCAGCCGCCACCTTGGATTTACATTTTGACTGCAATATTGGATTCAACACCCTCGAAAACCATGAAAACGACACCCATGACGAAAACCTCGATATTTTTTGCAGCCGCCATCTTGGATTTACATTTTGACTGCACCATCGGTTTCAACACCCTCGAAAACCATGAAAACGACACCCATGACGAAAACCTCGATATTTTTTGCAGCCGCCATCTTGGATTTACATTTTAACTGCACCATCGGTTTCAACTTCCTCGAAAACCATGAAAACGACACCCATGACGGAAACCTCGATATTTTTTGTAGCCGCCATCTTGGATTTACATTTTAACTGCACCATCGGTTTCAACTTCCTCGAAAACCATGAAAACGACACCCATGATGAAAACCTTGATATTTTTTGCAGCCGCCATCTTGGATTTACATTTTGACTGCACCCTCGGTTTCAACACCCTCGAAAACCATGAAAACGACACCCATGACGAAAACCTCGATATTTTTTGCAGCCGCCATCTTGGATTTACATTTTGACTGCACCATCGGTTTCAACTTCTTCGAAAACCATGAAAACGACACCCATGACGAAAACCTCGATATTTTTTGCAGCCGCCATCTTGGATTTACATTTTGACTGCACCCTCGGTTTCAACACCCTCGAAAACCATGAAAACGACACCCATGACGAAAACCTTGATATTTTTTGCAGCCGCCATCTTGGATTTACATTTTGACTGCACCCTCGGTTTCAACACCCTCGAAAACCATGAAAACGACACCCATGACGAAAACCTCGATATTTTTTGCAGCCGCCATCTTGGATTTACATTTTGACTGCACCATCGGTTTCAACTTCCTCGAAAACCATGAAAACGACACCCATGACGAAAACCTCGATATTTTTTGCAGCCGCCATCTTGGATTTACATTTAGACTGCACCATCGGTTTCAACAACCTCGAAAACCGTGAAACGACACCCATGACGAAAACCTCGATATTTTTTGCAGCCGCCATCTTGGATTTTCATTTTGCCTGCAACATCGGTTTCAACACCCTCGAAAACCATGAAAACGACACCCATGACGAAAACCACGATATTTTTTGCAGCCGCCATCTTGGATTTACATTTTGACTGCAACATCGGTTTCAACACCCTCGAAAACCATGAAAACGACACCCATGACGAAAACTTCGATAGTTTCTGCTGCCGCCATCTTGGATTTACATTTTGACTGCATCATCGGTTTATACACCCTGGAAAACCATGAAAACGACACCGATAACGAAAACCTCGATATTTTTTCATTAAGGATTCATTATTATTATTTTTTTTTATTATTTATTATTTACAAAAAACCTGTATACACTCAACAAAAATAATCATCGCGACACCACACTGTTCAATGCGAAATAGAAATGAAAAAATATCTGGCTTGCTTTCTATAAGAGAGAGAGAGACAGACAGAGAAACATATCTGTCTGTCTCTTACTATAGCAAAAAGTGTCGTGACAACTTTTCGTAAGAATTTTTTTCCGTCTAGCCCCCTTTCACAACGCGCGATAAGGAACTTCGTTCCAAAAACTTTTTCAGAAATGTAACCAAAGTGCATTACGATTATATCGGCTCAAGATTGTTTAGTCCGTCTCAACACTAGCGCTACACTGGTTGCGTTGTGTATGTGTGAATAGCTACGCACACATGAACATTGCTCCCGTCTTTTACCTAAACTCGAGCGTTCGAATTTTGTGAACTGGCTCTTAAGAGGCTTTTGATTCGACGATTAGATTTAAAGTGCTACTCACCCTAACAACATTATAGTGCGTGAACATCCCTCCCGCATGTTCCCTGTGCGCGCGCACGGAGGCCTGCATCTCCCTCTCCACGATAGTGTACTCACTGTCCGCGCACTCTCCCTCCGTGGGAGGAGCTACCTCCACGAGGGTCGTACCACCGTACCATTCTGAAATAAAAAAATTCAGGAATCTCAAGATATTACTGGCATTAAAGATGCTAAATAAAAGGTGGTTATTAAGTATTTTCCTATAATCTTCTGATTAATTTCGTCGCAAAATCAAAATCAAAGCATTTATTTCAAGTAGGCCAGTTACAGGCACTTTTGAATTGTCATAGACAATAAAAGGAATAATTATTATTAAACACTAAAAAGTTAAGGTGCTACAGTCCCAGTCACAAGACATAAAAACTGTGAAAGTACTGTAGATGCCCGTTACAAGGACTCTATGGAGAAGAACGTGCAAGAAACTCCATGGACACTCTTTTTAGATCGCCAGAATTATTACAGAACCTTTGTTACATCATTCATTTGAGGTGGTACATTATGTGAGAACGATGTAGCAAGTTTTTAATTAAAAGTGTCCAGAGTAACAATTAAAACAAAGACAATTCAAAAACAAAATGATCAATAATTATATTAATTACTAGCTGTTGCCAGCGGGTTCAACCGCTACAACTCGAAAATTATCCCACGGGAACATAAAATCGGGATTAAAACTACCCTATGTGTTAATCCAGGTTATAAACTATCTGTGTACCAAATTTTAGCCTCTGTCTCGGTGCTTATCTGGTGGTTGCCACTGTTGATTCTGGCTTTCAGGAGTTGCAGTGGTGCAGGGAATAGTGTGGTGGGTTTTTTACCTGAAGCTGCCTGTAAACTATGTCTGGCCGCCTTCATCAGTCTGTGTCGATGTCCGTACGCCGCCACGCCGACGGCGCGCAAGTCTTCGTGGGACATCTCGGATAAGATGTCCACGGTGATTTGTTCTCGTTCTAGTACTTGGGTTAGTTGTTCTAGGCCGATGCTGTGGGAGAGAAGATAGTAAAAAATGTATATTGAGTTAGAAAAATGTTCCAGGACTGTCTCTCCGGTACTCTTTCAAGACAGTCCCGCGATAATGAAACGCAAAGGGTAACTGATGGAACAATTTTTAGTTGGTCAAGTTTAAGAGAATGGGCTGGCCCTGGGCGAGATACGAACTGTAGAGATTAAAATTCATACTTTATTTACCAAAATAAAAAAAAAAACTTGAGAGGTGTCAAGGAACACCCGGATGGAACGAAGTTACTGTGTACACTCAACAAAAAAATCGTCGCGACACCACACTGTTCAATGCGAAATAGAAAGACGAAACGAAAATATCTGGCTTGCTTTCTATAAGAGAGAGAGAGACAGACAGAGAAACATGCGCACGCCGCAATACGACAAGAGTCACGTGGAACGGGGGTTGGGGGAGGGGTACAGGGCGCGGGATGCAGGCGCGGGGTCGTCGGCGAAGTGTCGTTACAACTTTTCGTCTTAATTTCTAGTCTAGCCCCGTTTCGCAACGCGCGATAAGGAACTTCGTTCCAAAAAATGGTTTTCGTTGAGTACCCTTTTTCTTTTGTTTCGAAAATATAAAAGTGCGATAATGATATACTCAAGCCTTATTCACACGGGGCCTAAGAGGGCCAAAGCCTGCCAGGGTCGCGGGACTATCTCACCTGGTAACCGTGGCCCTGGTACGTAAAGGGCTATTGAAGGATCACCGTGGATTTTAGTCAGAACAAGTCTGACAGTCCCTCCCGTCCCACTCTGGGCGGAAGGACTCATTGGAATTCCACGATAAAAAAAAAACTAAGAAAAGTTTTAAACATCAACTTTTTATTGGAACGAAGTTCCTTATCGCGCGTTGTGAAAGGGGGCTGGACGGAAATTCTTACGAAAAGTTGTCACGACACTTTTATCCGACTGCGCGACGCAAAGGAGGGTAATGTGTTTATTACCATGGAATGGAATGGACTGGACCGGACCGGACCGGACCCGACCGGACCGGACTGGACCGGACCGGACCGGATCGGACCGGACTGGACCGGACCGGACCGGACCGGACTGGACTGGAGTAGAGTCGCGACGATTATTTTTGTTGAGTGTATACAGTAACTTCGTTCCATCCGGGTGTCCCTTGACACCTCTCAAGTTTTTTTATTATTTTTTACATGATGTGTAACATCAACTCATACCCCATTATAATAATAACCCTGGTGGCCTATACAAGTGATTTTTTTATCACGATGTTTCAGTTTTCCAGAAATTACCCTACATGGAAACACACACTCTACAGATTTAACCTCTTCAAATTCCTTTCTCTGATCGCCTTTCGTTCTAAATTCCTTCAACATTGGAGTAGGCTACATCATCATCAGCCGGTAGACGTCCACTGCTGAACATAGGCCTCCCCCTTAGACCGCCACGCCGAACGACAATTCGCCACTTGCATCCATCGGCTGCCCGCGACCCTCACGATGTCGTCGGTCCACCTAGTGGGAGGCCTGCCTACGCTGCGTTTTCCGGTCCGTGGTCGCCACTCGAGAACTTTTCTTCCCCATCGGTTGTCAGTTCTACGAGCGATGTGGCCTGCCCATTGCCACTTCAACTTGCAAATTTTATGAGCTATGTCGGTGACTCTGGTTCTTCGCCGAATATCCATGTTCCGGATTTTATCCCGCAAAGAAACTCCAAGCATAGCTCTTTCCATTGCTCGTTGAGTGACTTTTAGTCTCTCTAAAAGGCCAGCAGTCAAAGACCACGTTTCAGAGCCATATGTCATCACTGGCAACACACACTGGTTAAACACCCTTGTCTTGAGACACTGTGGGATTCTCGATGAGAAGATATCACGTAACTTCCCGAACGCTGCCCATCCGAGTTGGATTCTTCGGGCGACCTCTTTCTCGAAGTTGGACCTACCTAACTGAACAATCTGTCCAAGGTAAGTATAATGGTCTACAACTTCGAGAGTATCATTCCCAACAACAACCGGTACGGGTGCCACATGGACATTCGACATGACTTTCGTCTTGTCCATGTTCATTTTAAGGCCGACCCGTTGGGAAACGATACTAAGGTCGCTGAGCATAGCATTGAGGTGCTCCAACGATTCTGCCATGATGACTATATCATCGGCAAAACGAAGGTGAGTGATGTATTCGCCATTGATATTGATGCCGAGTCCGTTCCATTCCAAGAGCTTGAAAACGTCCTCCAACGCGTTCGTGAACAGTTTCGGAGAAATAACGTCTCCCTGTCTCACGCCTTTCTGCAATTGGATTGGTTTCGTGCTCTCTTCCTGAAGTCGGATGGACATGGTGGCGTTTCTATACAAACACTTCAACACTTCGATATACCTATAGTCGATATGACATCGTTGGAGGGACTGCAATACTGCCCAGGTTTCGATTGAATCGAAGGCTTTTTCATAGTCCACAAACGCTAAACACAATGGCCGATTATACTCCTCTGTCTTCTGTATAATCTGGCGGAGCGTGTGTATGTGGTCTATAGTACTAAAACCTTTTCGGAAACCGGCTTGTTCGGGAGGCTGGAAGTCATCAAACCTGCGTTCGAGACGGTTCGTAATGACTCTTGAGAACAGCTTGTATACATGGCTCAGAAGTGAGATTGGCCTGTAGTTCTTCAACAAGGTGTTATCACCCTTTTTGAAGAAAAGAACAACCACACTCCTGTGCCATGCTTCTGGCGTAGAACCTTCGAGTATGACAGAATTAAATAACTTCTGGAGGACTAGAAGTACCGGTTTTCCACCCGCTCTCAGAAGTTCTGTTGTGATTCCGTCCTCACCAGGCGCCTTGTTATTCTTGAGCTGTTTAAGAGCCATTCTAATCTCGTACAGGCTGATGTCCGGGATATCCTCAGTGTAGTGTCGAGTCAGTTTAGCTCTTGCGTCTCGAGCTGTACCGACACTGGGTTGTCGTGTTGATGTGTATAACTGTCCGTAAAACCTCTCAAGCTCTCTTAGGATCTCCGGTTTCGTCGAAATGATGCTGCCGTCGTTAATCTTCAGCTTTGTCATTTGGCTCTGCCCAATAGACGAATTCTTTGCGAAGACTTTTGAGCCCTGGTTCCGCTCGATTGCCTCTTTGATCCGTGCCGCACTAAAGGCCCGCAGGTCACGTCGCATTGATTTAGAGATTCGTCTATTGAGTTTGCCATATTCCGACATATCAGCTGAAGATTGCAGCCTCATCTCGGTCCGGTCTTGCATCAACTTGATGGTTCCGTTCGAGAGCTTTTGAGGTTTATTGCGGCGCGGGGTCTTAAAGAACTTGGACCCCACAGCTTGGACAGTTTCCACTAACCCATTGTTAATCTCGTCCACAGTTTCGCATTCGGTTAGGCACTGGAAGCGATTGTGTAGTTCGAGTTGAAAGTCTTCGGGGTTCCGGATGTGGGCAGGACCAGGTCGGAGCGTGGACTTCACCAGACGAGACCTTTCAAGCTTGACATTGATATTCAGTGTGCCTCTGACAATTCGGTGATCGCTACCGGTTTTTACCTTAGCGATCACAGAGACATCACTGAATATTCGCTTCTTGGTCGTCATGATGAAATCGATCTCATTTCTGGTAGTACCATCGGGGCTCATCCACGTCCACTTCCTGGATGGCCGCTTCTGGAAATAGGAGTTCATTAAATGAAGTTCTTCCTTTTCCATGAAGTCGACCAGTCGCTGGCCCCTATGGTTTCGCTGCCCATACCCAAATGGCCCCACTCTCAACTCATCGCCATTCCGTGCGCCCACCTTCGCGTTGAAGTCCCCCATAACAACGGTGAAGTATGTTTCGGAGGTATGTATGGCCTCGGATATCTCCTCATACAATGCCTCTACTTCATCATCAGAATGTGTCGAGGTCGGCGCATATACCTGTATGACCTTCAACGAATACCGGTTGGTTATTCTGAGTATAAGGTATGCTACCCTACTCGACACACTGTCGACTTTCATAACGTTGTTGATGAGGGACCTGCGGACGAGAAATCCAACACCACCCTGGGATTTACGGTCTCCTTCCCGGTAGAAGAGCATGTTGCCGGAATCTAGAACTATCGTATCCTGACCCTCTCTTCGGATTTCAGATAATCCCAAGATATCCCATCGCATTTTGCTCAATTCTTCCTCCAGCTCGATAATCTTCTCATCGGTCCTCAGTGTGCGGATGTTGTGTGTTGCCAGGGCCAAAGTCCGTTGGGGGTGGTAGCGGGGCATCTGCCGGGGATTCTTAGCACCCCCTGCTCCGCCGTTACCCGATCCGCTACCCAGACCAGGAATAGCGGAGCTGCCGGGGACTGGGGGCCGTGTGCTATCATTGTCAATCATAATGGGGGGGGGGGGGTTGCCATAATCCCCACGCTTGGCAGGCGGCTTGGGGATCGCAGTAGGGTCACCGAAAGTTTGTAAGAACGCTGCTGCCCGTCCTTCGGTGGCTGGACGTAGTTTAAGGACGTACCCGGGTCCCGGGAGTAGGCTACAATCACCGGTAAATGCTACAGTCAATCTATTCGATTTTTTTTTTGACGACGTTGTCGACGGTGAATTACGCTTGCCTAGAAATAACATATTCACTCTTGACTTGAAGACCCCAAGGTTATAGCTGTCAGGAAATACAGATTGCAGGGAATTCCACTCCTTAGCTGTATATTGCTCCTACACTTAGTATAATGAAACTAACCTGGATAGGAAGGTCTGTAGTGACTCGGAGGTGGATAGAGCTGATGCAGGTCTACCCGCAGCGTCTTCGAGGCTGCCGCGAGAACCTTCCGCCCAGTAATTTGACGGTACCACCTGGTGAAGGAAATATGTAAAGAATATTGTTGAAATTATATTTATTTTTGCAAGTAGGTTAATATCAACACTTTTACACGTCGTCTTTTACAAACTAGATGAGGTCGGTGTTTCGTACCTGACTACTCTGAGAAGAAACATCCGAAACAAACTCAGAGGTCACAGTCTCTTTTAAAGTCCAGACATTATATTGGTCATGTCATACGAGGACCATGTAGGTTAGTGTCTGAGATGGTCTTTTGAAGAAAGAACCACATAGATTTGAGTGGACCTGTCCAGTCTGTGCAAGCATTTGTCGGTTATCGTGTAGCTCGACTCAGAACTCAAGGAGCTCAACATGTAAATCATGTCATAGAATATCTGAAAAGTAGAATCAGGGGGATTAAAACGAGTGAAAGTGACAGAGCTATACAAGTCATCTAGCGCCATCTCGTTCACTCACTGGATCAAGCCTAGTTTTAAGACGTTGCAATACCCCCCTCAGGCCGCTTACCGTGACGTAAGAGTAATTCCAGTGTGGGGAAAAAAACCGCGCTATACAAGTCGTCTAGGGCCACCTCGTTTCCATAGTGTAATTAATCTCGGTTTAGGACGTCGTGGCACCTAGTGTTTTTACCCGACTACGGCAAAGCCAATTTAAATTATGATATGATTGCAAATTATGATTTTGACCGGTATGTATGTATGTATGTATGTATGTTTGTCTGTTCCCTCATATCTTCTAAACTACTTATCATTACATGACAAATGAGGTGTCGTTAGAAGCGTCTCAGTTGTCCGCTGGTTAGAGGGGTAGGTGACGTGTCACCAAATCCAATATGGCGCCCTCTAGGTGATGTAAAGACGTGACCGAAAAAAAATTTTTAGTCAGTCAGTTTAAATAGTCCTTCCCATGTGGCGTCCCAGCCAGTGGAAAAATTACGACAAGAAAAATAATTTTAATCTTTCAGACACGCCATGAAAGATAAAAAAATAGAGAAATTAAGAACTAAATCAAAACATAATTATAACAGATAAGAAAAGCATTTTTGAACTTACTAAGATATCATGGGTTGCCTTGGGCCGTTTAAGGTCATCCGGGTCCATCATGGGCCATTATGGGACAATATGGACCATCGTGGAACACTGGGCCATCATATCCATGATGATCCCACTACGGGCCATCATGGGACAATATGGACCATCATGAGACAATATGGACCATCATGGAACACTATGGGCTATCATGGGACAATATGGGCCATTATGGAACACTATGGGCCATCATGGGACAATATAGTCCATCATGGAACACTATGGGCCATCATGGGACAATATGGACCATCATGGAACACTATGGGCCATCATGGGACAATATGGGCCATCATGCAACACTATGGGCTATAATGGAACACCATGGGCCATAATAGGACTTCATGCATTTATTGAGCCATCACCAGAAAGCATAATAGACCTTCACAAGCGTTTTCACTTACCGGCAACGCAAGCGGTACAGTATCCCCGCTGGGCATGAGCACGGGGTGCTGCGGGGGGGGCAGCGGGGGCGGCAGGGGGGCCGGCGCCGCCACCTCCCCCGCCGCTGACGTCATAGCGTCCTGCAGGAGGGAGCGGACGTCCTCCGCTCCTGCGAGGTCCAGGGCAGTCTGACCTTCTTGGTTCTTGAGGTAGGGGTCTGCGCCGTGGGCGAGCTGGGGGGAAAATCATAGGTAAGTAATGATTATTGCTTGATATACATTATAAATTTTTCAAATAGTTGAGGATGGCTATTTCCGAAATTATGAGGAATATCAAAAAACTTGGAAGAGTCCCAAGGCCGATTTTGACGAAAACTAAAATGCATCATTGGATTTTAGAAAAATCTGTTATCCTGGCCAGGAATCGAGTCAGCTGATTTCGGGAAAAAACACACCCTGTATTATTAAACCATTCGATAGTGTTGCTAATAAGGAACAAATTCTAGGAAGTAATCATATCCATTATATGACGTCACTCACCAGCAAGGCACACAGCTGCGTGCGCGCCTTGTGCGCGGCCTCGTGCAGCGGAGTAAACCCCCAGCGGTCGGCTGCATTAGGCGGTGTTCCGGCTCGCAGCAGTAGCGCCGCCAGCTCCACATGTCCGTACGACGCTGCGTTGTGCAGTGGGACCAGGCCTCCTTTGTCACGAGCTGACACGGCAGCTCCTGCTTCTAGAAGCGCTTCTGCGACTTCCAAGTTGTTGTAGCCAGCTGAAAGAGAATCCGACCTTTAAGACCAATGTCAAAGACATGGGCGTAGCCACGGTGGGGCAGGGTGGGGTGCTTGCCCCACCCTGACTCCTACTTGTTAGTGTCTTTTAACCAAAATTAAATAATGTAGGTACTTACCTAATACAATGCCTACTTAATATCCGTAATAGTAACCATACACCATCCTGCCTATCGACGATCGATTTGACGCTTGCAATTGTTTCAAATTGCAATTGTTTAAAAATGACAATTTATGGCATGACATGCCAATTTGATAGGTCATCAAATCGATTTGACACAACGTCAAATCGGCAGCAGTGATGCATTTGGCTATTATTCGGTGACGACAGCTACAATTTTATAAATTTGTAGTTATCGGTCACCGAATAATAGCTAGATGTAGCTATAAAGTTGCTAAGTTGGCATCGCTGCTGCAGATTTGAAGTTGTGTCAAATCGATCGTACGATAGGCAGTATGGTGTATGGTGTATATGGACGAACTGCCAATTTGAAACAATCGCAAGCGTCAAATCGATCGTTCGATAGGCAGGATGGTGTATGGATACCATTAGAAACCTCACACTCGACAATCGTCAGACGACACAAAAACAAATCTAGAATTTTGCCCCACCCTGAGCACATATCTAGAACTTTGCCCCCCCCTGTGCACATGGCTGGCTACGCCCATGCTCAAAGATAAGCTTGTCTAGCATCTAGACCAGGGGTTCCCATACTGTGCGTCGTAGAGAGTACAGAGGGGCGCTTTGAGACGCGAGGGTCGACCATTCTCCGGATTGATATGGCGTGGAACCAAGATTCTATATGTACAAAATATCCACCAGAAAGAAAAGGATAGTCTCATTGATCTCTTTTGCAGCAACAAACCCAGATTCACGTGATTTCGTGGAGTTCGGAACCAGGTATTATTGTTTTATTATTCATCTGGTATCAACTAGCTATGGCGCCGAGTAAAAAAATTAACTTGTATGTGCGTTGCGAGCTGAAAAAGTTTGGAAATCCCTGATCTAGACTTTATTCAATAACCAGAAAGCTAAGATAGTTCATCTATGTAAAATTCAACGCAAAAAAATCGGTCTGCGTAGCCTTTCATTCACGCTTTGAAACAACTGCTCAAAAACATTACTGTAATTTAGCCAAATTCCTCACCAAGAACTATTAGAATATCATCGACATAGACTACTGGCAATTTATAAATAGGTACTGACGACAAGTTTCTATAACGAATAACTTATATCAATTTATTTATTATTTAGTATAGAAACGTTTCATATTATGCGGTTAAGAGCATTAGACATTGTCTTAAACAACAAATATTGAGAGAAGCAGGTACAAAGGGATTTGGTGAAAGCCCTGACCTGCCTCCAATTTGAACTTGACTTGTCTAAATAACTTTCTAATATTTATTTTTAATGTAAAATGCGATACTACCTAGTTTATTAATTTAATAAGATTTTTTTTTAAACTGATTTTTTGTATATGTCTTTTAGAAACTTACCAGCGAGGTGTAAGGGAGTCGAATTCCGTCCATGTGAATCTCTGCAGTTCACATTTTGTGGAGTTATTAGCTTTCTGTAACATAATATTTTGAATTCGATTTTTGAACCGTTGCCACAGTTACATGCCCGACTGTCAAATAGGATACCGCGGCCCTAGAACGCTAAGATCATGTGGAGGAAACACCCCTTGTGTTTTAAGTCAGCAAGAATCAATAAAAATCCTCCCTGTTCTTTCACATGACGTTTGCTATCCATTGCCACGGTATCCTGCTTGGAAAATCCCACGACCTCAACAGGCGTTTGGTCCAGGCCTCGTCAGTTTCCTGACAGCTCCTTGATGATTTGTATAACCCGGTTCATTGAAGAAAGGAATCTTAAATGGCAGCGATTATCGTGTTCTCTCACTCGCACACTATAGTGCCGTCTATTCTCACTCCCGCGCGTAGCGTAAGCATGAAAAAAATTAGTCTTGATGTCTTGACGCGCTCAGTGATCTTTTTTAAGGATATTTACTATAGTTTTCTGTTATTTTTCCGTTATTACCTGTTGATTTATTGTTGTTGAATTTTGTTTTATTGTTAGGTTAAGATTGAGAAATTATTGTGATCCAGTCTAGTTGATATTATTTTTAATTTGAAAAAACTTTAACTTGAAATCTTACATGCTGACTGTACTATCTGTCAACGCAAGTACAAGCCGCCATTTTAGATTTCTTTCTTCAATGAACCAGGTTATATACATACCTGGCTCTAGCAAGATCGCCACGTTTAGCCGCGTCCAGTAACGCCGCGTCTCCTCTCAACGCATCAGCTGTATCACTATCACCCGCTCTTACTAGTTGTAAGGGAGTTAATCCGTCGCGATTTCTTCGAGTTGGGTCGGCTCCATGCTAGAGGGATGAAAAACCATAGCTATACAGTACCCATACCATGAGTTGTCATTACGATACTCGATCATCGATATCGACCCCGTTTGTCGCTCTCATTGGCCCGCACCAAGGTTGTATGAACTCTCAACCAATGAGAGCGCCAAACGCGGTCGATATCGATGATCGAGTATCGTAATGACAACTCATGGTATTGGTACAGGTCTTGTACAGTCACATAGTTATAGAATTTATATATCTAACATAATTCAAACGCGATTTTCTCGTGAAAGATATATCTGACCGTGAAATCAGTTTGGGCCCTATCTGAAAACCAGCGCTTTGACACTTCTATTTTAAAAATGTAGCAGCACAGTAAAAAGGATCACACATTTCAAGAAAATTCGAAGTAACCCGTGTACGTTTAAAAAAAATACCGACCATATTGACTCCTAATGAATAATAATCTTTAGTATGATACACACAAGATTCATGATAAACAATGGGTACAAAATAAAATATCTTGAGATATCTACACAATACATTATGTAGCCCTGTCTCCTAAATTAGGTAGTCCTGTATCTTAGGAGACAGTGTTAGGCCATACAGGGCGGTTAGTCATGTAGGTATAGCTGCAGCCATGGAGTAGCGTGTAAGTGGATGCCGACTAAGGGTTGGACCTCATCTGGCAGCACGGAATCGCCTTTTTCCGTCGCCCTTTCTCTTTCTGTCGCTTAGAACTGCCATTTGCTAGACCGAGACAGAAAGCATAATGCGATAGCACGCGGCGGAATCCTCGAGGCGATCGGCATCACGGACAAAATGCAATGGTCGGCAGGGAGACTCCGGAACGCTGAAGCGCGCGATAGCATGCTAACGCATCCTTTCACCGCCGATCACTTGCTATCGCATGCTGTCTCACTACGAAGACAGTAAGACGGGAACCGATCAATTTACCGAATTTTGTTTGTTCGAATTTCATTATACCGAAAACTATTGACCGACATCTCTTTTGCTATATGCATCATTTGCCATATTTTCAGATCATCGAAGTATCATTAGCCATAAGTATTATTATACCGAAGTATGTTCCGCCGATTAACAAAATAACTTTTTACTATTGACCGAAGCCTCTTTTAAACTTTTTTCAATTGCCAACTGATTTATTTGCCATATTTTCACCATACCGAAACAACATTTTACCGGAAAATTAAATTACTGTCATAAAAATTCAATATATTTTGCTACAAAACATTGTGGCGGAAACGAAATTCTGCAAAGCCGACTTTACGTAGTCTTGTCTGCCCTACCCCTAGAGTGTAATTTAAAATCGCGTAGGCGCGGAGGGGTGGGGTGGCCCGCGAGCTGAGGAGCAGGTGGTTGGAGCGACCGCCGCCGCGGCTGAGGCTGGCCGGCGAAGCCGGCCAGTAAGCCGAAGCTGCGGTGGTGAGCGTTCAAATCATCTGCGACGATAAGCTCGCGTGGGGCCACCCAAAACCCTGCAGCGCCGGAGCCATGACAGAAACAATGCTTGTTGCATGTTGCATGCTTGCTGGAACGCTGCGTGTTTGCTGCATGTTGCATTCTGCGTGCTTGCTTGCACGCTGCATGCTCGCTTGCATGCTGCATGCTTGCTTGCATGCTGCATGCTTGCTTGCATGCTGCATGCGCTACGACGCACATCAACTATGTAATTAACAGCAAATGTCATTAATTATAATACAATACCCTTCAGAATTATATTATCGTATACGACATTTGCACAATTATTTTGTGTTGTCTACCTACATTTCAATGGCACCTGCTAAAAATGTAACAGCAATAATTAGTGTGCAAAATTTTCTAGGCGTTCGGTGAAATAAAAATATGGCAATTAAAACAGTGGTATAATGAATGTTTGGAAACATAATACTTCGGACAACCGTCACTTCGAGTAAGTGTAACATCGGTAAAAAGTTTGTCGGCCAAATGAAATGCTGGAGAAACGAAAAAAGATGAATAGATAACAGGTTAACTGAAACAGTGGCAAACGTGACTTCGATGAAGTAAAAAAAAACCAAAAGGTAATAGTTGAAAAGTTTTAGGTCAAATGAAATTCGGTCAACCGTTTTTCGATCTTATGATAGGTAACCCAGTAAGACAGTACGAGTAAGGGCTACACCACATCTGGCAGCACGGAATCGCCTTTTTCCGTCGCCCTTTCTCTTTCTGTCGCTTAGAACTGCCATTTGCTAGATCGTGCTGCCAGATATGGTTCAACCCTTAGACAGTCTTTTTTGTCTGCGGAATGCGACAGCGCGCGTCCGTATGCGGCAGCATACTGCAGCACGTGGTAGCACAGGCGGAACAAATGCGATTCCGTGCTGCCAGATGAGGTCCCACCCTAATACTTTGTGTACAAGTGTGTGTGTAGTGTAAGTGGGGTGTATGAGTGATTTGTGTTCGTCTAAGGGAGTGAGTGAAAGTGTTATGTGTGTGAATGGGGTAGAGTACGCTTTTTGGTGTTATTAAATTACAAAAGTAAGTAAAGACTCGGTAAATGAGTAGTCTTTTTCAAGTAACCATTCAGTCAGTTTGACTTTCAGATTATGAGAATTTGTAAAGGTATAGTTAATTAAAGAAACACATGATTTATTACAGTTAAGACTTACCTTCAGCAATAACCTGACGATATCCGCCTTCCCTTTGGCAGCGGCTTCATGTAGTGGTGTAAACCTCCATAGATCTGCAGCATTGACACCCGCGCCCGCTGACACGAGCAGTTCAGTCAGCTCATAGTGACCGTACGAGCACGCATTGTGGAGGGGGACTAGACCACTGTGACGAAAAATTAAAGAACATACCATAAACTTACGCTTTTGAGTGTATGTATGTATGTATGTTTCTGTGTGTTGCTCTGCAGCCTAAACGGCTTGATGGATTTTAACTTGAGAGGTGTCGTTAGATTCGTCTTTAACGTGAGAGTGTCACTGGGTACATAAAACTGGCCAAGTGCGAGTCGAACTCGTGTGCAAAGGGTTCCGAACTAAAAATATTTTTTTAAAATCTCTCATATTCTCTCAAGTGGGGTATCAAATTAAAGGATTTTAAAAATGGTTTACCAAAATATATATAACTTATATGTTTCAATTTAATTTGGACTGATAAATGCTAACAAAAACTAAAAATAGTAAAATAAAATAAATATTTAAAAAAACAAAAAACCCGACTGCGTTAAAAAAAATGAAAAGGAAGAAACAAGCCCAGTAGTTTAAAATTCACTCATTCACACTCACAGTCGGGGCCCCTTGGGAAGATTTGATTGGTATAATTTGAATGGGCCCCGACTGTGAGTGTGAATGAGTGAATTTTAAACTACTGGGCTTGTTTCTTTCTTTTTAGTTTTTTTACGCAGTCGGGTTTTTTGTTTTTTTAAATATTTATTTTTTGTAAACTTTTATTTATTTTTATTTCATCATAATCATCAGCCTATAATGCTCCCACTGCTGGGACACAGGCCTCCTCTCTGTGAGAGGGAGTGGGCCATAATCCACCACGCGGGCCCAGTGCGGATTGGTGGATGTCACATCTCTCCAAATTTTTGTTCTAGGACATGCCGGTTTCCTCACGATGTTGTCCTTCACCGTTTTGAGAGCAGTGGTGATGAAATAAATTACACAAAGTAATGCGTCTGGCGGGGTTCGAACTCACGACCTACACCTCGTAAATCGGGACCGATACCACTGGGCCATCACTGCTATATTTTTATGTGTAATATGTTTATGCCAAAGGTTTATCGGAAAACCAGCGTCAGACAGCTTCACCCTGTCTGGCATGAATGCTGAAATGAACCTTTTTGGCGCAGCCGTGAGGCAGCACAGCACTATGTATTTTCGCTTCCTTTTATTACTATTTCCTTATTTTTCTCTGTATTTTTTTTTTAATATTATGTATGTATGCTGAACTGACGTCAAATAAAACTTATTCTTTTTTTCTTTTAGATTCAAGTTCACCTCATAGTAATCTAATATTTGCAATTTATTGACACTGAATACTACTGAATTATTATAGATGAACATACTTAATTGGCAAAAGCCTAAGGCTCGGTATCCACCAAAGCGGAGAGGAGAGGAGATGTGTTTGAATAACCAATCAGATATCAACTCAAGTCAACCGAAGCTAAGCGGAGAGGAGATGTGGACATCTGATTGGTTATTCAAACACATCTCCTCTCCTCTCCGCTTTGGTGGATACCGGGCCTAATAAATGTATATTTGTCCGCTAAATGGCAAAACGGCAAACTTAACAATAATAATTGTAAAATCTTGCACACTTGTAATCTGAACCTGTGTTTACAAATAAAGATTTGATTGATTGATTGTGTAATACCCTATAGTACTATGATTCCCACCTTTTTTTATCGTGGCAGGTAAAATCATCAAATGAGTCCTCCCTCCCAGGGCAGGACGGGAGGGACTGTCAGAGTCAGACTCGTATTATCTAAATTTAACGGTACATGTGAAATGTGTAATACTGGTTAAACGCGAACATTTCGTAGGAAACTCTTGAGTGGCCTAGATTGTGTGTTATAACAATGTACATGAATTGTGAAATTTTATGACTATGTACAATCGACAAAGTGGAATCATGACCCACCATAAGCTTATTTTCCTACAGACATTCAAATACAATTAGGTCCATATTCACGTAAACATACATGTCCATGGTAACGACTTTGATCTTTGTCAATTTGACGGATTCAAACGATTTATTGTCAAAATGGGTCATGATTCCACTTTGTCAATTGTACATAAATGTCCAATTTTTAGTACTCACCCTTTATCCTTTGCGTGCACGTCGGCCCCCCTTTGTAATAGTAATTGAGCAAGAGGCAGTCTGTTGTACCTGAAACAAAATGAAACATTTTATTTTTCTACTCAAAAAAGGTAGTTTTTGGACTCTTACTATTAGTGGCGACAATAATAACACTATAGCGGTCGCTGTGTGCCATCATGGGCTATTATTAACTACGTGTAATTTATTATCGCCACTACTGAGATCGCCGCGTGTCATCATCAGTCACTATTAGGGATGCCCGTGGGCCATCATGGGTCACCATTAAGGTCATCGTGATCCAACACGGGTCACTTTTGAGCGTCACCGTAGGCCATCATGGGTCACTACTGTGGATACCAGCGAGCCATTATAGGCCGAGACTCCACCAAAGCTGTGCGAGTCGAGACGTGTTTCGAACAACCAATAGAATTGCGTTGTGGCACGGGTTGCGGAGTGGAGCTGTGTCAATAACGCAATTCTATTGGTTGTTCAAAACACGTCTTGACTCGCACAACTTTGGTGGAGTCTCGGCCATAGGGTCACAACTAAGATCGTCGTGGGCTACTTAGGTCACTTATTGCGGTTACGTGGGCCATCATAGGTCATTACTGACGTCACCATGGGCCATCATAGAGCTACTATTAAGGGTCACCGTGGGCCGTCATGGGTCACTATTAAGGGTCACCGTGGCCCGTTATGGGTCACTATTTAGGGTCACCGTGGGCCATCATGGGTCTCTATTTAGGGTCACAGTGGGCCATCATGGGTCACTATTTAGGGTCACCGTGGGCCATCATGGGTCACTATTTAGGGTTACCGCTGGCCATCATGGGACTGTTAAGATATACCTTTATATTTTTATGACTTACCCAGCAGCAAAATGCAGTGGTGTAGAATGTCTTCCATCAACATCTCTGCAGTTCACTAATCTCGGTCTCGCGTCTAGTATGTTGCGCGCGTTCGCAACAAAGCCCTTATCTTGAGTTATTGTGGGCAATAATGGGCTGTCATTGGCCAATATTAACGTCTCCTTGGGCCATCATAGGGACACTATTAAGGAGTCCGTGGGCCATCATAGGTCACTACTGACATCGCCGTGGGCCACCTCAGGTCACTATTAAGGGCCACAGTGGGCCATCATGGGTCACTATTAAGGGCCACAGTGGGCCATCATGGGTCACTATTAACGTCTCCTTGGGCCATCATGGGTCACTATTAGGGGTCACCGTGGGTCATCATGGGTCACTACTAGGGGTCACCATGGGTTATCATGGCTCACTATTTAGGGTCACCGTGGGCCATCATGGGTCACTATTTAGGGTCACAGTGGGCCATCATGGGTCACTGTGGGCCATCATGGGTCACTATTTAGGGTCACAGTGGGTCATCATGGGTCACTATTTAGGGTCACCGTGGGCCATCATGGGTCACTATTTAGGGTCACCGTGGGCCATCATGGGACTCTGTTAAGATTAGTGATGGGCGGGGAGTAAATACTCAGATGATAAATACTCGAGTATTTATCCGAAATGAGTAAATACTCGTATTTTCTCGTTTTTATCGGATATTTACTCAAAATGATGGATATTTATATTTTTTGCGAATGGAATGGTTATTTTTTCAAATTCAATGGCAAGGATTGTTATTTGGGCTTTCCAAAAATTACATTACCGATTATTAGGTCTCAGAAGTCTCTCCAGTGAAGGAGAAGCAATGTGTTACTCACTGCATTCTAACTCGGCCTCTATTTCTATGCCGTTTATCTCGTCTGCGTATCTTGGATCTGCGGATATCCTGTTTGGCTTCTGCAAAAAGTGTATGTGAGGGATTTGACTGACTGACAAGGCCCCCATAGAGGGACAAACGCCTGTTGGGGTCGCGAGACTGTCAAAACAGGTAACCGTGACCCTGAAACGTAAATGGCTAGTAAAGAAACACCGTGAATTTTAGCCAGTACAAGTCTGGGCGACTCATTTGCCGGTTTATCCACGTTAAAAAAGGGCGAAGGAAGCAATCGGGGTGGGAACATCTTGGCAGTGTCTCTCGTCATGACGAACGTCTTCCAGGCTTTGCCCTAGAGTTAAATTAAGGAAGCGCTCCGCTATTACGAAGTTTCGAATTCCAACCATCTCCGGTGCACCGTCGCCATCGGAACCCGGCACACTGTTTCTGCTTGACCGAGCGCTTCGTGGTACAATCCTCCATGATATCGGCGTTGTCTACTACGCCGATGACATGTTATAACTGTAAAATAAATAGGTTTTCTTTCTTCTTAACGACGCGGTAGAGGACGTACCGTGACTAGTCACTACTGATAACATATGAACAGGGGTTGAACAAATGAACAGGTCCTGCCACAGATCCAGCAATTAGGCCTTGAGATGACGTCAATAAGGCCAAAGCCCTATGTTAGGTAAGGGTTGAAAACAAGTTTTGTTGTCATGTTTTGTAAAGGAAACCGTTTACTCGTAACTTGAAACAAGTAGATTCAAATCAAATCTCGTAGTAAGACTCGGTGTCGAGTACGGTTAGGCTCAGTAAGACTCGATAAGACTTGGTTAGACTCAGTCAGACTCGGTAAGACTTGGTAAGATTCTGACATACGGTAAGACTCAATCAGACTCGGAATCAGATTCAGTTAGTCTTGGTAGGACTCGGTCAGACTCGGAATCATACTCGTTAAGACTCCGTAAGACTCGGTAAGACACTGTCAGGCTCGGTAAGAATCAGTCAGACTCGGTAAGACTCAGTAAGAATCGGTCAGACTTGGTAAGACTCGTTCAGACTTGGTAAGACTCGGTTAGACTTGGTAAGACTCGGTCAGACTTGGTAAGATTCGGTCAGTCTTGGTAAAACTCGGTCAGTCTTGGTAAGACTCGGTCAGACTCAGAATCATACTCGTTAAGACTCCGTAAGACTCGATAAGACACGGTCTGACTCGGCAAGACTCGGGCAGACTCGGCAAGACTCTGTCAGACTCGGTAAGAATCAGTAAGAATCGGTCAGACTCATTCAGACTCGGAGTCAGACTTGGTAAGACTCGTCAGACTGGGAATCATACTCGTTAAGACTCCGTAATACTCGATAAGACATGGTCTGACTCGGTAAGACTCGGTCAAACTCGGTAAGACTCAGTAAGAATCGGTCAGACTCGGAGTCAGACTTGGTAAGACTCGGTCAGACTCGGAATCATACTCGTTAAGACTCCGTAAGATTCGATAAGACATGGTCTGACTCGGTAAGAAACGGTCAGACTCGGTGAGACTCAGTAAGAATCGGTTAGACTCAGTCTGACTCGGAGTCAGACTCGGTCAGACTTGGTAAGACTCGGTCAGACTTAGGAAAACTCGGTCAGACTCGATATCATACTCGTTAAGACTCCGTAAGACTCGGTCAGACTCAGTAAGAATCGATCAGACTCGGTCAGACTCGAAATCGTACTCGACACCGTAAGACTATAAGACTTGGTCGGACTCGAAGTCATGCTCGTTAAGACTCCGTAAGACTCGGTAAGACTCAGTCATACTCGGAATTAGGATCAGAATCGGGGTCAGTCTGACGGATACACTCAGATATACTCGGTTAGATTTGATCAGACAAAAATGTGCGGTCGCGCGTCCGCATCAGTTCTACTTTATAATTAATTAGAAAATGAAAATTTATGTATTATTCAAGGTTTTGATTGGAAAATTGAAAAAAAAAACAACGTATTTGGAAAAAACTGGAATATTTCCTACTTTTTCTAACGCTTTTAGTAATAGTTATTATTAAAGTGATGAAAAAAGTACTTTACGAATCGTATATTATCAGATTTTCATGTATTTCAATCATTTTTCTTGTAAAATAACAAAATTTACGATGAACAAATGTAACATAAACTGTAAGTAGTATTTATCCACTGTTTTGGATAAAAACTCGAGTAAAAATGGAAATTTATTGAGTATTTACTCATTTTGAGTATTTATCCGGATAAAAACCCATCACTAGTTAAGATATACCTTTATATTTTTATGACTTACCCAGCAGCAAAATGCAGCGGTGTAGAATGTCTTCCATCAACATCTCTGCAGTTCACTAATCTCGGTCTCGCATCTAGTATGCTGCGCGCGTTCGCAACATTCGGGCTGTCATGGGCCAATATTAAAGTCTCCGTGGGCCATCATAGGGACACTATTAAGGAGTCCGTGGGCCATCATAGGTCACTACTGACATCGACGTGGGCAACCTCAGGTCACTATTAAGGGCCACAGTGGGCCATCACGGGTCACTATTGACGTCTCCTTGGGCCATCATGGGTCACTATTAGGGGTCACCGTGGGTCATCATGGGTCACTATTAGGGGTCACCATGGGCCGTCATGGCTCACTATTTAGGGTCACCGTGGGCCATCATGGCTCACTATTTAGGGTCACCGTGGGTCATCATGGGTCACTACTAGGGTCACCATGGGCCATCATGAGTCACTATTAAGGGTCACCGTGGGCCATCATGAGTCACTATTAAGGGTCACCGTGGGCCATCATGAGTCACTATTAAGGGTCACCGTGGGCCATCATGGGTCACTATTTAGGGTCACCGTGGGCCATCATGGGTCACTATTTAGGGTCACCGTGGGCCATCATGAGACTCTGTTAAGATATACCTTTATATTTTTATGACTTACCCAGCAGCAAAATGCAGTGGTGTAGAATGTCTTCCATCAACATCTCTGCAGTTCACTAATCTCGGTCTCGCGTCTAGTATGCTCCGCGCGTTCTCAACGTCGCCAGTTCTAGCTGCTTCTAGGAGGCGGAGGGCTGCTGCGTTTGCGCACGCGTCTGGTGGGAGAAAGTGTGAATAAGTTACTTCTAGGTACGGTGGTTCAACTTCGATCAGATCATGGCTTGTCTTATGACGAGATAGACAAAGGCGAGCTTAGACAGTGGCGAGGCAGCGAGTGGTCTGACCGGCGGCGAGAAAACGAGTAAATATCGGGGATTTTCTCTCTCAAGAAACGCACAATAAATGTACAATCGACAAAGTTGAATCATGACCAATTTTGACAAAAAAATCGTTTGAATCCGTCAAATTGAAGAAAGAAAGAAAGAAAGAAAAAATATTTTATTTGCCACAGACATGTACATACATTCAACAAGGACAAAACATTATATAAAATAGAAAACTAAATCGAAAAGAGACATACAAAACATGATAGAACACTGTTAGGCAGGCTGTATGTCATGACCGTGACAAGAAAGGCTTCCCACTCAGCATAAAGCTGTGCTATGGGTGACCCACAGCACAGCGCTGATTTTCAGTGGTCACCTGAAAAAGAAGAAGAAAGAAAAGGAAAGTGTAGCATATACGGAAATCAAGCTAGGGTCATAAAATAATTAAATAGAAAGACAGATAAAGGTACAAAATAAATAAAAATGAATGTTAAAATAAATATTTCAATATTATATAATAATAAACATAGGTATAGTAAGTATAGCAATTTATATTTTATTAATAATTATGTGGGTATCATCGCTAGGCGGACCAAGCCCGCCATTGTCAGGTGTTTCGTTTTGCTCAAACCCTCACCTTCGCGTCGACCGACCGCGCAATCGTTGAGTACGGTTGCACTTCCCGCACTTCCCTTTCGGGTCTATTAGAGTGATGACGCGTGTTGTTATTGTGAGTCATCTAGTCGGTCAGCGCGGGCGCCGCGCGCTGTGGCGTGGTGGCTCACGAGACCGGGAGGTCACGTGACCCGCCGTGCTCGCGTAACAGTTGGTAGCGATTAAAAACACCGGCCAAAAGCGAAATAAAATACTTTGTGGTAAAAGTGTGTACTGTGTGTAGTGGTGTACATTGTTTGGTCCGGAATTGACATGCATTTGGGCCCCAGCAAGCATGACGAGATTCGTCCGGCGCATCGCCATGTCGCTATGCCGCTGCGAGCCGCTGGAATAATGATATACCTTGCCCATAGATGATAAACCATTTGTAAGTATTTTTATTTACAAGATATTTGTTGCTCATGTTTCTGCTTTTCTAATAAGATTTGTTGCAAGTGTGACTTAAAAATTTGTTTTGTTTTCAGGGATCTTATTGGGGGTGGTAAATCGTTCCAGCAGCAAGAAGCGGCATACTTGAAGCATCCTCTGAAGAAATTGACAAAGTACAAACTCGTTACCATGGATATGTATGTTTACGCGAATGTGGACCTAATTGTATTAGAATGTCTGTCAGAAAATAAGCTTATGGTGGGTCGTAATTCAACTTTGTCGATTGTACATAATGTATATTCCGTGTAAACGAAAGAGATGCACATATTAATAGTTGCTCTCTGACTGTTCACACTGCCGGCGACGACTCGCTTTACTAGTTTTGTCGCTGAGCGACAAGCTTTCAAAAATTAACTCGCTCAGCGATACTCGTTGAGCGATGCTCACTCAGCTCACTTGATCAGGTTTGCACAGAACTGAGCGACTGCGGGAGAGTGGCGCGGGTAATCGCTCGTCGCACTTGCACACTCGCTTATAGTCCGGCGACAAAACTATCGAAACTACACTCGCTTCCCGCTGATCGCCAACTCTTTTATAGTTTCTAGTTCTACTCGTAACTCGTTCATCGTCGGCGGTCGGACCACGGACTTTTTTGCAGGCTGGAATGCGTCACTAATGGGACTACCACACGCACAAGTTTCACCACAGTTCTGCCTGCGCAAGCTTCTCGCATGAAAAAACAATACACTGTCGGCAATACCGAACGCCCAACGACACACAGGCAAGTATGCGCAGGCCGGGCTTGAGCAGGCAGAACTGCACGCGTAGTATGGCGATTCTATCTCTGTTCTACCAAGAAAAGACAAAGTTATGTCATCGTTATTTCTACACAAATCGACTGTTTTTTTTTGCACAAATATGACACCATTTGTATGAAGAAAAGAACGTTTATATTCCATATTTTTCACATTACCATGCTTAAATTTTTCTACGTTCTGTCATTTTGTCTATTCTTCCGTAGGTAGACAAAACCCCTTTCTACGCCTGCTGTGGTGAAGCTTGTGCGTGTGGTAGTAGGGTATCGAACCGGGAAATCCCGGTCCCGAAAATCCCGGGATTTCCCGGTTCTTGAAGTATAATTTAAGTCCCGGGAAGTGAAAGTGAGAACCGGGAAATTCGGGATTTTCGGGACTCAGAAAAACAGTATAAATAATTTGTTTAAACTTGTCAATTCTTTTATAGAACAAAAGAATAAAATTGGATGTAAGGTATTTATTTACTTCGTCGTTATATACGGGATAACATGTTCAGATACAGGTGTGGTTGACAGAGAAGGTTATATCTCGAAAGCCTTTGACAGGGTCTCGAGAGAAAAAGCTTTCTTGCTTTTGGTATCCCAGTTGATTTTTGTAGCTGGATATTAGACTTTCTTAGTAAACGATCAATCAGAGTAGTCGTTGATGACTGATCCTTTGAGCTTCTGGTTATTGACTCTGGAGTTCAACAGTTACCTGTTTTCTTTGCAACCCTTATTTTGCTGCACATTTCTTACCCACTTCAGCCTGGTATTGTTGGATAGGTAGATAACAGTACTGTTTCAGTGACATACTTGCCCACTGCAAAATCCAGTGGAGATGAAGTTCATTGCTTCAGAGACACCATGGTAGAGCGAACAGATTTGATACTTAGTATCCCAGTGACCGAACAAGAAACTTCTCTCTTTTAACGCCATCAACATACAGGCGTATATTTCCTTAGTGAAGTAGGAGTAAATCGAAACTACATCTTTTATAGAGTAATTTGGACCAACTCCTATTTTTCCTGTTTCTGTAACTGATGACCTTGAGCTTCTGGGCATGGAGCTGACATCCAGTGTCAACTTTGACGTGGGCATCCTAAATAGAGTGAAGCGATACCTTACACCTGGATAGCCTATGTGCAAGTCCATTTCTGCATAAAGTGATTGCGTCGTAGTAGCCCGCGAAATTCAAATTTTCTTATGTTTTTTCTTATGCTACTGCTCCACCTGCGTCTTAACGCGTAAATTAGTACGTTAATTTAGGCGTTACGTAAATGTGGCCAACGTTTTAATGTGTTAAATTACAAACGGCATTACTAATGGCATTAAACGTTAAGCGATAGCTCGGGTGTCGGTTTTTGGACACATCAAAGAGTTTTAGCGCGTAGTTCCGCGCGCTAAGCGATGTTGGCTACATTAACGCCGTCTCATTCTGCGGGACGCGCGCGCACAGCAAGGACGAATGTACTTTGTTTTAGGCGGGAACTGCATTTACGAGAACGACAATGGAGTGGTCGAATGAGAAAGCTTTAGAGTTTTTAGAACTTTTTCAATCAGAGCCGTGCCTTTGGAATCCAAAGCTGCAATCACATAATCAGAATCGCTCGGCAGTTAGTGATGCGTGGCTTTCCGATGCGTGGTTATCCAGTCTAAAATGCATAAAATAATTTATGACGCTCATTGTTGCAACTAGTGTAACTGCTTCAAGCTCCATTGTGTGTCTTACTTTAACCTCCATTTTGACGCGTGACTTCTCGAAGAATTAACTCTTAACGGCATAGTAACCTAAATGTAGCCAACGCGCATTTTTAACGCCTTAATTAACAAGTAGTTGGCCATTATCATTAACGTTAACGCTAACCCAGGTGGAGCAGTAGCATTACGGAGTATTGCAGCAACCTTACTCAACTTAATCATTGGGATGGCTCAGATAAATACAACTTACTGCACTAGACCTAGGGGAACGCAGAGCTTCTTAGACTAATTGGCAACGTGAAACTGGTGGATGGTTACTCTACAGCTTAGCTCATCTCATCGACGCAAGCTTATCCTCTTTTCGTTTTTTTTTTATTGGGTTTGCTCGTGGCTAAGATGAGACCTAAAATAGGTCGAACTCATGAATTCTACAACCTCTTTTCACCGGCCTAATTGCATTACATCTAATGTCCAGTATTGGACATCTAGATGAACTGCAAGTTTCCATCCATTTAAATTATTATTAGTTAGTACTGTTAGAGTGAATAGATTTGCCACCTCTGAATAGAAAAGAAACCCATGTCCATGAGGCCGACGAATAAGTTGGTTGTATGATTTTAATCAGAATAAATACTATGCCCTAAAGTAATGTTATTATTTTCATTGTTTTCTAATGCGATGGAAAAAATGAATTTTTGTCCCGAAAGTCCCGAAAATCCCGGGATTTCCCGGTTCCTTGGACGCCTGTCCCGAAAATCCCGGGACTTCCAACAAGGACCGGTTCTCGATTCCCTATGTGGTAGGCCCATGAGGCTGCGGTTTCACGTAGGCGGAGCGGAGCAGAGCGTGCAACGATTCACCAATCACATGGCTTGACATCAACATCTCTTCTACACTCAATTTTTATCCCTATTGCGACCTATCATGAAGAATTTTGTGAATCACATAAGTGGGCCATCTTGGGTCACAATAGTAAGCGATCGTTGGTCACAATGGTGAGCGAACTTATCACAATGGTGGGCGATCTTGGGTCACAATGGTGAGCGAACTTATCACAATGGTGGGCGATCTTGGGTCACAATGGTGGGCGATTTTGGGTCACAATAGTGGGCGATCTTGGGTCACAATGGTAAGCGAACTTATCACAATGGTGGGCGATCTTGGGTCACAATGGTGAGCAAACTTATCATAATGGTAGGCGATCTTGGGTCACAATGGTGGGCGATTTTGGGTCACCATCTATCCCAGTGTGGTGCCAACATAAACAACTGTTGTTACTCTTACTTACCGTCTGGCTGTGGGTAGAGTGAATCGACAGTTGTATCGGCGCCACATGCAAGAAGCAGACGACACGCCGCGGCAGAATCCCGTCGCGCTGCGACTGATAACGCACTTGAACCGCGTCCGTCGCAAGCGTTTACTTTTGCACCTGTGAAAGAAATCGAATTATAAGAAATTACCTATGGCATGATTAAAAGTGAGAGATTTGTTAAGAATCTATACACCTCACTCAGATTTCTAATCTACAAAGCTCTTGAAGGTTCTAAAATGTACTCGAAAGTTCCACTACGTTCTAAAAAATGTTTTAGATATTATTTCGAAGAAGTTGGAAGGAACTGTGTATAAGTACAATGATGGAAACTTCTACTATGACCTATCGGGATGAGACGGAATGGGAGGCGGTCACCTCCTTCTGCGAAGCAGTCAGGCTCGCGAAGGAGGAGGCGCGCCGAGTGAGAGAGGACAGCGTCCTCCCTCCAACCCAGCCGCAGTGGTAGACGCCCACGGCGACGGACGTCGCAAGACGATCTCCGACCAACGTAGGCGCTGGCATGCGAGCGGTGAGTAATGGACGACTCGCTGTTCGACCATGGACGCAGCCCGGGTCGACGGCGCGTTGTGTTACACGCGCGCCTCTAAGAGTGTCAGCATTATGACGGGGCCTCTCTATAGAGGGCCACAGCCTGCCGGGGTCGCGGGACTAACGAATTACCGTGACCTCGGAACGTAAAGGACTATTGAAGGTCACCGTGAATTTTAGTCAATACGAGTCTGACAGTCCCTCCTGCCCTGCCTTGGGTGGGAGGACTCATTTGATGATTTTACCACGCAAAAAAAAAAACTTGAGAGGTGTCAAGGGACACCCGGGTGGAACGAAGTTACTGTATACACTCAACGAAAATAATCCTCGCAACAACACACTGTTCAATGCGAAATAAAAAGACGAAACGAAAATATCTAGCTTTCTTTCTATAAGAGAGAGAGAGAGACAGACAGAGAAACATGCGCACGCCGCAATGCTACAAGAGTCACGTGGAACGAGGGTTGGGTGAGGGGTACGGGGCGCGGGGTGCAGGCGCGGGGTGCGGGGCGGGGTAAAGGACGAGCCGCCGGCAACCTCAGCAAAAAGTGTCGTGACAACTTTTTGTCTTAATTTTTTCCGTCTAGCCCCCTTTCGCAACGCGCGATAAGGGACTTCGTTCCAAAATTATATCATTCAGATCCACCCTGTCCCTTGCTGTCCTCCCTCAGTGACGCTCTAAGTCGAGGTTCGTAATTTTCGAGTTGAAGCGGGCAAAGCCGTTGGCAACAGCCAATGGGGAAGGCCGGTCAAAGCTAATTGTAGATGGCGCCACCATAGCTAAGTCCTAATCCGACCAATGACGTAGTACTATTTTGAAGTATGTACCTATAAGATTTGAACTGATTTGAACCAATGACGCTGCTTGGAACAAGCTATACTAGCGCCATTAGTTCCCCAGTTGCCATCCCCATTAGGTAAAGCGTTTTGGTCGATTTATTGGCGTTAATCCAATCCGTTAATCGCATCGTCCGCTCGATACGATCCATCGCGTATTAGCTCCGTTCGCCGACCAAGGCATACCCTCATCACCCCCGACGACCCCATCACCCTCCTCCAGGAGAGCCGTAGGGAAACCAGTACGCTGCGCAAACACAGACACAGACCGACTCCGTCATTCCGCCCTCGCCGCCGAGGCTGCCCGTCGCGACGCCCAAGTCAATGCCCTCCCCCCCGTCCCTTGCAAGAGCCAGCCCGCGATGCTGAGCCAGTAGTTTTAAATTAGCCCCTAAATAATGAAATATTTAGTTATCCAGCCTGTCCCTTGCTGTCCTCTGTCAGTGACGCCCTAAGCCGAGGTCCGTACCCCACAGGGGGTGCCCTTAGCGTGTGGTCACTTAGTTTTTAACTTAGTTTGTAAGCCCCTGGCTGGAGGCCTTAGAGTCATCTATGGCAACCACAGGAAAGTCCGGATAAGCAGCACACAACCTCTTATAGGTTGACCTGCGAGATGCCCGTATAAAAAAAAAAAAAAAAAAAAAAAAAAAAAAAAATATTGGCTTTAATTTGTCCCTTAGTCACTTCCTAACATTATTGTGCATTGAAATAAGGTTTTAAGAAGTGAGTGTAAACGGCGGGAGAGGACGCCCTAGGAAGACCTACACTGACCTTATTGGTGAAGTGCTTCAGAAAGGCCGGGGTACTCGCAATCGACGTGCGTGTATGACCAGATGTATGAATGTGGATGAGGCGAAAAGAGTATGTAAGGATCTTAGCAGGTGACGCACTGTAATTACTTCTTAGGCCCAATTCACACCACGTTTTTTAAACGCACCGTTGACGCGCGTTTGTAGCGATACAGACGCGATACGCACTTATTTCAGACGCAGCCTGTAGACCTTTGCACACCTGTATAAATTACAAACGCGTGGCACCGGCGTGTTTGTATCGATATAGAAACGGTGCCGCGCGTTTGACGCGATACAGACGACAACGAACTGCTCTGTTTGATAAGTCCTTTTTAAAAAAAAATCAAACCGACGAAACATCTAACTGAAAAGCAAAAACTAAATTTTGAGGCGGCGCCAAACAAACAAACATATAAATTAACAATTTGAAGAGCAGAATAGCTCGTTGTATAGGTTGTCGTGGTTGAATAGCTCGTCGTAGCTATTCGTTGATTTTTTCTTTGGCGCCGCCTCAAAATTTATTTTTTGCTTTTCAGTTAGATGTTTCGTCGGTTTGATTTTTTTTTAAAAAGGACTTATTTTTTACTTTTGAGTTTCCTATCTCTTGTCAATTTCTGTAACTAAAAACTCTCAACGACTGTCATACCCCAGCTACATCTAAAGTTCTCATCAATATGAGTGAAATGAGCCCAAATATGATATAGTTGCTGTTAACTGTTAAGGATCTCTTGCTACTGCCCTCTGTCACCATCTTCAGACCCTCGATGACAATTATACCCCAGCTAGGTATAAAGTTTTCATCAAGACTAGTGAAATGAGTCCAAACACGATAAAGGTGCTGTTAACTGTTGAGGACCTCTTGCCCCTGCTATCCGTCACCATTCTCAGACCCTCGATGGCAATGATACCTCAGCTAGGTCTAAAGTTCTCATCAAGCTGAGTAAAATGAGCCCAAACACGATATAGCTGTTGTTAACTGTTAACGAACTCTTGGGACTGACTTCACAAAATAACAGGGATCTGGAGTTGATCTGATGATGGTGACGCCATCATGTTATGTTCTCCACATCTCTGCTATATAATATGCCCTCAGAACTACAATTGTTAACTTTATTTCAACAGAATCGGTTCATAATTGAAAATTCTGTAGGAAGATTGACAATTAATTCCTTTTTTTCTACCCTTAGAGGCCGATTTTAGTTTTGAAATTTAAATGGGACCAACTTTGAGATATACTCTTTCTAACAAAAAAAGAATTTTTGAAATCGGACCACGTTAGGAAAAGTTATGCGTGGTCATACATAAAAAAAAAAAAAAAAAATAAAAAAAAAAAAATATACATGTCGAATTGAGAACCTCCTCCTTTTTTTTTCGTCGGTTAATAAAAGCGAGCCGTGTCGACGCGCGTTTCTAAAGCCTGGGATACACTAGGGAACATTTTGTCCCGAAACACGACGCGCAACACTCAATATACGTGACGCTGAAACGTTGCGTAGTGTGCCGCAACATGACCAGAAACATTTTGTGCCTCTTAACATGGCTTTAGTGTTACCACCTTCTCTTTCTTCTACGTTTCAACACACTCGATATAATTACTATGTACGCAGCACTAATAGCCACAACCTCCTCGGGCGACATTTCTATAAACACTGAGAAGTGTGGTCGACAAAATGTTCCGCGACATGTATGTCGGCACATTCCACGTAGTTGTTGAGGAACATGTTCCGCAACATGTTGCTCCATTTGTCCCCTAGTGTATCCGTGGCTTTAAGCACGCGCCCTTAGATGTATGAAATAAAGTTCTCACCATGTCTCAACAGTAGATCCATGGCGTCCAAATGTGCGTGTTCGGTCGCCACATGCAGTGGAGTCTGTCCATCCTTATTCTTCTCGTTAACTCGCGCACCTTTTCTTATCAACATTTCCATCACCTATAAAAAATAGAAGAACAGAATAGAGTATTTGATTGAAAAAATCTTTGGTCAGTTTGATTATCAAAAAGTATTTAACACGAGCAGTGGTGGCCCAGTGGTATCGGCCCCGACTTACGAGTTGTAGGTCGTCGTTTCGAACCCCGCCAGGCGCACTACTTTGTGTAATTAATTTCATCACCACTGCTCTGAAAACGGTGAAGGAAAACATCGTGAGGAAACCGGCATGTCCTAGAACCAAAAATTCGAAGACATGTGACATTCACCAATCCGCACTGGGCCCGCGTGGTGGATTATGGCCCGCTTCCTCTCTCAGAGAGGAGGCCTGTATCCCAGCAGTGGGAACATTATAGGCTGATGACGATGATTTAACACGTATTTGTTCTTTTGTTACGAAACCCAAAATTGACGAAGATACAACGCTTTTAAAATACGTCACAAGTAAGTACAGTTTTCACTTGCTTCTGACGTCACGAGTACAGTGGGTACTCGAATTTAGATGAGATAAATCTCTGTAAATATGCATTGATTCAACAAAAGAAATAACCTTTATAATAATAACCTTTTTTTTAATAACCTTTTTTTGAAGTCGGTTAAAAACACGTATCCATAATTTATTTAAATCAAATACTCACTCAATAAAATTTATAATTTATAGATGCTGTCAAAATGCCTATTAACTTTGAATATACTCCCAAAAAAAAAACAACATTTCATATTATTATTATTATTTTTTTTTTTATTTCAGTTGCCTGTTGGTCTAGTGGTTAGTGACCCTGACTGCTATGCCGGAGGTCGTGGGTTCGATTCCCACCCAGGACAAATGTTTGTGTGATGAGCACGATCATTTGTTCTGTGTCTGGGTGTAATTTATCTATAATATTTATGTATTTAGAAATATATAAGTATGTTTATCAGTTGTCTAGTACCCATAACACAAGCTCTGCTTAGCTTGGGACTAGATGGCGTTGTGTGGCAGTTGTAGAATATTATATTATATTATTATATTATTAATTCATCTTTTATGTAGGTATTTAGAAATATATAAGTATGTTTATCAGTTCTCTAGTACCCATAACACAAGCTCTGCTTAGCTTGGGACTAGATGGCGTTGTGTGATAGTTGTGGAATATTATATTATATAATTTTTTTAGCAATAAATTTATTTTTTTTATCGTGGTAAAATCATCAAATGAGTCCTCCCACCCCGGGCAGAGCGAGAGGGACTGTCAGACTTGTACTGACTAAAATCCACGGTGTCCTTCAATACCCTTATGTTCCGGGGTCACGGTAATGAGATAAGTCCCGCGACCCCGGCAGGCTTTGGCCCCGATATCATGCTGACGCTCTTTGAGGCGCGCGTGGAACACAACGCGCCGTCGACCCGGGCATGGTCCATGGTCGGACAGCGACTTGCCCTTTACTAACACAAATTACTTAGCAAAACTTAAGAGGGCTTTCACACGTTTCGTTGTTTTTGTGCGACTTTTGGAACCTGATTCTGGGTATGTCATTGCCACAAATAAAAAAAAGATATATACTCGAGAAAGTTTGATTATTTCTGTGTGGAGTGCTTTAAACAAATTTTTAGATTTGTTTACATACATGAGTAAAAACCTTGTCTCTGCAAAGGATGTTTCATAAAATTCTACTTTTTGTCATACTTTGGTACCGAATTACATAGAAGGTATAATAGTAAAATAATATTTGAAAAAGTCCATGGTACATCTGAAAGATTATATTTGGACTGCATTAATCACTTTTTTATTTTCCATTCAGAAATACACCAAAAATATTTTTTCAAAACAGGAAGAATTTGACATTTTTTCGTCCGAAATTATATTTTTTATCTATCAATGTTTACTGAATTTTCAATCAAAAAGTATTGAATAACTAAGGTTACTATCTTAGCTTGCATTAAAAAAATAATTAGCTCATTTAAAAGTAAAATAATAGTATTAAACAATTATAATAAGCAATGACAAAATTCAACATAAAACCAAGAACGGTTTGTTCTTTGATTTAGACGGCGCGGGGCGCCTTTTGAGGGAGGACGTATCGCTCGCAACCATTTTGACATTAGTCACGTAATTATTAAAATTTAAAATACACGCCAGCATTCATGACCTTTATACGCGGCGCTAGTGTCTTTGTCATGACATCAAATTCTATGTGAAAAATGTAGTACCTCGAATTTTCCGCAGGTCATGAGTGGTGGCCAGTAATTTTCCCAATCGCCAAGAATACAGCATAACCTACCTTTCTTGATACAAGCTAATATTTTGAATTAATTTAATTTTGATCTGTTTGCAATGTAAATATATAAATGTGTTGATTGTATTTTCCTACTATATTCGAATGTGGATATAATTGTAGATAATAAAATAATGTAAATAATTCTGATAGCTTTTTTTCTGAATTGGCAATTAAATGTAATTTCAGACTTGCTAACTTCCCAAACATTCCAGTTCGTTTGGATAATATAGCTCGCTGCGGGACCCACCATACCAACGGCCATGCCCCTGGTGGTATGGCTTTTTATTACGTGGTAAAATCATCAGATCAGCCCTTCCACCCAGGGAAGGACAGGACTACAGGAAGGACATACAAACTTGTACTGACACTACTGACTAAAATCTACGGTGTCCTTCAATAACCATTGCGATCCGGGGCCATGGATACCTGATAAGACAGTCCCGCGACGCCGCCGGCAGGATTTAGCTCTCTAACGTGCGCCCCGAAAATCCGTGAAAAATTGATCTGATCGTTTTGAGGTAGCGGTTAACCCAGAGAAAAGTAACTTAAAAAAAAAAACTTTTTTAAAAATAACAAAGCCACCGACTTCCAAAAAAAAAGTTATTTCAAACTTTTTTGTATTCGTTTTTGAAGTCGGTAGTTTTTTTTTTATCAGTCGATTTCTTGTTATTAGGTTTGATCGAAGAGAGTTGAAGTCTTGTATCAGGTTCGGCATCCAGTCAATTGCGGTATTCCGTTTTGGCAGCTGCATTGTATTTTTAATTATTTTTTTGGTAAAATCATCATAATTATGTGTCCTCCCGAGCGGGACGGGATTAATTACCAGACTCGTACTGACTAATATCCATGGTGATCCTTCAGTAGCCCTTTACGTTCCAGGGTCACCGTTACCTGATAAGACAGTCCAGTGACCAAGACAAGCTCCGGCCCTCCAAGGCGTACCTCTCTGATTGGAAATCGCTTCTCGGCGTCGTAGGTCACGCGGCTGTCCTCTCCCTCACGTGTTCCACCTCCTACTTCGCTAGCATGACTGCTTTGCATAAGGATTCGAGGTGACTACTTCCCATTCCATCTCGCCCCGCAGATCGTGGCCTCGATCAATGCCGGGCGCTATTAAATTGACTCAATTGCATCGAGTTGGGATTTGGCAAACCTGTACCACTCCATGTACCTAACTTTTTTGCAGCCAACTCAATAAGTGGACTAATATTGTGGGTCGATTGGCTCCTTTTTGCGGAAAAATTCACGTCTTAGCAGCATTGAAGTTCAAGCACTCAACCGGCCATGGCTCTTTCGCCTGATATTATTTTGTGAATTTTATTCATGAATACAGATACTACTCAGAACAAAACATACAAAAAATAAGTTAGCATTCCAATAAATCGTAAAAATAAGCGAAATTGAATGAAAAGTGAGAAATTACAGGAATGTGTCAAGTTTCATAAATAAAATAATGAAATCGAAAAAATAATGTTTTCAATGTTCTACTAAAGAGTTATTTTTTCTTTTAAACCCTGTGTTATTTTACTGAAGGTGAAATGTTCTGTATTAAATAACGAACATTTTCTATACCATTTCAATAGAAATCAGGTAAAAAGCCTGAGTGACCAATTGTAGCATCGTAATTCGAGCATAAACGAATCTATGCACTGTTAGTCGCGATTGATCGAAGATGAAATCAGGTACTACTTGTTGTGCAAATGAAATAATGTGGAGTTGAACCACATTTTCTACGCAATTTTGAGCAGTTACGTACCTTCGTTAGGAAGTGAAAGCTCAGTTTTGCGAGATAGAGATTATAATTTAAAGCTCACCAAAACATTCTGTTTCAAGAGTGAAATGACCTGAAACCTGTTGAACTCTGATAGATCTGTCTTTATTAAAAAAATAATGCAGCTGTAACCCAGTATATGAAGCACTGAAGCCCAGTCAAAACAGTTCAATAAATTTTCTCCTCTGCAAATGTTTAACGATTTGCACCATCCGCTCACAGTTAACTGCAGGCGAATCAAGAATCTTCTTGAATATTAATTTTTAATCTTCATGGTGTCGATTCGAAATTGTCTTGTCAATTATAGGGGAGCTTGTGGCTGGTCGCAATGGAGTTTGTATGATCCGCGCAGTAGATTATCGCTCTCTTTGCGCGGTTTAACGAACTTGATGGTCTTCTTGGGCCGTACTCACTTTCTTCCTGGATCACGGCGTTTGATGATATTACCCGTCTCTTTTGACACTAGTTTCAAATATTTTGTACCACTGGTTGGAAATATTCGAGCATTAAACCGACCACTTCTGGCTATATCTCCTTATCTATGTCACCGTAATCACCCCAAGTGGCTGGTTTTGCGACCATAATTATCTCTCTGAATAGATGGCATAAATGACTGTTTGATGTATAAGTCTCTAATAAAACAACTCGTTTTAGTGTAGAACAGAACTGAACGTTTTATTTTAAAATCTACCACCAAGCCATCACAGATGGCAGCACATGTATGTACAATCGATACACAGATAATATAACATAATATAACATAGATACATAAATTGGATATTACTTTTCTACACCCCCACTATATCCAACAATGTTATATTAGTATAAAATCATTAACTTAAACTAAATATGCTGAACCCCCAACTTATTCAATAAATAATAATGCTTAATTGAGACTAAGCTCTTAGTAAGTAAGTCAGCAGGCATCTCAGCTGATGGTAAATATTTAACATTTACAATATTATTGGTTACACAGTCTCTACAAAAATGGTAACGGATATCAATGTGTTTGGTTCTTTTATGAAACATTGGATTTTGAGTTAACTTTAATGCACTCTGGTTATCATTGTACAATTCAATAGAGTACTTTTTATTAGTTATTTCAAATTGTAAGTTTCTTAAATAAAGAGATTCTTTACAAAGTCAAAGAAAAGGTTTGAAAAATTTTAAACACCAAATCGTAAATTCTAAATAATTTCAAAAATCTAATTAAATACGTTATGTATTCAAATTAGCCACTAGAAACAAAATTAACACTTGAAAGATATCATAACAAGATAATTTACTCGTACTAAAGAATGGAATTGAATAATCTTTATAATGCACACTTTGTAAATTACAAATATATCCAATTCGCAGTGTGACACAATGTGCGGTTTAAAGTGTAATATAATGAGTGGCCCTTATTTTATTTTGATAGGTATACATTTATCATATTATCCATTCGTTTAAAAATATAAGTAGTGTCTAGAAGCTCGGGATCTTACTTTGTTTATTCGAAAGAAAAGTGGCAAAAGCTCATGTTGTTTTCTTCCTGGTATACGAGGCATAGCTGTTTCGTTAGTGTTTTGTTTTTATGCGGGGGGCATCACGATGTCAAATTGACAGAAACTGTGTTCTTTCAGCATGTCATAGCGCTCTTAACACAATTTGAACTCTAGTATGACCTCACCTGTTTCCTCTTAGGATAGACGCTGGATGCGGCACAGTGCAGCGGCCTCTCTCCCGTGCTGACATGCTGGAAGTTAGCCAGCGCCTCGGTGCTGCACTCTCCCGGGAGGGACGCGGTACTCCCGCTTGTAGAGGCTTGGGAACTCTGAGAAAATGAGAGGTAGGTAAACATAGATATTGGATTGGCCTGCTGCGTTGCGAGTTCTTTTCCCGCACGGAGCAAATTTTTGTATGATCCATGAGCAGTTGTTCTGAGTTTGGGCGTATGTGTAATGTATAAATCCAAACTTCCAAACTAATATTATAAATGCGAAAGTAACTCTGTCTGTCTGTCTGTCTGTTACGCTTTCCCGCTTAAACCTCTCAACCGATTTTGATGAAATTTGGCACAGACAATCTTTAGACCCTGAGAAAGAACATAGGCTATCAAAACACCACGCGGGCGAAGCCGCGGGCGGAAGCTAGTGAGTTTATAATTATGTAACTATTATTAATTATGTAACTGTATGAATGTGAGTCTTACCTGATGTTGATGTCCTGAGACAGCAGTCAACTGCTTCTTAACCCTCGCGGGCTCGGCAAGTCTGCAGGCTTCCAGAAGACAGTGGCCTCGGTATTCAACTGTAACAAATAATATTATTCAGGTATACTTTCATTGCAGTGGTGGCCCAGTGGTGTCGTGGGTTCGAACCCAGCCAGGCGCATTACTTTGTTCAATTTATTTCAGTAATAAAAGGAAGCGAAAATACATAGTGCTGTGCTGCCTCACGGCTGCGACAAAAATATCCATTTCAGCAAACATGCCAGACAGGTTGAAGCTGTCTGACGCTGGTCTTCCAATAAACCTTTGGCATAAACATAATACACATAATAATATAGCAGTGATGGCCCGGTGGTATCGGTCCCGATTTACGAGTTGTAGGTCGTGGGTTCGAACCCAGCCAGGCGCATTACTTTGTTCAATTTATTTCATCACCACTGCTTTCAAAACGGTGAAGGAAAATATCGTGAGGAAACCGGCATGTCCTAGAACCAAAAATTCGAAGACATGTGACACCCACCAATCCGCACTGGGCCCGCGTGGTGGATTATGGCCCACTTCCTCTCTCAGAGAGGAGGCCTGTGTTCCAACAGTGGGATATTTATAGGCTGATGGATGATAATGATATTTTCATTAATTCGTAGTGGCACAGGCCAAGAACTGTTGGAAAAACTTGGGGAGGCCTATACCCAGCACTGAGACAGAATGGCAAGACAAAATATCCTGAGCTTAGCCCTGTGGATGGGTGACCATCTGTCATAGCGAGTTTCCTCCGTGCCTCGGAAAGCACGTAAATTCGTTGGCTGCCAATTGTAGATCATTGACAGTTGTTAATAACAGCCAGAAGCTCTAAAGTCTGACAACCAGTCTCACAATGGGGTACGGTATTACCCAGTTACTGGGTTGTGGAGGTCCGATAGGCAGTCGCTCCATATAAAATACTGATATTCAGCTGCATCTGGTTCGACTGGAAGCCGACCACAATATAGTTGGGAAAAGGCAGGCAGATGATGATGGTTAATTAGTTGCCCAATTGTTTATTAATTACTTACAAGCCAATCTCTCCTGCAATTCTCTCGTAGGAGCGACATCAAGGGCTGATTTCCCGTGGCAGTTCAGTAGCGTGGGGTCTGCGCCCTCGCTTAGTAGGAGAGAGCATACCTGTAACAAAGATGTCATGGTTAAATGTGTTTTTTTTTTGTTGTCGAAGTACAACGACGATATAATACTAGACTACGCATTGCACGATCTAACGAACAAAACTATTCTGCCAACTCGCTGAGGTAATACGTAAGCGAGGGGGACGGGGTAGTGCGTTGTGATTGGCTAACTCAAGGTCTGTTCTGTCTCAACGTATGTTTACGGCTCACAGGATTGGTCGAAATGAGACGGTTATAAGACTTTTTTGCCTAATGTGTTGGCAGACATCGGTCGCCTGTTATTACGAGTCTTGTATTATATCGTCGTTGTCGAAGTAAAAGATAGCCTAACTCGTGTTTTCTCTCATTACCGTAACCCCGGAACATAAAGGGCTATTGAAGGACACCGTGGATTTTAGTCAGTACGAGTCTGACAGTATGGGGTGGGAGGACTCATGTCTATTGGTCTACTGACATAGTAGACCATGGTCCACTACCCCAAAAGACCAAAGTCTATTCCTTATTATCTCGCTTAGTATTTCTTTTTTCTATGTTTGCACCTGTTCTATATTCCCGAAGGATGATAAAGATATACGAACTCATTTTACCTCTAGCCGCGCTTTGCTGGCAGTCTTGTGTACCGTTCCGACCGTACTGGTCTACTGACAGAGTATGCTGTGGTCTACTGACATATAAGACTAAGGTCTTCTGGTCTATTATCACAGAAGACTTAGATCTAATCACACTTAAAATTACTTTTTATCTCGTATAGTATACTCAAAGCAACGACTATATATTACTAGACTACTCATTGCACGATCTAACGAACAAAACTATTCTGCCAACTCGCTGAGGTACTACGTAAGCGAGGGGGACGGGGTACTGCGTTGTGATTGGCTAACTCAAGGTCAGTTCTGTCTCAACGTATGTTTACGGCTCACAGGATTGGTCGAAATGAGACGGATATAAGACTTTTTTGCCTAATGTGTTGGCAGACATCGGTCGCCTGTTATTAGGAGTCTAGTCTTATATCGTCGTTGACTCAAAGCATCCTTACCTCTAGCCGCGCCTTGCTAGCGGCCTCGTGTAGCGGAGTGAACGCCCACAGATCCGTCGCGTTCACATCCGCTCCCGCTCGCACTAGGAGTTCCGTCACTTCGTAGTGGCCGTAGGAACAGGCATTGTGGAGAGGGACTAGGCCTCTGTAATTAATAAAACGAAGGAAAAATAAAAAAGGGGAAAATAATTAAGGTTGTAGGAAATTGGTCTACTATTCCAAAATTGCAGCATATTGCTGACGAGAAAGTGCCTTGATCTTTCGTGATAAGACTGTGGTCATTTCGTGAAAAGACTGGTCTACTCGTGAAAAGACCACGGTCTACTCTCTAAAATCAACCATGATCAATTGTTGCACCTGACTGCCATCTGCTTCTGTATAGAAACATAGGTTTAAGACCATAATAGACCATGTTCTACTCCCTGAAATACTGTGGTCTATTGCTACAATAAACTGGCATCTTCTATAACATTTAATCTAGATATATTGCTACAAAATACTATGGTCTACTCCTAAAAAGACCGTGGTCTACTCGCCAAAAGACCAAGGTCTTCTCCCAGTCTACTCACCCTTTATCCTTAGCATGTACATCAGCGCCTCTCTGCAGTAGTAACCTGACCGCCCTCGCCCTATTATACCCTGCGGCCAGGTGTAATGGAGTGGACCGTCTCCCGTCACTCGCGTGGACATTAACATTGAGTGGTGTGAGGAGGGACGCAAGACGGTCGTCAGCGCCGGAACGAGCTGCTTCTAGGACATCTGCTGCACAGTATTCACCTGGAAGAAGTAGGGGAGTTTTGGTGTTGATCTAAAGTAAGTTTTTTATACAGGGTGAATTTTTCAACTGAGCGTGGATGGCTATATCCGAAACTATGAGGAATATCAACGTCAAAAGGAGTCTCGAGGCCGATTTTGAAGAAAACTAAAACTCCATTATTGGATTTTAGAAAAATCAATAATCCTGGCCATCAATCGAACCCGCTGATTTTGGAAAAAAAAAACATACCTTGTATTATTACACCATTCGATAGTGTTGCTATTAAGCATCAAATTCTGGGAAGTAATCATATACGACAAACTTAAGGAAAAACGTATAATTAAAAAACCACTGATCAATCTCCAAGGCAATGACTGTATTCGAAACATATTAAGTTAACCGTTTCTTCTTTAAAAATAATGCTATGTTTTGATAAACTCAATTAATTGGTATTGCTGAATATAGTGGGATTGTTGAGACGCCAAATCCAGTGAAACATTGAAAACAATGAAATTTTAGGAAGTAGAGTACTAAGAAAAATAGCAATATCATCTTAATCAGCTATTTCCGTAAGTGATGATTACTCTGGACCTTATCACTGCCATAGAAGCGATAGGAACGAGAATACATATCATAAAATCTTCCATATTTCTTCTTCTTATTTGACTGGCCTGTTGGTCTAGTGGTTAGTGACCCTGACTGCTATGCCGGAGGTCGTGCGTTCGATTCCCACCCAGGACAAATGTTTGTGTGATGAGCATGATCATTTGTTCTGTGTCTGGGTGTAATTTATCTATATGTATGTATTTAGAAATATATAAGTATGTTTATCAGTTGTCTAGTACCCATAACCCAAGCTCTGCTTAGCTTGGGACTAGATGGCGTTGTGTGATAGTTGTGGAATATTATATTATATTATTATATTATTCTCACCTGTCAAAACAGGCCTGGTAGCAGAGTCAGCTAGATCTAGCGGGGTCTTGCCTTCTGTGTTACGGATGTTGGGGTCAGCGCCGTGCTGGAGTAACGCTGGGGACAAATAAGTATAGATATGTATTATGAATTCCTCTCACAGAGAAGAGGCCTGTGTCCCAGCATTGTGAACATTATAGGCTGATGATGAAGAAGTCCTAACTAAGAGACAGAACTTAATTGATAAAATACGTAGTTGTGCCATAAGTTCTGTCCCTAATATAAAGGCGTCTAATTTAAAGGCAAAATAAATAAAACACAAAGAGGTGTGCTTATTTTATTTAATACTTACTATAAAAGTGTAAAAATATAAAAATTATTCAAAATGTCCACCTTTTGCTTTTACACACTTTTTTAAACGATCTGGCCACTCGTCTATCGCCGCACGCACCACTTCTAATGGTATCGAGGCTGCTGTTTTCACTAAATCAGCTTTTAATGCCTCAATATTTCGATGAGGTTTCGAGCAGGCCCTCGCCTCTAAAATATTCCATAAACGGTAGTCTAAAGGATTAAAGTCCGGGCTTCCTGAAGGCCAATCTTCAGCAGCAATAAACTCAGGTAAATTGGCTGCTAGCCAGCGCTGTGTTGTCTTAGCCTTGTGTGCGGGTGCTGAATCCTGCTGAAATATCCAGTGCTTTCCCGCGAACATGGTTTCGTTTAAAGGCTTAACTACCTGCTCTAAAATGTCATTTTGATAGTTAGCTGCCCTAGTTTTGACCCCCTGTTCACAGAAATGCAAGCGAGTAACGCCATCGTACGCCACTCCCCACCAAACCATCACAGATGCTGGGTGATGTCCTCTCTCTACTTTCGAAATTTTCTCAGCCGCTTCTCGAGAGCTGTGAGCATAAACTCTGTCATTTTGGCGATTAAATTTCTCTTCGACAGTGAAAATTTTTTCATCTGAAAACAGAATTTGGCGGTAACTACCACTCGCGTGACGTTCGAGTAACTTTTTTGATCTTGTTGCTCGTATGTGACATAAAGCCGCTGTCAAACGCTGACCGGTAGTTCTTCGATAAGCACCAAGCCTAAGGTCTTCTTTTATGATGCGAGACATAGTCCGTGGCGGGATTTTCATCTCTCGTGCCATGATTTTTTGCTTGCGGAGAGGATTTCTACGAATTCGCTCAGCTACGGCTTTAACGGCTGCTTTCATTCTTGTGACCCGTGGACGACCGCTTCTTGGTCTGTCATCGACAGAGGACATCTCATTGTATCGCTTTATAGAGCGATAAACAAATTTTAAAGTTATTTTTAAAGGTTTTAAGATGTCAAAAATCTCCTTAGGTGTTTTGTCACACTTGTGTAACGCGATCACTGCAATACGATTCTCTTTAATTCCCCACTCCATGTTTACTGTTAGATGATTATTGTGTTCAAACGACTTATTTGTATACTCAGTGAGTTCCTAAAGCTTTATCATGTAAGCAAACTAAACAGCACCACTTAAAATATTTTTATGAGGCACTTGAAAAATGGACAGAAATTATGGCACAACTACGTAATTTTTGCTTTGAAATTATCTCATTTAGAAGCGCACATAATAGTGGTTTCTTCAGATAATCTATACGAAGTTTAGTTTTTGTGTGAATCTACAATACTGAGTAGCAAAGCGTAATGTCTTCATAATTCGGTATGGTAATCCTGTGCATCGAATAACGCGTTAGTTTGTTGGCCTGGGGGGGTATTACTTAACGTCTTTAAACCAGGGTTATTCCGGCGAGTGAAAGTGACAGAGCTATACAAGTCGTCTAGCGCCATCACGTTTACTCGCCTGAACAACCCTGGTTTTAAGACGTTGTAATACCCCCCCTGATCTCTTTCCGGTGTTGTTGGATTGTCTTCCATTAGATTCCGAGAGTAATTAAAAAAACCACACACTTCTTTCTTTGTGAATTGTTTTTTCTCCCATGCCTACAACCTATAAAACGATATCTCACAGCTTGTTGCAACATACATTATTCTAGTGCATGCAAAAGACCGTAGTTTACTACAGAAAAGTCCGTGGTCTACTCGACAAAAGACCGTGGTCCACTATACAAAAGACCGCGGTCTACTACACAAAAGACCTCGGTCTACTCCCTAAAAGTCCTCGGTCTACTCGCTAAACCTTTCTCCAACTTACCTATACAAACATCCACCTTCCCTTTAGCGGCGGCTTCATGCAACGGGGTATACCCCCAGTTATCACGGGCCGCGGGCGCAGCACCGGCCCCCAGAAGAGCCCTAACCACGTCAGCGTGCCCGAACGAACAGGCGTTGTGTAGCGGTTGGAGACCGCCGTCGTCACGCGCCTGGAGCGCCGCCCCGGCTGCTATAAGGATCTCCACTACTTCCCTGCGGCCGTATCCTGGAGGGAAAGAAAGATGGAGGTTTGAAAAGAGTTCCAGGGACAGACCTGCTCGTTGGTTTAGTCATCGCAAACGCTGTCGCTGAGTTTGAGGACTCGGGTTCAATAGGCAATAAAACTAGTGTGCCAGTCCGATTATATCAAATATTTGACACGTATTTTTTTCTTTTGTTACGTGAATCAAAATTGACGAAGATACGACAATTTCAAAATCGGCAATACGTCACAACCTAGTATCATTTTTACTGGGTTCGGACGTCACAAAACCCCACGAGAAATTAATTTATTTTAACTTCCTCAAACAAATCAGAGAATCTAGATTGATTTCATTTAGAAGTCTAATAAATGAAACATTTAACTTCTCTTTATTCATCTTTTTGCTTACAGATTACATTTCTAAATATTTTTACAAAAGAGAAATAAAAAACTTTAAAAAATATAAAATAGCAGTCCACCAGCATCGGGAACAGGGTCCGGGCGCCGTATCCAGAAGTACTGCCTTCTAAATCAGGCGCCTGATCCAGCTGTCAAGCGAGAGCCTCCTCAGAAAACATTTAACTTCATTATTAAAAACCGGCCAAGTGCGTGTCGGGCCACGCACAGTGTAGGGTTCCGTAGTTGCCCATCAAAATACTTATGCGAACCAACTAAACTGATTCACTGAATTTAATTTTAAAAAGAAGAATTTTCAAAATCGCTCCAGGCGTCTTTGAGAAATCGGGGAAAATACATAAAAAAAAAAGATTACGACGAATTGAGAACCTCCTCCTTTTTTTGAAGTTAGTTAAAAATAGTTGACAATAAAAACCTACCTATCCCCAAAACATATCCACCTGCTATTATAGCTGTAAAAATAAAGTTGACAAACTTACATTTGCAGTTGAAGAACATGTTCTCCGATACATTTTGTTTAGGAAAATAAGTTATCCAAGTAAGTTTTATAAGTTGGTCGACTATTACTCGTAAACTTGTAAAGCCTACTTAGTCATGATAATTTTCTTTTAAACCTCGTTATATAAACTACTATTGTGAATTTTTTCACACCCTCAAACATAACCGTTTAGCTGGTAGAGGGGGGGGGACACTCGAGTCGAACAAAAATTAGCACTTTAAAGCTTAATATTTCACAAACGAATCTTTTTATCAAAAAATTGTTAATGGCAACTATCAATACTTTTTAAATACCTATTTAATAATACCCCACACTGAACGTAACGCGAGAAAAAAAAAACCTCCCCACTTTACGTGTACAGGAGGTACCCTAAAAAAAAATATTTTACGAGATTTTATTTTACCACTTTTTCGGCACAACAAATCCGTATATTTACACCAAATTACAGCTCTCTAGTACTGTGCGTCTCTGAGCTAAGCTGCGGACAGACGGACGGACGGACGGACGGACGGACGGACGGACGGACGGACGGACGGACGGACATGGCGAAACTATAAGGGTTCCTTGTTGACTACGGAACCCTAAAAATTCACGAAAACTGGTTTTCCATTATTTCTTACCCACCCTGGCTGGGGTACAATAGTTTTTGCTTCACATATTATAATAATTAAAATAATGTAACCTTTTACATAAATCTAAAACAATACATTTGTTTTATTAGCCTAAAAGGTGTTACAATATTCTCACAAAATTGCAAAGTGAAATCGTTAGTTAGAAGGACAAGGACAAATTATTTAGATCTTAAACAAAAGAGTCGGAACATTGCTTAGATTGAATTGTAGATAAATGTTATTATTGTTTATGCCGTAATTTTGATAAATTCTTCAAGGTGGTCTTATGAAGAGGTTGGTGTAGAGAAGGCACAAATGTGCTCCCCAAGTGAAGGTCCTTACTAATGTTATACAGCAGCTTTTCGAAAAGATTTCGCCCCCGCTGCTCAGTGCCTTTTTTTATGGGACAAACCCACCACACAACTCCCGAACTACTGCAATACCTCAAAGCCAAAATCAGCAGTGGCAACCACCAGAAAAGCGCCGAGACAATGAAGCTCGACGTGTCCCGGAGAATGAATTTACCTGTCTTGGATCCTGCAACGAAATTAATCAGAAAAGAATAGTGGAGTAGGAAAAATACGTTTCCACTTATTACTCGTTGTCTATTGGTCGTAGCGTGATGCTAATCTGACGGAGCCCCATAGAGGGTCAAACGCCTATGGGGGTAGTGGGCGATTGAAGAAACACACAACTAGTTTTTAAATGGGAATATTAGGAAGAGCTTCGATTTTTAAGTACCAAAAAAAATAGTTCGTAGAATTCTGTATTTTCTGTTCACCCCCATGAGAAAACCAAAGAGTTTATGTATACGTATGTATGTAGAAGAAAATATTACGTATTTTCTTGTCGCTTATCAGATATCAATATTATCGCACATTTCAATTTGAACACTATTGTATAAATTCAGGGAAATATGAGTCATTTTGAATTCATATTATAATGTTATACAATCAGTAATAATGTTGAAATGAAGTGAATCTATTAGTCAATCAACACATCGTAATATCACGACCAACTGTAATTGTAAGCAAATCTGCAACCCCTTTTTAGGGTTCCGTAGCCAAATGGCAAAAAACGGACCCTTATAGATTCGTCATAATATGACAGATATTATCTGTCTGTGTCCGTCCGTATATCACAGACACTTTTCTTCGAAAGTATAAGAGCTATCCTATTGAAACTTGGTAAGTTAGTACATTACTGCCGCGGCCTATAATGGCTACTTTGCTGGTCGCGCTGATGATGGCCGACAGCGCAGCGTAGCGCAGCTCCAGGCCGACACAGCGCGGTCAGCATGCAGCAATTGATGGACGAGCTGAGATAAAGGCCGAGGCCGTAGGCCGAGGCCTTTACAGCGAGGACAGCAAGGGCTGCAATGATGGCCAAGCTGGAAGGCCTAGAGCGTAGCTAGGCTAGCTTGAGGCAATCATAGCGTGACCAGCGAAGCAGTCATCGTGGGCCAAGGCTTGTATAGTGCTTTACTCAAAAATGCAAGTACCTAACCTACATAAAACCAGCAAGTGATATAAATAAAATAATATATTAATTAACTAGAAATTTAATTAAAATAACAATTATGAAAAATACACTTACTAAAATTCAACACCGACTTTCCCGGTTTCATATTACTTACTAATAGTTTGCGATAATTTAAATGCGATGTTTGACTGCTATATTTTCTTCATTTATTACTTCATTTACGTATAGCAAAAAAGTCACTAAATAAAAATAAAAATTTCGCTGAACCGCGCTTTTGTTCCTTCTTTGTATTTTTTTTTAAATATGGAATACAATCTTTTTATGCCAACCTCTTTATTTACAAACAGCTGTGTTTTAAATAAAATCTTTTTGCATTTGTTTTTTTAAAACGTTGAAACGTCAAAATAGCGGCCGGCAATGTTTTGCCGGCCTGTTAGAGCGGCCAGCAAAAACATTGCTGGCCGCTCCTTGAAACAGACCGTCAAAGTCGACTTTGCTCAAACAAGGTTGTCAAAATAATGACCACATTACATGCATTTTTGAGTAAAGATGTATTATGTGAACCGCATTAGGATTATTACATAAAAAAAAAACTAAATTTGGGAGATCCCTCTATATTTACAACTGACACTATTTTTTTTTTTGCACCGATCCCATACGTTTTTTTTTTTTTTTATTTGTGATGGGTTTGCTCTTGACCTTATACGTGTGGGGTATCTATGGATAGGGTCTTTAAAAACGATATTGAGGTTACTAACATAATTTTTTTCTAAACTTAACAGTTTGCGTGGGAGACACTTCCAAAGTACTCGTAGTACACACATCAAAAGTGTCTAGGGATCAAGCATTTTTATGCGGATTTCTTGAGATTGAGATGTGGCTTTGTAATAAATTTATGATTTTATAAATTTATATGGATCCTTTTTGGTGCATTTCATAATTTGAATCAGGAACTGTAAATCAAATTCGAGTAAAAGATGAAAATCAGCTGTCAATATTTTCCCTATAAAAACATACAACGCATTGAAGACATTATTAGTGCTACTGTTTCCCTACTACTGATTAAAACCAACGTTATTATGGAGCGGCGACGTCATTTAAGCAGGGAAGAAATGCTCAGAGCCGTGGGAATGATAGAAGCTGGTTCCCGGCAACGTACTGTGGCTTTAGCTCTGAATACAAGTCAGAGTGTTATCAGTCGACTTTGGACACGTTACCGAAGCACTGGTACCGTGGCTGAGCGCCATGGAGGACGGTATCGCTGCACCACACGGAGACAAGACCGATACATTCAAATCTTAACTCGAAGAGCTCCAACAATAACCGCCATGATGTTAGCCGTGAGGCTTCATCACTCTTCAGGGAACTTAATTAGCGACCAAACAGTCAGAAACCGCTTGCATGAAGTGAACCTTCATTCCCGAAGACCGCTACGGGTACCACCTATAGCAATGCACAATCGTAGGATTCGATATCAATGGGCTCTTGAACACAGAAATTGGGCAGAAGAACAATGGCGTTTCGTGTGCTTTTCTGATGAGTCTCGTTTTGGTATGAGACCGGATACAAGACGTATACGACACTGGAGAACCCCTGGACGCCAACAGCGATTAAAATCCTGCCAAGAAGTCCATCCTTATAGTGGTGGAACCATCATGGTATGGGCGGGTATTTGGATCGGCGGAAGAACTGAGTTGATTTGGATCAGAGGCAACCTCAACGCTCAAATTTATGCTGAGACGATTGTATCAGACGTCATCGTTCCTCTACAAGTGCAAATCGGTCCCTTATTTCAGTTAATGCATGATAATGCACGACCGCACACCGCAAGAGTTGTAAGACAGACTCTCGCCGCAGCTAACATCAATGTCCTGCCCTGGCCTGCTCAGTCGCCAGACTTGAACCCGATTGAGCATGCATGGGATATGCTACAGAGAAGAGCTCTGCCGAATATGGAGGGTATCCAGTCGCAAGAAGACCTTTTTTTGTTGTTGCAACGAACATGGGCGGCCATTCCACAGCGTGATTTGGATGAACTCATTTTGAGTATGCCAAACCGATGTTCTTGTGTTGTTAGTGTTCGCGGTAGAAACACGGATTATTAATTGTTTAAGTTACCCAATAAAATTTTAAAGAAAACTGTTATTTCAGTCTTTTTTTCGAACTTTAATGTTAGTGGTTCAAATGTCAAAAATCCCTTTATTAGGAAAATGGCAAATTTCTTTATGAATGCAAAGGTGACTTGGTTTATCGTTACTGTGACAAACGATAACACTTTATTTGACGAATCCTTAAAGAACATTTTAATTAATATCAATCAGGAGAAAAGTTATTGCAAAAATATATGTTGATCCCTAGACACTTTTGATGTGTGTATATATGATGTACATCACCATGCAAACTTCAATTCAAAATTGGTTTGAACGAGATCAAGTAATTAGTTTTTTTTTTTACCGCAATTTAGCTTTCAAAGTTACAACCAACTACAAGAACGTTTATATTATGTTACTTGCTGCTACGGAACCCTTCACGGGCGAGTCCGACTCGCACTTGGCCAGTTTTTTAAGGTCGTTATCGTTGGACTTGTACTGACTAAAATCCGCCATGTTCAAAGGCATACGGTTGAATAATAGACCTTTACATTCCATCCTTGATAGTCCCACGACCAGGAAATCCCCATGGCTAGGTAGATAAGAGCAGTGGTGGCCCAGTAGTATCGGTCCCGACTTACGAGTTGTAGGTCGTGGGTTCGAACCCCGCCAGGCGCATTACTTTGCGTAATTTATTTCATCACCACTGCTCTCAAAACGGTGAAGGAAAACATCGTGAGGAAACCGGCATGTCCTAGAACCAAAAATTCGAAGACATGTGACATCCACCAATCCGCACTGGGCCCGCGTGGTGGATTATGGCCCACTCCCTCTCGAGGAGGCCTGTGTCCCAGCAGTGGGAAAATTATAGGCTGATGATGAGGTAGATAAGATAAATGTGATGTGATTCGGCCTAAAATTTGATTTTTCAAAGAGCTAGCTATACTCCTATGCCTTCTATAGAGAAATTCCTGTTGAAAAAACTCTATAACACAATGCCTGGCCTGAGAATCATGCTTAGTAGTCGCGCTTGTAATCACTAAACTAATGAAGCAATAAACAAAATTGTATCTGGCAATAATGTAGCAATACATTGTCTAATGTAATATAATCACTTTCACTCATATTGTGGCCGATTAATGAATCATACAGAAGTGGTGTGACTAAGATTAAAGCTGAGTGCACATTATAGATGTTTTGTCTATTTAATATTTATAATGATAATACCAGCGTCTTACAGTCCCAGGGGTAGGCAAAGACTTTCTCAGACAAAGGGTACGGTTAGCCGATACAAAATCTGAACAGAAATCGACAATGTTGAACAGTATTTAGCCTATGCTGACTAAATTACCGGCTGAAACCATGCTAAGTTCAGACGAGAGTGAAGCATTTTGACAGCTGTCTCAGCCTATGCTACTCGGGGTGCTAAGACAGGAAACCTCCACGTGCGCCCGTGGACTGGAGTTCCTTTTCGGATAAGTCCGGGGGGAAGACCAGTTTTTCGGGCCGGTGCACCCTGGGATGCGGGCAAAAACTCTTCCTTAGGCACTGGGTGCCTAGGGGTCTCTTTTCCCGTATGCGAATAGCCTGTCGTGTGGACGCTCCAACGCGTGGCCCTCTGATCAGCAGAGGGCACAGCGGCGGAGCGGGCTTGCGGACGGTGAGTAATGGGTAGCTCGCCGTCCGACCAAAGACCAAGCCCGGGTCGGTGGCGCGTCGTGTTTCGCGTCAAATGCCTGCTGGGGTCGCGGGTTTTTTCTTAACCCAGGATACCGTGGCCCCGGAATGTAAAGGGCATCCGAAGGAACACGGGTGGATTTTAGTCAGTAAGAGTCTGACAGTCCCTTCCGCCCCACCCAGGGCGGGAGGACTCATTTGATGATTTTACCACCTAAAAAAAAAAAAAAAGCCCATGCTACTCAGCATTCGCCATTTTTCTTTTAGTGCTGCTCAGATATTGTATCGGCTAACCTTACCCAAAGTTATATGAAGCCTACTTTGCTAGGAACAAGCATAGAGGGTGGAGGAGGGGACTTTTTCACAAGTGCCAGGCAAGGATGAGTTACATGGGTTTCCCTTAGAAGGCCAAAGCCTGCCAAGGTACTGGATCATCAGGTAATCTTGAATGTAAAGGGCTATTGAAGGACACTGTGGATTTTAGTCAGTACGAGTCTGACAGCCCCTCCCATCCCTCGCTGGGTGGTAGGACCCATTTGATAATTTTACCACGATAAAAAAGGGGCGCCGAAAGAATCTACGAATACCCTACAAACTGAAAAATATTGAGAGTGTAAGGGACTTTACTCATGGACGATGCGACGCAATGCAACGCGATTCGAACGAATTCCAACTACAAGTGAAAATCAACTTTGCCACTAAGAAATAAAGATGCAATTCGATTGACTTGACGTGGTCATGGCCATCGTGTTTTGTTTTTCATTTACCCATAGATAACAACGTGTTTTATGTCTTATGTCATAGTGGTAAGGTTGATTTTCACTTGTAGTTGGAATTCGTTTGAATCGCGTTGCATCGCACCATGAGTAAAGTCCCTAACTTAACCCATTCTCAACAGTTGAAGCCCGCTTCCATTTAAATTTATTGTAGCAGAATATTTGTATTTTATATAGAACATTTGTCCATCTGACCTCAAAAACTCTTGAAATATGGCTGTACTAGTACATCTCTGCCAAACCTTTCAGGGATTACAGAAACCATGTTATGAAGAGATTTATAGACTGAATCACACCACTTATCAATGATTCATTAATCTTCACACATTATAAGAGAAAGTGAATATAATATTAGCTAAGAGTGCTAAGACAATATACTGCTAAATTATTGGCAGTTATGTTTCTACTTGGTTTCGAGAGGCAGTAAAGTTGGCAATAAAAAAACTCATAACTGGATGAGTAAGTGACTAATTTGATCATATTAGGGCGCTCCCTCGCCGCGAGCATTCACCTGTAATGTAACGTTACAGATTCAAACATTCGAAGACAATAGAGCATCAAATTGTGCACTTTTACATTACAGGTGAATGCTCACGGTGAGGGAGCGCCTTTAGATGGAAGATGGAGCCTCCTAAGTCTCCACTTCAATTAATTGTTTCCTACAATTAATTGAAGTGGAGACTTTGGTTAGGAAAGAGAAATGAAGGGAGTTAGCCAACTTGGACAGCTAGACAACTGCGTTAAATTGGCTGGAAGAAACTGGATAGTCATGACACAAAACCATCAGAAGTGGAAAGATTTGGAAGAGAGCTACATTCACCATTGGGTGGCTAAAGGTTGATGAAGAAGTTTTCTATGGATGGATAGATAATCTTTTTTTTTATCGTGGTAAAATCAAATGAGTCCTCCCTCCCAGGGCAGAGCAGGAGGGACTGTCAGACTCGTACTGACTAAAATCCACAGTGTCCTTCAATAGCTCTTTACATTACAGGGTCACGGTAATTTGGTTAGTCCCGTGAATATGGATGGATTATCTTAGGAATGATATGAAAGAAAAAGTAGTAAATGATACTGTGACGTCTGATAGGGGAGAATGGAAGAAGAAAACGTGTTGCGAGTACCACAAGTAAAATGTGATAAGGACAGAAAGGTGATGATGATGATGAATGTCTACGGGATATTTTACTTGTTTTGGTAACAACCATTATGTTACCTTTTTTAACCGACTTCAAAAAAAGGAGGAGGTTCTCAATTCGTCGGAATCTTTTTTTTTTTTTTTTTTTTTTTTTTATGTATGTTCCCCGATTTGTCTTCGAGAAATCGCCTGACCTGGCCTGGACCGATTTAGAAAATTTTTCTTTTGTTTGAAAGGGTATACTTTCCAATTGGTCCCATGATCACCAGGTCAGGATCTGATGATGGGATCCAAGGGAAATCGAGGGCAACCTTCAAATTTTATACGCACATAGTACCATTTTCATATATTTTCTAAAGCTGTTCAAGTATTTGCATCTGATAATCATCATCTCAGGTGGATGACCTGATGATGGAAGGTACAACTCCTTAACAGTAAGGAGTAGGCATTGATTGATTTACTTTGTGTTCGCATATCTCCGGAACTACAAGTCCGATTTAAGTAATTCTTTTTTTGTTGTACTAGGTATCACTTAACTTAGAGAATACTGCAAGTTTCATCAAAATCGGTTCAGTAATTTTTGAGATATGGAATTTTATTAGCTTATTGTGTACATGAGTGATGTAAGTACCAGTGCGAAGGATTACAAAATTCTAGTGCACATGTGAGAGAATAGTGTTCTTGACAAGAATTCGGGTTGAATATTTAAACTAAAAAGAGTAAAATAAAAACTTTTTCAAAAAAAAATGTAACCGCCTTCAAAAACAACCACAAAAAAGTGTAAAATAATCTACAAAATAACTTTTCTTTCGGAAGTCGGTGGCTAAAAAGACAATGAAAAGAAAGAAAACAAAGGCACCGACTTCCGAAAGAAAAGTTATTTTGTAGATTATTTTACACTTTTTTGTGGTTGTTTTTGAAGGCGGTTACATTTTTTTTTGAAAAAGTTTTTTTTTAATATTTGCATGCTAAATTAAATGAAATTAAAGTCAGAATAAGAGAACAATTTTGTGCATTTTTTACCAACTCTATATACCTTATCTTCTAATAAATAAAATTTCCGTGTCACAATGTTAGTTATCGTACTCCTCTGAAACGGCTTGACCTATTTTTATGAAATTTGGTATGCATATTCAGTAGGTCTGAGAATTGGCTATTATCTATTTTTCGAACTTTTTTTTTCTAGGAAAAATTTACTTATATGACAAAACAATGTTTGCGGGGTCAGCTAGTTATCTATATGTATAATTATGGAAATAAGTGATTTTGATTTTGAATGGCCACCCAGTCATACAAGGGTGTTAAATAGAGCTATCATCATCATCAGCCTCCATAATGTTCCCACTGCTGGGACAGAGGCCTCCTCTGTGAGAGGGAATGGGACATAATCCACCATGTGCGCCCAGTGCGGGTTGGTAGATATCACATGTCTTCGATTTTTTTGTTTTTGGACATGCGGGTTTCCTCACGATGTTTTCCTTCACCGTTTTGAGAGCAGTGGTGATAAAATAAATTACACAAAGTAATGCGCCTGGCAGGGTTCAAACCCACAACCTACAACACTCGTAGGTTGGCTACACCAATACCACTGGGCCACCACAGCTCTTTCAATAGAGCTATAGGTGATGATGTTTCAAAAGGTTTCAAGAAAACACTTAAGCTGGAAACACATTATTTAACACGCCATGCGACGCAACGTGTCGACACCCGATATGCAGTAGCGCGTGTCGTCGCGTCGGGTGTTCATAGTGTGATTCTGGTCATAGAAAACCATACATTTGATTTGACTCAACACGCATCACGTTTTGTCGGGTGGCGTCGGGTGAAACACCGACGGCGCGTTGTGTCCCACGCGCGCCTCAAAGAGCGTCAGCATAATGACGGGGCCCCCCTCTCCGAGGGCCAAAGCCTGCCGGGGTCGCGGGATTATTTCCTTACCGTGACCCCGGAACAGAAAGGGCTATTGAAGGACACCGTGGATTTTAGTCAGTAGAAGTCTGACAGTCCCTCCCGCCCTGCCCGGGGTTGGAGGACTCATTTGATGATTTTACCACGCTAAAAAAAAAAAAAAAAAAATAATAACTTATAAAACACAGTGTAAACAGATTAATCTGAGATATATTTTGTTGTATACCTTTCATATATGAGCACAAGAACACTTTCATAAAACACATTAAATTTTTTATGAGTTAAAAAATTAACTAGCTGACAAATACAAGTTCAAATACACACTGGAATATTAACTGACCAGTCTACTTACCCCACAGCGGATATATCGTGATGATAAACAAGGCAAAAGTAATAGAGCGTGAAGCTTAGTTACGAACACTACAAATTTTTGATTCTCTTGCGAATTTCGACATCGTAATATCGTTACGTCAGAAAAACACAAGTATAACACAACAAAAGACATAAAACACGAAACACCAATCAAGAACCGTAACTAATTATGCAATTTTTTAAAACTTCCTATTGTTTTTCGTCCGTCCTTTCACTAGATTTTCCAAAATCATATTTTACGACAAGATTATTGATGTTTTATGAGTTATTTGTATTTTGTTACCTGCAGCGAAGTGTAGAGGAGTCGATTTTCGTCCAGCAGTGTCCCTGGCATTCACAGTTTGGGGTGTAATTAACTTTTTTACTCGAACAGCATCGCCAGTTTTACATGCCTCAAATAGTTCCCGTAATGGATCTGTGGGTGGAGGTAGAGCGTCAAGCGCCGACCCGAGGATCGAACGACGGCTCGACATGATGATTTCACGTTTCACATTTAATTTTTGTGTTTTAAACGCACATTATTGAGATATTAAATAAATAAAAACACGTAAATGCACAGCTGCTTGCTACTTTTACTTGACAATTGCTCTTGGGGTTACTGCTTCAAATTTTTATTACCCTAAAAAAAGGTTGATAGGCGGTTTGCAGTTTGCACACTTGCAAAGACGAATTCGCTCACTTTGTTGAGTCTGTTTCATTATTATTGTTTTCTAAGAGACTAATATTTACATTATTTGATTAATGAAACCTCTGACAAATTGAAAGAAGGATATTCTTACTCTTACATTACGAGTATTTACCCTTAATTACACCCTTGTAATGACTGAGATCATGAACATTTTTGTTTATACGGTCGGTCATTGACTTATTTTCCAAGCACGCCACCGGCACCGCGCGTAGTACTCGTCGTAATAACCATCGTGCTTGTTTGACGTGAATAATACATCTACATATTATTTACGTGACTAAGGATGAGTAAGTTGAAAAGAGTATGTAAGAATTGTAGCAAATGGGGTTCTGTGTTGGTCGCGGGACTTATCTCATTACCGTGACCGCGGAACATAAAGGGCTATTGAAGGACACCGTGGATTTCAATCTACACAAGTCTGATAGACCCTCCCGCGCTGTCCTGGGTGGGAGGACTCATTTGATGATTTTACAAAAAAAGGGGTTCTGTGATACAAGATCAAACAACACTGTTTTTTTTTATTGTGCAACGCAAAAATGTAGTAGGCAAACAAATTGTGGAGAAATCAATTTCATTCACAAACAGAAAGAAAGAAAGAAATAACATTTATTGGTACAAACGCAGGGCATAGCACAATAATGAGAGATAAATTAAAATGAACAAGTGATAAACAATAAAATAAAAATAACCTAAAACAGATCTAAGATTACCAGAAATCGGGGAAAATGTTGAATTATGGTATCATTGATTACCATAGACAACGTTGTTATGGTCATAAGTTTGTAATGATCCAAAACATTGCGAATATTTTTTATAAAATTAATTTAATTTCAAAAATTTATATTTCCTCAAACTAGTAATTTTTGATGAATGTAATAATATGAATTTCATTTTAATGAAATAGTTACTTTATGAAATGTGACTTAGGCTATGGCTATTGATTTTTCGTTTTGTTACCTAACGTCAGTTATGTTTTGCTCTTTGCATTTTACGATTGACACATTCTACGGCCATTGTAAAACAAAGGTTTACAAACTTGTGTTGAATTTTTCAATTTTTGATTGAAATTAATGATTAGAATTTTGGTTTTCATAAAATTTGCACGAGCATGGTTTGCTGATTTTCTGTAGTAACGAAACGCGTCCCTCTATATTGTCTATAGCCTTTAGTTGACGAAATCAAAATGGCGTCTTTTACGGGCTAGCGCTTATCCGCCGCATACATACTGAATACCGTTTTCATTATTCGTGGGTGTAACTATTTGTTAGTGATTATAACAATTTGTGAACGACTATTTAGTGTTGAAGTGTATTTTTTTTCATAACGGACTTACTGGATATTGTTTCGATACATACAACGAGCTCCATCAAAGGTATGTCTCCTTTCACCTATCGAATATTAAATATTGATAATCGTCACATTATCGGGAAGTGGTCGTAAAAACTTGCGTTAGTTTCTCGTATTGTAGTGTCTGTGGCGCGTGGACGTTGAATTATCGCGGACGGAAGCCCCGTTCTTTAGATTAGTAGGTGAATCAAGAACAGGTTTTTTTTGAGTCGAGGACGCATTGCAAAGCTCGTCATCTTCGCTTTTCTAAGTTCCTCATTCTTGTCGCGCGTCGCAGCGTCTACCTAAGTGTTGTATGTACAAATATTTGTCGGTGCGTACGTCTAACTTAATTAACGAGACAGGCGCGGTCGTTAGTTAAAGTCGTATAATTTCACTGGTTTCACTCGCTTAAACTTCAGTGTTTGTGTGTTTGGATTGCAGTGTTATGACTTTACTGTGTGCCAGATCGATAATCGAAAGTTTCTACACCAAATAGACAAGGTATTTACTCAAAAAAGTTATACTAACACAACTATTTTTAAAATGAGAGTTTCAAATCGTGTTCTAGTCCATTAGACCCAATTAGCGTAGTTAAGTGGCTTTAATTAATATTAATACTTGTTTTGACCCAGTCCAGCTATCATTAGTTTCACTAGCAGACAATTTTCTTTAGTAAAACCTCTTTTCCTCTCCGATTACAACCAAACATAAGCAGTTACTCAACTTTTTGAAGAAGTAATAAACTACTCATTACAAAATGATGTACATAAGCCAATTATGGCAATAAGTGATTCACGTTTTCAACAGGATGAGTGGTATTGATAAAAATATCATTTAACCATGTTTAGCGCTTCAATAACCCACATTTCTGACTCATATTTTATGAAATGAATAAACTTAAATTGAGTGAAACTGAACTTTTTATTAATCTTTTACTCATGATAAGTATTTCTTTTTAAATTTAGGTTAGAAAACAGCATCATACATTACGTGTTATCTTCTAAAAGTTGACACATGTGTTTTCACACATAAATTGTATAATATACCTTTTTCCCCATGTTGGTAGGCAGAAACTATGGAGCGTTATGCTGCTATGATTCGCATTTAAAAAGGATTTCTGTATCCATTTTCTAATACACATCTAAAACTAAAACTAAATAATCTAATTGTTCCTTGTCCATTGCTTTTTCTGACGAATCTCACGTAAACAATTTGATATTATAATTATGTCTTGAAAACTTCTTATCATTTATTTGAATTCAACTTTTAACAGCACTTTAAAATTGTGAGGAGTTGTTCGTTAGAAAGATAAAACAACAATTCAAAACAATTTGTAGTTACTTTGTAGGTCATAATTATGAAAAAAAGACACATAATATATAACCTATTCACTAAATAGTTTTTAAAACCACAAATAGAACTTTTTCATATCCATATTCAAATTAACAGAAAATGTATTATTGTCTATAATATACCAAATTCTAGGGGAGCTTGTGGCTAAATAATTACAGCCGCACAGGCCAATCTTCCGGGTTTAGCTGTGCTTGCTGAGGTAGGTCTGTGGATGGGTGACCATCTGTCATAGCGAGTGTTCTCTGTGCCTCGGAAAGCACGTAGAGCCGTTGGTCCCAGCTGTCTTTTGTAGATCTTTGACAGTCATTACTGTTAGTCAGAAGCTCTAAAGTCTGACAAGCAGTCTTACCATGAGGTATCGTATTACCTAGTTACTGGGTTGTGGAGGTCGGATAGTCAGTGGCTCCATGTAAAATACTGATATTCAGCTGCATCTGGTTTGACTGGAAGCCGACCCCAATATAGTTGGGAAAAGGCAGCAGATGGTGATATAGCAAATTCAGGTTAGCTATATAGTCATTCTAGTGCAAGCAACTATTTTGTGTATTTTATTTTATTGTTTAGTTAGGTAACTATGACCCAGGGAGAGCAAAAGGGCTATTGAAGGTACACCATGGATTTTTGTGAGTGCCAGTCACTTCGTCTACACTCAGGGTGGGAGGAATCCTACTAATGCGAAAGTTTGTGAGGATGTATGTATGTGTATGTAGGTATGTTTGTTACTCTTTCACGCAAAAACCAATGAACGAATTTGGCTTAAATTTCGTATACAGATGGTTTATAACCTGGATTAACACATAGGATAGTTTTTATCCCGATTTTATGTTCCCGTGGGATAATTTTCGAGTTTTAGCGGGTTAAGCCGCTGGCAACAGCTAGTCATTGGATAAATTAATCCTAAAAACAAATTGTTAGACATATTCCACTTCAGGCACTCTAAACTTAGGCTCACAATAACAGTAATCTTAGTATTACCTACGCAATAAAATCCACTTTCATACAATTATCTTAAAACTCCTAAGATATTCTTATCTTTATAGAGTCTGCGTTATCAGCTGTAGTACCATCGCTGTTATCTATTGGTGTTTGATAAGGATAGAATTTTAGCTTGATATTGTTTATCATGCTGACTTCCTGAATGAAGCAGGCAGAGGTGTTTCTTCCGCTAATTATAACCATTCATACAACAGCTGTATACTTACTTAATTTGTATGAATGGGTGAGATATTTGAAATTCATGTAATCAATTATATTGTAAAACTATTTTCAAAAGATAAAGTACCTACCTATAGAGTCTACAAACCTACCCTTGCAAGTGGGTGTAGAATCAATCCCATCCCTTCCTATTTCCTTTAATGTTCAAAAGTGCTTCTTCAATGGCCTAATTTAAATCAACGATTTGACTTTGAGATCTTGATAAAATTCAGCCCAGAATTTTCCATGCAACGGAATGACACTGCAGGATAGCTGTAACCTCCAATGACGGTCAAGCCAACCCATCAGGTTCTTGACTGTATTTTTTTTGTGAAATCAATGCTTATTTGTGACGTCAGAAGCAAGTAAAAACTGTACTTGCCGGTAACGTTTTAGCAGTTTTAAAACCGTCGTATTATCGTCAATTTTGTTTCACGTAACTAAAGAACAATTACGAAATATGAAAATCTATTTAATTATTAGATTTTTTTTAGTCAAATACCGTGTTGTGACCCCCTACCAGCAGACTTCTCAGACTCCAACGAACAGACTTACGAGTTGTGGTGGGCATGCTCACCGGTCACTGCCCACTCAACAAACATCTGTTTACCATCAACGCGACAGACAGCCCGCTGTGCAGGGGCTGCCTGAACGCGGATGAAACGGCAACCCACGTAATCCTGGAATGCGAGGGCGTTGCTAACCAACGGGCACAAAACCTTGGCATTCCAAGGTCGCTCCAAGAAGCCTGTGAACGTCCCAGGAGACTTCTGAGCTTCTGGAAGGAGCTAGGTTGGCTCATATAGCCAATCGTCCCACCTCACGCATAACGGACCACCTACGAGTCCAAATGCGGAAAAGGGAGCCCCTAACAATACCGTATTGTGATTGTCAGACTTTCCTGTAATCGTAAAAACACTTAACTGAAATATTTCAACTAATATGTCTGCAGTTCTGCACAGACAGTAAAAATAGTATTTGAAACCTTAAAAATGACTTGTCCAACAGATTACCAATACTTTGTACTTACTAAGTCATCCTTGAATAGAATTTATCAAATCGGTTTACTGCGGTCTGACATCTAGACGGCGAGAGGTCGAATTAAGATTTTTGAAGGTCATTCCATATATCTATTGGGGGATTTACACCTGGGTCGCTGTCATTTAGATGAAATAATGATCTAAATGTGTGGGCATGTGGATGGCGAGAGATGGTTGACTCGCCTTCCGATCATGGCCCATGCCCGAATCGACGGCACGTCGTGTTCCACGCGCGCCTCAAAGAGCTGTCAGCAATCTGACGGGGCCCCCTGGGGGCAGGCTTTGGCCCCCTGGAGGGCCAAAGCCTGCCGGGGTCGCGGGACTGTCTCACTAGGTAACCGTGGCTCTGGTACGTAAAGGGCTATTAAAGAACACCGTGGATTTTAGTCAGTACGAGTCTGATAGTTCCTCCCGTCCCGCCATGGGTGTGAGGACTCATTTGACGATTTTACCACGATAAAAAAAGGTTAGATCGACCGAAAAATCGACTAGTGTGAATCAAGGTTAATGCTGCACGTTATCAGTATCCCCACAATGCGAGCCATTCAGGATTCAATTTAAATATTTGTATTTTTTTAGTACTTAAATATGATGTCATTCGCCAGAGAACCAAAGTAGCCGATGCGCATAGAACCAGCATGCTGAAGTGGACGGTCGATGGAGCAGCATGTGCTAGAGTGGAGGCCGCGAATGGGCAACGTAGTGTAGCCCGACGGCAAGATGGAAATAAAAAAAGAATATTGTGTTTATTGGCACTAAACAATACAAATAAAGTTATAAAGAGAGTAATTCAGTAAAAATAAATGAATAATAACTAAACAATTTAATGCCAAAGGGCCTCAGCTCAGTATAATGGCAGCACAAAGTTTGCCACCTGACGCTGATTTTCAGCTGCAGCCCAGATTGGTCGAGGTTTTGAAGAATGTGGCTCTGGCTGGCAGCGGATAGACGCGGACTGCCCAGGACCGGGAGGGTTGGCGCTCTTTGTGGGAGGCTTACGTTCAGCAGTGGACAGCAATAGCCTAGGAATTTCTCCTGTATAGGGTAACTTACAACAAGTTCTTGTAAATCATACATAATATTTGTTCCGTGATAGAATCGAACCCTTGACAGAGTAGCATGTAGTCCATCTGCACCAACCGTGCTGTCAAAATCATATAATTCCGGAGAAATTCGTGAGGAGAAAAGCGATATGAGCAACTGTCACCAAGCATAAACAAGCGTTTGAGGTCATTTAGGCACATTTACGTTTGTCATACAATTTGACGTGTACCTACAAAGTACAAACATACGTAAACTCATGCCTTCTTATGGGGGTAAGCATCTTTACTCGATCCTTACATACTCCTTTCTCCTCATCTTTACCCACGTGTACAACCTATTCAGTTTTTTTAATCGGAAAAACGTAGGGAAAGGAAATAGATATTCTATTTTTATCAGATCCACGGCCAGCGAACCCACACTTGAATTTCCTATCTCTAAAATTAGTTTAACAATTTGGTTTACCAAAATAGCCTATAGGTCAGGGGTGTTACTGTATGTGTTAGGGTCGGCAAATACGAATCGGAAATAATTATTGAATAGGAATTTGAACAAGAGTTTTTAAATATTATGGAAACGTATTTATTCTTTGTTGAATCACTTAATGCATTTTACAAAGATAAGTGGTGGCCCAGTGACGAAAAGTAGTGGCCCAGTAGGTAGTATCGGCCCTGACTTACGAGTGGGTGGGTGGCTGGGTTTGAACCCAACCAGGCGCATTACTTTGTGTAATTTATTTTCATCACCACTGCTCTCAAAACGGTGAAGGAAAACATCGTGAGGAAACCGGCATGTCCTAGAACTAAAAATTCGAAGACATGTGACATCTACCAAAACGCACTGGGCGCGTGGTAGATGAAGGCTCACTCCTTCTCACAGAGAGGAGGCCTGTCATGTGTCCCAGCAGTGGGAACATTTATAGACTGATGATGATGTTGGTGAAACAAAGATCGCTTCAAAATTCTAGAAGGGGTGCCCATGACGTCAGAAGCAAGTGAAAACGGCACTTGCTTTTGACGTATTGGCAATTTTAAGTGTCGAAATCCGTCAATTTTCGTCTTGTCCAAAAAGAAAATATACGTGTCAAATTATCTTATATATAAAATTTCCGTGTCACAATGTTAGTTACCGTACTCCTCCGAAACGGCTCTACCGATTTTTACCAAATTTTATATGCGTATTCAGTAGGTCTGAGAATCGGCTACTATCTATTTTTTTTTAAATTATATGCCAAAACAACGTTTGGGGGGTCAGCTAGTGTATATGTTTATATTAAGTTCTAACTGATGATGGACTTATAAGAGTTTTTCATTCAAATGCCTTGTGCCGTGCCTGTGGTCTACTTGTTTTTGACCATTCAAAAATGTCTGAAACTGGTATATTCAAAATCAACGTGGAGTTAAAGTACCACCCCTCACAATAATAATATCAAGAAATAATGGCGGTCAATCTTGACCCATTACGCTACTGACACACTGTTTCGTCGAAGGCCAGTTTAATGTATAAATAAAGCATTAAGCGTACGTAGTTTTATTGCTAGGTGCTGTTGATTTTTTCCTGTATCGAAGATGCATCTCGATTACTTCTGATCGCAGTAAAATCGTTTTTTTTTTAGCGTGGTAAAATCATCAAATGAGTCGTCCCACCAAGGGCAGGGCAGGAAAGACTGTCAGACGTACAAACTAAAATCCACCGTGTCCTTCAATAGCCCTTTATGTTCCAGGCTTACGGTAATGACTGTAATGAGATAAGTCCCGCGACACCGGCAGGCTCTTTGAGGCGCGCGTGGAACATAATGCGATGTCTACTTTAAGAAAAAATCTTAAACAAATTCATATCTACATACAGGTGTTTTAGATGAGGCAAATATGGAAGCGAAAGGTCATATAACGTCCGCTAGTTACGTGCAAATGGTATGTCGCCTGGCAGTCTGACTATACCCCGACGGATGCAAGTGTTCAGATGACTTGCTGCTCAAATATGGTTTGATTTGAAGGGAAATATGTCTCGTGTTTAGTTTAAGAGGAAGAAGAGTGAATGATGCTGTGACGTCTGATAGAAGAGAATGGGAGAAAAACGTGTTGCGACGACTACGGAACAGGATAACAGCCTTCACGTTCACTTTAGTCTTAGCGGAGCGATGAGCGGCGCGAATAGAATTAGTTACTTTGTATGTACGCGAATTCGCCACTGGTTCCGCCTGGTGGCGTATTTCAAACATTTCCATACATTTTGATGTTACCGCTCGCCGCTCTGCGCTAATTGTAGATATTACCGCTCACAGCAGTCGTGGTGACCGAGGCGTAAGGGATTGCTTTTCACCTAAATCTAGCTCAGAGGCAAAGACGAGGCTTAAGATGGAGCGAGCTCACTCAAAGGGAAGTGGAACTCCTCCATTGCTATGCTCCGATATGATGGTGGTCGCTCACCCAGGTCGCACCAACGTGATGTCGATCTCCAGTGTGTTGCACGAACATCCGTTTGTCGAACTCACGTATTACAGAGCGCGATCCGTTCTGGCGATACGATATGCTCCAACAGTGGCCCTTGCAACAATCACTTATCTCAGAACTGTGATTTCAGTTGCAAATCACAAACTGTCATTGATTTTATCAATAAATTTCGTAAATAACTATCGTAATCTGACGTTATTACGTCACTATTTACACGTGCACTATTGATTTACGTATTGAGCACATAAAATTCCTTTACGCTTGTGAATTAGACCTCTGTGTTGTGGCATAGTTTAGCTGTTATAAGCTTACTAGTAATGGATTGTGCTTTGTTTCTTTTGGGGCTTTGATTCTGGCAGGCAAAAACCTGACTACCGGGAAACGATAGCGTAAATCATCATACATACATAGCCTTATTGCGCTAACAGTAGAGGTGTATGAGGTAATAAGGTTCCCTTCAACATATATTTTTTTCCCAATTTGTAATGACTAAGTAAAAGAATAATTTCGCGATTGTCGTTAGAACTGTGGTTTTTGCTACAATATGCCCTATGTTCAGTAGTGAACGTCTTACGGCAGATATGATGATGATGGCCAACCAGCTTGAAGACATCCGAAACGTTGTAATTATTACATAACCAGGGTCTTGGCTCATTTTAGATAAACTTCTCACATTCTTACTGGCTTGGACTTTTGAGCAAATCAACACAATTTATTCATAAGACTAATAGGTTCCCCTCTCATCTCTAAAATCCGTTCCCTATACATATAGACAGAAAACATTAATCTCTACATAGATGAAGGGTATGGTCCCTTCATACACTCTGCACACAGAATCTACCAGATTCAACGCAATTTCTCACCTACTTCCTGTCTACACAGCCATTGCACATACGTCAACACTCTCGTGTTGCCAGATATCCTGATTTGCGCGGGATCTCCCAAATTCAGGGTTATAATCATAAATAATATTATTCTTTATTCAGAAATTTAACTAAAGAAACTGAAAGTTTATATGTAGTTGCAACTGCTACAAAATATTTTTGTGCTTCCTTATTTTCTCAGCAAACTCTGGCTAAAATAGTCATTTTAAAAGTTTTAAACGCGCTTTTTCGTAGCCAATAAAACGTCCCGATTTTAACACCACAATCCCTATTAGGTATTGATGGCTACAAAAAACAGAAGAGGTTCTCACTCAAGTCCACATCTAGATTTTTTTGTTTTTTGCACAACTAAGATTTCTCTGATTTCAAAAAAGTATATCCATCTGTTCCGTAATTTGTCATGTTGGATATTGAAATACTAGTCAACACCCTTACCACAAACATGTGGGTACATCTCCACCATTGCTCGACACCTACCCCCCATCCCCCAAAAGGCGTGGCAAGCTATATGCATACAACATTGCATATCAGAACTGCGCAGGGCGGAAATTCAAGCTACCCGCTCGATTCAGCACTTAGTTGGTTTTCGGGTGTGGACGCGCGCGGTGCATTTAAAATGCAGAGGTGTTGGTCTTTGGATATCGGCAAGATGGCATCGGGGGCCAAGGTAGGTGAAAATAGGAGTTTTCAGTGGATCATATTTTGTTTTTGGTGTTTGTGTTTGTGTATGAGAGTCTGAAGGCAGTTTTTCTTTTCGAGGGATTGACCTTGATGAAGGTGTGGGTGGTGTTCCGTTCTAATGTAAGGTAGCAAGGATGATGTGAGTGGCAGATGCGATGTTAAGTTTTTATTTCCCATGCTGCGGGGCGAGACGGAATGGGAAGCGGTTGCCTCCTTCTGCGAAGCAGTCATGCTAGTGAAGGAAAAGACGGGCCCTATGGGGGAGAGGACAGCTTCCCCAGCCGCCACAGAAAACGCCCACGGCATCGGACATCGCGAGGAGATTTCCGGCTACCGTAGGCGCTGGCATGCCGGACGGCGAGTAATGGATGACTTGCCGACCGATCATGAACCATGCCCGGGTCGAAGGCGCGCCGTTTGAGCTGACAGTAATCTGACGGGGCCTCCCTTAGAGGGCTAGAGCTTAGGACATTTTGTGATGTCATATATTACTGATTAATTATATAGTACAGGATCCGTATATAGAACGACCTTCACCGATCGAGTAACCGGACGAAATGTGTTTATTATGAATTAAAATATGTTGAAGAATGTGACGGTGATGGGTTGCCTCATAAAATCCTGTCAAGGATATTTTTAATTAATTTTTTAAAAGGTTATTTTTTTTCAATACCTTCACCGATAGAGTAACCAAAGAAAATTAACACCAATTGAAAGTCCGAAGTCTATAGAATATGCTAACGTAGGGTTGCCTACCTTTTTCTTGTCAAGGGTATAGGGTTGCCTAATTTGAACAGGTGATAAAAAAATGCTACCTTCACCGATCGAGTAACCAAATAAATTATATATCAAAATAAAGACATTTTTTTTACGAATACGATGGTATACGGTTGCCTATGAAAAACTTGTCAGAAATTAGGGTTGCCAAGCGTTGAAGTTTGAAAATTTTAGACGGTTTGGAAGCACATGAGTAGATAAACGGACTAAGCTTCTTAAGAACGAGCAAAATTGTTACCTATTTTAGTAGGGTTGTCACAATAGGGTAGACAAATTAAACAAAAATATATTAAATAGCTTTATTATTCAGTATGATAGAATCGAATCAAATAATTTAATTCAACTAAGCCAATTACAGGCAATTTTGAATTGTCAAAAGACATTTTTAAAGGTGTTTGGTCACCAATATATTAGAGACCAAACACCTACCTTCAAGAGGGCGCGCGTTGTCAAATAGACCGCGCTTCGTACCACTTTATATACCGCCCGTTCTTACCTTATAGTAGCCATACACCATCCTGCCTATCGTACGATCGCGGATCGATTTGACGCTTGTAATTGGTTCAAATTGGCAGTTCGTCCATATACACCATACACAATACTGCCTATCGTACGATCGATTTGACACAACATCAAATCTGCAGCAGTGATGCCAACTCAGCAACTTTATAGCTAGATCAGTCTGGCTATTATTCGGTGACGACAGCTACAATTTTATAAAATTTGTGGCTAAACTTTTTAGCTACTTTTTCTAGCACCATTTCATTTGTATTTCCATACAAGTACAGACCAGTAAATAAAAAAAAAGGAAAGCAACGAAGGATGAATAACAGACCGAACAGACCGAATAATTTTCGACCTTATCGACATTTAAAATTTAGTTTGTTTTTCTCACATTCTCGTTAGCTAACATTGCTCCTTCATTAAAATCCGGTGTTTGCATATATGTCAATAAGGTCGAAAATCGCTTGAAGGTCGGAAAACATTTGCTTAACGATAGCAAGTTAAAAAACAGGTGCAAGGGATTTTCGACCTTATCGACATTTAAAATTTAGTTTGTTTTTCTCACATTCTCGTTAGCTAACATTGTTCTTTCATTAAAATCCGGTGTTTGCATCAGTGTCAATAAGGTCGAAAATCGCTTGAAGGTCGGAAAACATTCGCTTAACGATAGCAAGTTAAAAAAAGTGGTGCAAGCAATTTTCGACCTTATCGACATTTAAAATTTAGTTTGTTTTTCTCACATTCTCATTCGTTAACATTAAAATCAGGTGTTTGCATAAATGTCAATAAGGTCGAAAATCGCTTGAACCTTTTTTTAACTTGCTATCGTGGTCCCTTGACACCTCTCAAGTTTTCAATCGTATTTTGGTTTAAAATAAAATGAATAACACTTTTTTTTATAAAAAAAAATCCTAGTAAAACTATTAAAGTTCAACACAATCACTGGATTCTGATTAGAAAACACTTTTCTTAAAAAAATCACCTTACAAATCACACTTGCACCCCTTGTCGTTGCGTGGGTCTCGTCGCCGATAATCACCTTCATCATATGCCAAATTTTAGTTCCAGAGGAGGAATTTTTCGGACCACATATGCCTCGTTGACTGGACTATTGGAATGGGTATCTACGGTACTTTCACAGTTATTATTTCTTGTGACTGGGCACCATAACTATTTTTGTACTAACTTTATTTTATGTCTTTTGACAATTCGAAATTGCCTGTAATTGGCTTAGTTGAATTAAATTATTTGATTCGATTCTATCATACTGGATAATAAAGCTATTTAATCTATTTTTGTTTAATTTGTCTACCCTATTGTGACAACCCTACCAAAATAGGTAACAATTTTGCTCGTTCTTAAGAAGCTTAGTCCGTTTATCTACTCATGTGCTTCCAAACCGTCTAAAATTTTCAAACTTCAACGCTTGGCAACCCTAATTTCTGACAAGTTTTTCATAGGCAACCGTATACCATCGTATTCGTAAAAAAAATGTCTTTATTTTGATACATAATTTATTTGGTTACTCGATCGGTGAAGGTAGCATTTTTTTATCACCTGTTCAAATTAGGCAACCCTATACCCTTGACAAGAAAAAGGTAGGCAACCCTACGTTAGCATATTCTATAGACTTCGGACTTTCAATTGGTGTTAATTTTCTTTGGTTACTCTATCGGTGAAGGTATTGAAAAAAAATAACCTTTTAAAAAATTAATTAAAAATATCCTTGACAGGATTTTATGAGGCAACCCATCACCGTCACATTCTTCAACATATTTTAATTCATAATAAACACATTTCGTCCGGTTACTCGATCGGTGAAGGTCGTTCTATATACGTATCTTAGACTAATACGTAAACAATAATTATCAGTCGAGAATTTCCTCAGTTCATCTATTTACAATAGTTTTAGTATGATAATGCATACCTGAGTTGATAATATTCTTATCAAATTCAATATAAGTATAATACATCCTGCGTGGCATACTAACCACTTTTGAATTATCTTAATACGTCGATTAGGGTTTGCACCGAGTATACTGAAGTTATTGGATCTTGCTATCTCTTACTCGCTTAAGGAGAAAGAATGAGACGGAATAACTTAAGTGCTCCGTGAAATAATTTCGTAGAGAACTAAGGTTACGTTCACACTGAGCTGGACAAAGCTAATTAGACTAGGTCTTATGACATAGAAAACCTATTTACGCGTGTATTTGTTTGTTTACAAGAAATAGTATTTTTCTCTCTGATGCGCGCGTAACATTACGAGTTGCACTAAACCTAGTGCCGTATGAAGGCAATGGCTTGGCGTGACTCATGCTGGCGCGTCGGATCTCACTAGTGGAGGTGAGAGCGCGTTCAGGGCTCGGCGCTACTTGCGATATCACGCGCCGTGAGAAGCCAGCCTTATACCATAAACAAACATTTTATTTTTAAAAGTTGACGAAGATACGACAGTTTTAAAATTGCCAATACGTCACAAGCTAGTAATTTTTACTTGTTTCTGACGTCACGATCCTCCACTCTAGTATTTTGGTGCGTTCATCATCATCATCAGCCTATAAATGTTCCCACTGTTGGGACACAGGCCTCCTCTCTGCGAGAGGGAGTGGGCCATGCATAATGGGCCCATTGCGGGTTGGTAAATGTCACATGTCTGCGAATTTTTGGTTCTAAAAACCCACGACCTACAAGGCTACAACTCGTAAGTCGAGGCCGATACTATTGGGCCACCACTGCTCTATTTATTTTAATGCGTTATATCTTTGTAATTATGCATTGATTTAATTAAAGAAAAAATACGTGTTCATTATTTTTCTAATTTTATTTTTATTTGGCAAGCGCTGGTCAACAGCCCGCTGCACTGAAATGGGCTTAGGCCGGCCACGTCTGCCGCATGCCCAATGAGCTGTGGGCCAAAATAACCACTTTGTGGAGCCCTGACACAGCCAGAAGGCGTCGCGGCAGACCTCGCAGAAGATGGCGGGACGAGCTTGACAAAACAGATGACCAGTGGTCCACTTTGGCCCTGGATCGTGAAAATTGGAAGTCATGAGGCCTTTGTCCAGCAGTGGGATAATGTAGGCTAGCAGTATCAGTAAGCGCTGTTTAGAACGTCCACTCACAAGGTGGACAGACGATCTTATGAAGACCACAGGATCACGCTGGATGCAAGCCGTGACAACCGGTCCTATTGGAAATCTATAGGGGAGGCCTATGTTATACGGCTCATTATAAAACTCTGTCTGATCAATTAAACTTGCAATATTTTCATGCTGTAAAATTGCCTCCAAATGTCTTTGTCAGCTACTAAGGCGTGGTACCCAACACAACATTATCTATCATCTATCAGCTATTGATTGAATTGCAATACCCCCTGCACCCCACAACCCAGGGTGCAATTCTAGACCGTCTACCATCATAACTTGGTCCCTCACCCCAATCGATATACAGGCGTTGCGCAGTGGAACACCTCGTGGGCAGATGATTTATTTTGTTTGTAAAATGGTGGCGAGCGGTGTGGACGTGGCTTTAGTTAGATATGGGTGTTTTTTGTCTGCCGTTGGAGAAGTGGTTTTGTGTTCATGTGAGTAAGGTTTAGAATTGTTTGTTTGTGAAGATTCTGAGTTTTTTGTTTTGGATAGTTGTAGTACATAATATAGTTGGCGAAATCCATGTGTGTTGTAGGGAGATGAACTTTTTTCCTACCGGGGTTATAACAGGTGTCACATTTCTTTTGTAAAACGTTGCCCCGCTAAATTTCTCCTGTGTCGTGTTTGAGTTTACAAACATAGAAACACACAAACACCCAGACCCGAAACAACTTCTTGTAGATCATACAAATATTTGTTCCGTGTGGGGCTCGAACCCGCGACGCACTGCACAGCAGTCCTCCCAGCCACTACGCGTGGAGTTCTGCATGCTGTTTCCTGTCCACTGCCACTTCAACTTACATGCGTACAGTCACGAGCAATAACATGTAAACATTTAACAAAATTCAAACGCAATTTACTTGTAAAATACTGGTTTCCACTTTGAAATAAGACCTATTTCGTAGTAGTATAGCTTCCAAAATAGAAGTCTAATGAAAAGGAAAAAGTTTAATCAATATGGTATCAGAATATCGCTTTTGAATACTGCTTAGTGTATACATACTATTGCTCGTGACTGTACATGGTCTTAACTAAAATTTGATACATCATCATCTGCCTAGCCTTTTCCCAACTATATTGTGGTCGGCTTCCAGTCGAACCAGATGCAGCTGAATATCAGTATTTTACATGGAACGACTGCCTATCTGACCTCGCATCACCCAGTAACTAGGTAATATGAAACCTCATGGTGAGACTGGTTGCAAGACTTTTAGAGCTACTGATTAGTAGTAATGACTGTCAAAGATCTACAAATGACAGCCGGGACCAACAGCTTTACGTGCTTTCCGAGGCACGGAGGAAACTCGCTGTGATAGATGGTTACCCATCCACAGACCAACCTCGGCAAGCGCGGCTTAACACGGAAGATCGATCTGTGCGGCTGTAATTATTTAGCCACGAACTAAAATTCGATACAGCACGGTTAAAAATACCGGAAATGTTCTAACAAGCTGTCAAATTTTAGCGTTTACAATTTTATTGGAAGCATGACTCTACATACGTTGCGTGTTAGAAGTAAAAGTTTAATGGCAATAACTTTTGTCTGCCTCGTAATATTGTACTTGATTTCAGTATTATGTACTATACTATGTTAGGCGTTTGAATTTTTACGTGGTAAAGCCCGATTTCCACTGCAAGCGGAGCGGACACATTAATGACCCAGCGGGTGAAAAGAGTAAAAATGAGCTCGCTCTGGGAACGCAAAAACGATTTGTTGGTGGAAATACAAGTATGCAGTTTGCGCTTGCGAGTTTAAAGGAGTCATTAATGTGTTCGTTCCGCTCGCGGTGGAAACCGGGCTTAAATCATAAAGGACTATAAAGTTGATAGCTGACGACATGAAGCTGCAGCAAACGACGTGTTGCAGTGACACTACTGGTTTCTACGTTTTAATATGAAATTCCATCCGTAGTAGCGACATGTCGTCTGCTGCTGCTGCGTGCAGTCGGCTACCAACTTGTACCTTAAGTTTGAGGGCAGGTCGTGTCTAAATAATTACAGCCACACAGGTCGATCTTCCGGGTCAAACCGCGCTTGCCGAGGTTGGTCTGTGGATGGGTGACCATCTGTCACAGCGAGTCCTCCGTGTCTCGAAAAGCACGTAAAGCCGTTGGTACCGGCTGTCATTTGTAGATATTTGACAGTCGTTAATCACAGTCAGATGCTCGAAAGTCTGACAACCATTCTTACCATGGGGTATCGTATTTATCCAGTTACTGGGTTGTGGAGGTCCGATAAGCAGTTGCTCCATGTAAAATACTGATATTCAGCTGCATCTGGTTCGACTGAAAGCCGACCCCGATATACGTATAATTCGGAAAAAGCTTTTATATAAATATATAATGAAATCATCCAAATGAGTCCTCCCTCCCTGAGTGGAGCGGAAAGGACCGTGAGTCGTACTGACTAAAATTCACGGTTTTCCTTCAATAGATGTTTACGTTTCAGGATCACGGTGACCTGCCTAGAAAGTCCCGCGATCTTTATAGATGGCTTATACTGTTTTATTTGTATTTATGAAACTATTTTTTTAGGGGATGTTTCACATTTTTTCGGTTCGGCACATTTGGTTTAGAAGAATTGGCTTAACAAAAATGCCGACCCGAAGCCTATAATTAATTAATATTTAGATTGTTCGGGCAAAAATATTGTTTCCGAACGTACATTAGAGATAAAATAAAACACCGACCGAACACGACGTAATCTTTTTTGGTGCAATCTTACCTATTATATTGATTGAAAGAATAAAAATATGAAAAAAGGACATGTTTAAAAAATAAAAGTAATATGTATTTTACACATTTTTCGTTATATTTCGAAATATTTTCTTTAAAAACTATTCGAATGACGTAAATAAAATGTATTAGAGGTATCAATAACGGGCGGAAAGCGCGGAATGCGTCGGAATCTAAACCGTGTCACTTAGTACGTGTGTCGCGACGACAACACTTTGCTGCGCGACTGATTACGATATCACGTCATGGAAACGAGAAAAAAAAACATGAAGAAATGTAGGAAATAATCTTCTTCTTTGCGTGTCGATGTACTTACTCAAATTGAATCCGACCAATACGTAGCAACCCGCACAGCTCTGTCATTCGCCTCGTTCAAATCCTGGAAGTTGCAGGTGGTTGGGAAGTATGGGCATGAAAAATAATGATAAATAAATACAGTGAAACCTGGTTAAGTGAGACCTCAAGGGACCTGCAAATCTGTCTCACTTAAAGAGGTATTCCACTTACGCAGTGTCTCAGATATCATATCCTACCTGGATATCAAAAAATTATCCTACCTGGATATAAATAAATATCTGTCTCATTTACAGAGGGTTCCATTAATAGAGGTCAGAATGCAGGTTCTCTCAGTTAAAGAGGTGCGATTTATCAAATAAAATAACGTATTATGTAAACATTATACGTTAATTTTAATATTTACTAGCTGTGCCCGCGACTTCGTTCGCGTGGATGTCGGAATTTAACAATGTATTTTTTAGTGCAAAGCGCTTAATTCTCGCCACTTTTTTAATAAATCATATCGTTTTCATATAATCCCTATTTAGAATTTATTTAGATATTTCAAGAATATTTGACGTGTTTGTAATAAACGCCCTCTGTCGTTCAAAGGCAGTACCATTCAATGGCTACTGGATTAGGGCACCCATTCCATCTCATTCCATCCCACTCCATCCCACTCCATCCGACTTCATCCAACTCCATCCGACTCCATCCCACTCCATCTCACTCCATCCCACACCGTCCCATTCCATCCCACTCCGTCCCACTCCGTCCCACTCCATCCCACTCCGTCCCACTCCATCCCACTCCGTCTCACTCCGTCCCACTCCATCCCACTCCGTCCCACTCTATCGCACTCCATCGCACTCCATCCCATTCCATCCCATTCCAGCCCGCTCCACCCGACTCCATCCGACTCCATCCCACTCCATACTACTCCGTCCCGCTCCATCCCACTCCATCCCACTCCATCAGACACCTTTCGACTCCATCCCACACAGTCCCACTCCATCCCACTCCGTCCCACTCTATCCCACTCCATCCCACTCCGTCCCACTCCGTCCCACTCCATCCCACTCCGTCCCACTCCATCGCACTCCATCCCGCTCCATCCCACTCCATCCCAATCCGTCCCGCTACATCCCACTCCATAGTCCATACCACTCCATTCCACTCCATCACACTCCATCCCACACCATCCCACTCCATCCCACTCCATCGCACTCCATCCGACTCCATCCGACACCTTTCGACTCTATCCAACTCCATCCCATTCCATCCCACTCCATCGCTCTCCATCCCACTCCATCCGACTCCATCCGACTACATCCCACACAGTCCCACTCCATCCCACTCCGTCCCACTCCATCGCACTCCATCCCACTCCATCCCAGTCCATCCCATTCCATCCTCTTTTCTTTTCTTTCTTTCTTTTTTTCCATTCCATCATTCTATTCCATTCCAATCTATTATACTCTACTCCACTCCAAACCACTCCACTCCAGTTCACACCATAATTATTTGAATACGTATGTAGTTTTTCCATTCGAAGCTAGATCGCGCTACTGAACTGCGCGTCTCGATGTAAACTGACCGTAATTTTACTTCTGGAACACTTTAAATTCAAATATCTTTTGATAGACTGATCCGATTTCAATGAAACAAAAACTAAATGTTACTTCAAGTTATGGTCAGTCGTTGTGTATTAAAGTTATCTACATAGCTTTCGTACATTTTACGTGATGCCCGAACAAATAAACATACAAACAGACATACAGACAAACAGACAAAAATTCTAAAAATGCTAGAAATGGGTTCTATTGGTTATCCTTTAACACGCTGGCTATATTTTTTTAGTTTTTTTTTAATGTACAAAAATTATTTTTCTACAGTTTTATTATATGTATAGATATAGATTAGGAATCAATAACCTCCTTTTTTTTGAAGTCGGTAAAAAAGTTACTGAATGTAATGTAATTTTTTTTTTAATATGCTTTACAAAAATGAATCAAATATTTTTTTTTTTATTCTGGATTATTGATAATTTGAGCCTTCGTATCTGCATTTTTCAAATAAACATCCGTATGATAGTAAAGCAAAACTAAAACTGAAGGTCATTGATGCTCAAAATTAGTTAAGTGCAGAATTTGCGGGTAGAATAAGACTAAGTAATTAAACAAACAAAACGATGTTGTCTCAGTTACAGAGGTTAATACATGTAAAATTTACTTGCTTTCTCAGTTATAGAGGTGACTATGACGATAAAATCGAAAGAACGAATCCCAGTTATAGACGTTCGCTTCGTCCCACTAACAGAGGTAATACAGTGCCAAAGTGTTGGGACTTCAGCATGAGTACCAGTTATGGAGGTTTCTCACTTATCCAGGTCCCACATAACCAGGTTTCACTGTACAGATAGGATATGCTTATTATATCTTGGTATTATTTAGTAAAATCTCGAACAATCAAAGAAATACGAAACTTTTCTAATAATAATAATTTACTCATAGCAACAGCCTAAGGGTTCTTGCGCCCAACTCAGATTTCACCTTCAGAGCGTTGCTACGAGATCCGTTGCTAAGCAACCATCTTTTGTGATGAGAGCCTTTATTGATTCATGTAAAGTATGTGTTATTTCTGGAAGTTTGAGAGTTTCGTGTAATTTCAGTGAAATTATACAAGATAGAGATTTGTTGCTGGGAAGATTTCTCTGCTATTTAGAATACAGGGGCGTTGTAAAAAGTAGACTGTAATTTGACATTTGAATTATGCTAATAGAAAGGGTCTCGGCAAAGAGAATTGTTAAATAATAATACACTGATTATTTGCCAAATCTTTCTGCCCACATTTGGCCTGTTCCCATAGCGGGAATCCAATTCATTAATCGGACGCCTTTACCGACCCGGGCATCGCAATCTTTCTCGGCTAGATCAAATTTTTAATTCTTTTTTAACACTTCGTCTTCTGGTGACATTTGGCGCATTTATTGTAAACATGAAGCCTAGGTAGGATTTTTAAAAATACGTAAGGTTTTGTTGACCCAATAAGTCTATGCTATGGAGTACATACAGTACTCCTCCCATAACACCATGGAAATAGCGCTAACGGTAACAAATAACACGGTGCTAATTTGTTTATACATGATTCTGATTACAATTAGCAAGCTTTGACGGTCCACTAATTGTCTGATGAATATTTATAACGAATAACTTGGTGCGTTGTAACTCTGAAGATGTAGTAAGTTTTAGTAGGAAATAATGCTAACTTAGGGCCGCAGTGTTTGTCCATGTTAAGTTCAGGTATAAGCTAGTTTACAGTATAAATAAACTACATAATATCTGTTAAGTACGTCATTTTTTTTTAATACAGAAACGTTGCTCTAAACTAGGAATTTCTCCTCTATCGTGGGTGCGTTTACAAACATAGAAACACATACACAAACACTCAGACCCGGAATAACTACTCGTAGATCAAACAAATATTTGTTCCGTGCGGTGGTCGAACCCTCGACATGTTGTACAGCAGTCGATAGCTCAGCCACTGCGCCAAAAGTGTCATGATTATTGACGAAGTTCGCTCCAGAGTTTTAACGAACTGTGACGTGTTGCATTATTCGTAATTAAAGCGCGTATCCTCGTCAATATTATTATGCCATTTTTTTTTTAAATAATCTATCTTGCGTATTAATTTGGTTTGTTCAGTAGAATAGCCTTTTGCTACATCTAATAAGTCAGCTAGATATAGTTATCCCACTCCATCTTTAATAAATTAAGGCCAAGAGCAAACCTAATTTAAATAAATATAAAAAAAAGAAGAAATAATCCGATTGAAGAAGAATCTAGTGAACTTGATACGACCACGCCTGGCTGACCTGCATGCGTCCAACCCGGCCACACAACGGTAACCGAGGTTTCTAAGCCGTATTCGATCTACCAAATATGCTAATTTCGTTGGATCGAGACCGGTTCAAGTGTAAGTGAAGGAAATTGATTGGGTGACAATAGGTGCGTCTGTGAATGAATGGATTCTTGCGATCCTGTGGATTACTTTCTTCTACCTTACTTAAGATTTATTGTATCCTGGGTAAAATTGGGTGATATTAGGTGCGCGTCTGTGATTCAGATTCTTGCGTTCGTAATTGTTTATCTTTTTACCTTACGTTTTTTGGGTTTTATTTATTGGGCAGGAAACAAAAGTTAGGATTTTTCAAAAAATTATTTCTGTAACCAACTGTGTCTCTGCGTGATCGAATCCGAAATGAGGAGATCCGTAGACGAACTAAAGCCACCGACATAGCCCACCGGATTAGCAAGCTGAAGTGGCAATGGGCAATGGGCCATATTGCTCGCAGAGCAGATGGCCGATGGGGTCGAAAAGTGCTAGAGTGGAGACCACGGACTAGCAAGCGCAGCGTAGGACGTCCACCAACAAGGTGGACAGACGACCTTATAAAGGTCGCCGGAAGACGCTGTATGAAGGTCGCTTCCAACCGATATATGTGGAGATCTAAAGGGGAGGCCTATGTTCAGCAGTGGACGTCCTGTGGCTGAGATGATGATGATGATGATGAATTCTGTAACCACGCTGTAATACGCGCATTCTAAAAAAATCTTGCAAGTAACAAAATGCCGACCCGAAGCAAATGCTACACATTATATGTGGCTCTACTAGGCTTATGAATGTAGCCAAACTCTGTTTCTCATCACCAACCCATAAAAATGTTCGGGTCGGCACAAATCAAATTATGCCGAGCAGTTTTTCCCGATTGTATATCAACTTAAACTCAATTATGCTAGCAAGCTGCGCTCAATGAGAATATTGTGTTGTCACCCTTATAATAATGACTTATTATTAAATCAGATGCGACCATTTTTTCTTCTTCCGTTACGTTTTGTTTCAACTTCTAAAGTTCTGGTTCGAGTGAGTCAGACAAGGACACAAGGTATAACTAATGATGACAACTTCCTACTTTTAAATAAATCGGTGTGATCTTTAAATGTTAGACGCTTTATCTTCTAATGATTCGTGTTTAAGCTCTTAACCCTTTTTGGAGAAGTTTGACGAATATAGACTGACAAGTTACGTATAGTTTTTATTGTGATTTGTGATCCATCGGTGCGCAGGAGTCTGTTTGGGTGAGCTAGCTCCATCTTAGGCCGGCCACATACATCAGGAATCCTGATCCGTTTTTCGAAATTTGTACGATTCACTGTGTCTGATGTATGTGGCCGGTAATGGGTGACTCGCTGCCCGATCATGGACCATGCCCGGGTCGATGGCGCGTCGTGTTCCACGCGCGCCTCTAAGAGCTGTCATCAATCTGACTGGGTCCCCCTTAGCTGACCTTAATATCTGTCACGTCAGGTAAACGTGACCCCCAAGGATACCGTGGGTTTTAGTCATTACCAGTCTGGCAGTACCTCCACTCCCACCCTGGGTGTTAGGACTCATTTGATGATTTTACCACGATAAAAAGAAGAAATTGAATCGCTTGTTATCAAAACACTACTTGTCCAAAATTTTGAATATAAAAAAGGGTAAAACTATATATATATTTTTTAATAAATTATTTGCTTTATCATTAAAAATATAATTATATTTTATTTGTTCTCAATTGACAATAATCATGGGTCATCCTGAAAACTAATTTGCTATCTTGTTTTTTTGTAAAACACAGTTTTAATTGGACAAGTGCTGTTTTGAAAACAAGCGATTCAATTTGTAACATCAAGATTTTGTTAATAGATTCTCTAATGTCTAACCTAATGATAAATACAGCTAATAGATAGCCGAAATAGACGCTGATCTTCTAAACAACTTCATCAGATTTATTTACGACGTACCACGTGGCGAGACATCCAATAATAATACCTACATTAATTTAAGAACTGATTCATAAACTCGTATAAAATACGACGGTAGGACAATTGATTCAGGATGACGTAAGCAACGGAACAAACATTAGGTCACGGTAAGAGAATTTTAGATTAGTTCACGGAATTATAATATGATGCAGCTTTATAGTAATGAGAGTAGAGGGGCTCGTGGTTAAATAATTACAGCCGCACAGGCCGATCTTCCGGGTTAAGCCGCGCTTGCTGAGGTTGGTCTGTGGATGGGTGACCATCTGTCATAGCGAGTTTCCTCCGTGACTCGGAAAGCACGTAAAGCCTTTGGTCCCGGCTGTCATTTGTAGATGATAAAGGAAGATTGAAAGCGCTTAGTGCTATTTGGTGGAATGGCAACTAAGTAAATGATAATTAGCAGTACGTCTAGAAGTTCGATGGTAGAAGGTGGGATACGACTGATACGAGTAAGATCGTAGAGATCAAGTCTATCAAGCACGTCAAATACTGACAAAAATCTGTCCTTTTCTTACAAAAATGCTTACAAATTGTACAGAGCACAGACTATCTGTCAGTGTTGCATTTCATTGATAAAACGCTTGCATTTGTAATGATTTACCTACTACACAGTGACGTCATTAGTTTTTATATAGCCTTTTGTATCACCTGAGCAAGGCAAGGACGTATAAAATAAATGTATTGCTAGTCTTTTTTTCCGGTGTTCATAAGGCGAGGTTGCTGTACGGGGTGTAAATATGAGTGCATGAACTAACTCCCCGGTAGAATGCGAGTGATATACCTAATGCTTACATTTTTATTTGGAGAAAAATAATAACGAAATTATAAAATATATTTTCAATATTTACTTTTAAATAATAAATAAAAGCTGTAGGTATCTATTGATGTAACTTGCATATAAATTCATCTTGCAATCTCTAAACAGTACACAATTTTAAAAACTGTGTTTGATATTTTCTTATCGAGCTAATTATTCTGAATCGTATTTTTAACCGACTTCAAAAAAAGGAGGAGGTTCTCAATTCGTCGGAATCTTTTTTTTAACTAAAGGATTTACTCGAGATTAAATTTTTGTAAAAAGATTTTTATTTATTTAAAATCTATTATTTGATAACATTTCCAAACGCAGAGAGCAGTGGTGGCCCAGTGGTATCGGCCCCGACTTACGAGTTGTAGGTCGTGGGTTCGAATCCAGGCAGACGCATTACTTTGTGTAATTTATTTCATCACCACTGCTCTCAAAACGGTGAAGGAAAACATCGTGAGGAAACCGGCATGTCCTAGAACCAAAAATTCGAAGACATGTGACATCCACCAATCCGCACTGGGCCCGCGTGGTGGATTATGGCCCACCCCCCCTCTCACAGAGAGGAGGCCTGTGTCCCAGCAGTGGGAACATTAATAGGCTGATGATGATGATTTCCAAACGATCACAAAATCTTAAAAAGTACTGCAACCTTCCCTTAAATTGCAACTATTATTATAGCTTGTTAGAATCAAAATCTTTATGTTATTTAAAGTTACTCTTAGCTGATGGTATTGTGTCACCCAGTTACTGGGCTGTGAAGGTCAGGTACTCGCTCCAAGTAAAATACTGATATTCAGCTGCATCCAATTTGCCTAGGAGCCTTCCTCAATACAGTTACATATCAGAGGCAGAGCTTCAAGAACTAAATTAATCATCAACGTTATACCAAGTAATTTTTATATCATCATCACCATCTGACCTGGTGTAACCAGATACAAATACTTCGTCATCTGAAGCTCAAATCCGAGAATCAGAACGTTATCATAATTACGGGGCAAATGTAAATACTGATGACGTAGAGGCGGATGATAAAAGTGATGTCATGCAGTCGGGTTGAGTGTGGTCCAAGATATAAGCTTTAGCCTTTTCATACATAAGGCGACGCAAGTCTCCGATATCTTCCGGGGTCGCGGGATTATTTCCTTACCGTGACCCCGGAACATAACAGGCTACTGAAGGACACCGTGGATTTTAGTCAGTAGAAGTCTGACAGTCCCTCCCGCCCTGCCCGGGGCTGGAGGACTCATTTGATGATTTTGCCACGTAAAAAAAAAAAAAAAAAAAAGTCTCCGATATCTTACGACTTTGGTATCCACGCGACTATCGCTACTCGAAGAGGCTTAGAGGAGGTTAATATTTACTCTAGTGGTGATGAGAGCAAACGCTATAATAATTACGGTGGTAAATGTAAATACTGGTGACGTAGAGCCGGATGATAAAGATGATGTCATGCGGTCGGGTTGGGTGTGGGCCCAAGGAATGATTAGTAGAGGGCGAAGACAAGTGAATTAATTAAAAATAATATTTTGTAGTGACTAACGCTACAATGAAAGGTGGAGAATGCAAAATCCCAATATTAAAGTAATTATGATTTATTTGCGTTAGAAATTTAGAATGATTAATAATATAATATTCCACAACTATCACACAACGCCATCTAGTCCCAAGCTAAGCAGAGCTTGTGTTATGGGTACTAGACAACTGATAAACATACTTAATATATTTCTAAATACATACATATTATACACATATTACATCCAGACACAGAACAAATGATCGTGCTCATCACACAAACATTGTCCTGGGTGGGAATCGAACCCACGACCTCCGGCATAGCAGTCAGGGTCACTAACCACTAGACCAACAGGCCAGTCAAATGATTCGGAACCGACCAAAGCCAAATCTTCAACTCTCCTTAAGTTTTCTCAAAATAGGTGTCGATAGTTTGTTTTTTTTACTGTTCTACAAATCTAGTGGTTTTACCACAGTGGTTTTTGTATTTATTTATCCCTCCACACAAGGACTTTCCCGGAATTAGACCCGGAATAACTAAGTATAGGTCTTATATTTTTTCCGTGTGTCAAATTCGTCATCATCGTCATATCCCCTCCTCCCCTTTTCCCCATATCTCTCAGTTCTGTGCGTCTCTCATCCATCTATTCCCCGCGATCTTGACGATATCGTCAACCCAACGGGCTTTTGGGCGACACTGGTTTCTTTGGCCGAACCTTGATCACCATTCGGTCAAAACCTTACTCCATCTGCCATCTCTGCGTCTAGCCAGATGCCCTGCCCAACTAATTCATTATTGAGGCTTTGTAGTATAAAGCATAATTACGGCATGACAAATAGTTTGTTGCTGTTTTAAAAGCAGATCGCTAACGCTTATCCACTTACGCGTTACCCCTACTCAATTAAGAGTCAGCTTGCGTTTGAGAAGGATCGTCTCGCAATTGGCACATCTGGCAAATGATGGCAATTTTTTTTTGTTCCGATTATTTGCAAGTGGCTGTACTGCTTTTTTTAAATTTCCATTGGATTTATCATGTTTATAAAACGTTGGCTAAACCGATGTAAGTGTTAAAACAAAAATATATTTGTAAGGTATCAAAAATGTTTCGAAAAACCAAATAATATAATGAACAGACTTCTTCTGGGTAAGCTCACTCCATCATCGAATTGTTTTTTTAAACTTGCCCCACACTAAGAATTTCTCATGTACCGTGGGTGCGTTTACCAACTTATAAACTCACATACACAGACGCCCAGACCAATACAATACAACTACTTGTAGATCTATTAATTATTTTAAACGCATTAACGCATGCGACGCGCATCGTAGAGATGATTTTTTGAGGAAAGAAAAATTTTAGATTGCAAGTGGGATTCGAACCCGCGTCTTCTGGATAGGTACTCCAGACGCCTTAACCAACTAGGCCATTGCAACCCACACCTGCAAGCTGAAATTTTCTATTCCTCGTTTGAACGCTTTACGGTAGCGTAGCGCCATCTCTTGGATTAGTGTTTAACTAACTTCCACCCAACAATACTTTTAGATCATACAACAAATACTTGCTCCGTGCGAGAGTTGAATCCGCGACACGTTGCGAGCAGTCCAATTGCTCAGCCAATGTGCCAAAAGTGCCGTCTTTCACCTCTGACCTAGACTTATTGCTTATCTAATTAGGGCTAATTAGTAAGCACTAACACTTGACGATGTGTCATGTTCGTGAATTATGATAGTAGATCATACTTTGAGTCCACGAAAGTGAATAAATAACTGGAGTTTCATAATATATCTTTTTTTCTAAGTAAAGTAACTGAGAAGGGTTAATTGCATAACACTCATAGTAACTGTAAAAAGTTATATAATAACTGATTTTCAATTTATTTATGCAGTAAACTACCCTAGACGCTGCGTAGGCAGGCCTCCCAGTCCGGACCGACGACATCGTGAGGGTCGCGGGCAACGGATGGATGCAAGTGGCGAATTGTCGTTCGACGTGGCGGTCTAAGGGGGATGCCTATGTTTGGAAGTGGACGTCTTCCGGCTGATGATGATGATGAAACTACTCTTAGTTTACTGCATAAATAAATTGAATAACTGTAAAGTCCATCATTTAGAGTTTTGAAAAATAATGAACACGTATTTTTTTGTTTTTCTTAATCAACGAATATTGAGAGCAGTGGTGGCCCAGTGGTATCGACCTCGACTTACGAGTTGTAGGTCGTGGGTTCGAACCCCGCCAGGCTCTTTACTTCATCACCACTGCTCTCAAAACGATGAAGGAAAACATCGTGAGGAAACCGGCATGTCCTATATCCTAAAATTCGAAGACATGTGACATCTACCAACCCGCACTGGGCCCGCGTGGTGGATTATGGCCCACTCCCTCTCTCACAGAGGAGGCCTGTGTCCCAGCAGTGGGAACATTATAGGCTGATGATGTGGCGGTCTAAGGGGGATGCCTATGTTTGGAAGTGGACGTCTTGCGGCTGATGATGATGATGAAACTACTCTTAGTTTACTGCATAAATAAATTGAATAACTGTAAAGTCCGTCAGTTAGAGAATTGAAAAATAATGAACACGTATTTTTTTGTTTTTCTTAATCAATGAATATTGAGAGCAGTGGTGGCCCAGTGGTATCGGACTTGACTTACGAGTTGTAGGTCGTGGGTTCGAACCCCGCCAGGCTCTTTACTTCATCACCACTGCTCTCAAAACGGTGAAGGAAAACATCATGAGGAAACCGGCATGTCATGCCGAATGCATGTCCAAAAATTCGAAGACATGTGACATCCACCAATCCGCACCGGGCCCGCGTGGTGGATTATGGCCCACTCCCTCTCACAGAGAGGAGGCCTGTGTCCCAGCAGTGGGAACATTAATAGGCTGAAGATGAATCAATTAATATTGATAAAGACACGCTTCGAAGTTCGGGAGTGGGGCTTGTGACGTCATAACGCCCTGTAAAATTATACCGACTGAGTGACGTTTTGTGATTTTTAGAAGCGTTGTATCTTCGACAATTTTGGTTTACATAATAAAAGAAAAAATACAGGTGTATATTTTTTGATATAATCTATCGGACTAATTAAATATTTTGAGTAAAATACTCTGTAGTACTTTTTGACCGCTCCGTGAATCGAATCCAGGACCTCAGCAGTCGCGCTAACGACCACGAGACCAAAGGGGCGAACACTAAAACCAAATAAAACACATACATAACGGTTTTAGAAACTAGCAATGTACACTATGTGTAATGCCAATACATAGTATTGGTAACGTCGGCGCGGATTACCTAACAGATTGCGCAGGCGCATACCGAGACCTGTTGGAATGGCCGGTAGGCTGGTGATTGATCCTAGTTGTGGCTCTTAGCTAAGCTATTTACTTTAAAAAAAAGAGAGAATTTTTAAAGATGGTAAATAAATTACTCCGTCTTACCACAAGCAAGTTATAGATACCTACATGAACACTTGTCTAAAAAAGTGTAACTGCAAAACGATCTTTATGTCAACGTGAAATGTCGTTTTGACGTTGAAATAAAAAAACAAGCCGATATTTTTTATCAAAATATCTAGTTGGTACGAATTTACAGGTCCTAAGCCTCCCAGCTATTTGGACTGACGACCGCTGGATGCGGAAGGCCGAGGACTGGGTGATGTTGCGAAGATTGGGAGATTCCCATGTCCAGCAGTGGACTGCGATCGATTGATTGAAGTTCCGAAATATTGTGTCCGATGCCGTGGGCGTCTTCGGGCTTGTTTAGTTGTGAGGTTGAGGCTGTCCTCTCCATCACGGCGCCCGCCTCCTCCTTCGCTAGTATGACTGCTTCGCAGAAGGAGGCGACCGCTTCCCATTCCCTTGCCCCGCAGCATGGCCTCAACCAATGCCTTCTGTGAGTACACGGCGGTGCTTTGCGGGGCAGTCCTGCACTGTATGCACCACCGTGTCCTCTGCGCTATTCTCGCAGTGGTGACACTCAGGCGTTTCTTCCTTCCCTGACATAGGAACCTCCCGAAACTTCCGTGTCCGGTGAGGACCTGCCTGTTAAGCGGAAGGTGAGGACGCCGTGGCGCCACTCTAGTCCCTCCTCAGAGAAGGGTCTTACCGCCGCGACTGCCTGCGGCGTGCCCGGCACACAGCGTATGCGTACCAATTTCAAACAATATAGTTCAAATCTCACAGCCAACAGCAAAGTAACACTTATTATCAATTGTAATATGACTCATACCCATATTATGGACTTTAATTGTAATAAATTTAACTTTTTATCGACTCCCGCGCACGCTTCCGTTAAACGATAACAATTTGATAAATAGGCATGTTTTGAACTGACCAACGGCTTTATTTTAACACTTTTGATATTAAATTGATTTGTTGCGAGGTATTACACTGTCAATAGCTAAAATAATGAGCTAAAAGTTGCCGTCTTTGTGATAATTTCCTTTGGAATTACATGCTTAGCCTTTTTCCAACAATGTTTGGGTTCCAGTCCAGTCGCACCAGATGCAGCTGAATATCAGTATTTTAAATGGAGCGACTGCCTGTTTGATCTCCACAACCCAGTAACTAGGTAATACACACACCTACAAATTACAGCCGGGACCAACGGCTTTACGTGCTTTTCGAGAATAGAGAAAACTCGTTTAGATAGACACCCATACACTAAAATTTGGCTTATATTTGAAGATCGGCCTATGCGGCTGTTATTTCGATTTTAGCATCCATAGACCTTGAATCTGACAAGGTTGCAGTACACTGTAAATGTATGAGCTGCTCATCCCGCCAAAATGCGAGCGACAAAGCCACATTTTGAATTAGATTTTGAGACGTTCAAAAATGTTAATAAGTACTGCAATCTCCCCCTACACCACGGTTTCTGAATGGACTTGTTGCCATTATCACTATTTGACAGCCTCTATCTTTTCCAATAATTACGACACTACAATATTTCACGGACTCAGTTTATAATGTCGAATGCGAACCGACCTTGGCTCTGATAAGACAAGCAAACAATACATAACTCTTGTTAAAGTGTCGTTTACATTGAGGACATTGCGATGATATTGCGTGGAGACAGCTGCCAGTTCAATTGAATTATGTTTGTTAACCAATTTATGTTCCTGGCCTAATAATTACAGCAACATAAGCCGATCTACCGGGTTAAGCCGCGCCTGGTCTGTGGATAGGACCATCTGTCATAGCGAGTTTCCTCTGTGCCTCTGAAAGCACGTAAAGCCGTTGGTCCCGGTTGTCATATTTTATGTAGATCTTTGACAGTTGTTACTAAATTACACGCTACTAAAGCTTCTATTATAGTATTTAGAAGCTTTAACCCAGATTATGCGACCAGGTGTTATAACGCCGCGAAAAAATATTTACAAATACCCGCGTAAAAAAGTTATTATTATCGAAAAACCGCCATTTTTTTAACTGTCATTTAGTTGTTTGCTAAGTTTGGCTTGATACAGTACAGAATTCGTTTCGAATTTCTTGTTATTTTAGTATTTTTCCATAATTTAAAGTGAACAGTGTTTATATTTTGGAGAATGACTTCCGAAAGGTAAGATTTTAAGTAATAATTATTTATTTTTACGTACCATTTTTATTCGAATTATAAACTAAGGACATTAAACAATAAAAATAGTAATTATGATTCTAATGATTAGTAATGTTACGTGGTGTTTTTCGAGTTCGAATGTCACAGGCGTTATAACGCCTGGTCGCATAATCGGTGTCCAACTCATCTATTTCTTTATTTTTAGAATAAGACATGGAAAAACACTTAGACTTTATGAAATAATAGAAGAACTGGAACAATCGGATGATAACGATGACACACCCTACTCTGTGGCTATTTTACCACCTGAAAACGCTAATGCCGAAGTGACTGACTAAGACTCAGGGGACGAAGAAGTTGTAAACTTGCGTAATCTACCAGGTATTAGATAGGCTCATTTTATTTTATGCATCTTGATAATTTTGTTTTTTATTTTAAAGTTACACATTTATAATAATGTGTATTTGACTACGTTAGGTTCACAGCTGAGAGCTAATGCCGAGGTGGAGTTCATCAATGATGAGTCATCCGATGAAGAAGATAACATTCCCCTGATAAATTTGGCTAAAAGATTACACAACGAGGAAGCACTGGAGGCTAGCAACTTATCTGATGTATCTGAAACTAAAATGCCGATTGTGCCTAAAAATCAACAATATACTTGGAGGAACCGTCATAATCCTAAAAACTTTCCCAAATGGCAAGATGTTCAAAATCGTAATAACTTACAATCTCCTATATATTACTTTGATACAATGTTTGATGATAATAATTATCATTCAATTACTAGTCCAGTATACAAATACATATGCAAGTCAAAAAAATAAAATAGGTAATGTTTCTACAAGCGAAATGAAATGTTTTCTAGCCATTTTATTATACAGTGGATATGTTGTTGTCCCTCGAAGAAGTATGTACTGGGAGAAATCTTCAGATACTAATTTTGACTTGGTACATAATGCTATGTCTCGTGATAGGTTCAACTTCATAATGGCTCACGTGCACTGCTGTGATAACACAATAATACAACAAAGCAGTGACAAATTTTCAAAGTTGAGACCGTTATTTGATTTACTGAACAAAAACTTTATAGATATGGCTCCTCTCGAAGAAAAATACAGCGTAGATGAGGCCATGGTGCCGTACTATGGCGGTCACAGCTGTAATCAGTTTATCAGAGGTAAACCTATTCGATGGGGGCATAAATTTTGGGTAGGCGCAACAAGGCTAGGATATATTTTGTGGTTTGATCCCTACCAAGGCCAGGCTGCAATGATACCCTCAGCGTATAAGCAGTTTGGTCTGGGTGGAAGTGTAATTCTACGGTTCGCCGACATCATACAGAAACGTGAGCCGACACTGCATTTTCACCTATTTTTTGATAATTTCTTCACCTCTGTCAGAAATGTGGGCTACATTTACATCCTAAACTCTGTTTTGCCGCCTTCCATAGTCCTAGTAATTAAAAAAATATTTTATATTACGCTTGTAATGCTGATAATTATGCTCTTGGTCTTTACAATAAATAAAAAGATATAAATCAATCACATGTTTGTATTATTCTACATTACTCCTAACTACCTATAGTTTTAATTACTTAAATGATAGTTACTCGTGATAGTAGTAGATTATCCGACCAGGCGTTATAACGCCACCCATTTTCCGAGTTTTCCTTAGCTCTGGTATTTTTTTAAATAATTTTCCAGGACTCAAGGGGGGGTAAGTAGCAACATATAAAAAAATCAGAAAGATCGGATATGTAAAAAAGTTTCAGGATAATCTGGGTTAAAAGTTGGACAACCAGTCTTACCATGGGGTATCGTATTGCCCAGTTACTGGGTTATGGAGGTCCGATAGGCAGTCGCTCTATGTAATATACCGTTATATAGCTGGATCTGGTTCGACTGGAAGCCGACCCCAATATAGTTGGAAAAAGCAGGCAGATGCAACTTCTGCTCAGCAGTTGCGTTTATGGCCATGAGACCAACATACAAGTGGTTACCACAAAACATTACATTGATAAAGATAGATACGCCAAACACACGAAAGTTACAGCGATTTTACATAACACATGAGCAAGCTTCTTAATACGCGGAAAAATTAAACAAATGTTGTAAAAAACCGTCTGTTTGTCCTCAAACAGAGTCGATGTTTACTTTGCAATGACGATTGTGGTATTACTCGTGTGGTGTTTAAAAATAAACCTTAAATAAGTTAGTAATTAGCTTAGTCATTGTATTATACACCCACTTTTGACTAAGTATGAAGAAATTGTTTTTTTTTTTTATCATAAGTGATATATTTTCACTGTTTTTGTTTGTTATTTAGCCATAGGTTCGCGTTTGACCACTATGTTGGATATGCTACTAGAGTCTAACCGGATGCAGCTGAAAATCAGTATGTATTTGACATGAAGCGACTACCTATCTGAGAGCAGTGGTGGCCCAGTGGTATCGGCCCCGATTTACGAGTTGTAGTGTAGGTCGTGGGTTCGAATCCAGGCAGGCGCATTACTTTGTGTAATTTATTTCATCACCACTGCTCTCAAAACGGTGAAGGAAAACATCGTGTGGAAACCGGCATATCCTAGAACCAAAAATTCGAAGACATGTGACATCCACCAATCCGCACTGGACCTGCGTGGTGGATTATAGCCGACTCACTCTCACAGAGGAGGCCTGCGTCCCAGCAGTGGGAACATTAATAGGCTGATGATGATGATGATGATGACTACCTATCTAATCTCCACCCACCACCCAGTAATGCGATACTACTTAGTGACAATTAGTTGTCGGACATTCGAGCTTTTGAGCAACAGTTCTGTCAAAGATCTACAAATGGCAGCCGGGAAGTTACGTGTTTTCTATGTACGAAGGAAACTGTACAAGTACCTAGTCATAAAATACGTTATTTAAACGTTTCCCTCACCAGGAATTTCTCCTGTGTTGTGGGTGCGTGTACAAAGTAAGAAACTGTCATACACGAACACCCAGACCCGGAACAATTACTTGTAGGTACCTAATACAAATATTTGTTCCGTGCGGGGATCTCAACCGCGACAATAATTTTGGCGATCTAAAAAGAGTGTCCATGGAGTTTCTTGCCCGTTCTTCTCCAAAGAGATCTACTACTTGGAAGGGGCAATTGGGCATCTACGGTACTTTCACAGTTATTATGTCTTGTGACTGGGACTGTAGCACCATAACTATTTTTGAACTGTTTTTATATTTTGTCCTTTGACAATTCAAAAGTGCCTGTAACTGGCTTATCTATACATATAATAAATTTGTAGAAAAGTGGTGTCTGTACAATGGAAATATACAAAAAAAAAAGTAGCAGGGGTTGTTATTTTATTGATGCCGAACTCGAAACTGTAATTAAATTTTTTTTTGTCTGTTTGTCGGTTTGTCTGTTTGTCTGTTTGTCTGTGTGTTTGTGCACGCTAATCTTCGGAACTACTGGACGGATTTGAATGATTTTTTTTTGTTGTATAGGTATTAAGTTCGATTAACATATAGGCTATAATTTATCTTGGAAACTTGAACACCTGATGCAGAACTGCAACAGACCTGCTAAACTATAAGAGATACAAAAATGATACCATAGCAAAAATTGTTCCACGTGATGAGCATTTTCTGTTGAGAGAATAAAATTGAAGATCCTGGACACCTGATGTGGAACTTCAAGAGCCCAGCTACACTATAACATATACAGGAATGACGTCTTAGCAAGAGTTGTTCAGCCTGATGAGCACCTTCTGTTGATGTATAAAAATTGAAGATCTGGAACACCTGATGTGGAACTTCAAGAGCCCAGCTATACTATAACATATACAGGAATGACGTCTTAGCAAGAGTTGTTTAGTCTGATGGGCATTTCCTGTTGTCTTACAAAAATGAAAGATCTGGAACGTCTGGAATCGTCTTGCGCATCCCGTTGTTTTCCCGTCCCCAGGCACCTAGAATTCGACATCAGACGTTTCAGATCTTCGATTTTGACGACCCCGACTGCTGTCATAAGCAACAGGATCCGCGTACGAAGTCGCGGGCAGAAGCTAGTTTGAAATAAATGTTTTGATTTGATTTGACACGCTGAGCAGCAGTCCATTCGCTCAGCAATTGTGGCAACCGTTGCCGTTGCTAATTTGCCAAAGTCTACCGGCTAATTAATTAATGAAAGTTATTTTTTTCGTTGTCCACAGAGATGCATGACAGAGCCAAAGTGGAGATGTGACACGATGTGTAAGGACGGATGAGGCGCCTGCGCGCGCACCTGTGACGCGCACAATAACAAAATGTCGTTCTTTAATAATCTTAAGAAGGTAAGCAATTGTTCTTCTAGATATCACGAAGTTAGACCTGAGAATTGGGCTCTCTAGGCCCTTTTTAGGGTTCCGTAGTCAACAAGGAACCCTTAAGCGCATTTCACACAGAGAGCGGGCGCGAGTCGGGCGCGGGTCGGGCGCGTTTCGGGGCGGGAGCACAACCCGCCCCGCGCCCGACCCGCGCACGCTTTCAGTGTGAAGTCTTCCATTTAAATACAAAGAACTAGACCCGCCGTACTCCCGCCCCGAAACGCGCCCGACCCGCGCCCGCTCTCTGTGTGAAATGCGCTTTATAGTTTCGCCATGTCCGTCCGTCCGTCCGTCCGTCCGTCCGTCTGTCCGCAGTTTAGCTCAGAGACGCCCAGTACTAGAAAGCTGTAATTTGGTGTAAATATACGGATTTGTTGTGCCGAAAAAGTGGTAAAATAAAATCTCGTAAAATATTTTTTTTTTAGGGTACCTCCTGTACACGTAAAGTGGGGATGTTTTTTTTATTTCTCGCGTACCCCTTAGCACAGTATAAATATCTACAGTAGTGGCTCTCGGCCGCATGATAGAAATAAATACCTACAGCCGCGCGGCACGTAAACATGCGTTAGGGCTGTCCGACGCCCGTCTCCAGCATTTTAATTACATTTGCCTACTTTCTGTTTCTATTTAGTGTTGCGATTGTAAATATACTTTTCTTATATTTAAGTAAACAAATAAAATACTTTGTATATTGAAAAGGAAGTGTTCAATAAAAATGCGTGTTGTTTTTTATTAATAGATTTAATTTAAAAACAAATGTTTGTTTGAAAAACAAATTGTGCTTATAAATTTGCGACCGAAAAATATTTGCGCCTTGACTGACTCGTACGAAATGCTTTATTATTGAATTTTAAAGTATAATAAACTCGCATTCTAATAAAAAGCTTCTCGCATTCTAATAAAACGCTTTCTTCTTTTTAAAATTAAATTCAGCGACTCAGTTTAAGTTAGTTCGCATAAGTATTTTGATGGGCAACTACGGAACCCTACACTGTGCGTGGCCCGACACGCACTTGGCCGGTTTTTCTAGTATTATTCATACACAAAACACAGATAATAAACAAATATTACTGTAGCGCCGTTACGTAAAACGCACCCGTGACGATATAACAAGGGTCTGATTACGTCGTCGTGTGGATTCGCGTCAACCGCTCCTTCAAGGTCAGTGCGCCGCTCGCGCTACCTCGTACAGCGCATCGCTCGCGCAGGCAGTCGGCCTAATGCAACCGAGTGCGCACACTCAAATACGGAGCGTACTATGTACTCTTACGTTCCAGGATTCATGACTGTGTTAAAGTTTATGTAGTACACTGAATATACGTTGATTGTACACCGTACAGTAGGTAAATGAAGCTCACTGCTCCATTTCCGTGCCCGCCGACAATCCCACCGCGCCGTTACACCATGACTTTACTTTGAATAATACAAACTAACAAAACACACATGCACTGGAGTTTTAACACAAGAGTAAGTACCTACCGTATCATGATTCATTCAGAACCGCCTATAACTTAACTATTTAACTTGCCTCAGTAACTTTCCTTTACTTTATTAATTTTACTGTATTTATTAACCCAAATACCCTTTTTTTCGTGAGATAAAGGAAAATACATAACCATTAAAAAGTCACACATTATGTACCTACCTACTAGCACGGCTACTAGCTACTAGTAAGTAAAATTATTTTATAGTTAGTACTCACCTTTCAGAGGTTGCAGGTAATTTAAAAAAACTTATGTCTGGATGCGTTATTGTTGACGTTAAACACCCAAACACAGCACAATATTTTCTACTTGTCATATTTGCTAAAAAAAAACAACGCACCGTCCGTTCATCACTACGGTACGGCCGTGACTGTCTGCGCCTCGAGCGCGCCCCGACATCGAGGCGCGTAGGTATAGCTCGCGTTTCGTCCGTTTGTAGGGAGTTCCAATACTGTTATTACCGTGCCCTTAGTGTGGGGTATCATTAAATAGGTCTTTAAAAAATATTGATAGTTTCCATTAACAATTTTTTGATAAAAAGATTCGTTTGTGAAATATTAAGCTTTAAAGTGCTAATTTTTGCTCGACTCGAGTGTCCCCCCCCTCTACCAGCTAAACGGTTATGTTTGGGGGTGTGAAAAAATTCACAATAGTAGTAATATATAACGAAGTTTGAAGGAAAATTATCATGACTAAGTGGGCTTTACAAGTTTACGAGTAATAGTCGACCAACTTATAAAACGTACTTGGATAGCATATTTTCCTAAACAAAATGTATCGCAGAACATGTTCTTCAACTGCAAATGTAAGTTTGTAAACTTTATTTTTACAGCTATAATAGGTGGGTATGTTTTGGGGATAGGTAGGTTTTTATTGTCAACTATTTTTAACTAACTTCAAAAAAAGGAGGAGGTTCTCAATTCGTCGTAACCCCTTATGGAGATGAATAGTAAAAGAATATATAATTTGCGGTCGCTTCCCGGGGAGCGCCGGGGCGCATCTGGAGCCGATGCTAGGTGCCACAGCATGCGAACCATCGGCGGTGAGGAGTTGAGCAAGCGGGCTCCCACCGAAAAAATTGTTACAGCTGGTCGTAGTGAGCTGAACAGGCGGGCTCACTGCGTAGAAGCTACAGCCGACTCCACGGGCGATGATACTATTTCATTGTTTTCATCCATTCCATCAACTCGCCCCTCCTACATGACGAGAAGAAGAACTAGCTTGTCCACCACCAGCACGCTTGATAGTGTTGTGCGAGATGTCAACATTGACAATGAGCTTGCATCCACTACAAGCGCTCCTAATAAGCGTAGGCGATGGACACGTGAAATGAATATGTTCATTCTGCGCACTTATTTTCAGTTAACCTTGTTAGATACAGATAAAAGAACCTACCTCGAACCACTCCACATAAAATTTGTAGAAAAATTCCCAAACATGCAGGTTAGCCGACAGAGAATAGGAGATCAACGTAGGGCCATCATAAATAACAAACTACTGCCACAAAAAACAATAGACGATATACGAAATGAAGTAGAAAAAGAACTAAATCAACTACAAATCAACCATTTTACTCTACAGTCACAAAACACTATTGATTCTACACAACAAATATTTACACCAACTATAACACAAGGACAACCTATAACCATAGAAGCACATAACACCCAAAATAAAACACAAACTCGTATGAGGTGGACTAATGAACAAAATGAAGCTATAATGCGGTCTTATTACAGAGTTACAGATCTAGGCAAGAATGAAACAGCATATAGAAAACGTATGTATGACGACTTCATTAGATGTTTTCCATCACTTGCTCACCTAAGCGAACAGAGAATTGCCGATCAGAGGAGAGCCATAATAAATAACAAGTACATCACCGACGATAAATTGAATTCATTAAAATCAGAGATATCTACAGAACTCCGCGAACACACCCTAAACTCTCACAATAATAGAGACGTATTAACAAGTAATACTAATATAAGCAACACTAATTCCCAAATAAACCAAACAACATATACCGCTGACATAAATTCTATAGAAAATATTATACATATATCACAAACTTTTGAAACATCGGATAACATCGAACTAAGCAACATATGTACTAATATTCTTCCTCAACAACAAATGAACACAGTAAGAGATCCAGTGATAGATGAAACTTTCCAACAAGCCTTTAAGTTTTTTAAAGTGGTAAGCCCTACTGATAGGATCTATATCCCAAAACAGAAGCCATCTAAAAACCTTGCAAAAATAATTAGCTACCTAAATAACACCGTCCTGCCAGAAAATACTAACAAAGACACCGATTTTAATACACTGCAAACCATCATATACTGTGCAGCATGGACCGTTGCTAAAGTAAATGGAGCGAGGATAACACTTGAGCCGCAAGAAAGTATCCGAGAACCAAAAACAGAATATAAGCCGAAATGGCAACGAAGACTAGAGCAAAAACTTAATGATTTACGAAAGAAAATAGGTAGGATGACACAGTATATTAATGGCAACAGTAGCAGAAAATTAAGAACCCACGTAAACAAAATCATGAAAACATATAGAATTCACACAATACATGAACAGCCAAACACACAACCTGCACACACCCTAGACACACTAAAACAAAAACTCTCCGTCGTAAAAGGTCGACTCGAAAGATATAAAGCTTGCACATTAAGAAAAAAACAGAACAACCAATTCAACCATAACGAAAAACTTTTTTATCGCAATATCAAACAAGCAACCACAAATAATAATCAACAAAATACTTCACAAAACAACGGCAATAACACACCTGATCCAGAGACATTACAACACTTCTGGGCAGGAATATGGGAACAATCTATAGAACATAACTCCCAAGCTGACTGGGTACAACCAGACTTGTCGAGTAACATACAGCCCATGAAATTTGAGCATGTATCTATAGAAATATTTCATAAAGTCCTGTCTAGGCTACATAACTGGAAAGCTCCTGGATCAGACCATATTCATAGTTATTGGTATAAAAAATTTACAGCAATTCATGGTTATCTATATAATTTCATTAACACATTTATCCAAGACCCCAAATCAATACCTACATATTTAACATCTGGCAGAACTTTTATGATCCCAAAAGATCAGAATGAACTCTCAAACCCAGCGAAATACAGACCCATTACATGCTTGCAGACCTTGTATAAGATCATCACATCCTGTATATCTGAATTGATATGCGAACACATTGAGGCCAACAATATCTTAGCTGAACAACAGAAAGGATGTAGAAGGTTTAGCCAAGGATGCAAAGAACAATTAATAATAGATTCAGTTGTTTTAAAAAACACCCAGAAATCTAAATCTGATTTATTTACCGTGTACATAGACTACAAAAAAGCTTATGACTCTGTTCCCCATTCATGGCTAGTAGAAGTTTTAGAACTTTACAAAATACACCCATCATTAATAGCATTTCTTAAGACAATAATGACCACCTGGACTACAGCACTAAGACTCACTACCCCAACCGGAACAATAGACACCAGCCCAATTAAAATACAAAGAGGAATCTTCCAAGGAGATTCACTTAGCCCATTGTGGTTCTGCCTTGCTCTTAATCCATTGTCAAAATTATTAAACAAAACTTCGATAGGAATCCCTTTAAATTCTACCAATGACGGGCAGGATGAGAACCGGAATGGCATTTTAAATCATTTAATGTACATGGATGACATCAAATTATTTGCCAAAACCGAGAACCAACTTGAAGAGTTGCTGGACATTACAGAAAAATTCACATCAGATATTAAAATGGAATTTGGCATAGACAAATGCAAAATAAACTCAGTTAGAGCAGGACGTAACTACCAACATCAATACACATTAGCAACAGGCGAACAGATAGAACCACTGGATGAACAGGGTTCTTACAAATACTTAGGGTACTTACAATCAACACAGATACACCACAAAGAGGTCAAACATAAATTAAAACAACAATTCAATCATAGGTTAAACACAATCCTTAAAACACAATTATACTCTCGTAACACAATAAAAGCAATTAATACCTTCGCAATCCCTGTTCTCACCTATTCGTTCGGAGTAATCAGCTGGACTAAAACAGACCTCAAAAACCTACAACGTAAAATAAACACTACCATGACCAAATTCCGTAAACACCATCCAAGATCTTGCCTGCAAAGGTTAACACTACCGCGGAAGGAAGGAGGCAGGGGTCTCATAGATATTTTAAACCTTCACAATCGACAGATAGCAACTCTTAGGGAATACTTTCACTCTAAAGCTGAATCTTCTACACTCCATAGACTTATAGCAGAAAACGATAAACACCTTACACCTTTAAATCTTAAAGACAGGACCAAACAGCGAAACGAAACAGTGACTGATGACAAAACAAAATGCCTAGAATGGACCCAGAAGTCTCTACATGGAAGACACCGCCAAGATTTATGCCAACCAAATGTCGACAAAGAGGCGTCGAACGCATGGCTAAATCGAGGCGAACTTTTCCCAGAGACTGAAGGGTTCATGCTAGCAATACAAGACCAGGTAATAGAAACTAAAAACTATAGAAAGCATATCATTAAGAATCTATCAAATGATATGTGTAGAAAATGCAATAGCTCCCCAGAAACAATTCAACACATAACTGGTGCTTGCAAGTCAATAGCCCAAACCGACTACAAATATAGACATGATCAAGTAGCCAACATAATACACCAAAAACTGGCTCATCAATATAAGTTTGTAGACACAATAGTACCATATTATAAATACAGCCCCGAACCTGCACTAGAGAACTCCACAACTAAGTTATATTTTGACCGAGGAATTTATACGGACCGTACAGTTCATTACAATAGACCAGACATCACATTGATTAACAAAACAAACAAAACTGGATTTCTCATAGATATAGCCGTGCCAAATACGCATAACTTGCAGACTACAATAGCTGAAAAACTATCTAAATACACAGAGTTAAAAGAAGAGGTAGCCCGTCTTTGGAGCCTTCAAAAAGTCATAATTGTCCCCATAGTTATATCTTCAACAGGAGTCATCCCCAAACAGCTTCATCAGTCCCTTATATCTCTAAACCTTCCAGCTAGTACTTACCATCTACTGCAGAAGGCAGTTATTTTAAATACATGCAGACTAGTGAGAAAGTTTCTGCAATGTGAGTTGGATAATATTATGCAGTCTGCTCACAACCGTGTGGAATCAAATATTCCCCCAACTGATGAACACATGGCTTAGGCCCGTGCCATCAGAACTCCCGGTTAGCCGGAGACAAATAAGGTAAAAGTCCAAATAATAATAATAATATAATATAATATATATATATAATATATCCCCGATTTCTCAAAGACGCCTGGACCGATTTTCGAAAATTCTTCTTTTTAAAATTAAATTCAGCGAATCAGTTTAATTAGTTCGCATAAGTATTTTGATGGGCAACTACGGAACCCTACACTGTGTGTGGCCCGACACGCACTTGGCCGGTTTTTATTTGTTAACGGGTGGAAACCTTCAAAAGGCTACCGGTCTTTGGGGAAAAGACCGGGGAGTGTGCCTTTTTTTTCATTTTTACCTCTTTTCAGCACATGGGAGGAGGCCCCGTTTCCTCTTAAAAGACCTGACCGTGGCCCCCTCTGTGCACCGCCTGTTAGGGCACATCCCTAGGGAGACTGTATAGTGGCCTCCTATTAGCTTCGCTGTAAAATTGTGTACGGCGGCACGTGTCCACTGTGCCGCTGTCGTCTATGAGGTCACACAGAGTCCCCACTCTGTACACTCGTGACCCCAAACTACCGCCTACGCAGGTGGGATTTCAGCATTTTAGGCAACAAGGCGGTTGCCACCCGGCGCCTCCTTCTGTGGCCCTCTCACAGGCTCTCTAGGCCCTATAATAATAATAGTTTATTTAATTCAGACATTGTAGCCCATACATTTCGGAATAACATACAACCATTAAATTAAATAAATTAAATATAAAATAATCAAAAATACACAGAGAATTAAAATTAAATAAATTAAAAACAAACATTAACTATAGCCAAACGACCTTTCTTTGGAGATTCTGCCTATAGCCAAACGGCAAGCGATAATCGTTAACGCTCAGAGGCCTTACCTCGAGTTCTTAAGGTGATTGCGTCGATGTAGCCCGCGAAATTCAATTTTTTTTACGTTTTTTGCAATTTGCAGGCCAGTGACATGTTGTAACTTTATAAATAAATGAGTTGCGGTAATAACAAGTATAATTTTAAATATAAAAATTAACAAAAAATTCGCTCCATCAGCTCTCACATAGAAAAGGTGCATCGTAGTTAGATTTCGGAGATTTTAACATGATGCACCTTTTCTATGTGAGAGCTGATGGAGAGAATTTTTTGATAAATAATATAACTGGCAACACCCAACGTCAGCTGCAAACCGAATTTTTCTCCACCCGTTTTATTTAAGTTTATGTCCTATTTATTAGTATTCATCCAAAGAAACACAAATATTCAATAAAGAACCTCAAACAATAGTAAAAATCAACAAAAATCCAGCAATATAAAAATGTTTCAGAAGAAGAAATGTTTATGACAGATTTGACACAAATGTCACAACTGCAAAATGAAAATATGGGAATGAACTCAGATGGAAGAAAAAAGAAAAGGTTTGTAAGATGATAACTAGAGCCAGAAGACGCGCACGCCTAACACCCCCGGAGTCGTCGCTCAGTTCCGCCTCGCCGCCGCCGGACACCGGATCACCTGCGTCACCGGCAGCGGCAGTTGCGTCGAGCTCGAGCGACGAATATTTCTCCCCGCCGACGTCGCCAACACCTGTACGTCGGCAGGGGAGAGGCCGGCCACCGAAGAGCCTGGGACTTAGGGGCCAACCGGCCCCGAGCCGGGTCCCCGCTGCCGGTGGTTGTGTGCAGCGCATGCGATGGACTCAGTCCATAAATGAAAACGTCATGCGCGCATACTACGGGTCTACAGAGGGGGGAACTAACCTTACTGCGTACCGTGTCAGGATGCTGTCTCTATTTCAGGATCTTGAGCCAACTATTAACGTCTCGGCCCAACGACTTTCGGATCAGGTGCGGGTCATACAACGTAATCATATGTTGGATGATGCCGCACTTGATAGGCTGCGCTCAGAGGTACTGAGCAACCGTATCATCTCAACCCCGTCACCAACCGTGGTGGCTGTGTCAACTGTTGACACAGTCCCCCCGCGATCTAACCATTTTCCTACAATGGTGGAGGATGATACGGTTGCCACGGTAAGTAGCCAGTGCAACGTCCGATTGAGGTGCGCATTGGAGGATGCGCTTCGGGAGTTTCGATCTACTCCTACCGAACTTAGGCCCCGTCTGCCACGTTTACCCATGCACAAGAAAAATAGGGCGCTGGTGTGTGCCTTAAACTCGCAACTCAAGAATTTATTCGAGAGTAGCGAGAACCTCATTGATACACATTCGATCCTGTACTGTGGGGCTGTTGCGGCATGTCGTTTGGCTAACGTCAAGTTTTCAATTTGTGACGAAGCTAAGCGACCTAAACCAGCCGTACCAGCCTGGCAGAGCAGGATCGAGCGTCGTATTGATGAGGCCAGGGTACTCATCGGCAAACTATACTGCTTCAGGGAGGGCAATACACGACCACGTGTAATGCGCTTTGTGAGGCGGGCATTCTCGGGGACTGATATCAGCCCTCAAGAATATATGTCCCGCGTCACGGAGCGCATCGACTTCCTGAAGCAGAAAGTTTGTGCATGGGCGAGCCGTATTCGGCGGTATAAGCGGCGGGTGGATCGATACTCGCAGAATCGCATGTTCCAATGTGATGAAAGGTGGGTATATAGAGCATGGGAGCGACCTGAACAAAACACGGCTGACGTGTGCCGCCCGGATGATAGCGCCACGAGTTCATTCTGGCGCAGCATCTGGTCGGTACCCGTCTGTCATGCTGAGGCTGACTGGATGCGAGATGTTGAACGAGTGTGTGAAAATATTCCAGAAATGGAGAAAATATCAATAACGCCTTTAGATATAGCCAGAGCAGTCCGTCCGTTACCAAACTGGAAATCCCCGGGACCGGACGGACTGCACAACTTTTGGCTTAAGTGGCTAAGTACTTCACACGCTTGTTTAGCATCTCAATTCCAATCGGCCTTAGAGTCTGGGTCGCTTCCACAGTTTCTCACAGTTGGTATTACCCACCTACTTCATAAGGCTGGTAGTACCGCGGAACCCAAGAATTATAGACCGATTACATGTTTATCGACAATCTATAAACTTCTTACATCCATTTTGAGAGCAAAAATTACAACACACATTGACCAAAACAACATTATGTCCAGCTCTCAGAATGGATGTCGGAAAGGATCCCGTGGTACTAAGGAGCTTCTCCTCATAGACATGGCCATTAGCCAACAGGTTCGTCGATCTCGCAGGGATCTGTCCACGTGCTGGATAGATTATAAGAAGGCCTACGACTCGGTGCCACATACATGGCTCATGAGGGTACTGGAGTTGTACAAAATAGACGCAACTCTACGCGCCTTTCTTGAGTCATGTATGGGGCAATGGAGAACGGTCCTTCGCTATCCGGGATGTCGACAGATTCAGGCGAATGATGAACCTGTATGGATTAAACGGGGAATTTTCCAGGGCGACAGTCTGAGTCCACTTTGGTTTTGCTTAGCTCTGAATCCTCTAAGCACGTTGCTGGAGGATTCAGGTCTGGGCTATCGGTTGAGGAGAGGAGGTCAGGTCATATCTCATCTCCTTTACATGGATGACCTTAAACTCTTTGCCCCCAACAATTTGCAACTGATGAAGCTACTGAAGGTAACAGAAACCTTCAGTGGCGCCATCAGGATGGAATTTGGTGTGGACAAATGTGCAATCATGCATGTGAAGCGAGGGGAGATTATGGAATCTGAAGGGATTCAACTTTCAGATTCCATACATCTTAGATCCCTCTCCTCATCCGAAACCTATAAGTATTTGGGTATGTCGGAAACGCTTGGCATTAATGTACCGGACGTGAAACAATCGTTGCGGGAGCGCTTCTTCGGACGCCTCAAGAAGGTTTTAAATAGCCTTCTTTCAGGCGGAAACAAGGTGCGCGCCTACAACGGTTGGGTCATGCCGGTTCTGATGTACTCTTTCGGCATACTCAAATGGGCTCAGACTGAACTCGACGCCTTAGATAGACGAGTTCGCACATTGCTGACCGCAAATCGGATGCATCACCCACGATCATCAGTAATGAGACTGTACATCCCGAGGAAATGTGGGGGTCGAGGCTTTTTAAATGCCAAGACCCTCCACAACCGCGAGGTGTGCAGTCTTAGAGAATATTTCTTGAACATGGACGTGGGTATGCACCGAGATGTGGTAGCGGTGGACAAGGGACTCACCCCGTTGTCCATGGCTAAAGAGGACTGGCGCAAACCTGTAGTACTCACCACGGAAGATCGCAGGAAGGTATGGCAAAGCAAGGAGCTTCACGGACGCTTTTACCGGGCTCTTCATGGGCCCGATGTAGATTTCCCAGCGTCCGTATCCTGGCTGCGTTTCAGCACAGAACATATAATAGTACTACGCACAAGAAATGACACTTCCAAAAAAAAATCAAACAAATTTAAAATCTATGTACGAGCGAATAAAGTACATTTTTACTTGCAGCTGTACCGCCCACCTACTTTTATAATAGCCTAAACTTCCCGTGCGCAAGCAAAAATGTACTGAATGGTTACGCGCGAGAGTTTATTTTAGTTTAGCTGACGCCAACGACATAAAAAGGTTACTGTCGGTCAAGCTCAATAGGGTTGCGACTCGCGAGTTTACGCACAGTTAGGTAGGTATACGTTTTTTATGCATTTGTTAAATTACGTTATTAACATAAATACTTATGTTCTTCAAGGATTTTTGGTTTTTTATCATCAGCCTACATATTTTTGGTTTCGTCATCGATTACATCATACATTATCGATTGGTAGCACAGAATGTTAATAGTAGGTACATACACATACCTACGGGGCACCTTACGTGAGGAATAATCCGAGTAATATTATAAATGCGAAAGTTTGTGACGATTTATGTATCTGTATGTAGGTATGTTTGTTACTCTTTCACGCAAAAACCACTGAATGGATTTGGCTAAAATTTGGTATACAGATAGTGTATAACCTGGATTAACACAAAGGATAGTTTTCATCCCGATTTTATGTTCCCGTGGGATAATTTTCGAGTTGTAGCGGGTGAAGCCGCTGACAACAGCTAATTATATATAATAATTATTATCTTTTCTACCTATTATCGCTATGTATATTTTTAAATATTTCATCTTTTAGAATAATCTTTAAAGATATTTGAAATGTTAGGCTTTATTACCTCATACGTGACATTCCAGTCGGTATCGTAGCTAGGTACTAAATAAATTATCAGGAAGTTTGACACTTTATCTGTAACCTGTGAAATTGGCCAGTTATTATCATTTTGCCCTTAGAGGCTTTCTGCACCACCCAAACCGTTCGCCGACAAAGATGACCTTGGTCCCGTCAACCAACGCTCTCCCGTCGGCCGAAAGCGTTCCAGACGGTTAATTGGGTCCGAACTCCGACCACGTACGCAGCCTGTCGGGATGGGTGCACTCTCGACCAAGGCCATCCAAAGGTCGTTTGACTCCGCCTATATCTGGTCGGTCGACCAACGTCCTCACGGTAGATTTTCGCACCAACTGGACCAAGGTCACCTCTGTTAGCGGTCGGTTTGGAATTTTGATCGAGTAGAATGTCTTTAAACCTAGTGTGTTGCGGGTCTTTGTAAATGGTAAAAAAGTCGCGCAACGAATTACGATCGCTGATGACCTTGAATGCGTAGTATGGCCATTTTCTGAGTTTGAACGTGAGTTTTAAACAACAATGCAAACATCTTTCTACTTTCTACCGAGCGATAAGGTGAGTGAGAGTGATGTCAGGTTTGATATTCGTCTATTTTTCTGGCTCAGGCTCGCATCCCGAGTAGGTAGGTACCTACCTATCTCGATCATAGAATATAATATAATAGTACTATGCACTCTCGATACATTTCCGAACTTGTAACTTAGGTAGGTACCTAATCGTGTTCTGTTAAGCGGAACATATGTAAGTACATACTTGAAAGACATAATAAATAAGCGTATCACAAGTAGGTAGATAGGTAATTGATACTCGTAATTAACCCTAGATTCATAAACATAATTATGTACGAATAACACTGTTCATAAACATTCGATACTATCACTTTTTTAGGGTTCCGTAGTCAACAAGGAACCCTTATAGTTTCGCCATGTCCGTCCGTCCGTCCGTCCGTCCGTCTGTCCGCAGTTTAGCTCAGAGACGCACAGTACTAGAGAGCTGTAATTTGGTGTAAATATACGGATTTGTTGTGCCGAAAAAGTGGTAAAATAAAATCTCGTAAAATATTTTTTTTAGGGTACCTCCTGTACACGTAAAGTGGGGATGTTTTTTTTTTTTCTCGCGTACCCCTTAGTGTGGGGTATCATTAAATAGGTATTTGAAAAATATTGATAGTTTCCATTAACAATTTTTTGACAAAAAAATTCGTTTGTGAAATATTAAGCTTTAAAGTGCTAAATTTTGCTCGACTCGAGTGTCCCCCCCGTCTACCAGCTAAACGGTTATGTTTGGGGGTGTGAAAAAATTCACAATAGTAGTATATATAACGAAGTTTAAAAGAAAATTATCATGACTAAGTAGGCTTTACAACTTTACGAGTAATAGTCGACCAACTTATAAAATGTACTTGGATAACATATTTTCTTAAACAAAATGTATCGGAGAACATGTTCTTCAACTGCAAATGTAAGTTTGTCAACTTTATTTTTACAGCTTTAATAGGTATGTTTTTACGGTATGTTTTTTGGGGATAGGTAGGTTTTTATCGTCAACTATTTTACTACTTCAAAAAAAGTAGGAGGTTCTAAATTCGTCGTAATCTTTTTTTTTATGTATTTTCCCCGATTTCTCAAAGACTCCTGGACCGATTTTGAAAATTCTTCTTTTTACAATTAAGTTCAGCGAATCAGTTTAGTTAGTTCGCATAAGTATTTTGATGGGCAACTACGGAACCCTACACTGTGCGTGGCCCGACACGCACTTGGCCGGTTTTTTTCTTACCTTTCGACGTCACGCGGTAGTGTATGAAACGTGAGGCTCTTGTCTCTGTTGTCGTTTAGGCAACCAAAAGCTATGCAGTATTTGCTTTTCTTCATATTTTCCCACGTTTTTATTAAATAAGTTCACTTTTAGTTGTACTGTGGTTGTACAAATAATTACGACACGGAGCGCGTGCGATACGGTCGGCGCGCGAAAGCCATCTGTGGCGACCCGTGAACGGTGTGCGCGTGTGTGCGTGCCTTTTTATACCTACACCGCGGAGTGACCCAGGCCTGGTTTCAGTGACCTCTTTGGGGAAACTGAAGGTTTTGTCTGTGCAATTATGGATGAAGTTATGCTGACGAACAACTACCGGAGACATATTATGAAAGACGGGACGGTCGACGTGTGTCGGGCATGCCACCGTCCAGGTGAGTCGATCAGACATATTATGTCCGGTTGTTCTCGTCTTGCTAACGGCGAGTACTTGCACAGGCATAACCTAGTGGCTAGGATTATCCACCAGCAACTTGCTTTGAAATACAATCTTGTTGATTCTGAAGTACCGTATTACAAGTATGTGCCCGACCCAGTTCTCGAGAAAGGCCATGTCACGTTGTACTGGGATCTGCCTATCATTACTGACAGGACTATTGTCGCCAATAAACCTGACATAGTAGTGATAGACAGATCAGCGCGCCGCGCAATGATAATCGATGTTACCATCCCGCATGACGAGAACCTCGTGAAGGCAGAGAAAGATAAACAAATTAAATATCTCGATCTGGCACGCGAGGTTGTCGACATGTGGAATGTGAGCTCGGCTATCATTGTGCCGATCGTCGTGACTGCCAATGGCCTGATGGCCATGAGCCTCGACGAACATCTCTCGAGGCTCTCGTTGGGTAGTTGGATCAAGGGCCAGATTCAGAAGGCAGTACTCCTTGATACGGCTCGTATTGTGAGGAGGTTCCTGTCTCTGGAACCCTAACCACCGGTAGCTTGGACCCTGCTCCCACACCGGCGGACTACTATTTTTATATTTTTAAATGTTTTTTTTACGGTTTTGTTTTTTAAAATATTTAAAAATGTAATAATATGAGTATATTAAATGAATAAACGAAATAATAATAATAAATATTCCACAACTATCACACAACGCCATCTAGTCCCAAGCTAAGCAGAGCTTGTGTTATGGGTACTAGACAACTGATAAACATACTTATATATTTCTAAATACATACATATTATAGATAAATTACACCCAGACACAGAACAAATGATCGTGCTCATCACACAAACATTTGTCCTGGGTGGGAATCGAACCCACGACCTCCGGCATAGCAGTCAGGGTCACTAACAACAAAAGACAGAAATTGATTAGAACCACAAAAAAAATGGTCCAGAAGATTTTTAGTTTATTCGTCTTGAGCTTCGAATTTGAGCTTCAATGAACTCCTTTGTAATTCAGGTGCTGCACCTGGGCGGCGGCAACGATGCGAAGAAAAAGAAGGTGTTCAACAACATCAGGGACAACAGCGATCCCTCAGAGAACTGGGACATGGTTGGCGAGCTCGGTGATGGCGCGTTTGGCAAGGTCAGTTAAGTCTTAGAGAAATAATGTTGACACAGTGCCGTATTATCCATAAGGCACTTTAGGCCAGTGCCTAGGAGCCCAGCACTCCCGATTAAAAAATGAAATAAAAAGGGATTGTGTGGTTTTATGAAACCACCGTAAAAGTGAAACTTTTTTTTTAAATTTAAGGTAAAAGCCCCCATTGTTGACACTACATATTATGAGTGACGGTGAATGTCTGAATTTTTTAATTATATTAATTTGAAATCAGCAACTCAAGTGTGGGTATTATTGACAGGGCAAAATGGTATCAGGGTCTATTATTGACAAATTACATTGTTGTGGTATGAAAAAGTGAGGGCCCGAAACGAGCTGTGCCTAGGGGCCCCAAGATGGTTAATCCGGTCCTGTGTTGACAGCATTGTAAATTTAATAAGTCCGTCAGTAAGAGTTTAAAAAAATAATGGATACGTCTTTTTTTTTTTTGTTGAATAAATGCATGTTTACAAAGATACGGAAGCAAGATTTACAGAAGCCAGTAAAAAATGTACTTGCTTGACGTATTGGCAATTTTTTTTAAAGTGTCGTATCTTTGCCAATTCTCGTTTTCATAACAAAAAAAAAAATACATCTATACTAATATTATAAAGAGGTAAAATTTGTATGTAGGGGGTAATCTCCGGAAGTAATGAAACGATTTTAAAAATTGTTTCACTGGTCGAAAGCTACATTATTCGTGGGTGCTATAGGCTATAAATTATAAAGATATCATGTATATTTTACCGCCCAACGAAGTGGGCACGGGTCAGCTAGTTTTTTATAAAAAAAAAAAATTGTTTGAATGTGCTAATCTCAGGAACTTCTGGGATCGAATTTAAAAATTATTTTTATTTTGGATAGCCCATTTATCGAGGAAGGCTATAGGCTATGCACCATCATGCTAAGACCAATAGGAGCAGAGCAGCGGGGTAAAAACCACGCGAAACACCTATTAGATTTAATACCTTGTTCTACCACTAATTGTTCTTTCTTCTTCCTCATTTTTCCAGGTTTACAAAGCTCAACACAAACAGACGGGCCAGCTCGCCGCCGCCAAGATGTGCCTTCTCGACAACGAAGACGATTTAGCTGACTTCACGGTCGAGATCGACATCTTGTCGGAGTGTCGGCATCCTAACGTCGTCGAACTACACGAGGCCTACTTTATTGACAATAAGCTATGGGTAAGTTGATGGAATTCTTTGTGCCCCATGATGGTCCACCGTGACCGATTATGGCCCACCCTGACCGACCATGGCCCACCGTGACCGAACATGGCCCACCGTGACCGAACATGGCCCACCGTGACCGAACATGGCCCACCGTGACCGAACATAGCCCACCGTAACCGACCATGGCCCACCATGACATGTGATAGCCCTCTTCAGATCACAAAAATTCATTGTTCTCCATGATAGCCCATCGTGACCGAACATGGCCCACAGTCACCCATGATGGTCCGTGACCTATTACGGCCAATATTCACCCATGATAGTTCACCGTGACCTGTTACGGTCTACAGATGTCCATGATGGCCCATCGTGACCGATCCTTGCCTATAGTGAACCCGTAATGTCCTATCGTGACCGTTCATGGCATAAAGTGACCCCGTATGTCCCATCGTGACATGTGGTGGCCTACTGTGACCTTTCATGGTCTAAACTTACCCATAATGGCCCACCGTAACTTGTGGTGGCCTATTAATGTGTGACCATTATCTGACACAGGTATGAGAATGCCTAAACAGTGGACAGATACAGTAGGTAGGGAGTAAACTTGAACACGAATAAACCCTTTTAGCTAAACGAAAAGCGAAAACCGTTCATGCTCAGCAGTCGCTAATACATTTTCAACTTTATATCCCAGCGCATAATGTTAAAAATCTATTAAAGACTGCTGAGCGATAGCGAACGAAACAAACGAAAACGATCTGTAATCTTTAATAGATTTTTAACTCTATGTGCTGGAGTATAAAGTTGTAAGTGTATTAGCGACTGTTGAGCGTTACTTATCCTAACCTTTGATGAAGATTGTAAACTATCCTTGCATTATATGTATAGAGTCGATCTTTCTAGTATTATATAGTTTCACAGGAAGCATTGTGTGAGTACCATGTACTTTATAGCTTTCAGTGAGTAGATACCCACGTCTTTTAATGACTGATATGACCCTGGCGGTTGAGATTATGTCATGCTCACTCTAATGTCACGCTGGCGGTGACGCGTGTGTCGGATCATTTAGTTCCCTTCAAAATGTTTGAGCTGAGTGATGCATGTGTCATGTTCGTGAACGGGCGCTGTCAGTCGTGACTGGTCATCTCTTAGCAGTCACGGTTTATTTTAATTATTTATAATTTTATTGAATTGTCTTTATTTACATTAATTTCCTATGGACACTTTTACTTGCTACATCGTTCTCACATAATGTACCATCTCAAGTTGAATGATGCAACAAAGGTTTTGTTATAATTTTGGCGATTGAAAAAGAGTGTCCATGCAGTTTCTTGCCCGTTCTTCTCCATAGAGATCGCTTTGAAATGAGCACCTACAGTACTTTCACAGTTTTTATGTCTTGTGACTGGGACTGTAGCACCGTAACTATTTTTAAACTATTTTATTTTACTTTTGTCTTTTGACAATTCAAAAGTGCCTGTAACTGGCCTATCCTACTACTATTATAAAGGCGAAAGTTTGTAAGTATGGATGTATGGATGTTTGTTACTCTTTCACGCAAAAACCACTGAACGGATTTGGATAAAAGGAGATCATTGTTTTTGGGCCTTTTCTGAAAGTGCCGGCCAACGAAAAAAATTGGTACCTATCGGTAGTACTAGTCATTTGGAGCAATAGTTACTATGGCACAAAAGTTGTAGGATTGCTCTCGGCCAAGTTATACAAGTTCGAAGATTCGTAATTTTCATACATTTTTTAATTTATGAAAGTGCCGAGAATCACCAAATAATGATAAGTATTGCTAGAATTAGCGACCTCAAGTAATTTAACATAACGCCTGTAGTCCCTGAGGGGTTGGGCAGAGGAGTACCGAATAAAAATGAAGAATAATCTGTTTTATTTTTTGTGAAAAGTAATAAAAACATTTTAAAATATACAAATCTGCTGGTGGGACCAGCATCGGGAATAGAATCAAAGCTGCCTGTGGTAGGCCTCTTGGGAGAGCAACCTCCTAACAATACGAGTCGTGACCAAAAGTACTGCTTTCTGAATCAACCACGTTTTTCGGGTAATAAAATCATCAACCGTGCTACGGTATCTATCCTGCTGAGATAGTCCCGCAAGCCGGTAGGCGTTTGGCTCTATAAGGGCCACTGAAAGCTTATTTAGACGCGCGTGGTACACAACATACGTCGTCCTGGGCCTGATCCTTGATAAGATAACTAGCTCCGCATTACTTGCCGTACGCGACTGGATTGAGATTTCGAGGGCGTTCTCTTTCACGTGTTCTGTCTCTTCCTTCGTTGTCATTCCTGCTGCAGAAGAAGTGGCAACCTTAAACCTTTCTGGATTGCCGACGTGTGATATGGAAGCAGATCCGCCATCGTCTATGTGTATGAGTGGATCACCCGAATAGCCAAGATCCCCTGGTGCGATTACCTTGTGTGTTCGCTTCCTTATGTAAACGACAGACACAGGGTTCCCGTAGAGGGGCTTTCACCGTACCACTACCACGTAGAGCCTTCAGAAAGCGGCGTTTGCCTCACAAGGTTGGGTAACAGCTTGAAGGCAGCCCCGGCTCGATCCAAACGTCGGAAATGCTCCTTGAAGTTCCACGGGATGTTAAGGACGAGTATCAGTCGAGTCTCGTTGACTGGACGGTGAGGCAAACCCGTTTGACCGCTAATTGTGGACCCGACAGTATCCAAAAGCTATGCGGCTCTTTGAGAAAACAATAAATGTATGAATGAAATGTAGGTACCGGCTCGTCGACTATCTTAAAGTATCTGGAACGCAAAGGCAACCGAATGAAGAGGGTGAACTTTTAGTCAGCAGGAGTCTGACAGTCTCTACAGCTCAGCCCAGAGCGAGAAAACTCATTTGATTCCCCTAAAAAGGGGGAAATAAGAATAATCACGGAAATAAGACCCCTAACCACAGGCAACCTCGGTTATGTTCCTGATGCTGGTCCCACCAGCAGATTTGTATATTTTAAAATGTTTTTATTACTTTTCACAAAAAATAAACATATAATCGACACCGTAGATATTCTAAACCGACATCGTAGTCATGGCAAAGTCGATGGAGGAACTCAGCATGATGCTCTATGGCCTCGACCGAGTTTCACAACGGGTGGGCTTGAAAATGAACATGGACAAGACGAAAATTATGTCAAATGCCAATGTTATGCCCACCCCCTGCCCACCCCAGTCTCAGTTGGAGGCTCGGTACTCGAAGTTGTGGACTCATATTATATCTACTTAGGACAAGTAGTCCAGTTAGGTAGGTCCAGCTTCGAGAAAGAAGTTAATCGCCGTAACTCCATTGGGCAGCGTTCGGGAAACTACGCAATGTCTTTTCGTCTGACATACCTCAGTGCCTCAAGACGAAAGTCTTCAACCATTGTGTGTTACCAGTGATGACTTACGGCACCGAAACGTGGTCTTTCACTATCGGCCTCATATCAAAGCTCAAAGTCGCTCAGCGAGCTATGGAGAGGGCTATGCTCGGTGTGTCTCTGCGTGATCGAATCCGAAATGAGGAGATCTGTAGACGAACTTAAGCCACCGATATAGCCCACCGGATTAGCAAGCTGAAGTGGCAATGGGCAGGCCATATTGCTCGCAGAGCAGATGACCGATGGGGTCGAAAAGTGCTAGAGTGGAGACCACGGACTAGCAAGCACAGCGTAGGACGTTCACCAACAAGGTGCACAGACGGCCTTATAAAGGTGGTCGTAAGACGCTGGATGCAGGTCGCTTCCAACCGGTGCATGTGGAGATCTAAAGGGGAGGCCTATGTTCAGCAGTGGACGTCCTATGGCTGAGATGATGATGATGAAACAGATAATTATTCATTTTTATTCGGTACTCCTCTGCCCAACCCCTCAGAGATTACAGGCGTTATGTTAAATTACTTGAGGTCGCTAGTTCTAGCAATACTTATCATTATTTGGTGATTCTCGGCACATTCAGAAATTAAAAAATGTATGAAAATTACGAATCTTCGAACTTGTATAACTTGGCCGAGAGCAATCCTACAACTTTTGTGCCATAGTAACAATTGCTCCAAATGACTACTTCTACCTATAGGTACCAATTTTTTTCGTTGGCACTTTCAGCACTTTCAGAAAAGGCCCAAAAATGTATGGAGCCTGAATGTTCTCCTTTGGTACACATATAGTTTATAACCTGGATTAACACATAGGATAGTTTTTATCCCGATTTGATGTTCCCGTGGGATAATTTTCGAGTTGTAGCGGGTGAAGCCGCTGGCAACAGCTAGTTTGAAATAAACGGTTTGATTTTGATTTTTGACCTTAAAATTCCAGATGCTCCTAGAATACTGCGACGGTGGCGCTCTCGACTCTGTGATGGCGGAACTGGAAAAAGGCCTCAACGAAATACAAATAGCCTACGTTTGTCGAGAGATGTGTAGAGGATTAGAGTTTCTACATTCAAGGAAGGTCATCCATCGAGACTTGAAAGCTGCCAATGTACTAGCTACTATGACTGGAGGTGTTAAATTGGGTGAGTTGATATGTTGTATTTTTTTTGCGATGGTGGTGGGTAGTTTGATATTTTTGAGGGTAAATAAAGCTAGTGAAACTTTGCAGATGTTGTTTGGATTGAGATTTAAAGAAATATGGAAGATGCGAGTCAAAATTGTCATTTTTGCAATGTTGGAAAAATTGTATAGACCAACCTTCAATCAATTTTTTTAATAGATTTTCAGTCTTATCACAATAGTAGAAGGTTAATGTTCGTAAATTTTAACAGATTAAGTTAGGTTGACCTGCCGGCACTTAATATATGGGGTGACTGGTAATTAGTGAACGATACTTAAACACGTGATTGTGCTCATGATAACAAACAATTTTTATTATGGGAGCAAAGCCGAAATCGTGAAAAAAATATCAGCTGTTCAGTACATTTATGTTTGCCTAATGTACTGAACAGCTGATATTTTTTTCACGATTTCGGCTTTGCTCCCATAATAAAAATTGTTTGTTATCATAAGCACAATGACGTGTTTAAGTATCGTTCACTAATTACTAGTCACCCTATATACTAGTGAGCAAAAGTATGAAACCACTTACTCGCAATTCTGTGCGATTTTGAAGTACTGAACATATAGTACAGAATGATATAAATAGCACCATTTTAAAGGTATAACTGTTAGCTTTAAATTGAAATAAAATTCATTCAATTCACGCCATAATTTAGGGAGATATCCCTGATCAATTACAAGTAAGTGATTCCATACTATTGCTCGCTAGTGGATATCTAATTTTTTATCAGGTAGGGACTTCCAACTACAAGTGAAAATCAACCTTGCCACTAAGAAATAAAGATGCAATTCAATTGACTTGACCTTGTCATGGCCATCGTGTTTTGTTTTTCATCTACCCATAGATAACAACGTGTTTTATGTCTTATGTCATAGTGGTAAGGTTGATTTTCACTTGTATTTGGAATTCGTTCGAATCGCGTCGCAGTGCGACGTATCGCGCCATGAGTAAAGTCCCTTATTTTGTTACGAATTTTGTATAAAATGCGATAAAATTGTTATATGGAATACTGTATTCTATTGCTAAATCAATAGAGTAGATAATTGATAAAGAACAATTCTCAAGCAACATTGATATTATCCAATGCTGCTAAAATAGACATTTTAGATCTCCTGTATATTTACTTGAAATCATGAAATCTGTGAAGTTATACTAGAAATTTTGAATTAACCTTGCTATGTCTTGTGAATTTCATATTATATGCTTGTATTAACAATGTATTATACTAACCTATATGAATATTTCAGTAGTAACATGTATATAGTAACATAACATTTTCAGGTATGTTATTAATGAATATTGCTAACAGTATATGTATAAATGTATTTAACAGTATATGTATAAATGTATTTTTAAGTCTACAATAGGTCTATCATTTGCGTTGTCGCATCAATTTGAACCCTATGTCAATAACAGTAAGTTTGACTACCGATAACTGAGAGGAAAGGCCAAAGATTTAAATGCTTAGAATAGACGCCCGTGCGTAAGTTCTGCTAAAAATATGCTTACAGCATGGACAAGAGAGTCTCTTGAGTAACTTATTTTTTTCATCACGTCTAGCGATAATTATTATTTCCTATTTGACGCGGTCTCTAACCTTTTAAATCTTTGATATTGGTTTCAACATTCCACATATCATGTTTCTGATTAATGCAAATCATTGAGCCTTTGGTCATTATCAGTGACTCTTGCAGCCAGTTATTATAAACATAAATATTGGCCCAACACGGTCTTGAATGGGTCATCATAGGTCACTTTCGTGGGCTACTATGATGGGCCATTCCGAGTACTCTTGGGTTGCACTTGTAGGCTGTCCAGGGTCACCAAATTGGGACATTTTGTGTCACCATGATGGCCCATCCAGTGTCATCATGTGTCGCCTTGAGTAACTTGTAGACCATCCTGAGTCGCGGTAGAGGGTCGCCTTGGATCAAATATGGGCCATCATGTATCACTGATGGGCCGTACTGGGTCACTATTTTGGGTCATCCTGGGTCACACTGAGGGGCCATCCTAGGTCACGTCACCTGGCTTCTTAACCACTGGCTTATATTTTCAAGTACTGTCATATTATAACAACACTTACGAGATTAAGTTGTGGTTCCTGTTCACCCCTGGCAGTGGTCTCCGAGCCTCATGAGTGACTCTCGCGTACAGTCATACATAGAGACATGAAGCATAAGGGTTTCCCTTCAAATCTCTGTGGATGATTGTTCGAGTTTGTCCGAACTTCTCAGCTGACGGCACATCTATTTGGTGGTTCACCATGAAGAACTATGATGGGCCATTCTGGGTTACCACGGAGTATTATGATGAGCCATTCTGGGTCAGACTTGTGAGCCATTATGGGTCAAAATGTTGGGCCATTCTGGGTCACACTAATGATGCCACATTCTGTGTCTCACTAGTGAGCCATCATTGGTCGCTATGATGCCTCATTCTGTGTCTCACTAGTGAGCCATCATTGGTCGCTATGATGCCTCATTCTGTGTCTCACTAGTGAGCCATCATTGGTCGCTATGATGCCTCATTCTGTGTCTCACTAGTGAGCCATCATTGGTCGCTATGATGCCTCATTCTGTCTCACTAGTGAGCCATCATTGGTCGCTATGATGCCTCATTCTGTGTCTCACTAGTGAGCCATCATTGGTCGCTATGATGCCTCATTCTGTGTCTCACTAGTGAGCCATCATTGGTCGCTATGATGCCTCATTCTGTGTCTCACTAGTGAGCCATCATTGGTCGCTATGATGCCTCATTCTGGGTCATACTAGTGAGCCATCATTGGTCGCTATGATGCCTCATTCTGTGTCTCACTAGTGAGCCATCATTGGTCGCACTTCAAGTCAATCGAATAGCATCATTATATCGTAGTAGCAAGGATGATTTTCATTTTTAGTTAGTAGAAATTAGAAAGCGCACGAATCGTGTCATGGGAAAGCTCCCTTAGGGACTTTACTAATGGCGCGATGCGACGCGACGCGATTCGTGCGATATCGAGTCGATTGCCGATTTAAATCGCACGTATTTAATAATGGAGTGATGCGATGCAATTCGACCGTGAACTTCAAAAATGCACCTTACTACTACGACTTAAAGGCGCTACAAAACCAAAGTCGCCAGAGACGTAGTTGCGCAATAGAATTTCGAACAGAGAATCATGTGCATTGTCATTAGCACTTACATGCAATTCGATATCTAGCAGATCTCTGAGCGATATCGTCAATCTGTGCAACTCCATACAGCGATTGCCCATACATTTTCTTCGGCCGGACGCTTGTGTGATATCTGACCGATATCGTCAATCGATGCAATTCTCTATCGCGTCGCGCCATCAGTAAAGTCCTTTAGTTACATTTTCCCGTCACTCCTGGCTCTGATCTTCGGGTCCTGTTCATCATCAGCGACATTCGCGACCAGTCATACATAGAGACATGAAGCATTATTTGTTTCACCTTCAAATCTCTGTGTATGATTGGTTGAGACTGTCTCATACAACGCTGTTGGTTGGTGGGGTATGTATGTATGTATGTATGTATGGATTTAACGTTAGTTGTATGTAATGCATGGATTTTTTAGTTATTTAATTGTGTTACTAACATGAACTAACTTAAATAAATAAAGTAGTCAAATATGTTTAATATTGCCATTTTGTAAAAATTCAGGGTTGCCTGTATCATGTGGGCTTTATTTTCATGATGTATGTCGCAAATTGACTGTCTCTAACAAACGCATCGTTTGTAGATATTTTTTATTTATTTAATAAGTAGAAAACAATTAAATAAAAACACTGAATTTGGTAGATAAATACCTCAACATCAGTTGTCGTTCAAGAAATGACCACATCTTGTCATCAAAGCCTCTATCATGAGTTGTCGTTACGATACTCGATCATACGCATCGACCGCGTTTGGCGCTCTCATTGGTTGAGAGTTCATACAACCTTGGAGCGGGCCAATGAGAGCGACAAACGCGGTCGATATCGATGATCGAGTATCGTAATGACAACACAATCATCTGTTTTTAAATAAGATATGACGGATATGTTTTCTTCAAACTTTTAGACTTATGTATTCTTTCTGTTTATATGTTTGAAGTTTCAATAAAACTGGTTGTGATCATGCCGAAATTTTAAATGAAATGTACTACAGTCTAAACCCGCAAATATTCTTAATGATTCTCTTCATGAATTTCTAACAACCATTATTGGCTATTCGTCTAATATTGATTCAAGAAGTGAATCATTATAAATATACCTAAGTGGCCGTTCAAGACCCGGTATTTTTGTTCCCTAGTTTTCTGTCATGCAAATGTATCAAAAACTCACCAAAATACAGATAAAGTAATACTTTCAATATATTTGCAGCGGATTTCGGCGTCTCAGCGAAGAATAAGTCGACTTTACAGAAACATGACACGTTTATCGGCACGCCATACTGGATGGCGCCAGAAGTAGTGTTATGTGAGACATTTAGGGACCATCCCTATGATTTTAAGGTAAATTAATACATTTTATTTCAGTAAAAAAATTCCGGGGGTTTAGATTAAGAAGCTTGTGGTAAAAAGCAGTTGCTTGGTATGAAATACTGATATTTAGATGTCATCATCATCAGCCGGAAGACGTCCACTGCTAAACATAGGCCTCCCCCTTAGACCGCCACGCCGAACGACAATTCGCCACTTGCATCCATCCGTTGCCCGCGACCCTCACGATGTCGTCGGTCCACCTAGTGGGAGGCCTGCCTACGCTGCGCCTTCCGGTCCGTGGTCGCCACTCGAGAACTTTTCTTCCCCATCGTTTGTCAGTTCTACGAGCGATGTGGCCTGCCCATTGCCACTTCAACTTGCAAATTTTATGAGCTATGTCGGTGACTCTGGTTCTTCGCCGAATATCCATGTTCCGGATTTTATCCCGCAAAGAAACTCCGAGCATAGCTCTTTCCATTGCTCGTTGAGTGACTCTCAATCTCTCTAAAAGGCCAGCAGTCAGAGACCACGTTTCAGAGCCATAAATCATCACTGGCAACACACACTGGTTAAACACCCTTGTCTTGAGACACTGTGGGATTCTCGATGAGAAGATATCACGGAGCTTCCCAAACGCTGCCCATCCGAGTTGGATTCTTCGGGCGACCTCTTTCTCGAAGTCGGACCTACCTAACTGAACAATCTGTCCAAGGTAAGTATAATGGCCTACAACTTCGAGAGTATCGTTCCCAACAACAACCGGTACGGGTGCCACATGGACATTCGACATGACTTTCGTCTTGTCCATGTTCATTTTAAGGCCGACCCGTTGGGAAACGATACTAAGGTCGCTGAGCATAGCATTGAGGTGCTCCAACGATTCTGCCATGATGACTATATCATCGGCAAAACGAAGGTGAGTGATGTATTCGCCATTGATATTGATGCCGAGTCCGTTCCATTCCAAGAGCTTGAAAACGTCCTCCAACGCGTTCGTGAACAGTTTCGGAGAAATAACGTCTCCCTGTCTCACGCCTTTCTGCAATTGGATTGGTTTCGTGCTCTCTTCCTGAAGTCGGATGGACATGGTGGCGTTCCTATACAAACACTTCAACACTTCGATATACCTATAGTCGATATGACATCGTTGGAGGGACTGCAATACTGCCCAGGTTTCGATTGAATCGAAGGCTTTTTCATAGTCCACAAACGCTAAACACAATGGCCGATTATACTCCTCTGTCTTCTGTATAATCTGGCGGAGCGTGTGTATGTGGTCTATAGTACTAAAACCTTTTCGGAAACCGGCTTGTTCGGGAGGCTGGAAGTCATCAAACCTGCGTTCGAGACGGTTCGTAATGACTCTTGAGAACAGCTTGTACACATGGCTCAGAAGTGAGATTGGCCTGTAGTTCTTCAACAAGGTGTTGTCACCCTTTTTGAAGAAAAGAACAACCACACTCCTGTGCCATGCATATTTAGATGTATCCGGTTCGAATGTGAGCCGCTCCTTACAGTTTTCAAAAAGCTAGTCAAATAAAATTGTTTAAACCATTTCCCTCCCTCCATCATCATTGAAAACTGCTTTCCAACTATATTAGGGTCGGCTTCCAGTCGAACCAGATACAGCTGAATATTAGTAATTTACATGGAGCGCCTGACTATCGGACCTCCACAACCCAACTGGGCAATATACTGGTTGTCAGACTTTAGAGCTTCTGACTAATAGTAACGACTGTCAAAGATCTACAAATGACAGCCGTGACTAACGGCTTTACGTGCTTTCGGAGACACGGAGGAAACTCGCTATGACAGAAATGGTCACCTATCCACAGACCAACCTCGGCAAGCGCGGCTTAACCCGGAAGATCAACCTGTGCGGCTGTAATTGTTTAGCCCCGAGCTCCTCCGTTCCTGCCCCTTTTTAAATAAGTGGAGTCTAGAATCTTAACCCATTCTTCTATTCCAGGTCGACATCTGGTCTCTCGGCATAACTCTAATAGAGTTCGCTCAAATGGAGCCCCCCAACCACGAGATGACCCCCATGAGGGTGCTGCTCAAGATACAGAAGAGTGAGCCGCCCACACTGGACCAGCCCTCCAGGTGGAGCAAGTCCTTCAACGACTTTATATCGAAGGCGCTTGTCAAGGTAACATTAGTTAGCACGAGATGACCCCATTTTAGGTGTATGGGGGTCAACCAGACTAATCGCTGCGAATGTCTACTTTTTTTATCGTGATAAAATCATCAAATGAATATCAACAATGACAGCGAGTCGCTCATTACTCGCCGCCCGCATGCTCGCGTGTCTACGTTGGCCGGATATCGTGTTGTGACGATAGTCACCGTGGGCGTGTACCACTGCGGCTGGGCTGTGAGGTGGACGCTGTCCTCACCCTCACGCGTCCCGCCTCCTCCTTCGCTAGCATGACTGCTTCACAGAAGGAGGCGTCCGCTTCCCATGGATTTGAGTGTAGTTTAGGTAAACCTCTGTCTTCTTCCCAACTTATACAACGTGTAACGCCAAAAGCGCAAAACCTCTCGTGGGGTAACCCAAACAGCCCATGTTACAGAACAATTTTTGTTCTAAGACTTTTGGAAATTCGCAAATAAAAAATTTGGTTTTTCATGCAAAATGAGAAATTGGTCGGGCACATCTTCAAAATTGACTCTGAATTTCCAAAAGTCTTAGAACAAAAATTGTTCAGTAACATGGGCTGAGTTACCCCACGAGAGGTTTTGCGCTTTTGGCGTTACACGTTGTATAATACCATATTATTTCTAAGCTACTCATCACTCCACAGGATCCAGAGAAGAGGCCGACGGCGATAGAGCTGATGAAGCACGAGTTCGTGAACGGCAAGCTGGACGCCAAGCCTCTGAGGGACCTGCTTCTGGAGTACAGAGCTGAGGTCGTCGAGGAAGAGGTGCTCGATGATGATTCTGAGGTCAGTATTGTGATTTTATTGAGTTCCTATAAAGATTTATTGACGTGATAAGGTCTTATAATTCGATGGCCGGCTGCACGCACGAAAAAAGATAACGTCATGCGGCGTTACCTCGCTCTGTAGCGTTCCATAGCAACGGCGTGTCAATTGTTTGTTTATAGCAACGTAAGTGCAGTATTTTCTTAGGACGTTGTCACGTTCTACTATCGTCAGTAAACAGACTTTACAGACAACCGATATTTTTTAAATAACACACGTAGCATGATGCAGTGATATTTTCAATGGAAGAAAAGAGAAAATTACAGAATTTTGAAAGATTTTTATCGCCTTAGCGTAGCGAAAAAAAAATGTTTACGGTAAAACTTGGTGAATAGACAACGCAGGAGTGAATCGAGATTAAAGCTTTAAAAGTTTTTGAATAAAAGTAATCTGCCTTAGAGCCTATGCACACCACGTTTTTTAAACGCGTTTGACGCGATACAGACGCGATACGCACGCAAGTCAGACGCAGCCTAAAACAAACGATAACAAACTGCTCTGATGAAAACGCGCCGTCGACGCGCGTTTCTAAAACGCGCTGCACCGGCGCGTTTAAAAAACGTGGTGTGCATAGGCTCTTACTGCTAAAAAATTTAACAGTCAACAGTCGTTTTCAGTTACACTTAATTTTAAACAAGTGCTTAACAGATTTAGTCTATCTAGTAAGACGTAATATGACTTGACTTGTGACTCGAGCAGTGGTGGCCCAGACGTATCGGCCCCGACTTACGGGTGTTGTGTGATTGATTGACTTTGTGTAATATATTTCATCAAAGAAAGAAAAAAAGAAAAAGCGTTTATTGGCACATAGCACAAGTGCACATAGTATTACGAAAAGAAACAAACAAAAAGAACTACCACTCCCTGAACGATGAAGGAAAACATCGTGAGGAAACCGGCATGTCCTTTACCAACCCACCCTGGGCCCACGTGGTAGATTATGGCCCACTCCCTCTCAAAGAGAGGATGCCTGCGTCCCAGCTGTGGGAACATTATAGGCTGATGATGATGATAAAAATATTTACTAATCTCACAACATTTTTCTGTCTTGTAATTTCTCGTCTTTTTATATCTTTCAAATTTTAAATCATTTCTAAGAAACTCAACAGAAATATATCCTATCGTTTTTATATTACCTTATTTGTCAAAAATCATGTGTAAATTCATTATTATTATTCCTCTCTTTTATAGTCCTTCTATTTATCTATCTAAAACTAACATATTTTACAATGATCAATAATAACACTGTATATCTTGCTTCTATTGCACGCTTACTAACCCGCTTGCCTCTTTTCGATGCGACTTTTACAATGTATAGTCTAAATCGAGGAGAGGCAAGAAAAATAAGGAGCAGTATCAGAGAATTGGTTAGTATATAATGTTGATATAAATAATTAGATCAAATATATAAATTATCTGGAATTCAGAATCTTAGATAATTATCATGTTTTTGGACTATTAAACTAAATTTTATAGGTGACAAACTTCATTTTTGAATCCAACTAGAGGTTTATTCGGGTTTTTCCTTTCCTAGTGACGTTAACTTCAAATAGGTCGAAAATTATCCCATGGAAATGTTCTCCACGATCAAAAAATACCCTATGTTTAAAAATATCTAACTTTAGCATTTTAAAACAACTTTTTAACATCAAATATTCTGAATTCCATTATAACTTAATTATTATTTGTTTATTCATTTATTTATTTTGTTTTATTTTCGTTTGGAACTGCTTAAACCAACTTATACGACAAAACCTACTTCTATAACATCGCGGACGTCAAACGTAACGTTTATACATTTACAAAATAATGTTTATTTATCATTAAAGAAGAGATATCCGCTTATATTTAGCAACATTAGCCCCTTAATAACTAAGCCAAACAGCTCTTAATGGTCAGGGTTCCTTGTAAAAGCTAAATAAATGCAACAAATAGGTCCTAGCTATGAACAGCTTCCTTTCAACAATAGGGTATTTTACTGCATAAATATATTGAAAATCTGTAAAGTCCGTCAGTTAGAGTATTAAAGAATAATGCAAACTTATTTTGTTATTTTTTTTTAACCAATGAATATTGACAAAGTTTATATTCATTGGTTAAAAAAATACGAACATACCGACCGAGTGACGTTTTGTGATGTTTAAAAGCGTTGTATCTTCGTCAAATTTGGGTTTTCGTAACACAAAATAAAATAAAATTACATTTTTCAGTAAAATAGCCTATTGTGTCCCGTAGTACAAATCTCTTTCATCAAAATGCCTAAACACAATTATAATTATACTATTCGTGACGGGTAAAGCTAGGTCATTATTTTATTGATCCGTTCTTATGACTAGTCCATTATATGTGTATGTATTTGGTTTTATGTTCAACATATTGATAATTATACGCCCTTAAGGCTGCATATTCTGAAAGTTGGCAACGTCGCAAAAAGCTGTCAAATATTTACAAGTTCAAGAAATATCGCTCTGTAGTGCACTAAAAATGATATAGGAATGCAATTAAAACACTGAATTTGATGTTGTAACCGTTTCAGGTGTATAAAAGGCATTTGGAAAGCTTCCAAATGCTTTTTCTACATCTAAAATTATATATTCGGTGTTACGATATTAATTATTGCATTCCCTTATCATTTTTTAGTGCACTACAGAGCCTTATTTCTTATTTTCATACAGTAACAATGCTAAATTAATTAAAACTTGTTAATATTTGACAACCATTTGCGACGTTGCCAACTTTCGGAATATACGCTCTTAAGGCGCTGCGCAAGCGATAGACACTCTGTTGCCGACACGGCACACCATCACAGGGAACCGTACTTTTTAGTATGTGTTAAGTCGAAGCAATTGAACACAAAAAAATATTTACGAATGTGTAGGCAGTGGATGATTTCATACTGGTTCTATAGAAATCATGTATTCATCGGTAGCTTGTATCTGACACGACGCAGAAGTGTCCAACGCTTGCGCCTTGCCTTAGGCCTCTTGTAAACGTCTGTTTTTCCACCGGGGAACGGACCGACAATAAACGTATATCCTTGTATCCTTCGCCGGACAGAAGTCCGGTCCATGTACACACTTTCATGATAAACCATACATCACCGCGAATCCGGTGAAAAAAACGGACGGTTACAAGCCGCCATATCTAGGTCTACGTTCCTTTTTATAGTTTTTTTTTTTCCTAATTTAATTATGTGTCTGAGAATTAGCTATATATTTACAAAGAAACCAATGTATTTATTAAAACAATACGTTAATTTTACGTGTGTCTGGTTTACATTGCAAACGAATCGGACGGCCAGCCGCTAGATCGTCCGCCTGCGTCGAAGGTATACCACTTAGTTATAGAAATATCTATATGAACTGATAAATAGTACTTACATAGTTTTCTAAGGGAGCTTGTATATGACAAGTGAAAAACATGCTTACCACTACGACTTATGTCATAAAACGTGCGGTTGTGTACGGGTAGATGAAAAACAAACACGCTCGCCACGACGACGTAAGTCAGTCGCATTGCATCATTATATCGTAGTAGCAAGGACGACTTTCATATTTAGTTAGTAGAAATTGCAAATGGTACGAATCGCGTCATGGGTATGCTCCACACTAACGTAGCGCAAGCGCCAACAGGACGTCATTTTCAAGCGGCCATTAACAATAATTAATAGAGTTAAGTTGGCGCTTGCGCTACGTTAGTGTTAATTTTGACGTGAGTGTGACTGTGTATGTAAGGGAAACAAAAATGTACTAATTAATGTTTGTTTGTCACGTGTAGGAGCCGCGCAGCTCTCATATACCAATGGAGGAAGATGACTCGACCTCCGTCCGTTCCGGCGACACTCCAGATGTCAAGAGTACGTATAAATACAAGTTTCTACATGACTTTATGGGCGCTGCCGCTCCCTCACCGCGAGCATTCACATGTAATGTAACGTTACAGATTCGAACATTCGAAGACAATAGAGCATCAAATTGCGCACTTTTATGTTACATTACAGGTGAATGGTCGAGGTGAGGGAGCGCCTTTACGTAAAGATTTATTTTTTGTGATTTCAAAATAAATAGTTTGTAAGTAGGGTCAATCAGGGTAATTGTAAACTGGGGTGATTGGAAACAACTCCCATTAAACTTTTAATAATGTATTTAGCTTGACGGTCATGAAACAGAACGTTATTTTAATCTGTTGTCCATCACTACAAAGAGCAATTTATTCATTTTTCAGAAAATTAATCTCAATTTCAGTGTTACGAAAAGTTGTCTGCAGAAAAATTGTTTTCAAGTTTTTGCACGAAGTTGATAGTAAAATATTTTGTAAGAAAAGTTGATAGATAAGTTGTTGATTGTTTTTTTCGCTTTGATTTAATGGAATTATCTTTGCATTTTTCAAGCTTTCCATCAATAACATTAATATAACAAGCAGCAAAGTAGTGTTTACATTTTCCCATACGATATACTGGGTGGAGGTAATTGTAAACAGGTTAGGGGGTAATTGTAAACAGTGGGGTAATTGTAAACTCTTATCATTTCTGCTACTAACATAGTGATGGGTAAACGTAAACATTTCTTTTCAAGTACTTTTTCAAAATGCCACGCGTTTACATCCAAAAAAGAGACAAAATATAGGTACCTTAACGGACTTAAAAAATGCTGTTAGGATGTAAAGGAAAACAAGAAGATTTTTGCCATATTGCCAGCTCGCGTGGAAGAACACATAGCTGCTTGCCTTAAAACTCGGGCACAAATGGGCCTTCCGGCTTTCCCGTTATAAAAGAAGAACTAAAAAACCTCGTTAAGGAGTATTTTGACACTATACCAGCTACTATGATTGTGAAAAACGTAAATTTGCTTACTTTGAATGAAAAAGAAACAGAGTTTATATTGATGGATGATGAAGACTATGTTTGTTTTGATTACTAAGGCATTATGTACCATAACCATCTCATGGTTGCAGTTAATTTAAAAACAAATAATAGACAGCGCTCCTACATATTTTGTTTTCTTTTACCCCCTTTAAAAATGTATGGGTTTCCATAATTCGTTTACAATTACCCGTAAAACAATTAAATGTTTCCAATCACCCCGTAATTTAGTCAATGCAAAATATCGAATCTATATGATTTGTTTACATTTACCCCTGTATATTGGTAGACGCTCAGAACAAAATCTTTTGCATTTATGAGACTCAAAACAGTGAAAACGAGTTAGCGGAATTATAATGCTTATCACGTAGGCTTACCTTTGATGTTCACATTTACCCCAAAATATCATTTTTTGTTTTAAAGTCAGGGTAAAATGTAAACACTTAATTTTCAAAGCCGCTAATGACGCAGTTCGAATGGTTGATGTTGCAGCTCTTAGATAAATTACTATACAATCAAAGTAATTAACTCTTCTTTTCTAACTACCAATATTTTTTTTTACAAAGCCAAAAGTTTATTAGTTCAAAAGGTATTTTTCAAAAACGTTTACAATTACCCTGATTGACCCTAAGTGATTCAAGGAAAATAAACAAAAATATTGACCATCCGATCTCATATCTACGCAACTATACAGTTAAAAAAAAAGATACTGGTAGTGGTTCTTTGGCAAAAATAGACGAAAATTGAATATTTCCTCTCATATTTCCAAAACTCGTCATAATTTTGAAAAAAAAAAATTTAAAGAAAATTACAAATATAATATTTCTACGCGAGCTCGTCTTGCATTTGGCCAGTTTTTTTTTTTAAATACATTATAAAGCTTTTCTTGACCAAGTCTGGACGTTTAGTGTCTCAAAAAATACAGTAATACGTTACAAGTGGGTTTCGTATAAGCAAGGTCTGATGCGGAACAGAGACTGATTTCTCATCTCCTCTTTCTAACAAAACCATTCTCTCCTCAGTGTCGGACGAGCCCCCCGCGGGCATTACCCCCGCGGCGCCCCCCCCGGCCGCGCCCCCCTCCCCCCCGGCCGCGGCCTCGGCCCCCGCCGCCCCCGCGTCCCCCGTGTCCCCCGCTTCGGCCGCGGCCGCCAAGAGGCCGCACGAGGACTCACATCCGCCTGCTGACAGGAAACCACCCGTGAGTATCATTACATTTATTACGTACCAGAGAAGTGCGGTCTACACTAGCTCTTTTAAAACAAATTAAAAAAAAATCTATTGGACAAATTAATGTATTTATGCCATTGATGAATTGTAGCACTTTTAATTTAAATTGTATTTTTTTATTCCTTTTTGTTGTGTGTGTGAATTGAAATGTAAAATGAATAATTTTAGTGTTTTTTCATGTTATATTTGTTAAATTGTTAATTACATTATTTTTTATTATTTGATGTATAAATGTTCAGCTATACAAGTTTATTGTTAATAAATAAATGACTTACATCAAATAATATTAAAAAAATGTACCACCACCAATCTTCAATCATAGCACAGACTCAGTATTAAAACTTCATATTTCTAACCATATTCTTTACTTACAGGCACCAAAAAAAGAAAAAGGCCCCGCTCCGCCACCTCCCGCCGCCACCGCTACCGTTACCTCTCCCGCTCCCGCGCCCGCGCCCGCTTCCGCACCCGCTTCCGCACCCGCTCCCGCCCCCGCCCGCAAGCAGCCCGCGCCCCCTCCCCCCTCCCTGCCGTCCCCGGCGCCCGCCCCCGCCTCTCCCCCGGCCACGCCCCCCCGCACTCCGTCGTCGTCGCCAGAGAAGGTTGTAGAAGAAGTTACGGACACGTTACCTGCAGCTACCGCGGGCAGGCTTATTGTGGATCAGGTATGTGGATTATGGTATTATAACCTGGTTCATTGAAGAAAGGAATCTTAAATGGCGGCGCTTATCGTGTTCTCTCGCTCGCACACTAGTGCCGTCTATACTCACTCTCGTGCGTAGCGTAAGCAGAAAAAAAAATAGTCTTGATGTTTTGACGCGCTAAGTGATCTTTTGTAAGAATATTTTCTATAGTTTCCTGTTATTTTTCCGTTGTTACCTGTTGATTATTGTTGTTTTAATTTTGTTTTATTGTTAGGTTAATTTTGAGAAATTAATGTGATCCAGTCTTGTTTTAAAAAACTTTAATTTGAAATGTTATATGCTGACTGTAGTACCTGTCAACACAAGTACAAGCCGCCATTTTAGAATCTTTTCTTCAATGCACCGGTTATACCAATCCCTTTATTACTCGGTGTTCCTCGTGGTTTTCAACCCAGCTGCTCGGCTCCTTTTATTTATTTATTTATTCAGGTTAACCAACAACTGTTTACACCAACACATTAACAGCTTATTATATAATAGGATAAAATTGCGGATGCAACAATTAATTATTGGTTAACACCGCTAGCACAAAAAACACTAACTTTTTGTCGTAGCGCTATGTTATATAGCCTGTAGCAGGGGTCGCCAATTAGTTTCGTTCAGGGGTCACCAATTAGGATCGTTCAGGGGTCACCCATAGTTTCGTTCAGGCGTCACCAATTAGTTTCGGTCAGGGGTCACCAATTAGTTTCGTTCAGGGGCCACCAATTAGTTTTGTTCAGGGTCGCCAATTAGTTTCGTTCAGGGGTCACCAATTAGGATCGTTCAGGGGTCACCCATAGTTTCGTTCAGGCGTCACCAATTAGTTTCGGTCAGGGGTCACCAATTAGTTTCGTTCAGGGGCCACCAATTAGTTTTGTTCAGGGGTCGCCAATTAGTTTCGTTCAGGGGTCACCAATTAGTTTCGTTTGGGATCCGCTTTAAGACATCAAATGACCATCGCGATCCGCAGAACATTTTATAGAAAAAAAAAAGTTAAAATAATGTAGTTATGGAACATATACGATTCTAACAAAGGTATTTTTTCACATTTCTATGAGAAAAGTGTCATGTTTTTTGGAAACTTCCGCGTGTTTGTGTTTTAACACTATGTTTTCTTGAAAATCGATCATAAGATCGTACTTTGTAGTGCAATTCGCTGTGTTCTCGCGGTCCGCACAAAATGGGTCCGCCATTTGGTGACCCCTGGCCTATCCTCCTAGCTTTCCTTGATAAATGCGACTATCCGATACAAAAATATTTTTTCAATTCGAACTAGATATTCCTGAGATCATCGTAACAATTAGCTATTTCCTTAAGTTTGCCGTACGTACATACTTCCCAGAATTTGAACCTTATTAGCAACATTATCGAGTGGTGTAATAAAACAGGGTGTAATTTTTTCCCCAAATCAACTGGTTCGATTCCTGGCCAGGATTATTGATTTTTCTAAAGTCCGATGATGTAGTTTCAGTTTTCATCAAAATCGGCGTCGAGACGCCTTTGTTTTCGATTTTCATTATAGTTTTGGGATATAACATAACCATCAATGTTCAGTTGAAAAATTCACCCTGTGTGGCATACGTTTCTCAGCATGAATGTAGTTATTGGTGAAAATTATTTTTGAAATCGTCCAGTTGTTTTTGAGTTTGTTCATTACAAACACAGAGAAATACTAATCTTTCCTCTTTAAAATATTAGTGTAGGCATGAAAAGATGCGCATTTCCAGTACAGTCACGTCAAGTCGCGTCTCGGAATATAGTACCCATACCATGAGTTGTCATTACGATACTGGATCATCGATATCGACCGCGTTTGTCCCTCTCATTGGCCCGCTCCAAGGTTGTATGAACTCTCAAGCAATGAGAGCGACAAACGCGGTCGATATCGATGATCGAGTATCCTAATGACAACTCATGGTAGAGGCTCTGAGTCTTATTTTAAATATCATTTATTGAACAGGTATGCAGAGACGCCGAAAAAGCAGTCGAAAACAAAAAAATCGAATCATCGGAAGACCACAAACCCAAACCGGAGCCCCAAGTAAACGAAAAACCAAAGTCAAAAACAGAAGTCAAAGAAAAAACTTACTCTAGAAGTAACTCCACAGAAGAAGCAGAAGTTAAAAGAGAAAGAGTTAGCAGACCGAACTCAATTCATGAGAGGGAGAAAAGAGATTCGTTGGAGAAGACTGGCATTGAAGTGAATAGAGTTAGCGCAGAAGTTAGTAGATTGGAGAAGAATTATTCTAGGTCTAGTTCTGTTGATGAAGAGAGATTTGACGAGAGGAAGAGAGATGGAAAGAGTGATAGGAGATCGCAGCATAATGCTGTTGAAATTAGGCCTGTTACGGTGAGTTTTTAACAAATTTTGGTATAAAAAGTAAATGAATCCTCACTCCCACTTTGGGTACAGCGGAAAGGACTGTCAGACTTTTGCTGACTGTAAGTCCACCCTGTTCCTTCAGCTGCCCTTTACGTTTCAGGGTTACCCTTACAGACTATCTACGAGATTTTTTTATTTCAGTTAGTACGAGTAGGTATTTTTGTTTAAGTAACATGTCAGATCATGACATTCAGACATCAGGTTTAAGAAGTTATAAATACGACCGGCATGTCCTAGAACTAAAAATTCTTAGACATGTGACATCCACCAACCCGCACTGGGCTCGCGTGACTCCCTCTCATAGAGAAGAGGCCTGTGTCCCAGCAGTGGGAACATAAATACACTGATTATTTATTGATCTGATGGAGAAAGATTAGTCAGGTTTTGTTGTTTTTTTCACACTACACTTTTTTCACTCGAATTGTGTAAAGTGGATTTGTAACTTAAAACAGTGATGATCATAGCTTGAATTGTATTGAGCTTAACTACAATGATAGACGCGAAAAAGAAAACTGTCGTACGGTATTATTACTGAGCGCACAAACATTTTATTTCTCGGTTTGTGTGCTATTCTCACTGTAATGGTAGCCATACACCATCCTGCCTATCGAACGTTCGATTTGACGCTTGCAATTGTTTCAAATTGGCAGTTTGTCCATATACACCATACAGCCTATCGTACGATCGATTTGACACAACGTCAAATCTGCAGCAGCGATGCCAACTTAGCAACTTTATAGCTAGATCTAGCTATTATTTGGTGACCGATAGCTACAAATTTATAAAATTGGAGCTGTCGTCACCGAATAATAGCCAAATGCATCACTGCTGCCGATTTGACGTTGTGTCAAATCGATTTGATGACCTATCAAATTGGCATGTCATGCCATCAAATTGGCATTTTTAAACAATTGCAATTTGAAACAATTGCAAGCGTCAAATCGATCGTCGATAGGCAGGATGGTGTATGGCTACTATAATATAAAGCTGAAGTGGTTTAATGTAACTAACTTAAGTAATAATTGCTCTCCCCAGCCACCACAGCCCAAGGAGCCGGACCCTCCTAAAGAGTCATCGAAGCCCCCCGCCCCCGTCCCTCCGCCGGCGCAGGCGCAGACTGTAGTGGTGACGTCACCCGCCGCCAGCGTCAGTCCGCTACTCGTGGCCGTCAAAGAGAATGTTGTCGTGGTAAGTAACTAAGGCCCCTTCCTGACTGGGCGGGGCGGTATCGACGCAGTAAATGACACGCAGTAAAAATTTTACGGCTTCGTTACCGCGCGCCTACATTTGCTTATACGCTTCCTGATTGGCGCGGGCTGTACGAGTGCGGGACGGTATACATGCGACATACTGCGTTGCGGTACGGCCATCCAGTAGAATCCGAAATACAGAGCGCGCAACACGTCGTTGGAAATGGCAAATGAAAAAGCCTTGTGTATGTTTTTGATAGCTGAGGTGGAAAAATATGAACTTTTACATAACTACAAGTTACTGGAGTGTTCAAGGAAGGATCTGACGGAAAAACATTTTTGGCAATATACGGGTGTACCCAACGACGATATAATACTAGACTCCGCATGCACGATCTAAGGAACAAAAATTATTCTGTCAACTCGCTGAGGTACTACGTAAGCGAGGGGGACGGGGTACTGCGTTGTGATTGGCTAACTCAAGGTCTGTTCTGTCTCAACGTATGTTTACGGCTCACAGGATTGGTCGAAATGAGACGGATATAAGACTTTTTTGCCTAATGTGTTGACAGACATCGGTCGCCTGTTATTAGGAGTCTAGTATTATATCGTCGTTGGGTGTACCCAATACTTCTTTCTTTTTCTACGCAATCGTAAATACATGTAACACGCAATGATATCTTCATCTGACGAAGACATTATTTCACGGTGACGGCACAAACACGTCTGAATACTTACCGATAGTAAATCGATAAATCAGGAAGATCTGGCCAACACAGTATACTGACGGTATACAGCATATAGATGCCGCACCGATACCGCACCGCCCGGTCAGGAAGGGGCCTAAGGTTAACACTGCATTTAGTCGCGCGCTCTACTATTGTAGTTACTGTTAGCATCCCACTGCTGGGCAAAAGCCTCTCCCCATGACTTCCAGCTATTTAGATCTAGGGCTAGTGTGAGCCACTCGTGGCTAAATAATTACAGCTGCACAGGCCAATCTTCCGGGTTAATCCGCGCTTGCCGAGGTTGGTCTGTGGAAGGGTGACTATCTGTCATAGCGAGTTTCCTCCGTGCCTCGTAAAGCCGTTGGTCCCGGCTGTCATTTGTAGATCTTTGACAGTCGTTACTATTAGTCAGAAGCTCTAAAAGTCTAACAACCAGTCTTACCATGGGGTATCGTATTTCCCAGTTACTGGGTTGTGGGGGTCCAATAGGCAGTCGCTCCATGTAAAATACTGATATTCAGCTGCATCTGGTTCGACTGGAAGCCGACCACAATATAGTTAGGAAAAGGCAGGTAGATGAATGCCAGTGTGAGGCACTGGTTGTTAGTTCAATCCAGCTTTTTTTAGAAAACTTTCGGTTTTGATTTGAAATGTTAATAAATTGCTCTCTCAAACAGGTAGAACCGAACAGCCTGGCGGCGACCACTCCAGCCGGCCTGGTCACCGTCACCACCACACACCCGCCTGTACTCAGTACTGCCGCCAATGTGAGTACCACCCATCATTTTATAAACCTTGACGTGTGACATTAACACGTTTACTTTAAATTAATATAAGTTGATAAAGTGGGAGCTTCGACATTATATAGGGTGAAAGTTAATTAGTGGAGGATACTTATACACGTGATTGTTCTCATGATTACAAACAACTTTCCCAAAGAAACTTTTTTTGTAAACTCATTAGTTTTATTTTTATCACTATAATAAAATTATGGGTGCGTGTACCAAGTTCAAACTATCCACGCGCGCACGTTATAGTTTTATAGTGATAAAAATAAAACTAATGAGTAAACAAAAAAGTTTCTTTGGGAAAGTTGTTTGTAATCATGAGAACAATCACGAGTATAAGTATCCTCCACTAATTACCTTTTTCACCCTATATAATCAAAGGGAGCTTCTAAGGTACTAACGCCTGTAAAATTGTTCCGACCGAGTGACGTTTTGAGATTTTTAGAAGCGTTGTATTTTCGTCAATTTTGGTTTGTGACAAAAGGAAAAATGCAGGTAAAGATAATTTTTTGATAACCTTTTGGACTCATTTTTTTTAAAAGTAAATTAGCCTATTCCATACATCCGTTTCATGTTACGAAATCGTTCATTCAAATTGGGGAAAGGCGAAAAGAACTCACCGACGATACAGGAGAAATTCTTAGTGTGGGAATTTCTTATTTATTTCGTGCGGGGATGGAACCCGCAACACACAGCGCAGCAGTCCATCGCTGGTCGCGGGACTTATTCCATCACCGTGACCCCGGACCATAAAGGGCTATTGAAGGACACCGTGGATTTTAGTCAGTACAAGTCTGACAGTCCCTCCCGCCCTGCCGGGGGTGGGAGGACTCATTTGATGATTTTACCACGTTAAAAAAAAACAGCAATCCATCGCTCAGCTGTTGCGCTAACAGTGCCGTAGGTATTAATAAATTACTTATTAATTAAAATCTTTTATTTTTTTTACCCAGCTCCCGCCAAACGCCGTCACGATATCAACGACGCCTCCCATAGCTGATGAAGTGGTGATAGTTGGATTAGGATCATCATCAGATGATGATTGTTTCGCGCCTTCATCACTGGACTCGTTAGACTGCACTCACTATAGCGGTAAGTACAAATCGGTAAACCAGCACGTGGTACCGTAGAAATGGAATTTATCGATGAAAAAAAAGACGAAATGACGTAGAAAGTAATTAAATTTGAGAAGTGCACTATTTGCGAATTACACTATTTGCGAAGTGCACTATTTGCGAAGTGCACATTTTGCGTCAAGTGCACAATCTGCGTCAAACCCTTTGTAACATCATTCATTTTGAGATGGTACATTATAACAGGCGAGAGTGTTTGTATGGAGAAAAGACCACTCGCAAAAATCGTACGAGAATATGCGAGTGGGCTTTTCTGCTTCCTTATACAACATTATTTTTTGTTTATGCGAAACCCGATACACCTGTCCAATATTTTTGTGTAAAGAATCTATGTATAAAGGAGGTGTTAATTTTTCGGCCCTACCATGTACCGAGGTACAAATGATTATTAAAATCCCTTCCAATAATTAGTATTTTTAGCAGTATTTAAAATCCTTCAATACTAGATAGAAAAAGAAATAAAAGTATATGAAAAAACACTACTTCGCAACGGAACTGCGTTCAAAGAAACGTTTATGACAGCTTCAATCTGTTTCATCTGTCAAAATCACGTCAAAATATGACATCGATGTTTCATTATTTGACAGCTTTTTGACAGTAATGAATATCAACAACAATAGAAAAAAACTATCGAACTAGGTCGGGAACCCTGGCTTTTGGCCGGCAGATAACCAAACGCAAAAAATAATACGAAATGTGAAATAAATGCATTTTTTAAAGTTCTTATTCCCATGATTATTCACAAAATATGTGTACTAGTAATTATAACTTATTTGAAATACATAAATAAATTCTGTAAAGTACATTTTTGGGTTTTCACACGTTTATAAATGAAGTAACGAAACGCATCATGTCGGAGACGTATGACATTGCTAGATTGAAAATCAATTCTTGGGTTGCAAGTTTTAACATTTTGGATCGACAATTTCTTATGGTACAAATGCCCAAATAAATACAACATATTTTTTTTCAAAATCTACGATTTTTTTCCTATAATTTCGTATTTTTGTCCTTGAGGTACAAGGCTTGGCCTTAAATGTAGGGAACAAATTAACACCTCCTTTTAAAACCGTATCATAAATAATCACAAAGTTATAATCTTGTTTATTACCTGGTTGTCCGTTCAAAAACATGCTCATTTCACGGTACACCCGCGTAAACCGCGTCTCCTGTGTTATACACTCGTGATAATAGTTTGGCAATAGGTACTTAACGTACGGTGATTGTTTTGTAATTAACTGGTAACAAAATTTAATTTAAATATTTTTGGTGTAAAAATTAATGGAATCGAATCAGTTACTGATTCTGAACAAACTATATTCAGGTTTCGCACTAAGGTTGCTTGTACACGGCGCATGTAACCCGCGCAAGTGCCTCAACATGCTCAAGCTACATGCGCCGTGTACACGCACCCCGCGGGTAACTTGATCAAGTAGCTTGCGCATGTTACTCGCGCGGGTTACATGCACCGTGTACAAGCACCTTTAAACTAATGTTGTATACGACTGAAACTTACATTATATATTATTGTTCTCAGAAAAAACCCGCGGTCGTCGTTTAGACAGCAGTGAAGTTCTAATACTAAGTCCTACGGCCGCCGCCACCGACTCTGGAGTGTTCGACGATAGTGTTACTAATGGACTTAATTTGGTGAGTACTTGTATTATTCCTTTTACATACTGTTATTATATTCGAAATATTGAGAGGATAGATGGATGTTTATATGTATGTATGTAAGGGACTTTACTCGCGACGCAATGCGAAGCGATTCGAACGAAATCCAACTACAAGTGAAAATCAACCTTGCCACTAAGAAATAAAGTTGCAATTTGATTGACTTGACGTTTTCATGGCCATCGTGTTTTGTTTTTCATTTACCCAGAGATAACAACGCGTTTTATGTCTTAAATGTCATAGTGGTAAGGTTGATTTTCACTTGTAGTTGGAATTCGTTTGTATCGTGTCGCATTGCGTCGCATCGCACCGTGAGTAAAGTTTACTTTACTTTATTTTACTTAGCACGAGTATTTGTTTATTCAATTAATTTTTTTTTAAATTTTATATTAATGTCTCTCTAATTTCTCCCAACAGGACACATCCCACGTCTCAGTAGTTACGGTCGGTAACGAAGAGGTGCGGGTTCGAGACTCGGCCGCGACACACATCGCTCTCGGCTCCGTCAGTACGCGACTTAGTCCCGACAGCTTTGAGAGGTAAGGACATAATTATAACTTGTACTTCAACGCTGTTAAAAACTTCGCCGTGGAAGACGCTCCGAGCGTCAGACATAGCGGAGCGATTTTTGGCAACCCGAACGGCGAGTACTGATCAGTTCACACCGAGACACGACGCGACTACTGGACATGTGCATTTTTTCGTGTAGTAAATAAACCTTTGAGGGATATGGACCTACAACTAGGCAGTCAACTTTGTTAAAAACTCCGCTGTAGGAGACGCTCGGAGCGCCGGACATAGCGGGGCGATTTTCTTCCAACGCAAGTGTCATCTCCGCAACGCGACGTGACGCGGTGAAACTGGAAATGTATATCTTTTCGTGTAGTAAGTAAAGTTAGCTATTGAGTTACTCTATAGAAATGTGCACAAAGCGTCGCGTATGGGTGTGAATTGGCCCCTAATAGACCTTTCTCGACTTTTGTCTTAGCGGTGAGCGGTGCGACAATACGTTAGTTACTTTGTAAGTACGCGAATTCAGCTACGGCGACACCTCGTGGCGTGTTTCAAACATTTCTATTACATTTATTTGATTTTACCGCTCGTCAACCCCGCGCTAAATCACCGCTCACAGCGACAATGTCTGGGTCAACATTTAGAGCCTATGCACACCACGTTTTTTAAACGCGCCGATGCAGCGCGTTTTTGAAACGCGCTTCGATGGCGCGTTTTCATCAGAACAGTTTGTTATCGTTTGTTTTAGGCTGCGTCTGACTTGCGTGCGTATCGCGTCAAACGCGCTGCACCGGCGCGTTTAAAAAACGTGCTGTGCATAGACTCTTACGTGTTCCTGTATATATAAGGGTGATTTTTTTACCAGTTAGTTAGAGTTTGATATTCCTTTCCGCTCCACTCAGGGCCGAAAGACTCATTTGCTGATAGTATTTTAATCAGTTCTTGTGTACATTAAATCAATAATAATAATTATCTTCCCACAGTCGATCCCAGTCAGACAGCGGCTCAGTAGCGTCCTCCTCCTCCCGTGTGCTACAGGACGCTGACTCGCTAGCGACCAGCGTCACCACAGCCACCACGGCCTCACACCCGGACCTGCACCTCGCCAGTCTGAACGTCAATGGTGGAGCCAGGTTAGTACCCAGTAGCGTCCTCCTTCTCCCGTGCTTACAGGAGCTATCAGCCGTCTGCAAATTGACAGGGCTACACGCCTGACGCAGTCGCAGGACCATCTTGAAAGGTCAAAATGAGTGAGATACTGAAAACAATCGCGCCATGGGTAAAGTCCCTAAGGGTTGTACCTCGTCTGGCAGCACGGAATCGCCTTTTTCCGTCGCCCTTTCTCTTTCTGTCGCTTAGAACCGCCATTTGCTAGACCGAGACAGAAAGCATAATGCGATAGCACGCGGCGGAATCCTCGAGGCGATCGTCATCACGAACAAAATGCAATGGTCGGCAGGGAGACTCCGGAACGCTGAAGCGCGTGATAGTATGCTAACGCATCCTTTCACCGCCGATCACTTGCGCGTGCGATCGCCTTTTTCGTCTGCGGAATGCGACAGCGCGCGTTCTTCGCATGCGGCAGCATACTGCAGCACGTGGTAGCACAGGCGGAACAAATGCGATTCTGTGCTGCTAGATGAGGTCCAACCCTTAATGGGGATAGCAACTGGGGAACTAATGGCGCCAGTATAGCTTGTTCCAAGCATCGTCATTAGTTCAAATCAGTTCAAATCATAAAGGTACTTCAAAATAGTACTACGTCATTGGTCGGTTTAGGACTAAGCTATGGTGGCGCCATCTACAATTAGCTTTGACTTTCCTTCCCCATTGCTCAGTGACTGCACCAACCGAGTCGTCAAACACTTATTCATTTCACCCTCACTGCTCAGCTTCTATTAGTCTTAGCGTGATGTTATATAGCCTATAGCCTTCCTCGATAAATAGACTATCCAACACAAAAGGATTTTTTCAATTCGAACAAGTAGTTCTTGAGATTAGCGTGTTCAAACAAACAAACCCTTCAGCTTAATAATATTTCTAGCTGTGCCCGCGACTTCGTTCGCGTGGATGTCGGAACTCAACAATGTTTTTTTTTTGGACAATGGATTTTTTCATAAATAAAAGTAGCCGAAGTTACTCCTTATTACATCAGCTACCTGCCAATAGAAGTCCTATCAAAATCGGGTCATCCATTTCAGAGATTTGCCATTACAAACAAACAAACAGACGACGGACAAAAATTGAAAAAAATGTTATTTTGGTGTATGTACCGTATACATATACTCGTATATTCGAATGCAAGTAGTAAAAAACGGTTATTTCAATATTACAAACAGACACTCCAATTTTATTTATATGTATAGATTACTAACTTCACGTAACTTTTTAATTTGTTCATAACATTGACTATGTTATTTCGTTGTTACAGAGTAAATACAGATCCTAAAGAAGATTTGGACGGCGAGCCAGTAGTACTTAGAAGAAAGCAGCAAGATGGACAACCAGTTAATAGGATGCAGAGGTAACTATTATAATTTAAAACTACGTCGCAGAATAATCTGGAAATTTAGCTTTTTTTGCAAAAAAAAAAATTGCGAGGAATCTTTTCATCAGGAAAATAAAATAGCAAGCCGGTTTGTTAAGGGCGACTGGAAGCGACATTGACACATCTTTGTCAATATTTAATTATTCATTGATATAAAAAAAAAAAAAACAAAAAAATACGTGTTCATTATTTTTCGATACTCTAACTGGCAGACTATACATATTTTCAATTTATATAAGCAGTAAACTATCCTATTGTCAGTTTCGTAATAAAAGTTATACTTGCCTAATTCGATCATTGGTTGAGAGTTCTCACGACCTTGCAGCGGGCCAATAGGAGCGCCAAACGCGGTTAAACGTTACTATCGCGTCAACGTAAAAAACCTCGCACTAAGCACACTGTACCCTTAGCACGAGTTATCACTCTTTTACTTTACAGCGTCTTTCCAGTATTTACAGCGTTTCTTGTATGAAAAAATGGAACAGCGCCTCTGGTGTGCGAAGAAGAAACTAATTTTTTCCTTGAAAATTGTCAATTTGAAATTGTCAAAGTTCCAGTTTACTTTACGTCTCAAATACTGAAAACTCGTGCGAAGGGTACTGTACTTACTCGTCTTTACTGAAAACAAGCATCTTTATGTGCTCACCAAAGATGTCTTCGACTGAGAAAACCATGTGCGATGTTTACATTTGAGTTATTGTCTGCAGGTCGAAAGAAGACATTCACATGGCCAACCTCAAGAAGAAGACTCGCAAACGAACGAGGAAGTTTGAGATCGATGGCGTTATAGTCACCACCACTACTTCCAAGGTAAAGAATATTTACATGAATTATTTTATAACTTTACACTCATGCTAGTACCTTTGTTCTTGATTTTGGAGAATCTTAGCTCTTCTCAGGGTCTATTTTTCTATTCCAATTATCCAGAAATAGTAATAGAAATAATTAATGTGCTAAAAATGTAGGTATACAGATTCTTATCTGTTAACCCCCTTGGGTTAAGCCGCGCCTGCCGAAGTTAGTCTATCGATGGGTGACCATCTGTCATAGCGAGTTTCCTCCGTGTCTCGGAAAGCACGTAAAGCCGTTGGTCCCGGCTGTCATTTGTAGATCTTTGATAGTCGTTATTATTCGTCTGAAACTCTAAAGTGTGACAACCAGTCCTACCATGGAGTATCGTATTGCCCAGTTACTTGGTTGTGGAGGTCCGATAGTTAGTCGCTCCATGTAAATACTGATATTTAGCTGCATCTGGTTCGCCTGGAAGCCGACTACAATATAGTTGGGAAAAGGCTAGGCAGATGATGACTTTATTGTGTTGTTTTAGACGTCTATTCTCACAATTTCTGACCATTTCGAAAGTTTTAATACAAAAACCTTTCTTCCCAGGTAATATGGGGCGACGAGGAGAGTGGTCGCACGTGGGACGACCACGCGCTCCGCAAACAAGAGCTGCGCGAGATCAAGATGTTACAGAAGCAGGAGCAGAAGCAGTTCCAAGATCTTAACGCCAAAGAGAGCCAGCTCAGGGAACAGCAGGATAAGAGGTCAGTGGAGCAGACTAACAACTCGGCCTAGCAAAGTATAAATGCTGAAAATAAAATTTAATAATCTCTGTCGCAATTTTGATGCCGATAACTCAGCTGAACCTAGTATGAGGCTCGGTTACCATCAAAGCGGTGAGGAGCGGAAACGAGGCGTATTAACAACTAAACAGGGCGAGAACGCAGCCATAGCAAACTGATTAGAGAAGATAGTTGATTAGATTACTACGAAGTATACGTGAGTAATTGCGTACTACTCTTGTATGGCTTGGAAGACATTACTAAAAAGTGTATTCCAATACGCGATTAGTTACACACCCTTACGTTTTGGCCCTGTATAGAATGTAATGACGCGGAGACGAGAGAAGATGTGTTTTGAATAACCAATCAGATTTCCATCGAAGCTTAGTGGAGAGGAGATGTGGAAATCTGATTGCGCACCGCTCCACTCCGCCTCAGTCAAACCGCAGCCTTATTTAGAACACATATCGCCTCCGCTCCTCTGGTTTGATGGAAACAGGTTCTAACGCTGGAATTTAGTTGTTTATATCGGTCGTAATTTTGATCACGATCTTTGTTAACCATTAATGAACAAAAAAATACCGCAATGTAGTCAAACTTGCATGCAAATCGCGGGAAATTTCTTGTATTCTCTAAAGGTAAGCGTCCACAAGTCGGCATCGTACGTATCGGACGCATCGCATCAAACGGATTTCTGTATCGGCAGCGATAGGATTGCCGACGTGAGTATCAGCAATCGGATTGCCGATGCCACCTTCATCGCGTCCACTGATCGGCATTCCGTATGACGTCATCGGTACGCATCGCATGTAGGCATTGTCGATGAGCCGTCCGTACGATGCGGATCAGTGGACGCAGTTGTATGAGTTTTAATACAAGGCAAGCTAAAATCCGTTACGTACGATACGTCCGATACGTGCGATGCGGACCTGTGGACGCTTACCATAAATGAGCCTTAACGCTTTTGTTAATCCGAGTCTTACAGCAATTTAATTTTGACTACCATTTTCAACATCACCTCCCTTTCCCCCCTAGGTTCGAAGCCGAACTAGTCTCCCTAGGGCGAGCACACGAGTCAGACCTGGAAGCGCTCGCCCGAGCGCAGCGAGCTGCCGCCGAGCGAGCTGAGCAACAACTTGAAGCTGAACTACGACACGCTGCCAAGAGGTTGAGGGCAGATCACGAGCGAGACCTGAGACATTTTAGAGATACTTTGAAGCAAGAGCTCAGATTGCTCAAGCAGGTGAGAGAAAATAAACATGTCTTTTGGGACGAAGTTCCTTATCGCGTGTTGCGAAAGGGGGCTAGACGGAAAAAATTAAGACGAAAAGTTGTAACGACACTTTTTGCTTTACCACGCCCCGCACCCCACGCCTCGTACCCTTCACCCAACCCTCGCTCCACGTGACTCTAGTCGCATTGCGACGTGCGCATGTTTCTCTATCTGTCTCTCGCTCTCTCTCTCTTATAGAGAGCAAGCCAGATATTTTCGAATCCGCCGTCTTTCTATTTCGTATTGAAAAGTGTGGTATCGCGAGGATTATTTTTGTTGAGTGTATACAGTAACTTCGTTTCATCCGGGTGTCCCTTGACACCTCAAGTTTTTTTTATTTTACGTGGTAAAATCATCAAATAAGTCCTCCCACCCCGGGCAGGGCGGGAAGGACTGTCAGACTTGTACTGACTAAAATCAATAATGCCATGATTTGAATGAATTTGATATCATTTTGAAGCTAACAAATAAACCTTTAAAATGGTACTATTTCTATTAATGTTAACTGATTATTAAGTACTCTAGATCGCGCGGAATCAGAGTTAGTGATTCTATACTTTTGCTAGCGAGTGCATAAGTTGTATAGGTACTACTGCGGGCGGCGATTAATGGACGACTCGCCTGGACTGGACTACGTCCGAGTCGACGGCGCGTTGTGTTCCACGCGCGCACAAAGAGGTGTCTGCAATATGACGAGATCCCCTTAGAGGGTCAAAGCCTACCGGGGTCGCCACTGGGACCCCGGGAACGAAAAGGGCTATTGAAAGACACCGTGGATTTTAGTCAGTACAAGTCTGACAGTCCCTCCTGCCCTGTCCTGGTTGAGGACTCAAGTGATGATTTTACCAGGCCACGATACAAAAAAAGACCTAATTTCTATATTCAGTTTTTGTTTAAATATAATTCCATCAATTACTTATTCGATGATTAAAATCCCCTATTTGTCCACAGGAAGTAGAATTAGTAGCAAAAGACCGTCGTAAGGACGCTTACAGAATACGTCGCGCGCGCCTCGACGCTGAACACGCGGAGAGAGAGCGAGCGTTCGTCGCTGCACTCGCCGACGCGGGCGACGCTGTGCTAAGGCGTATTCACGACGCACATCGCGATAGGCAGGCGTTAGCGGATCGGCAGTATCTACAACAGAGACATCAGGTAAGAATGTACTTTATTTGTGTTGAAATAAGGACTTTTTAGGGTTCCGTAGCCAACAAGGAACCCTTATAGTTTCGCTGTGTCCGTCCGTCCGTCCGTCCGTCCGTCCGTCCGTCCGTCTGTCCGCAGTTTAGCTCAGAGACGCACAGTACTAGAAAGCTGTAATTTGGTGTAAATATACGGATTTGTTGTGCCGAAAAAGTGGTAAAATAAAATCTCGAAAAATATTTTTTTTTAGGGTACCTCCTGTACACGTAAAGTGGGGATGTTTTTATTTTTTTTTTCGTACCCCTTAGTGTGGGGTATCAATAAATAGGTCTTTAAAAAATAATGTGAGTTTCCATTAACAATTTTTTGATAAAAAAATTCGTTTGTGAAATATTAAGCTTTAAAGTGCTAAATTTTGCTCGACTCGAGTGTCCCCCCCCTCTACCAGCTAAACGGTTATGTTTGGGGGTGTGAAAAAATTCACAATAGTAGTATATATAACGAAATTTAAAAGAAAATTATCATGACTGAGTAGGCTTTACAACTTTACGAGTAATAGTCCACCAACTTATAAAATGTACTTGGATATCATATTTTCTTAAACAAAATGTATCGGAGAACATGCTTTTCAACTGCAAATGTAAGTTTGTCAACTTTATTTTTACAGCTTTTATAGGTATGTTTTTTGGGGATAGGTAGGTTTTTATCGTCAAATATTTTTAAATAACTTCAAAAAAAGGAGGAGGTTCTAAATTCGTCGTAATCTTTTTTTTTATGTATTGTCCCCGATTTCTCAAAGACTCCTGGACCGATTTTGAAAATTCTTCTTTTTAAAATTAAATTCAGCGAATCAGTTTAGTTAATTCGCATAAGTATTTTGTTGGGCGACTACGGAACCCTACACTGTGCGTGGCCCGACATGCACTTGGCCGGTTTTTTTTTTATTAGAAAACGCCGCAAACACGAACAGTCAAGGCGTTTTGAGTTAAACAAAAAATTGGATTATTTCAAAGTAGAAACTGTTAATTTTGTTTCAAATACAGTCACTGCCTTGAAGATTGATCAACTTTTTTTAAATTATACGTGTTCCTTAAGTCTGTCGTATACGATTACTTCCCAGAATTTGATCCTTATTAGCAACACTATCGAATGGTATAATAATACAGGATGTGATTTATTTTCCAAAATAAGCGAGTTCGATTCCTGGCCAGGATTATTGATTTTTCTAAAATCTAATGATGCAGTTTTATTTTTCTTCAAAATCGGTCTCGAGACTCCTTTCAACGTTTTTCGATATTCCTCATAGTTCCGGATATACCTAGCCATCCACGCCCAGTTGAAAAATTCACCCTGTATTATACGGTACATACACCAAAATATATTTTTTTACGATTTTTGTCTGTTTATAATGGCTAATCTTGAAATGGCTGGGCCGATTTGACAGGACTTCTATTGGCAGGTAGCTGATGTAATAAGGAGTAACTTGGCTACTTTTATTTTAGAAAAAATCCTTTGTTAAAAAAAATACATTTGTTGAGTTCCGACATCCACGCGAACGAAGTCGCGGGCACAGCTAGTTCGTTAATAAAAGCAGGTAGTTTGAAGATTTCTGAAGACCTCAGAAGAACGCCGAAGATCGCCGATGAATCCACAAGAGTTTGGTTGGAACATGGTTATCAATGCGTTATGAAAGTGCCATCGAAAACCATGTTCCAACCTAATTCTTGATGGACAGACTACGTGGCGGCGGCAGATGAAAGAAGATACCTCGTGTTCATTGGAAAAGAAAATGGAGAAATGACGTTTGGGAAAAGTCTTTTTGTGGGAAACCTTTCTAAATTATCATTGCTATTTTTCAGGGCGACATGTTTAACCTCGTCTAGGGAATAGGTATAAATACTTGCAACTAGAGATTCATAGTCAAGTTCAAGTCATTGTTCAAGTTGTAACCTCTTCTAGTAGCTGTACAGTCACAAGCAATAGTATGTATACACTAAGCAGTATTCAAAAGCGATGTTCTGCTACCTTAATGATTAAAATTTTGCCTTTTCATTAGACTTTTATTTTGGAAGCCATAATATTACAAAATATTAGGTCTTATTTTAAAGTGGAAACCAGTATTTTACGAATAAATTGCATTTGAATTTTGTTAAGTGTATACATGTTATTGCTCGTGACTGTACTAGAAGAGGTTGAACAATTTTTGTTCGAAGACTTTTGGAAATTCGCAAAAAAAAAAAATTGATTTTTCATACAAAATGAGAAATTGATTGGGCCCATCAGTTTGAAAAATCATTTCTTTTTTTGTGAATTTCCAAAAGTTTTAGAACAAACATTGTTCAGTAACATCATGGGCTGAGTTACCCCACGAGAGGTTTTGCGCTATTAACGTTACACGTTGTATAAAAATCTCGTGCCGCTTCATGGCTTTACTCTTCAGAAACTCTTCACTCTTCACAATTTCCTCCACAGATAATGCGAACCCGGGAAGCAGCGCTATGGGAGTTGGAAGAGAAGCAGATCCACGAACGTCACCAGCTAGCGAAGAGACAGCTCAAAGACGAGTTCTTATTGAGACGACATCAGATGCTGGTGAGGCATGATAAGGAGTTGGAGCAGATTAAGAGGTGAGAACCATCATGTGTCTAATCTTCATAACCAGGTGGCCTACCATTATGTCTTAAAGCCAGAGTAGTTTCAGTGTGGGAAAGAAAAAGATTATGAAAATAGGTATTGGATCATTTAGCTCCCTTCAAGATGGTTGAGCTGAATGGTGCTGATGCATGTGTCATGTTCGTGAACGGGCGCTGTCACTGTCAGATGGGACTGGTCATCTCTTAGCTGCCACGGTTTATTTTAATAATTATTGATCATTTTGTTTTTTGAATTGTCTTTGTTTTAATTGTTACTCTGGACACTTTTAATTAAAAACTCGCTACATCGTTCTCACATAATGTACCATCTAAGAATGAATGATGTAACAATGATTCAGTAATAATTTTGGCGATCTGAAAAGAGTGTCCATGGAGTTTCTTGCACGTTCTTCTCCATAGAGATCTACTACTTGGAACGTGCATCTACGGTACTTTCACAGTTTTTATGTCTTGTGACTGGGACTGTAGCATCATAACTTTTTGGTGTTTAAATTATTTTTATTTGTCTATGACAATTCAAAAGTGCCTGTAACTGGCCTACTTGAAATAAATGCTTTGATTTTTGATTTTGAGGAATAATGATCCATCGGAGTTGTTATATTAGGAATTTTGAACCATTCGGAATTATGAAAATCGGTATTTTGAAATTCGTATTTATGGATTTCGGAATAAAGTTTTTCGTATTATCGTAGTGTACACATAGTGCCACCGTAGCTCTAGTGAGGAAAGTCTTGAAACAGACTGGCATGGAATCGAATTCCATGCCAGTCTGTTTTCTGACAGCTATAACCTAGTGATCTTCAAGTCAAGAGTGAACAGGTTACTTCTAGGCAAGCGTGCTTCACCATCGGTCACATCTTCGCTTCCCATCAGGCATTTAAATGACTATTTCACCAACAGGAAAAACACACGCAAAGAGGAAGAGTTAGCCAAAGTTCAGGCGTTAGAAAAGCGCTCGCTACCCAAACGTATCCGCGCGGAGCAGAAAGCGAGAGAAATGATGTTCCGCGAGTCGCTGCGGATCAGCTCCGTCAGCGTCAGTCACGAGGACGAGCGCGAGAGGCTCAAGAAGGTAAGCGGTATATCTTCAAGCATCCTTAACACTGAGGGAGAAGAACAGCCTCCTCCTCACAACCCAGTCGTCGCGGGAAATGCCCATGGCATCGGAGGCGGGTGACTCGTCGTCTAATAATGGACCATGCCCGGTTAGACCGTGCGCCTCAAACAGCTGTCGGCAATATGACGGGGCCTCTTTTAGAGGGCCAAAGCTTGCCTGGGTGATATAATGATAATTTTCTAATATCTGCCTCTCTTTTTATTTAGTTCCAAGAGAATGAGAAGCGTCGCTACCGCGCGGAACAACAGCGACTTGCGACCAAACATGCCAAAGCGAGGGAGGAGCTTAAGGCCGCCGGAGAGGTGAATATCTTACTTTATATTACAGCTTTGACCCGCGGGTTCCCCGAGAGACTCGTTGCTAAATAGTTCCGGGTTAAGTCAGTGGTCCGACCGCCGACGATGAACGAGTAACGAGTAGAACTATATATTATACACTCTAAAAAGAGTTGGCGATCGGCGGGAAGCGAGTGTAGTTTCGATAGTTTTGTCGCCGGGCAACAGCGAGTGTTCAAGTGTGACGAGCGGTTACTCGCGCTACTCGCCCGCGATCGCTTTATGTGACATTTCATTCACTGTACCGAACGCGAGCAACGAGTGAGCGAGCATCGCTGAACGAGTATCGCTGAACGAGTATCGCTGAACGAGTATCGCTGAGCGAGTTAATTTTTGAAATGAATGTGTTATGGGTACTAGACAACTGATAAACATACTAATATATTTCTAAATACATACATATTATAGATAAATTACACCCAGACACAGAACAAATGATCGTGCTCATCACACAAACATTTGTCCTGGGTGGGAATCGAACCCACGACCTCCGGTATAGCAGTCAGGGTCACTAACCATTAGACCAACAGGCCAGTTTAAACGGAATGTACATTTATTGTGCGTTTCTTGAGAGAGAAAATCGCTGAGAGTTACTCGTTCTCTCGCCGTTGGTCGGACCACCGCCTAAGGCGCGCTTGTTATCTTGGCGTATCTTTGCAAGTTACACGCACGATCTATACACGTCATGTAAATAATTATATCCCATAAATAATATACGCCCCCAAGTTTTGAGTGGCCCCTCTCTCAGCCCCATAGGGTTATTTTCTTATTTTTAGGAAATTTAAAAAAGTGGATTTTTAGATTTTTAGGGTTCCGTAGTCAACAAGGAACCCTTATAGTTTCGCCATGTCCGTCCGTCCGTCCGTCCGTCCGTCCGTCCGTCCGTCCGTCCGTCTGTCCGCAGTTTAGCTCAGAGACGCACAGTACTAGAGAGCTGTAATTTGGTGTAAATATACGGATTTGTTGTGCCGAAAAAGTGGTAAAATAAAATCTCGTAAAATATTTTTTTTTTAGGGTACCTCCTGTAGACGTAAAGTGGGGATGTTTTTTTTTTCTCGCGTACCCCTTAGTGTGGGGTATCATTAAATAGGTCTTTCAAAAATATTGATAGTTTTCATTAACAATTTTTTGATAAAAAAATTCGTTTGTGAAATATTAAGCTTTAAAGTGCTAAATTTTGCTCGACTCGAGTGTCCCCCCCCTCTACCAGGTAAACGGTTATGTTTGGGGGTGTGAAAAAATTCACAATAGTAGTATATATAACGAAGTTTAAAAGAAAATTATCATGACTAAGTAGGCTTTACAACTTTACGAGTAATAGTCGACCAACTTATAAAATGTACTTGGATAACATATTTTCTTAAACAAAATGTATCGGAGAACATCTTCTTCAACTGCATATGTAAGTTTGTCAACTTTATTGTTACGGTATGTTTTTTGGGGATAGGTAGGTTTTTATCGCTAACTATTTTTAACTAAGTTCAAAAAAAGGAGAAGGTTCTTAATTCGTCGTAATCTTTTTTTTTATGTGTTTTCCCCGATTTCTCAAAGACTCCTGGACCGATTTTGAAAATTCTTTTTTTTCTAATTAAATTCAGCGAATCAGTTTAGTTAGTTCGCATAAGTATTTTGATGGGCAACTACGGAACCCTACACTGTGCGTGGCCCGACACGCACTTGGCCGGTTTTTAAATCTATTAATTATTTCATTGCAATTATATACCCTATTGTAGACTCTGCTACTCTCACAATAAAGTTCACAATACTAAAACACTCTACCCCACAACCCAGGCCCTACTCCGAGAATTGGAGCAGTACCAGAACGAGAAGAGGAAAGCCCTCATGAACCACGAGGGCAACAAGATGAAGGCCGTGGAGGAGCGGTACTCGCAGGAGCTGAAGGAGTGGCGCGCCACCCTCGGGGAGAGGAAACAGGTCAGTGGTAGATTGTAGACTTGAGAGGAGGAGGGAGATTGCTGGTTGGTTGTAGGAGGAGGGAATAAAAGCTTTGTATGGATACGCAGTAGAAAGTTGCGCGCCACCGTATACGGGCGGCGAGTACTGGGTGACTCGCCGTCAGATCATTGAAGAAAGGAATCTTAAATGGCGGCGCTTATCGTGTTCTCTCGCTCGCACACTTGTGCCGTCTATACTCACTCCCGCGTGTAGCGTAAGCAGAAAAAAAATAGTCTTGATGTCTTGAAGCGCTCAGTGATCTTTTTAAAGCATATTTACTAAAGTTTTCTGTTATTTTTCCGTTGTTACCTGTTGATTATTGTTTTATTGTTAGGTTAAGTTTGAGAAATGATTGTGATCCGGTCTTGTTTTTATTATTTTAATTTGAAAAAAACTTTAACTTGAAATCTAATAATGCTGACTGTACTATCTGTCAACGCAAGTATAAGCCGCCATTTTAGATTCCTTTCTTCAATGAACCGGGTTATATCATCGTCAATTTTGGTTACGTAATAAATGAAAAAATACAGCTTATTATTATAGCTTATTTTTTTTATTATTTTACTTTTTTATTAGTTTTGTTGTACCCTACCACAGTGTTGTTTTACACCCAAAGGTTGACTGGTAGACAATGCCTTGTGGCATAAAGTCCGCCTATGTACCATTGAATTGTTCATGAAGTATAAATAAATAAATACATATCAAATATTTTTTGATCATCCACGGTCTTATTAGATTTTTTGAGTCAAATACCACTTTTTAGTTAGGACTAAGTATTTATTTTTCGGTTTCCATACAAAGTTTTTTTTCTATTTCCCTATAGCCATAATGTGTACGTCAAAGTGATTTCATCTATTGTTTATATTGTATGTTCGTGGACAGAAAATGTAGTAAAGTGATAATTCGTTCTTAGAAGTTGGCCATTCTCATTCAAAAATAGTCAATTCTATACAACATTTTCTACATCTTCTGTACGCATCATATTCGTTTTTGTCCTGCAGGTTCTAAAAATTAAACATCTCAAACTTTGTTTCAATCCTAGCGTGATGTATGTAAGAATTTATTTGTGAAACTGACTGTATTTGAAATTTTTTGTATGAAAAAGAATCTGCAATAATAATTAACTACCTTTGATGCGTTATATATTGGCAAATACATATTATTCATTGATTTTACAAAAGAAAAAAATAAGCGTCCGTTATTTTTCAAAAATGACTAATTAGATACATAATTATTGTATTTTTAAAGTCAGTCATAATATGGAATTCTGTAATATAAGAATACAGTCAGTAGCACAAATATTTGTGTTAAATATGTAAAAATCGTTATAAGGCATGTTGTATGTAGCTTGCATATGATTGGGTGGATTGTACGCATGTATTCATGGTTTAAATGTGGTAAAAGCATTGATTTACTATCAAAACAAATTTTGTTACTGAAATCCCTAAAAAACTGCCTTCAATACTTCTTACAAGGCTATTTGTAAAGATTTTCTTTAAAATGTTGTGTGACCATCTGTCATAGCGAGTTTCCTCCGTGCCTTGGAAAGCACGTAAAACCGTTGGTCCCGGCTGTCATTTGTAGATCTTTGACAGTCGTTACTGTCTAGACTGGTTGTCAGACTTTAGAGCTTCTAACTGAAGCTCTAAAGTCTGACAACCAGTCTTACCATGAAGTATCGTATTGCCCAGTTACTTGGTTGTGGAGGTCCGATAGTTAGTCGCTCCATGTAAATACTGATATTTAGCTGCATCTGGTTCGCCTGGAAGCCGACCACAATATAGTTGGGAAAAGGCAGGCAGATGAATTCACTGTAAATATTCTTCAATAATATATTTTCTCATTCCTAATAATGACGTTACTATGTATTAATTGTTTGGTAGTAAATCAGTACTTTTGTCATAAAGAAAGCATGTTTGTTCATAGCTTGGTTCAAAATTAATATGTGGTGGTGGGTTATTATGGAGAAGGTACTTTATAGGAGGTGTTAGTGAGTTCTGAAACGTGTTCCTAAATACTAAAATATGATTTTCCTAAAATAAAAATAATTTCAGTAAAACTGAAAGAAATCAAATATCAATTTGCTGGTCTATTTAAAAGACATAATGTAATCCGAATTGATTAAAGAATAAAGTTGCAAAAAAAAGCTTTTAATAAAACGAAATCTGTAAACCATTGTTAGGCTAGCCGCTCACTGGTCACTCACGTTTCAGAACTCTATTAAAATACACGTTGTCACCGTCCAGTGCCGTCCTAGGTCTAAGCTTCGCACCCAGAAACTAAAAACCACCTAATTCCAAACAGAACATCATAAAATCCTTCGAGAAACAACTCGACGATCATGAGAAAAAATTTGGAATACCCATACCTGACCGAGGGATCTACCTGAACGCTCCATGGCCCAAAAACGTGCTACAACATGTTCTGAGCGCTTACCACCAAAGAACCTCCTTCATTGGGTCTCTATCCAGATCGCGAACAAGTCTAAACTTCATTTCTGCTGCTAATACTCCAAACATGGATAGGAGGAATAGTATAAGTCCAAGTAGACCCTCGAAATCTGCTGCAGCAAGCGCAAATAACACCACAAAACGTGGAAAATTGAGTAAAGGACACCGCTACGCCTCAACGTCTAACCTAAAACTCGTCTCCGAAAAAATATCAGGCTTCTCCGTGTTTAATAACAGCGATGACTGGCGTAGAGAACCTATTATGGCGTTTGGCGATGACAGAAAAATCACAGAAGAAATAGTTGAACGTCCCAAAGATAAAAAACTGAACAGACAATCGATGTCTGAACATCTTTTGAAGGCCGAACCTCCTCAGACCATGAAAAGGAGCATATCACAGCAGAGTTTAAAACAAGATCGAGCGTTAGAAGCTGTGATGATCGATCTACCATCTTTGGACACGACGTATAACACAATGAGAAGTGATCGTAGTGATTCCAACTATACGATCGACTCCAATGACGATGTGGAAACCCATTTTAGTCGTTGGGGACCTGTGAGGGGATCAAATAGTTACTCTAATACCGAAATACCAGTGAGTCAGTTATCGACTTTGAATATTCGGAAGTCGATTTTGAGCGATAAGGTTGAGGGGCCGCCGGATTCGAATGTCTAGTTGTATTTCGGATGTGGGGGAGAAGGCTTTATTTATAATATTGAACGCGTTTAGCACATTGAAACTGTTGTTCAACGGTGGAAATTAATAATCTTTCTTCGGTTGGATCTGTGTCTATAACCAATCAGCCGAGTTTGCATATCCGAGTCTTTAAGAAGTCCAATTAGCCGTCAAAAACATGGAACGGGATTGCATATTAATTTTGGGCGTTAATGCATGTGAGTTCGATTCTCGATATTAGTCAACAGTGACTGGCGTAAAGGGAGACTCAGGTCAACTCGACAACTCGGGGGTGTACGTAGTTCAGAATTTTTAGAACAGCTCATGTTCAACCATTTTTATAATTTTCTTTTTCATTTCTCTTTAAAATTTAACCAAACTGTCCAAACTAATTTACATTGGGCCAACTATCCTCACTACCGCCTGGTCTGCCACAAGTCCCGCAAATCTGGCCTGAGTGAGGAATGAGACTCGCGCTTCTATGTATAATAGCCAGTCTCATACTGACTGTCGGTTTATCTGACTCCACTTTTGGGCAAAGGCCATGACTTCCATTCTGATCCAAAGCCAATCTGAGCCACTCATTGTTAGCTCTATCTAGGTCATCTCGCCGTCTTCGAGGTCTGACATTCCATCCATTTATTCGCCATTAAAAACTGAAATAATGATACAAATAAGTTTGACATCGTGAAAAAATGTTGACCATTCACTCCCGCATTCGAAATTGTATAAAAAGCATGTTTTAATTTTTTTATTGGCATGTATTGAAAATTGTATAGTATTATGTTGAGTTTTAAAGTGTTTTTTCATTGTAAATAATTGTAATTTTGATGGCAAAATAGTACACAATCCAGAAGTTTTCTTTTTTTTCTCTATGACATGCATTATGATGTCAATTCTTGAAAGAGATAAACATATTGTTGTCTTTAGAATAAATATTTGGAAGCCAAGACAATGCTTTTCTTTTATTATGAAATTACACAATGAATCGATAGACTGCCATTTTATAGTTACATTTTACACATGTAAAAACACTTTGACAATATTTATATTTTAAGTTTATAATTAATGCTTAAACCACTAACTCGGTTAATTGAAAAGTACTTCTAACACTTAATTTTACTAAATTTTTAAACAATTTGTAAAAATTGTGTATTAGGTTAGACATACATTTTAAATTTGATGTTCCATTACGATGAATAAATAACTACATATTTTTACGAAGAAATTCTATACTAATGATTTGAAAACAATTTCATGTTTCGATATGTCATAAATTATTCTCTCCAATGAATCTTCTTGCGGTGATTACGAAGAAAAAAAATCGACAAAATTTTACTAAAACGACAACATTGACTCTTATTTCGAGTTGGCTTCCAAAAGTTAGAAAAGTTTAAGGCTTCTTCCAAAACATTTAACATACATTAATAATACCTTATTTGCTTCCAAAATACTGCCAAATGCTGGAAAAAAGTCCTCCTTTATAAAATTAAATAATAAATCACAAAACGTTCCTTATAATAATCATTAATTTGTCACAAACTTGCCATTAGAGATGGGTTGGAGAAACCAATTGATGGTATCTTTTTTTATTCGATCTTTATTTACGCCATTGAAATAGCAACATTTAAAAGTTAATACCCAGTCTGTTCTTTCCAAAAGTAATATGTATACTAGCATGGTGGACATCCCTCCGGTACCTACATACAAAGCGTTTTGGCAATAGTTTTATTGTCCGCACAGGGGATAGAATTCCTAGCCAGTCTTTTTCTTCCTGATAGCTACAACCTTGGGGAAAACTAAACTATTAACCTTATTATATTATTATCAGCCCATGGTGTCCTCCTGATGGGCAAAAACCGCCAAATAATATTTCGCTTAACAGTTAAAAAATATCGACTTTAATATATTACAAAATATTTGCTATTATACCTATTATTTAGATTTAAAACGGGTTATTTACCATGTTTATTATTTGTTTTGAGTTTCCGATATTTCGGCACGTTCATCCGTGACCATGGCGCTCAAAACAAATACATAATAAACATGGTAAATGACTCAAAACAAATAATAAACATGGTAAATGACTCAAAACAAATAATAATCATGGTAAATATTCCATTTTAAATACAAATAATAGTTGTAGTGCCCATGTCAGTCAAAAATCTTATATTTGCTAATAACATTTCCACAAAATTATCACTTGATACCAACAATTGGTATTTCCACCTCCATTAGGATACCTTGAAAACATAAAAATCTTCCTGTGATTTGCCAAAAAGCTTCGCTTTCGTAATATTTATTGATGGACTAGTACAAAATAAAATTCGTTGCGATTTACAATTAAAACATTTTTAAATAAGAAGTCAATTTTACAAAAACGTTCGAGCGGTCAGTCCTTCCATTTTTAGATGCATATTGAGCTATACTCGTTATTAAATTATTAAGAAAATGTAATTATTTTAAAATTTAATTTAAAACTTCTTGAAATGCTTCTCGATTTCTCTCTTAATATGTTTCTCGTAGAGTATCAAATAATTTCCAAAAAATTATCTTTTCCATAATCATTAATTTCTTTTTCCCACTGCTGGGACATAGGCGTTTCTGTGGGCTGTCGTCATCCCACATGCGGGGATAATAAAAGCAGGTGGATGCCACATAAATAAAATACGATATAGGTAATATAAATTATAGAATTCCAGTCAAAACATTGCTCGTATAAAAAGTCTAAAATAGTGTTCTAAAATTTTAGCTGTTGAATATCGCGGGGCGAGATAGCTTTCAACTTAAAAAATAATAATTAAAATAGCCTTTATACTGTAGCAATAAATCTATGAGTATTAAATAAAAAACTTAAATTTCGACGATACATCGCTTAAAAATGTCGGTATTCGACAAAATCATTAAAGTGACTGTGTTGAAGTTATCGCACTGTTACTAATTGTGGCGACGAAAAAATGTGCGTTCGGTAAAATTAGTTGATATGTCGACCTTATTGTCGGCGTTTGAGTAAAAGTAAAGCCTTTATGTTAGTGTCTGCTTTTGACAAAAATAATGTTACTATGTTGGCGTTCGACAAAACTTAAGTTGCTCTTTCGGTTTTCGACAAAACTAAAGTTGCTCTTTCGGCTTTCGACAAAACCAAACTTGTTCTTTCAGAGTTCGGCCAATATAATGTCGCTATATGGTAGTAGGTGTCGGCTTTCGACCAAAATTAAAATCGCTTTCGGCGAAAATTACGGCAATACTTAGGAGTAGATTCAATGTGCCTCATTCCAAAGTCTTAGGTTAGATAAAAATATATTTAAAAAGTTGAATTTGATATTTTTAATTGTTATGTTTTTGCCTGGTGTATTTTTGAATCTGAATTAATTTTATTGTCTGACCAAAAATTTGACAGCCAGTCTTACCAAGACGTATCATGGGTCAGACAGTCAGTGATTTCATGTAAAATACTACTTTTAATTGTTTTAAAGACATTCCTCGAATTGTCCGATATATTTTTAAATAATTTTATTATCGTTTCAAAAATACACCTTGCAAAATATTATAATGCGATCCAGTAAGGGATTAGCAAAATAACAATAAAATAATTATATACAAAGTGCGTCGCCATTAACGAAGTTTATAATTATAATTATTTTAATGATAATTACGCGTTAAACGGTTAAATTATCGACTTATTTACTTCTTATGTAAATTGGATGATAGGTAAAGAGATGACGAAATGTTGGCATTTGTAAAGAATATGTATTCTTCAGTTTTTTTCCTTATTTTTTTCATACTTTTTTGTGGGAGTTTGAAATTTTTGACCCTGAACGATATCTTTTTACCCTAAACTCTTGTCAAACCCCTGGACAAAGACCTCTTTTCCCTCCTTCGACTACTCGAGAAACCGTACGTCCTCGTTCCAGCTCCAACTGAACCTATTCAGTTCGTCCCGCTACCTTCTTCGAGGCCTGCCGGGGTTTTAAAATCGTCAAATGAAACCTCCCCACACGGGTGGAGTGAAAGGGGATCATCATACTGGACTAAAGTCCACTCTGTATCTTTGATTGCTCTTTCCGTTCTAGGGCCATGGTATCCTGCTTGGCCTTAGTTATCAAGCTGCGCATTCATAAAATTTAATTGGTTTCTGAGATGCGCGGACATCGTTTTAATATATTAAGGGATGATTCTCATTAGAGTTGGCCGTGCCAGGGCCGGGGTGTGGACGAGCCGGGGCCCGTCCGTGCTACGCAATTTATATTACACCGAGTGGAGGGGGCGAGGCGGGACCGTGTAACAAACGTGGTATTGATGTGCGTCGAGCGGGCCCGGACGGGACACGGATAATGCACTGTGTAATATAAATTGATTCATACAAAATATATGTAACAGATTAAAACCGTGCCCCGTCCGGGCCCCGCCCCGGGCACGGCCCGCTCTAATGAGAGTCATCCCTAAGATTTGTGATATACTTTGCAAAGGCCAACATTTAAACGCATTAAAACGCAACTTAGACATTCCCAATATAATTAAATTTTACTCTTTAGTCAAGAGGTAAGATTAAAAAAAAATGATTTGCAAAATCTTGCACTAGATTTACATAAAATAATTTTCTAACAATTATTTTCGTTGTACAAAATACTTCATTTTATAATATGTTTATTGTGAATTAATTTTAAAATATTTTTTGTTCTTTTGAATATATTTTTAAACATTATTAGATTCTATTGTTATTATAAAAAAAAAACTGTGTTTTTATTGACTGTTTCATCACATAGTGAAAATTGATATTACTGATAATGGTAGTTGATCGATATCTTTGGCTTTGATAATAAAAACACAGTAGAGGCCAATTATTGATAGAAAATACCGTATTAAAAGAAAACAACGGGTTGTCTGCCATAAGTGTTATGACGATGGAACAGTTCTTAAAAGATTTACCTTAGCCTCCATACCAAATCTTAAACAAAACAAATAATATATTATTTTACCCGAAACATTTTCTGAAAACCTATTCAAATATAAAATTGCGAAGGTAATCCTCTCGCCTCTTTTACCGTTTTCATAGAAACCATTCGTCGAAATGGTCCTTTGTATTTTGTCCTCTTTCTATTTGTTTGATCGAAATATTTAGGTATAAAAAATATGTATAAGTACTGGCCGATACATAACCTGATCCGATTTAAAAAACATAATCCTTTCTTGACAGTCGGGTAAAAATAAAAACTAATGAAAAACAAAACATGAAACATATTTGAATAGGTTTTTGCAGAAATATTTTAGTGTTATTCTGTAATACTTTGCGAAAATGATAATTTGATTCAATGTTTCATTAATGTAGGATCAAGATAATTTTTAAAACGTAGCATTTAAAAGCTGTTTTTCCCCAATAATTAGGCGTTATAAAGATAAGCAATGCTATGTCAAGCTTTGGGTTGGCTCTTAAGTAAACACAGCGTAAATAGCATACCCTTAAAATGTTAGCTTGTAATTCTTACTGTGTCTTACCCCGAGCTCGCTATATCGTAGCTAGAGTTACTTTTACCCTGGGTAAAAAAATGTGTTTAAGCTTAGTTTACCCTTTTTGCATGTTTGATAACGGGTACTGGATTTTACCCATGTAAAATATAATTGTGTTATTTTAATTTGTGCATGTGTAAAATAATTTTTGATTATTATGTGTTCGCTTTTAAATATAAATAGTATTGTTTTACTAAAAAAAATGTGTGTTGTAAAATTATTATGTGCTTTATCAACGAAAAGGATTTTTTTTTAAACAAAATTATCATTTTCGTAAAGCAATGCTTTTACCTACCCCCTTAAATGTACAAGTTAGCGTAAAATCAAGTTGACGCGAATTATGTACGCGTTACTGTAAAATGTCGTTTAGTTTTATTTAAATAAAACATTTATATTACGCAAATTATAATGTAAATAAAGATGTTATGTTTCATAGTTTCTTGATGTTTTTTTTTTTCTAAACCGGTGTTGGGGAAACTTACAGCATATTTATAAAAAAAAGTTCCGAAGATTTAAAATACTTGAGTCTTGTATCTTGTTATATCATTTAAATAAGTATATTGTCACACTAAATTAGGATAATTTTGATAAATTATCATGGGTAAAACTGACAAAATGCAGTCATAATGAAGCTACAATGCTAATTAATATTAAAGCTTGCTTTAAATTACTTCAACATGCATAATGGTAACACACAAGTGAGAAGAAGCTTGGGTAAACTTAGGTTTACTTTGGGTAAAGTTGGCAAAGTAAATTAAAATTCACAAACTGGGGTAAACTTAGCTTTAAAAAAAAGGTAAAGTTCATAAACTATGGTAAACCTAGCTTTAAAAGCGGGTAAAGTTAGAAAACCGATTATTTACTTCAGTTTGCCTAAGCTTATAATTTTACTATTGTGACACACAATGAGTTTACACCTAACGAAAGATGTACATACAGCCTTTTTTAACACGACATAACAGTCGCGCGACTGAAAGTCGCAACGCATGAGCATGTGTTTCGATCTTTGTGTATTGTTGCTGATTACTTGCTGAAGCCTTTTTTTTATAAGTCAAGAGATATCGCCATCTTGAACGCAAGATTTTATTTTACCACAAGTAAATTGATAATGATGTATTTACTCAAAGATAATAAGTGAAAAAAAGCAGTAGTTTTAAACAGATCAACCTGTCAATTTTTTTAAAGAATTTCTAGTTCAAGAAATTTTCAATGTTAGCTCAACTTCTATAGTTAGAATGGTGTTCTGAAGAAGTCACATCTTCTTGACGATAAAAAAAAGGTTTTAGCAAGTTCCAGTGCCAAAACACAGGATACCATAACGGCGTGGTGGTGAAAACTTCTAACATGGACTGGACAACACCGGATGCATGGTATGTGGTTCATTTTACAGCACTTTTATTACTAAAATAATGGCTACAGGTGGCCTATCATGACGTCTTAAAGGCAGAGTAGTTCCAGTGTGGGAACGAGAGGGCGCTAGATGACTTGTATAGCTCTGTCTCTTTCACGTCATGGTAGGACACCAGGAGACACAACACGCTTTGCTTTTACTATTAGGCAACTGTTACTTCTAGTAAAACGTGCTTCACCTTCGACCACATCATCGCTTACCATCAGGCGAGTGGTCTAACGCGAATCTATCGTTAAATTATATATTAAATAAAAAAAAAACAATAGCTGATGGTAGCTTCTTGCGAATGCAAAAAACAGGGGAAGTTTCTTTTCAACTCGTCTGATTAAAAAAATACATATTTTCCCCTATTTCTCAAAGACGAGTGGCCCGATTTAGTCAATTTTTCTTTTGCTTGTAATGGTATACTTCCCAGTTGACCGCATGATCATCAGATGATGGTTCTTCAATGAATCACAGCAAACCAACCGCGATGCTATCACATATCTATGCACTGTCAAACCAATCACACAACATAATATCACGCCTAACTAAATCTACTAAAAACTATGAAAAACATTAAAACCGACTTCTAAAACGACACGTGTAAAATATTTTTTCTTGGCAAAAAATCTCAAAAACAAAGCCACCAGAAAAGTGATTTTACACATTTTTTTATTGTCTTAAAAGTAGTTGTTCTAATGAGGATCATAGTAGGTAGCCATAGGGAACTTTATTTATTCACACCTGCATGACAAATTCACTGGCTAACCCTAGACTACCACTTCACTGGTGCCAAAGCCTTCCTCAAAACGTCCCAATAACTCGATTTCCGACCATCTCGAACCAGATCGTCTGGCTTACTTTTTCTGGCTTTGGCAGCCATCCACATCTCTTCTTAAATACCAATTTTGTCCAATAGCATATTGGTAAACAGCTGTGCCCTGCGGTATCACCCTACACACTGCCTCTAAGAGCTAGTCTGAGAGACATATTGGCCACTCGTCGTTGCCACCGTACACATCGGACTAATCGCGATTTTGGCCAATTGCGAATTGGACCAATCGCGAACCACTGCAGGCTTGCATGTATGCATTTCAATATCACCTTTTGGTTCTCAAAAAGCGCGCATTTGATAGCCTCAATATGTATACACAGTAAGGGTCGTAGGGCGATTTTATTTAGTTCGTCTGGATTTCCAGAGAATATATGGCGTTCTACAGGGGTTATAAAAATTGAAGTTTTTTCGAATTGACGATTAGATTATTTGACGGTTTGGTTGCGTATCGTGTCTCCTGTAGCTATCTCTACCTTTTCCTTACGGTATGGATTTATTTTTTATAACACAAATGAAAAACGGAAGTTCCAAGTAAAATACTGATGTTCAGCTGCATCAAGTTAGACTGGGTGCGAACTCTTACAATATTGAGAAAAGGCAAGCAAATGTTGGTGATGCTATAGATAAGATCATTTATTAACCTATTTAATACCGTAAGGAAAGGGTTCAAATCGCACTGAAATCCGCACGAAAATTCTGTAGTATTTTAGGAATGGAATTTTTTCATCTTTGGCATGGAATTTTGCCTACATACATATTTTAAGGTCTCGCATAAGGACATGCGGTGCATCTGGCGGCGCTTGCAATTTTTGCGGCTTCTCCGTAAATGTTCTAATACATTACCGTATGTTTGATTTCCGGCAGTTCGCGCCTCTATAATCGCCGCGTATCTTTCAACGAGGTCTTAGAAATATCATGTTCTCTACAACGCGAATTTCTATGTTAGAAAATTTTTCTTATAAGATTGATGATTGTATACTAAACCCGAGGAGCATTCAACATATTCAGAATATTGACTTATTATGATAAAATTTTACAAAGTCTGGAATACAATCATCACCATAATGTAAATTAGAATATAAGCTGGTACCCAAAACCTCATCTCATATAATTTTCACTATCCACAGGCTCTTGAAGAAGAATTCACAGTCCAACTGGAAGAACTTGAGAGGCAAGCGGCAAGTACACGCATGCCTCCTCCCACTACAACGATGCCCCAACACAGTTCGACCCTCCATTCATCCCGAACCAGTCTGGCTTCTAGTCACTACGACTAGACCTCGCACACACGCATAGTCTCCGTAAAATTCCGCGGAGGATCCCTAACATACCAAAAAGGTGACGTACGCGTAACAAGGACAAGAGATTTCCATATAAGGAGCTGTGTGTGTGTGAAAAAGACAAACTTTCCCGAATAGTTCCGCGGTTCCGAAAACAGATGGCGCTGTGTTCAATTGTGTTTAGTTTACGTTTGTTCGTAAGAGATGGCGTTGTTTTCAATTGTCGTGTGAAGACTGAAGTACATAATAATGCAATGCTTTAACTTAATGGAGTTATGTGGTATATTATGGAGGAGACTTAATGGTTCTGGGAATCATACAATAATTATATGAATCTACTGAAATTTTCAGCCTTTTATAGTCGACTACTGTGGGTCTATCTCAAGGTACGTAAAGCCTACTGTTCGTTTGGTCTCTTGCTTCTTAAAGAGGAACGACTGTCGTTAGGTGATCGAAATTAGACGAAATTAACTGAATTTTTTACCAGTATTGATCTACTTAACTAGAAATATTGAAAAGGGGCCTTGAATCTCAAATACCCAATGAAAAATGCACGAAAATTACTATCGGCTTCAATGAATTCATTTCAACCTATTTGCACTAAACCTTAAAACGCAACGCTCGCGGGCTTAAATTAGAAAAAAAAATGTGTAAATAATTTAAAATTTTGGATGACCTTTTTAGAATAAATTAGATAGAACATTTTAAATTTTAACGGTGATTTGGCCTAAAGCCTGAATAATCAATGCAATGTTAATTTAAGTGTGTCAAAAATTTAAGAAAATTTGCAAATATTTGTGGCTATTAGGCACGACCCTGATAAGATGGGATTTTAAATGACTGAAATAACTTTTATTCAGTTACGTTTCAGGCAAAGATGTCATTCACTACATTATTGTCTTATCTTTTTGAAGAATACAGACTTAATGAGTTGTAAATCTAATAGGAAAAAAAAAAATTAAGCAATGTGTCGATAATTCGAGAATATGGAAGTGAGATTTTTTGGAATTTTTAGTAAATTTTTAGCTATAAAATATACTTAGTTCAGTATTTCGCAAAAAATCTCGTCTAGCAGAGTAGCAACCTGTAGCTCGGAGCCTAGATTTAAAATTTGGTAAATTGCAAATGTTAAATGTTATGAAAAATATCTAGTTTTAATTCCGCGACAAAAATCCAGGCTTGTTGCAGGATGCAATCCCACCCTATGCAATCATGCATATGCACATGCAGCAAAGGACCCACCCTCCCGCCCACATGCATATGCACAAGTGCAAGAAACAGAAAAACATGCCATGCAATCAAACCTATACTCGACACGTGTTTCGCCCCTCCACGGGGCATCCTCAGGAGATGTTGACTCGACAAGCGCTCGGCCTCGAATGAGCCAGTTTGACAGCTCTCGCCTCTTTATATAGCGTGGTGATGACGCATTAGTAACGGTCGATACAACCGTTATAAAGTAGATACAAACGTCTTTATAACGGTTGTATCGACCGTTACTAATGCGTCATCACCACGCTATATAAAGAGGCGAGAGCTGTCAAACTGGCTCATTCGAGGCCGAGCGCTTGTCGAGTCAACATCTCCTGAGGATGCCCCGTGGAGGGGCGAAACACGTGTCGAGTATAGGTTTGATTGCATGGCATGTTTTTCTGTTTCTTGCACTTGTGCATATGCATGTGGGCGGGAGGGTGGGTCCTTTGCTGCATGTGCATATGCATGATTGCATAGGGTGGGATTGCATCCTGCAACAAGCCTGGATTTTTGTCGCGGAATTAAAACTAGATATTTTTCATAACATTTAATGTCATGGATTTCCGCAAAGTAACGCCTGATTCCATAATTTATTTTTTTTAAATTGCAAATGGTTTGCCTCTGTTATTTGAGATTTTTTATTTAAAAAAATATTACAAAAATATGACTACAATTAAAAAAATTGAAAGTGATTTCTTCGTGAAGTAACGGTTTTACTTTGACAACCTATTTCGTTCCAAACAACTTCGTAAAATGGTAAAATGATAATCGGAATTATAGGAGAAATCACTTGATTTTTTTTCTAATTGTAGTTTGCCAATCATTTAAAAATCTAGCTAAGTGTATTTTTTGCTGTAACGGTTTTCTGTACAATGGTAATAATCATTGTTTACATAATGCTCCCACTGCTCTGACGCAGGCCTCCTTTGTGTGAGAGGGAGTGGACTTGAAAAAATGATTCACTTAGTAACCTTCATATCAGCCGGAGGAACATATCCGGTCTTATTGGAACTCTATAAGGCCAACCCTATAGATTTCCAATAAGACCGGTTATAATCGGCTTGCATCCACCTTTTATGTGAACGTCCTACGCTGCGCTTGCCGGTGCGTGGTCTCCATTAGAAAACGTTGTATTTAACTTAGGAACCATTGTATAAAAATCTACAAAAATCTACAATATTTGGATGTAAATAAAAAAAGGAATTGAAAAAATGTAAAAATAAGGTGCTTTCGCAAAGATTGATAAGCAATTTGTAATTGTAATTATTCGGAATGATAGCTTAAAAATTCGAGAAAAATCGATTGTAATAAATGAAATTAACTTGACGCATTTTTATGGAGACGGCATCTTGTTTTGTCGCATCCTGTTGCTGAATATAGGTATCTCCTTTAACGATATTTTACCGAATAAAAAAAAATGCGTTACGTTAATTTTTTACTATAAAATGTTACTTAAAAGTCGAGAAAACTTCCCTACTTAGGTACTGTTGTGATTTTTTTAAAGTTTAAGACCTAAACGTGGCATTTTTCGCTACAATTCAGTCGCAAAATAAAAAAGGCGAGTTTACCTTACTGCGGATGGTCTCTTAAGTTCAAAAAGGGTCTAAGTCAAAATTGCCGAAAAAAATGTAACACCAATTTTAGATTAAGATTTTAGCAATGCTAGGCGTGTGAAAACTAGTTGAATTTGGCCTAAATGTTCCTATCACTGGACATTATTTCTTAGTCTTTTTAAAAAAAGTTTTTTCTTTTTGTAAAACTATATATTATTAGCTTTTATTTGTATAGCGACTCGGTACTGATTGTAACCTCTTTAATAGGTACATATAATTTACATTTGGAAAAATCTGTATAAATGATAACTTTCGCAAAAAAAAAACCACAATTGTAACAACAATTTTAGATTCAGATTTTAGCAGCAGGCGTTTTTAAAACTAGTATAATTGGCCTAAAATGTTCTCCTGAACATAATTTTTATAGTCTTATTTAAAAATTGTTTGTACAATTGTAGGTTTTTTGTACCGAACTTGTATTCAGAAATGTCTGTTATTTATGTCAGTAAATTTTGCAATTGTCAAAGAAACATACACATATGTCGGTTTTGAGGCGAAAAATCACGTTTTCTGAAGTACAATGTTTTTAACATTCATATTTTCAGCGATTGTAAGGCTTATTTAAATGGTTGCTATGTTTTCCATAAGTATCAGAATTTGGAATGAATGTGAATCATATACCAAGATTTTACCTATACCGGCTTACACACGAATTCGATAGAAATAATTTTGCAAATAGGTACATAATTGTGAAACAATAAAATACTGTTTGAAACTCTGAATAATTATTTTACTTTACGAATAAATATGATATTCTTAAAGGTAATAAATGCCTAAGGATTTACTACCTTTCCATAATACTACTGATAGAAACAAAACAAAATTGTCAAAAGACAAGCAGACTTGTCAAGCCAACTCTTTTTTTCCACAAATCCACATAGACCACTTTTCTACGCTGTTTTGCAAAATTATTTACTATACACAAACCCCGTTTACGTTGTAAATTTTGTACAGATCATAATACTAAAGTACCGCACTATTATGTTATAGTTATAGTCAGATTAGTTGACGACTGACGTTGTATAAAAAATAAGGTGAATAAGATATTTTTTCATGTACAGTTTAGAGTAAAAAATGTGCCTACTTACCTTATTTATGAAAACTTTTTTTGTATCTCTTTTGCTTGGGTTCTGCTAAAATAATTTTGGAATTTTCATTCATCATTATTATAGTAAAAATTGATCTTCTTTTGGTCTCATTGTACAATATAAAAAAAAAAAACATTTTTCTGCAAATAGAAAAAGCTATTTTCCGAGATTATAAAGCACCTTTATGTTGTTTAAAAAGGCAAACAGCGTCAAACAAGCAAATAATCGTAATTCTTTTTTGTTTTGGTTTTGGTGAAGTTTGCCCAAAAAAAAAACTTTGCCCAAAAGAACTTTGCCCGCAATACGTAATGACCAATTAGTAGACGAGAACCCACATTCTATTCTTCGAAGTTCTACCTGCCATAACATTTATTTTTCTGTATTTCTGTAAAAACCAAAGAGATCTTTTCAATCTGTTTTAAAAGCGTGTTCAAATTTTTGCGGAGAGTTGAATAATTTTTTATTCAATATGGAGGGTATTCCATTATATTGTAACAGTATTTTATCTAGCCCTTCTGTTTTGCTTACAAGGAATGATATTTACCAAACGCGGTGTTTTTGGGAAAAATCTGTTTTTGTCAAAAATGTTATTTTTGATAAATACTAGAACTCTAAAGGACAATACCAAAAACGGTTCGTTTTTGACGATTTTTTTAATCAGCTTTTTTAATCTGAATATAGAAAATACGGATTCTTGAACCGACTTGATATTTTAAGCTAGAAAGTAGAGTCAGCAACCGCATACAATTTTGACCACGCTTTTAAACGCGCTAGTCTTTCGGGCTGATCATATATAAAAAGACGTAGTTTTTATATCATTTATTATTTGTATCTTTTTAAGTCGAAACAACGATTAGAACGTGTTTTTCTTAAATTATTATTCTTTAATAAAACTTGCGTTATTTTCAATAGAAATAAGTGTAAAGATTTCTTTTTTAGATTTTAAAACGAACCTTTTTACTGTCTTCGTGTACATTGCTTGTTTTCAAGAATAAATGTAGTTTTTATCTTATAAAAATGCAATGTAATTTATACAAGACATGAATTGTGTATTTAGTAATAATAAATGAAGGATAAAAAAAATTCATCTTTTGAAATGATTTTTATTTCTTTTTGCTAAAAATGAATTTTCTTTTCTTCTATTGTTATCAAAATAATTAGTAAATTTTCATTTCAAATGATCGAAATTTTTAATGTATAACATCCTTTAACTGATTAGTGATTAGTAACTAAAAATGATTGAAAAATCTATGCAAGCGATTTTTCGGCACTCATAGATCAACTATGTAGCGTCCGGAATAAAATTACATATTTTTTTAAATAATAATTTTCTTTAGAAACTTATTAATTTGTAAATATTGAACATAAAATAAATGTAACCTAATTAAAGCATTTTTTTAAAATATGTGAACATAATTTGAGAGATTACCACAGTATTGTGTAAAATTTTTATTTTTATTATTTTTTCTAGTTTTAACAAAATAGCCATAACCATCTTTTTTAATGTTAATTTTTGTCAATTAAAAGTGACTAAATTATTGTTAATTTTTTTGAGATATAAAGGAAATACACTTTGTAATTTTGTATTTTATTTGGACAAATTAGACAGGATTTGTGCAATCGTCATTATCATCAGCCTATAATGTTCCCACTACTGGGAATCAGGCCCATTTTCTGTGAAAGATAAACCTGCCTCAAAGACAAACAATGACAAAAAGGCTTGTGTTTAAACTCCTACCTCCACCTACCAGAAAAGTACCTATTATAAAACCGAAAAAAAATAATCTGCCACAGTGGATAAAAATTCAACAAATTGCGCATCATAAAGTATTGTAGAAATAACTTATTTTCTGTAAAAATAAAAAAAATCGACCTTAGCAGGATCGACGAAGCCCCGCTTAGCGGCGTCTATTTCTGTTTGCAGGGTTTAAAGGAACCTAACCAAACTGAACTTCAGGGTGTCCCGGAAATCTTCCTAAGGCCTACTTGCACGAACCCGAGTTATCTTTTAAACTCAGAGTTAGTTGCTAAAAAAAGGTTAAATTGCCAATATTGTATGGAAAACTGTCAATTTAACCTTGTGTTAGCAACTAACTCTGAGTTAAAAGATAACTCGGGTTCGTGCAAGCGGGCCTAAGGGTGTTACCGCACCAATCGATCGACAGTCGATCGATGGTAGAATGGATTAGTCGACGTCGATCGATAGTTTCTACCACACCAATCGATCGACCGATGCCGTCGACCGATGCCATCGACCGGCAATCGATCGTTTGGTTAGTCGACCGGTATCCGTCGATCAATTAAAGCTACCACACCAATCGATCAACGTCGACCGACTGTCGATCGATTGGTGTGGTAACACCTTAGCTAAAGCGAGTTCTAGATTTGGTGAGTATTTATCCATTTTGGTATACAAAAACCGGCCAAGTGCGTGTCGGGCCACGCACAGTGTAGGGTTCCGTAGTTGTCTATCAAAATACTTATGCGAACTAATTAAACTGATTCGCTGAATTTAATTTTAAAAAGAAGAATTTTCAAAATCGGTACAGGCGTCTTTGAGAAATCAGGGAAAATACATAAAAAAAAGATTACGACGAATTGAGAACCTCCTCCTTTTTTCGAAGTTAGTTAAAAATAGTTGTCAATAAAAACCTACCTATCCCCAAAACATATCCACCTATTATAGCTGTAAAAATAAAGTTGACAAACTTACATTTGCAGTTGAAGAACAAGTTCTGCGAAACATTTTGTTTAGGAAAATATGTTATCCAAGTACGTTTTATAAGTTGGTCGACGATTACTCGTAAACTTGTAAAGCCTTCTTAGTCATGATAATTTTCCTTAAAATTTCGTTATATATACTACTATTGTAAATTTTTTCACACCCCCAAACATAACCGTTTAGCTGGTAGAGGGGGGGGACACTCGAGTCGAGCAAAAATTAGCACTTTAAAGCTTAATATTTCACAAACGAATCTTTTTATCAAAAAATTGTTAATCGAAACTATCAATATTTTTGAAAGACCTATTTAATGATACCCCACACTAAGGGGTACGCGAGAAATAAAAAAAAAACCCCACTTTACGTGTACAGGAGGTACCCTAAAAAAAATATTTTAAGAGATTTTATTTTACCACTTTTTCGGCGCAACAAATCCGTATATTTACACCAAATTACAGCTTTCTAGTACTGGGCGTCTCTGAGCTAAGCTGCGGACAGACGGACGGACGGACGGACGGACGGACATGGCGAAACTATAAGGGTTCCTTGTTGACTACGGAACCCTAAAAAGGATTATTGACGAGATTTTAAATTGTAGCCTAACAAAAACTGTTAGAACTTTCAATTTAAATAGTAATCTCCATAAAATTCGTTCTTCAAGGCCACACGATGCTCTCAATCCAAGGTAGATAATGGTAGACTTTGGTGTACATCCCCGAGCTGCCAGCGAAGCCACAGGACCTGCCGTATGAAGTCACTCCTAAGATCGTGTAGAAGCACTCTGAAAGGTGGGCGCTAGACTGTAGTGGGCCTCCGCTGTCACCCTGGGAAGAAAAATCTTATCTTACCACTTTCTTACTTCTTAAGCTTTCAAATTGTTTTTTCTACATCATCACCTATAATGTTGCCACTGCTAGGACACAGGCCTCCTCTCTGTGAGAGCAAGTGGGCCATAATCCACCACGCGGGCCCAGTGCGGGTTGGTAGATGTCACATGTCTTCGAATTTGATGGTTCTAGGACATGCTATTTGGCGCAGCCGTGAGTCACACAGTATATGCCTATAATCTTTGGCTTAGAATATTGTTACCTACCTTAAAATTGTTTAGCTTAAGTTCTATTTCTTGTGGTACTGTGTGCACTTGTGGCGTGTACCAATAAACGTTTTTCTTTGTTTCTGTTGTAGGTTCGTGGATCTTCAAGTTCAACAACCAACCTGGCAGGCGCGTGTCGGATGTCGTGAGCAGAGATGAAAAATAAATAAGTCGCGTTTCTATATTGTTAAATATGCATTTACTCACAAATATGTACACGGTACACAATACAATATTATTTCACTTAGATGTCTTTGGATTTTAATATTAATTGGACAGCACAAAATAATTCATGTCCGTTTTGGAACGGGGCAGAGACAAGAGAGAGTGAACCATCGAGAAAGACATACAGATAACACAACTGTCAATGTAATGCATAGACTAAGAAAATACTTAATTTCTAACACTCCTCCTTATGCATTACATGAGATAACTAGTGGCCCTACACTGGCTCTACATGCTCTAAGGATGACTCGATACAAAAAAAACAACTACATTCCTATTTAGTATGACTCTAAACATTTGAATAAGGAACTATATCCAAGAATAAATCCCACTCTACATGCAAGCAAGATACATTTCAACATCTAAATAATGCACCTTAACTCTAGATTACTGACAAAATTACCATGCTTCTGACCACACAGTGGTTTGGTTAACACATCAGCGACCATCTGGTCTGTAGGCAGGTATTTAACATTAATTTGTTTTCCCTGTATTAAGTCTTTAACATAGTGGTACCGCAAATCTATATGCTTAGTTCTTTTATGGGAGTATTCTTTAACAAGTAAAAGCTTTTGAGCACTTTGGTTATCGTTAAATACAGTTACATCAAAGTTTTTGTCAATAATTTCTGATAAGAAATTCTTAACAAAACAAATGTCCTTGCATACATCACTAATAGCAAGATATTCTGCTTCTGTGCTAGATAAAGCCGTACAACGTTGCTTTCTAGCCTCCCAATTGATGACATTTTCACCAATTTTTATAACAAATCCAGTATATGACTTGCGGTCGGACAAATCATTGGCCCAATCTGCATCAGCATAGGCAATGATATTAAAATCATTGCTTTTGACAAAATGAAGACCATAATTCATGGTTCCTGCAAGATAGCGTAATACTCGCTTAGCAGCGCGCCAATGACTCATATCGAAACATGTACTGTACTGACTTAACTGACTACATGCGTATGAGATATCTGGACGTGTACATACAGATAGGTACATTAGTGATCCTAACAATTGTCTATACTGATAAATATTATCATCTAAACAATCTTTATCTGATTTGTCCAGTTTGCAGTTTACTGGTAGTGGGGTAGATACAGCTTTACATTCAGTCATATTGTACTTAGCCAATAATCGCCTTATGTAATCAGATTGATCAAGAATAGTTACACCTTTTTTAATTGAAACATTCATGCCTAAACAATTTTTCAATGTTCCTAAATGACGGATTTCAAAATGTTCTCTCAAAAGTAACAGAATATTATCTATATACCCATTATGAAAAACATAAATATCGTCAACATATAAGGCCAATATTGTATATTCAGTCTTGGTCTTTTTACTATATACACAAGGTTCACATTTACTCTGCACAAACCCATTCTTAGATAAAACATCATGGATTTTAATATTCCACATCCTACTTGCCTGCTTCAATCCATAGATGCTCTTTTTCAGTAAACAAACTTTATTGTCTTCATCAGATTTAAAACCAGCGGGCCGTTCCATATAGATAACTTCATCTAATTTACCATTTAAAAAAGCTGTGGTAACATCTATGTGATCCATATTCAGATCCAACTGATTTGAAATGCTAAATAATATTCTAAGAGTTGAATGCCTAACAACAGGCGAAAAAGTATCAGCATAATCAATGCCTTGCTTTTGACTATAACCACAGGCAACTAATCTAGCTTTATATTTTATAAATTGACCTGCAGCATCAAACTTTTTCTTAAAGACCCATTTATTTTTGACTACATTTAGACCCTTAGGTCGGTCAACCAATTCCCAAACATTGTTTTTGATCATGGAATTGTACTCACCTTTCATAGCTTCGTACCATTCATCCTTCTCAGGTGAATTCATAGCATCAGAAAGTGTTTGTGGTTCATCTAATGAACTCGCAGCTGCCAATAACGATGACAAATCATAGTCTTTTAATTTTATGGGTAAAATACCTCGAGTACTACGCACAGGACGAGAGATAGACGCGTCGGACCTTTCCAACGTAATCACCTCTCCTCCTCGAGATGAAGAGGCCGGCAGAGAAGATACAGCGCCACAAGGGACATCATCTTCATCACCGTCAACATCCTCAGAGACATCTTCAATACTGCGGTACAGCTCAGACAGTGGCGACCCCGTTGCTGGTGTATTGCCGACATCTGAAACTGAGAGGTTCTCACTTGAAGTGTCTACAGACTTAGCATTGTCACTTCTACTAAAACTAATATCACAGTGTACATTGTCATCATTATTATTTAAATTATTTAAATTTTCAATAGAACCATTCTGATTATTATCATTATCATTATTAATAAAATTTATCTGGTCATGAAAAATAAAATGCTCTCTGTCTCGCTCACAATTGATCTCCTTTCCAATAAACTTGTCCTCAAGAAAGGTAACAGTCCTAGAATAAACAGCCTTTCGAGGATCAAGTGGATCGATAAATCGGTACCCCTTGCATGTTTCACCATAGCCTACAAAAATAAGCTTTTGTGCCTTGGCATCAAGCTTGCGTCTACGTTGATCAGGTATGAATGTATAAGCAACACAGCCAAAAACGCGCAGATGACTGAGGTCAATTTTCGACCCAGTCCATTCACACTCAGGTATTCTATCTGATAACGCAGAAGTGGGGGACCTATTTTTCAAGTAAATAGCCGTCATCACAGCTTCACCCCAAAAGCGATTACTCAGACCTGATTCCTGTAACATGGCTCTAGCTTTTTCAATTACTGTACGATTGACGCGCTCTGATACACCATTTTGCTGAGGGCAATAAGGCACAGATACCTCGTGAATAATGCCTTCCTTTTTCAAGAAGTGGGTTAAATTGTTATTACAATATTCAGTACCATTATCAGTACGCAAGATTTTAATTTGCAAACCAGTCTGTTTTTCTACCATGTTTTTAAAGGTAACAAAATGGGAACTAACCTCAGATTTATTCTTCATAAGAAAGCCAAACGTCTTCCTCGTTTTATCATCGGTGAAAGTTAACAAGTAGCGCGCTCCACCCCAGCTGCTCACTTGCATCGGGCCACAAACATCAGAGTGGACCAGTTCCAGTGGAGAAGCAGCACGCCTCGCAGTTGCCCGGGGAAACGATGACTTATGCATCTTCCCCGTAAGACACGAGACACAGCTGCCTGGCACATCATCTTCCTGCTGAAAAACGACACCAACACACTGATTCCCTCCACCAAGTACAGACATACCTTTCTGACTAAGATGACCGAGACGCTTGTGCCATACACTCATAGGTACGCACGCTGCAGCATTGGCACTCTGCATTCCCTGCATAGATGGAAGGGAAGGAGAATAACCTAACCCGGAGGTGGGCCGACCTTGCACTTTAAATTTAAATAGCCCATTACTTTTCCTTGCGGACAAAACCTGGTTGCCTGTGATTTTACAATCACTATAAATCTCACATACATTATCATGAAAGGCAACAACATAACCTTTATCAGTCATTGCACTTACTGACATTAAATTATTAGAAAGACTAGGAACAAACAATACATTTTCTAAACTAACATTAGACTTAAGAGTAACCTTACCAAGACTTTCACTCATCAAATGCTCTCCATTAGCAACAGAAATAGTGCACTTCTTCTGTTTAGCGTTCTGAACAAGCTTAGAGTCAATGCACATATGTACCGTAGCGCCGCTGTCCACGATGAACTCATCAGAACTACAGGCTGAGTAGGCTGAAGCAAACAAAGAGTGTTCTTCTTGTTTTTCTCCTTTCTCGTCCCGTTTCTTCTTGAAGCACCGCTTGGCAATGTGACCACTCTTCTTACAGTATGAGCAGGTAAGCTTATTTGGTTTTCTCTTGTTGGCTAGGTGAGCCGAATTGTCTATGCTGTTGCTGTTGTTACGACGATGATCCTCTTGTAGCAGTCGAGTGCGCACCACTTCACTGGTTAGATTGTTTGTCAAGCTCGCAGTTTCTAGACTCGACACGAGCACATCAAATTGTTCTGGTAGGCCAGAAAGTAAGATCTCAGCTATCTCACCATCTTCTATGATTTTTCCTATGTCAGACAGTTGTGCGACAAGGCTCATAACACCCTCGATGTAATCTGACATATTGGGGTATTGATTGTACTCAGTCCTATGTAGCTGTCGAAGAAGCAATACTTTCCTGTAAAGGCCTTTATCCTCAAACGTATCAGACAAACGTTTCCACGCTTCTTTTGAAGTTTTGGCGTCACGGACAAACTGGTAGAGGTTTGGCTGTATCGAGAGGCAGATACGCGCCAGCGCACGACCATCGCGCGCAGCATCCGTGTCCGTGCCATCGACACAATTCCATACACCATCCAGCGTTAGCAACATCCGAATAGAAAATTTCCAATTTAGATAGTTTGATAATCCTTGTAGTTTTTCAATACTGTTGTAGGTTATGTTGTTGGCATTGGTTGTGCCGCCATCCAATACATCACTGCGACGATTCTCATTAGCCAACGGCATCCTGGAGCTCAGATTAATACTCTGGGTTATATTCCAATGAACCCGCACACTGGGACCGTTAACCTGTTGTAGGTTCGTGGATCTTCAAGTTCAACAACCAACCTGGCAGGCGCGTGTCGGATGTCGTGAGCAGAGATGAAAAATAAATAAGTCGCGTTTCTATATTGTTAAATATGCATTTACTCACAAATATGTACACGGTACACAATACAATATTATTTCACTTAGATGTCTTTGGATTTTAATATTAATTGGACAGCACAAAATAATTCATGTCCGTTTTGGAACGGGGCAGAGACAAGAGAGAGTGAACCATCGAGAAAGACATACAGATAACACAACTGTCAATGTAATGCATAGACTAAGAAAATACTTAATTTCTAACAGTTTCTTTTCCTTCACTGTTTTGAGAGCAGTGGTGATGAAATAAATTACACAAAGTAATACGTCAGGCTGGGTTCGAACCCACGCACCTAAAACTCGTAAGTTGGGGCCGATACCACTGGGCCACCACTGCTCTCCTCAGTCTCATTTCTTATCGTGGTAAAATCATCAAATGAGTCCCAGGGCAGGGCGGGAGGGACTGTCAGACTTGTACTGACTAAAATCCACGGTGTCCTTCAATAGCCCTTTACGTTTCTTGTTAATAAACCTGATGGGCCAGTCCTGCGACCCCGGCAGGTTATCGCTCCCCGTCATCATGCTGACACTGAGGCGCTCGTGGAACACAACGCGCCGTCGACCTGGGCATGGTCCATGGTCAGACAGCGAGTCGCCCATTACTCGCCGTCCGCATGCCCGTGCCGTGGCCGGAGATCGTCCGGCGCGTTAATTCATTAAAAAAATACCTAAATAAAAGCGTATGCTAAAATACCTGACAAGTATCTTTAGGGTCTTTCCGATGTCCATAGCACATCTGCGTGGTGGAATTGAAACCATGCCGCAAGTGCCTGTGTTTTGGATACGCTCGCTGACACTCTTCATCATCAAATCGTTCCAGGAACACCTGATGAGCATAAAGCCAATATTTATATGTTGCTAGCTGTTACGATGGTTTTCGAGGATGGTAAAGCCGATAGTGAGGTCAAAATCAAAATCCAAGATGGCGGCTGCGATATTTTTCGAAATGTTCATCATGGGAGTCGTTTTCATGGTTTTCGAGGATGCTAAAGCCGATAAGTGAGGTCAAAATCAAAATCCAAGATGGCGACTGCAAAAAAATGCAGTGTTCGAGGGCATTATGTTACTAGCTCTTACGATGCGGTTTCACCGCCCGTGGAGGCGAGCTATTGGCCGTAGCGTGATGTTATTATAGCCTATTGTCTTCCTCAATAAATAGGCTATCCAACACACAAATATTTTTTTAATTCGAACGAGTAGTTGCTGTGATTGGCGCGTTCAACCAAACCCTTCAGCTTTATAATACTTATTAAGTACTAGCTTCTGCCAGCGACTTCGTACGCGGATCCTGTTGCTTATGCCAGCGACAATGGGGTCGTCAAAATCGAAGATCTGAAACGTCTGATGTCGAATTCTTAGAGCCTGGAGATGGGAAAACAACGGGACGCGCATGACGATTCCAGACGTTCCAGATCTTTCATTTTTGTAAGTCAACAGGAAATGCCCATCAGACTAAACAACTCTTGCTAAAATGTTATTCATATATATTATATGTTATAGTGAAGCTGGGCTCTTGGAATTCCACATCAGTTGTTCCAGGTCTCAATTTTCATACGTCAACAGAGAGTGCTCATTAGGCTGAACAACTCTTGCTAAGACGTCATTCCTATATATGTCATAGTGTAGCTGGGCTCTTGGAGTTCCACATCAGGTGTTCCAGATCTTCAGTTTTTATACGACAACAGGGAGTGCTCGTCAGGCTGAACAACTCTTGCTAAGACGTCATTACTGTATATGTAATAGTGTAGCTGGGCTCTTGGAGTTCCACATCAGGTGTTCCATATCTTCATATTTATTTTCTCAGCAGAAAATGCTCATCACGTGGAACAATTTTTGCTATGGTGCTATTTTTGTATCTCTTATAGTTTAGCTGATCTATTGCAGTTCTGCATCAGGTGTTCAAGTTTCCAAGATAAATTATAGCCTATATGTTGCCCAGACTTAAAAGCTATACAAAAAAAAAACTATCAAATCCGTCCAGTAGTTCAGAAGATTAGCGTGTATGGAGTAACTTCTCCCGTTTTCCTAACATTTCCCTTCACTGCTCTGCTCCTATTGATTGTAGCGTGATGAAAAGTATACTATAACCAGCGCAGAAGTATGAAAAATAATTGTACCAAGTTTCGTCAAAATCCGTCGAGTAGTTTTTGTTTCTATAACGGTTATACAGACAGACAGACAGACAGACAGACAGACAGACAGACAATAATTTTATAAATTGCATTTTTGGCATCAGTATCGACCCCTAATCACCCCCTGATAGTTATTTTGGAAATATATTTCATGTACAGAATTGACCTCTCTACAGATTTATTATAAGTATAGATGGATATGCTTACAGTCTGCAAGGTTTCCGCCAAATTCTTACGAGGACCTAATGCTCCCCATCCAGTAGCCTCAGCCTCGATATCCAGTTCTTCCTTCAAGTGTAGACACGCTGGCAGAACGTGTTCGTTGAACGCTATCCTGAAATAAAACATCTTTGACAATATTATAGTTCTCAAGTGCCATATCTAGGGCACGCCGCAATCGCGGCGGTATGATCCCTCTTTGAGGAGTGGCTGGAAAGGCGTCACGGCATCCTGACCTACCGCATGACGCAGGTCCTCACCGGACACGGAAGTTCCGGGAGGTTCCTGTGTCGGATAGGGAGGGAAGAAACGCCTGGGTGTCACCACTGCGAAGATCGCCCGGAGGACACACCCAGTGGAGCATACGGTGCAAGACTGCCCCGCTTGGGCAGAGCATGGGAGGACTCATTTGATGATTTTACCACGCTAAAAAAAAGTGCCATGTCTACATATTTAATATCGATATGAGTAATGAAAAGAGCCCATTGTCGCAAGCACTATCAGTTCAGACCTAAGGAGAAGATGGTGTGGGCATGCGGACGCTGAGTGATGGGTGACTTTGCTGTCCGATCATGGACCATGCCTGGATCGATGGCTCGTCATGTTCCACCCGCGTCTCAAAGAGCTGTCAGCAATCTGATGGGGGAGAGGGGCAAAGCCTTCCAGGGTCGCCGGACTGTCTGATAGGTTACCCTGACCCTGGAACGTAAAGGGCTATTAACCGTGGGTTTTAGTCAGTTCAAATCTATTTGAAGACATTAGTTACCACAACATAAAAAAAAGTAGAAGATGGCGTTCTCCTGAGTAGCAGTAGGTAATGCTAGAGTAGGAGGAGGCGGAACACGTGAAGGAGAGGATTTCCTCACCTCAAGACCCAGCCGCAGCAGGAGATGCCCAGGGCGTCGGAGGCGCGGCCTTGTAATCCAAGGTCCAGCAATTCTATTCTCTATAAGAAATATAATCGCTGAATGTTATGAAAAATATCTAGTTTTAATTCCGCGGAATTAAAACTAGATATTTTTCATAACATTTAATGTCATGGATTTCCGCAAAGTAACGCCTGATTCCATAATTTATAATCGCTGAAATCTATGATGTGCTTCGACAAGGAGGCTTTGAGATCATGCAGCGCGAGCGGTGAGCGCTAGTGTCGCTGTGAGTAGCTTAGTGAATACGAATACCAAAGTCTAGGGCTAGGCCAAACGGCGTGAGTGCCAAGGCTTTGTTTATAGAGAATACCACTTCAAGTCGAGGTTGAATTTAATTCCATGCCTTACTATTTGTTTCCTGATTGCCACAACCTTAGAGTCTTTCGGTCAAGAGTGAACAGGTTACTTCTAGGCAAGCGTGCTTCATCGTCGACCTCATCTTCGCTTACCATCAAGCGACGAGATAGTGGTCAAACGTGAACTAACCTAGACATGAGGACAGATTTGATTGTTTGTTTGCATTCAATAGCAGGCTCCGAAACGATCGGACCGATTTCAATAAATCTTCGAGCTGAGTGACATAGGCAATTAGGCAATAAGGGCTTTTTTATGTACGACTATTATAGCTCTTGCCAGCGGCTTCACCCGCTACAACTCGAAAATTATCCCACCGGAACATAAAATCGGGATAAAAACTATCCTATGTGTTAATCCAGGTTATAAACTATCTGTGTACCAAATTTTAGCCAAATCCGCTCAGTGGTTTTAGCGTGAAAGAGTAACAAACATACCTACATACACATACATACATCCTCACAAACTTTAGCATTTATAATATTAGTAGGATGGGTGCTCTGACCTTAGTCTAGGTCAGGAGTGACTAAGACAAGGTCGACGATGGAGCGAGCTTACCCAGAAGAAGCCTGTTCACTCTAACTTTGAAGAGATTAGGGTTGTATGCGTTCGGAAACATAGACGCAGGCGGAGAGTTCCACTCCTTCGCTGTTCGCATAAAGGCGCTCCGGTAGCATTCGCGTGTAATGTAACATTATAGATTGAACTTTGAGCATTACATTAAAATACTACATCCCTGACTGACGAGCATTCGCGTACATTTAGTATAGATTTGATACAGGGTGCGCATTGTGATGCTCGATTGTCTTCCCTCACCGATGAAATGTTCGAATCTGTAACGTTCCATTACAGGTGAATGCTCGCGGTGAGGGAGCGCCTTTATAAAATACGTCTGGAAATGTCAAACTAGTCGCTAAAAACTTACTCTTTATCAGTCTCCAGTAGAGCGATGTCATTGTACTTGGAAGGTGGGTGATACTCCGGGTGAGCAATGATCCTCTTCACGTTGTATTTCTGCCACAACTCAGCAGGATCTGACCGTTTGAGAATACCGAGAGCTACGTACTTTACCGTGCCTCTGAAAGTTTGAACAAATTAATAGATGTATTGTTGCTTTCTTGAGGATTCCGTTCACGAAGAGTAACCAACGGAACCCTATTTCATTATTAAATTTATAACCCTATATTTAGAACCCTATTAATTAAGTAGTTATAAGTAATTTTGTATTAATGTATTGTATAATTCTTAGTAATACACATGTTATTTAAAATAGTAAATAAGTAATTATTATAAGTGTAGTCTTAGCTATCGCATTAGGTTTGTAAACTGATAATGATTGTATAAGAATTTTAAATAAAAAACTTAAGAGGTGTCAAGGGACACCCGGATGGAACAAAGTTACTGTATACACTCAACAAAAATAATCGTCGCGACACCACACTGTTCGATCTGGCTTGCTTTCTATGAGAGAGAGAGAGAGAGAGACAGACAGAGAAACATGCGCACGCTGCAATGCGACAAGAGTCACGTGGAACGGGGGTTGGGTGACGGGTACGGGGTGCGGGATGCAGGCGCGGGGTGCGGGGCGTGGTAAAGGACGAGCCGCCGCGCGACCCGGCAACCTTTTTTTTTTTTTTTTTTAGGTGTTAAAATCATCAAATGAGTCCTCCCGCCCTGGGTGGGGCGGAAGGGACTGTCAGACTCTTACTGATTAAAATCCTCCCGTGTTCCTTCGGATGCCCTTTACGTTCTGGGGTCACGTATCCTGGGTTAAGAAAAAACCCGCGACCCCAGCAGGCATTTGGCGCGAAACACGATGCGCCACCGACCCGGGCTTGGTCCTTGGTCGGACGGCGAGCTACCCATTACTCACCGTCCGCAAGCCCGCTCCGCCGCTGTGCCATCTGCTATTCAGAGGGACACGCGTTGGAGCGTCCACCTGACAGGCTATTCGCATACGGGCAAAGAGACCCTTTAGGCACACAGTGCCTAAGAAAGAGTTTTTGCCCGCATCCCAGGGTGCACCGGCCCGAAAACCTGGTCTTCCCCCCGGACGTATCCGAGAGGGAACTCCAGTCCACGGGCGCACGTGGAGGTTTCCTGTCTTAGCACCCCGGCCCGGCAACCTTAGCAAAAAGTGTCGTTACAACTTTTTGTCTAAATTTTTTCCGTCTAGCAACCTTTCGCAACGCGCGATAAGGAACTTCGTTCCAACAAATAATGTCTGCCAGCGGCGGCTTTAAGTCAAGATTCTCATTGTCCGTAACAGGTATCAATACTTCCCCTAAGGCCAAAGCCTGCCGGGGTCGCGGGACTATCGGGTAACCGGGGCCTCGGAACGTAAAGGGCTATTGAAGGACTTTAGGATTTTAGTCAGTACAAGTCTGACCATCCCCCTTGTCCTTCCCTGGGTGGCAGGATTCATTTGATGATTTTATCACGATAAAAAAAAAAGTAGAAAAACCCAATAACATTTTGCCCGACCTGGGATTCCAACAGGACCACACACTCAACAGTCGCTCTGAATACCACAAGGCTAACGAGGTATCACAACTACGTTTCGGTTTGTGTATCAAATCATATAGTTAGGTACTTACACAGCAGGACTGGATATGCAGTGAGCAGCAGTGAGGATGTACTTCTCACTGATGACGGAGCCTCCACACAGCCACTGAGCTGAATCTATGTCATCTCCGTACCCCAGCAATGCCTGTAACAAAACGATCATAATAGTACATTAAGATATAAGTGCGGTAAGTTGATAATTACAGCTGAGGCGATATTGCTAGCACGAGCCGTAAGGTGAGTGCTATAAGAAAGCAGAGGCTGTAATTATCAAACCGCACGTATGTCATACGACGTTTTATAACACATTTGTGAGTAAATAAATAAAATAATTACAGCAAAAAGAAAAAGCACGCGGAATAATTTTTACTTTTTCACAAATTAGCGATGCGCGCATCAGCGTCTTTTGTTTATGGCAACGACACAAAAACAGCCAGTATTACTAATAAAGTAAATTCATACTTTTGTGTTTTTATTACAAATAAATGGTTGTAATTAATTGGCAAAATTAATTAAATTAAAGAATAAAATGTTTATTTATTATATTTCATTTGACGACTTTTCTGACATAAAAACTCTTTGCTAAGATTTAAAAAAGTACCGTTCGTTTTAGACGGAGCATCTTGATAAACCGTGCGTTTTACTTTACCATTACGCACTAGTGCGTTTTACTTTATCATTACGCACTAGTGCGTAATAAGATACATTAAGATACTGAAATAGGTGCAGTAAGAGACCTTTAACGAGCAAATGTGTTATAAAAATATTTGCGCCTGACAAAATAATCATATCAATAGTTATGCAAATTACACGTTGCTATTAGAAAGTAGTAGGCGCATAGTATTGATAATAAATATTATAGCTAAATACCCTCGAAAACAGGTGGCGCGCGGCGGTAAGGTGAAATGGGAAGATGATATAGTTGGCATTGGGGATATTTTCTGGATGCGCTGACGCAGGAACAGTGAGAGATTTTTATCCAAGAAGTGGGTAAAATCTAACACAAATATCATTATCATCTGCCTAGATTTTCCCCACCTTTGTTGGGGCCGGCTTCCGCCTTCCAGTCTTACCAGATGCAACTCATCATTTGCCTAGCCTTTTCCCAACTTTATTAGGGTCGGCTTCCAGTCGAACCAGATGCAGCTTGATATCAGTATTTTACATGGAGCGACTGCCTGTCAGACCTCCACAACCCAGTAACTGGGTAATACGATAACCCATGTCTTACCAGATGCCACTAAATTACAGTATTTTAAATGCCTATCTGAACTCTACAACCCAGTAAATAGGTATCTACTGGGTAATAAGATGCTCTTTGGTAAGCCTGCTACCAAACTGCTATAGCTTTTGATAAGTTGAGCTACTTGAGTTAAGAGTCGAGCTACACGATAACCGACAAATTAATGATTGCACTGACTGGACAGGTCCACTCTTTCCTCACTGGATTAAAATAATGTCTGGACTTTAAAAGAGACTGACCTCCGAGCTTTTTTCGGCTGTATCTTCTCAGAGTATTCAGTGCGAATCACCGGCCTCATCTAGCTTTAAAAATAATGATTGTGACGTGTAAAAGTGTTAGGTATATTTATAACCAAGTTTTGTTTTGTCTTCTCAACGAAGCAAGAGACAAAGTTAAACTTACCATATGTGGAAACTGATCCCTAAAAGCATTTCTGCCACCAGAAATGATATACGTTGTCAGTACTGTAGTGTAGCAATTCTTCTCGGGATCTTTGCCCTTAAAAACGGTGAAACGGGAGGGGTCATAGCATGAATAGTCCAGATTCTTAAAGTATTCTAGACATTCTGAAAATATAAAAATATACCGGCTTACCACAAAAAGATAAACATATCTGTTGAAAGCTTGTCTTAAAAAAGTGTAATGGCGGCTCCAAACTATTGCCGTGAATTAATTCGCGCCGCGAATACTCGCCGTGAATTCTCGGCACAAGTCGTGCCCTCCACACTATCGGGACGCTCTGCAGTCGTTCGTAAAACCTGCCGTGAAATAGACGTAGATGCTGCTGCTGCATTTACTTTGTAGGAATATGATTAAAACTGTCTTCATTAATTATATAATAGTACATTATGATATAAGTGCGGTAAGTTGATAATTACAGCTGAGGCGATATTGAAGCCCGACCCGCAGGGGAGGGCTATAAGAAAGCAGAGGCTGTAATTATCAAACCGCACGTATGTCATACGACGTTTTATAACACATTTGTGAGTAAATAAATAAAAATATTACAGCGAAAAGAAAAAGCACGCGGAATAATTTTTACTTTTTCAAAAATTAGCGATGCGCGCGCATCAGCGTCTTTTGTTTATGGAAAAAGGCACAAAAAACAGCCAGTATTACTAATAAAGTAAATTAATTCTTTTGTGGTTTTATTACAGATAAATGGTTGTAATTAATTGTCAAAATTAATTAAATTAAAGAATAAAATGTTTATTTATTATATTTCATCTCCCAAATTTAATTTTAATAAAAAAATGTTGACCGCTTTTCTGACATAAAAACTCTTTGCTAAGATTTAAAAAAGTACCGTTCGTTTTAGACGGAGCATCTTCATAAACCGTGCGTTTTACTTTACCATTACGCACTAGTGCGTAATAAGATACATTACGATACTGAAATAGGTGCAGTAAGAGACCTTTTACGAGCAAATGTGTTATAAAATCCATTTCAGACTTTCTATGAACAAATAGTTAGCACAATTTCATTAAAAAATATAGAATTACATTAAAAATTAAAAATAGTAATTAGGTAATTTATTAAGTTCACGGGCCCGTGAATGTGGATGGGTATGCGTGAACATCGCGCGAAGGAGGCGCGAACCCTTTGTCGCGGGACAAAATACCGACACTGATCGGGGAACAGGCGCGAACGCCCGTGAACCCAGCGAAAACCATCCACATTCTCGTTCGCGCCTGTTCACGGGTGTTCACGGCAATACTCTGCAAAACGATCCTATTTATTAACGTGAAATGTCGTTTTGACATTTGACAGTTTTTATTAGACAAGTGTTCAACAGATGGGTTACATTTCTTGTTGTAAAACGGATCACGTTTACAAGTGTTTATTGAACTTTGAATTGTTAGTCATGGTTAGAGCCCGGAGTGCGGTTACACCTAGTTTTAACCGGTTAAACCTAGGTGTAACCGACCACATGCGGTTAAACCTAGGTGTATCCTTCCTTCACAGGAGCAAGTCGACGGAGCCCTTTAAAAAAAGTAACCACTTTCGGACACCGCCATCCTCTTCTAACCTTTATTGTCCGAGTTGGGGTGCCAGCAAGTCCCGAGGTTAGAACTAGTTCTAACCGGCTAAACCTAGTTCTAACCGAAGATAAGTAGTAACTTACTGTCTCTAGATTTTTGTCCAGTTTTGTAAAACGCCACATTAGTGCTCTTATCCAAATCGCTGAAAACGTAACGATGTTTTATTTATAAATAATAATAATAATAATCTTTATTTGCATGAATTATGGTACAATAGGTCTTAAAGTTAAAAAGTTCAACATATTCCGCTTACTATTATTCAGCATGCAAAAATTTTTATAGCTTAAGTCCATCTTTATTTTTAGTACTTACAACAGACAACAGTATATAGTGATAATAATCGACAGTTTAAAGAGATTTAACCTAATTAGGTTAACCTAATAATTATATACCTAAATAAATGCATTAATCTAACATAAACAACAGCAGAATGCAGTTTTTTTTTAAGGATTCTTTATTGTGTACAATTTACATCAAACATCTTGTGATGTTTGTTTTTTTACAACAAACATCATTTGCCTAGCCTTTTCCCAACTATATTAGGATCGGCTTCCAGTCGAAGATGCAGCGGAATATCAGTATTTTACATGGAGTGACTGCCTATCTGACCTCCACAACCTAGTAACTGGGTTATACGATAGCCCATGGTAAGACTGCTTCTTAGATTTTTACAGTTTCTAATAGTAACGACTGTCAAAGATCTACAAATCCAGTACCAACGGCTTAACGTTCTTTCCGAGGTACGAAGAAAACTAGCTATGACAGATGGTCACCCATCCATCAGATCAACCTCGGAAAGCACGGCTTAACCCACAAGATCGGCCTGTGCCGCTGTAATTATTTAGCCACGAGCTCCTCATAGTTTAATATCTCGTCTAGTGTACAAATTATTCATCATCAGCCCATTGATGTTCCCACTGCTGGGACACAGGCCTCCTCTCTTTGAGAGGGAGTGGGCCATAATCCACCACGCGGGCCCAGTGCGGGTTGGTGGATGTCACATGTCTTCGAATTTTTGGTTCTAGGACTGCCGGTTTCCTCACGATGTTTTCCTTCACAGTTTTGAAAGCAGTGGTGATGAAATAAATTACACAAAGTAATGCGCCTGGCGGGGTTCGAACCCACGACCTACAACTCGTAAGTCGGGGCCGATACCACTGGGCCACCACCAGAGGCGGCCTTACCCATTGCGAGGCCCCGGGCGGCAAGTCTTTGCGAGGCCCCTTGCCCTTCATAAAAATTACGTGATGCGAATGTAGGTTTGGATGTCATGTTTGAGGGCAAATACTAAAGTTATACAATTAAATAAATGTAATTTGAGTTTTAAAACATTTTACAGTTCATACAGGAACTTTGAACATCCACATAACGTTTGCGTAAAATGGAGTAGTTCTGATTTTTGCAGACTTTGTTTGCTTTTTTGGCGTTTATTACCATATAGAACTAGTTTACTAGTATGATTAAACTTAAGCACGACGTTTTGAAAGTAGAATAAATTTACTACAATATTAGACTAAAATGGTTTCTATAGACCCAAAAGCTTCCGAGTTAGCGCTTTTCAAAAATATCTCAAATCAACGTTTTTTATTACAACAAATGTGGAAGAGGCATCTGTATCATGTCTTCAGTTGGAATGTTTTCCAACTTTATAACTTTTTTCGAAAAAGAACTTTGAAGGGGTTTAGGCCTAGGCCGCACTACGGTTAAACCGCTGTGGTTTTAAATGGCGTGAATTTGTGCCCCTAGAAAACTAATACAAACGGCGATTTTAAAACCGTGATTTGCTACAAAATGCTCGCGGGTAAAAGCCGCGGCAAAACTGTTATGAATAGAACTTAGTTGACGCGTACGCACTGGTGTTAACTGCGGGCGGTTTTTCGGTAGAAAGTCTTGCAGAGTAGAGCGCTGGCGCACAATTTCAACCATGTCTTCCACCGAGTCGGAGTTTGTTTTAAACGAACCAGGATAAGAATTTATTAGTATGGTCTCTTAAGTTTTAATAATTCTTATGAAAGAAACCTTTCTCAGATCTACGTCCAGTAAGTGGATGGATCCAATATTTTCGAAATTTGCGTTGACGTCTTCTTTTCTATTTCTTATTATCAGAGCAACAACACGCACTGCTACCTTGAAATCCATTTTCAAACTGCAGGTGTGTGCGTCTCAAGCGGTTTCGTGGTGATAGCGATTAATTAATCGACCCGACTTACGACTTGTAGGTCGCGGAATCGAACCCAGCCCAGATTACTTTGTGTATTTATTTTATCACCATTGCTCTCAAAACGATTTTTTTTTTTTTTTTTTAGCGTGGTAAAATCATCAAATGAGTCCTTAAACCCCGGGCAGGGCGGGAGGGACTGTCAGACTTTTACTGACTAAAATCCACGGTGTCCTTCAATAGCCCTTTCTGTTCCAGGGTCACGGTAAGGAAATAATCCCGCGACCCCGGCAGGCTTTGGCCCTCTGAGAGGGGGGCCCCGTCATTATGCCGACGCTCTTTGAGGCGCGCGTGGGACACAACGCGCCGTCGACCCGGGCATGGTTCTTGGTCGGGCAGCGAGTTGCCCTTTACTCGCTGCCCGCATGCCCGCGCCTACGGTGGCCGGAGATCATCTAGCGACGTCCGTCGCCGTGGGCGTCTACTACCGCGGATGGGGCGGAGGGAGGACTCTGTCCTCTCTCGCTCGCGGCCCGCCTCCTCCTTCACGAGCATTACTGCTTCGCAGAAGGAGGCGACCGCTTCCCACTCCGATTGCTCTCAAAACGATGAAGGAAAACATCGTCAGGAAACCGGCATGTCCTCAAACCTAAAATTTTAAGACATGTGACATCACCAATCCGCACGGGGCCCGCGCGCTGGATTATGGACCCCTTTTACAGAAAGGAAGCCTGTGTCCCAGCAGTGGGAATATTATAGGCTGATGAAGATGAAGAGTGAATAAAAATACCTCAGTAGACCTAATAGTCTCCGAGATAAACCCTCCCAACATTTTTTAATTTTTTCGAAAAAAGACAGAACGTTCTAAGACATCTCAACTCTGATACTTTGCCTCTTTCACACTTGTTTTTGATTCAAGATACCGCCAGAGTTACTCAAGTGGTGTCTTAAATATTGCAAGTAATTGCAAGGTTCGATAAAAATATAAATTTTGAAAAACTCAACTCTGAAACTACTGGGTCTACAGATATAAATCGGTTCTTATATTGTAGCAAAAGGCATCTATGAAACCGTTCTGAGAAGTTATTATCAACAACTAGTGTCTAGTCCTTTACGGTCATAAACACAAAATTTTCAAAAAAGAACGAAATTTTCGAGGTTTTTTTTTAATTTTTTTACAAAGTTGCGTTCGGTGTTTGAGGTCTCAAACTTTGACTATTCATTGGCCCCAGTGGCGTAGCTAGGCGGGAGCTTAGCGGACCCTAACCTAGCCTCGCACATGACGGGGCCTCGCGCTTAGAGATTTAGTAAAATAAAATAAAATTCACAACGGCAATCTCAACTTTGTTACCACTCAATAAAGCAGTATAATTTAACTTCTACTACTATTTCTAACTGAGAACTGATAGAGCCAAAGCTGATGGCGCCAACGATCATATTTAGGTCTAGCAATTCCGCTTCTCGCGCAAGGCCCCGTAGTTGCATGATAACTTGGTTACGTTTTATTTCTAACTGTGAACAGAAAGAGGGAAAGAGGCCTCGCAAAGCGATCTTATCATCAAGTCATCAAAAACAAGGAGGCCTCGCACGCGGTGACCCACACCGCACACGACGGGCTTAAAAAAAAAACACAAATCTGCGCACAATATTTTTCATCCTCCATCAAAGAAAAGGGCCTCGCAGATGCGTCTTGCCCCCTCCAAGATTTGGTCTCACTACGTCACTGATTGGGCCAACATCATAAACAAGTCTGAACTACTGGATTTAACCTAAACTAGCCGTAGGTGCAGGGGACAAAATTATTGTACTAAATAAAAGATTTACAAAATTAACCAACTCTGAGATGATTAAAAAAATGAATGTTTTGTATTTTCTAAAACTAAAATCTTATTTAATTTTGCCGTTATGTTATAGCCTTAATTAGTAGCCTAACTACTCACTAAGGCTATAACATAATTAATTAACTAATACATTAAGATCAAAAGTTATTAATTAAAAATTACTAGATTTTTTCTTTTGCTTCGTTTGTTGCGCGAGGCCCCCTGCAAGCGCGAGGCCCCGGGCGGTTGCCCGGTTCGCCCCCCCCTAAAGCCGCCACTGGCCACCACTGCTCCGAAACTGTACTGTAAATGATTGTTTAACTATATTTAGGTAGGTACTAATTACACTCACACAAATTCTCCTGGCTCGCAGTCGGCGCAGCATATTATAGGCTTCACACCTTCGAAGCTGCAAATCTGGAAATCGATTGTTGAAACCAGTTATAGTTATATCTTTTATTATGGTAGGTTCACACGCGCGCGTTCAACTCTACATTCAACGTGCACATTCACATTCACGAGCGTGTAAACGGTACGCCCGAGCCCATGAACGCGCCTGTGAACGTGAATGCCGCGAATCGGGCAAGTGTCGGTTTTTTGGCAAAGTTCAAAGGATGAATGTGCGGGCGCCCGGTGACTGTTTACACGCACGCGGGCAGTCAGTCTCTCCCGCGCTTTCGCGACGAGTGGATCTTCATTCAACGTTGCTAAGAAAGTCGCTACGATCGGAGATTATAACATGGCGGAATGGTCAAACAAGACAATTTTGACGTGTGAACTGTAATTATCATCCACCACCTTCTTTGCAGTCTTTTTCTTTTGCTCCGTCGTTCTTAATTTTGTTTCTTTTTCCAATAAAAATAAGTTAAGCCAAAGGATATGGCAGCAACAACACCGAGATCCTCGCTGCTCGCCATTCTGGCACTGACTGACACGACGGCGTGCGTGTGAACAGCTTGAATGTCCGCCGGCCCGGGACGGGCTGCATGCCGCGCAGCCCGCCAGGCAGTCCGCCGGGCTGCACGGCGCGCGTGTGACCGTAGCATAAACGGTACACCCGAGCCCGTGAACGCGCCTGTGAACGTGAATGCCGCGAATCGGGTAAGTGTCGGTTTTTTGGCAAAGTTCAAAGGATGAATGTGCGGGCGCCCGGTGACCGTTTACACGCGCGCTCGCACGCGGCTGCATGCCGCGCAGCCCGCCAGGCAGCCCGCCGGGCTGCACGGCGCGCGTGTGAACGTAGCATAACTAACAGATACTAACAGTGTTTGAAAAAAAAAATCAAATTTATAAAACAAACCGTTTAAATTGTTTTAAACAAGTTTTTTTTTAGTTTCTAGCTTTTTTTTTCAAATTAATTAGGTACACCTTATTTGTCGATGTCTAAACGTATCAATCAATTAGGTATGTTTCATTTCTAGACTACATCTTTTCAAATTCGCCCTTTGTAATGAAATTTTTACGAAAAATTATCAATGGAAAAAAAACATGATGTTTTTTTCTTATATTTTTGAGAATTATTTCATTACAATGTCAATAAAAGTTAAAAATGTAAGAAGTCATTGGTTCAAATCTTATAGGTAGGTACTTCCAAATAGTACTACCTCATTGGTCGGATTAGGACTTAGCTATGGTGGCGCCATCTACAATTAGCTTTGACCGGCCTTCCCCATTGATACCAAAGTCGTAAGGTATTGGAGACTTGCGTTGTGTACCTACGAAAGGTCTCAGCTGTGCGGACAATGAAAGTTAGTATTCGTACTTACCGGAGGATAGTTTCTTGTTTTTATATCGTCCATAGCGGACAAGCAGTCGTACACACTTCTACAGACACCGTCCACGCCATTCCATTGGCATTTAGATCCTGAAAATGTGAATAAAGTAGAATATAAAAGCTATACAACGTGTAACGTTAATAGCGCAAAACCTCTTGTGGGGTAACTCAGCCCATGTTACTGAACAATGTTTATTCTCTAAAACTTTTGGAAAAAAAAAATAAAAAAAAATATTTTTCATACAAAATGAGAAAAAGATCGAGCCCATCAGTAGGTATGAAAAATCATTTTTTTAATTTTTTTTTCCAAAAGTTTTAGAACAAACATTGTTCAGTAACATGGGCTGAGTTACCCCACGAGAGGTTTTGCGCTATTAACGTTACACGTTGTATAATGTATGTATATTTCAAATGTGCACATCAAGCCCTTTAATTTGATACCCATGTCGATACTGTGCGAAAATAAATTTATTTTCGGTTACGACTTTACATCCCCTAGAGGGCGCCATATTGGATTTGGTGACACGTCACCTACCCTATAACCAGCGGATAAATGAGACGCTTTTAACGGCAGATCATTTGTCATGAAATGATTAGTAGTTAAGAAGTTATGAGGGAACAAACAAACATACAAACATACATACATACATACATACCGGTCAAAATCATAACCCTCCTTTTGGCTTTGTCGTAGTCGGGTGATAAAACTATAATAGATCACTGAAAGACTATTATGTGCGGCTGTGCGCCCCGCACTTTCAGTAGTTCTCGGATCCATATCACCCCCGTCTATCATAAGTAAGCTAGTGATAATTAACATGTTTGTAAGCAATCGAATTTTTATTTTCCCGCACTGGGCGATGTGTGTGATGACATGTGAGACAAAGCCCTTTAAATAAATAAAAAATAACCCTCGTCTACGGCTCGGCTGAGAATTCCGCCTTTGATGCAATAGGCATTTTGACAGCATCAATAAAATAATGAATAAAGTTTAATTACTTATAGTAATGCGCCTGGCAGCTGTAGGGTTCAAACTCACGTCCTACAACTCGTAAGTCGGGGCCGATACCACTGGGCCACCACTGCTCTTCAACACATCAAAATCGAATACCGACGTATCCCAGGTAGCATTTTTACGTCATTATGTCGTCAGTTTACGGTACTGCTCGACGTGAGAGACGTCATGTCTTGACGTCGGGGGGTCCCATCAGATGTCGTCAATTTGTCACAGCCTCAAGACGTCAGTTTACAGACGTTACAGAGACGTCATATACTGAATTTATAGGGACGTTACTGGGCCGTACGTATTAGGGCAGCCACTGACGTTGGAGTGACATCATATATTCATAGGGACGTTACTGGGCCGTACATATTAGGGCAGCCAATGACGTGCAAAACCATGTATAAATCCGCAGCTCTCTTTGGAGTGGGTTGTTATTGGAACACTGTTAACACTGGTAAACTTGACACTTCTGTTCACTGTACCGATGCATTGCTCTCAATAACTTAAGAAAACAATTTTTTTTTTTTTTTTTTTGACGTGGCCTCTCGTAGCGCAACAACTCTAGAAGGTTGAAGCTACTTAACCGGACAATAACAAAACAAAATTAATTCTTCAGACCTTATACTATCGGCGGTAACGAAACCATAGCGACTTCTATTTGGACTACAACGCCATCTATCGAGCTAGGCGGTACTATTTTTCGAAACTTTAAATAAATATTGATCGCTGTGATTCCGTTCTCGCTGTAACTTCTAGTAAAAATTGCTCTGCCAATTTTTTTTTTTTTATGTGTTATCTTATCCTTAAACACATAGGTTTGTTACCTTTTTAATTTACAAACGTCATTATTTGATTGATTTGACATCAAATAATGTTGTTTAAAAAGGAAAAAGTTTTGGATTACGTAACAAAACCTACGTATTTAAGGATAAGATATCACATAAAAAAATAAAAATAGGCAGAGCAATTTTTCACAAGAAGTTAGAGCGCGTTATGTAAAAAGTTAATTTGGAGTGACACTGAAATCGAAATTTTGTTGGATTTTTATACTTCCCTATTCTAACTAATACATTTAAACAAATACAAAAAGAATTTGAGGCTGAGGAATTTTTGACAGAGAGTTATAAGCAATTTTCATGTTTTGATAAAAAAAAACGGAACTTCTAGGCTAAAAATTTTTTGGATTATTGTGCATCTGTAATCTGTATCACCTACTCTCGTCATAATTATGCCAAATTTCAGCGCCGGAGGAATTTTTCGAAAGTCTTCATACAAAAAAATCCTCGTTGACTGGACTAATGTACCGGCTATACAAATCCTTGTTATAATGATTAGTATTTGCCCATAATATTCGCTATGTTGGTGGTCGACTTCACTTGTGGAATTATGTCAGTCAGATGCATTCCATAAACTGTTCTTTAACCAATCTTTAGCTCTTTGGGTCACTTTAGGACCAGATATGTCATACTACAGTCGTCAACCTGAGGGCAGATTTAGACTAATAAGGGACAGACTGTAAAATGACGTTGCTAGGAGGTATCATTTATGACCTATACAGTACGTACAGTACAGTACTATAATAGTACGTAAGTATGACGTACAATAATGACGTAACTGTGGTGACCCTAAATTGACTTAAGAATGTCGTCATTTTTTAGTCGCCGACGTCACTTGCTACCTGGGATGTATAAAGTTCAAGTTGGAGTATTCCGATGTATTTTTAGAATCAAATCATCATAGATTATTATGATGATTTAATCGCCTAACGTTTTCTCACCTCAGTTGGAGTCGACCCCCTTTCGAACCAGATGCAGCTAAATATCAGTATTTTACGTGGAGCGACTGCCTATCGGACCTCCACAGTTTCTGGCTAACAGTAACTACTGTCAAAGATCTACAAATGACAGTCTGGACCAACGGCTTTACGTGCTTTCCTCGCACGGAGGAAACTCGCTATGACAGATGGTCACTCATCCACAGACCAACCTCGGCAAGCGCGGCTTAACACGGAAAATCGGCCTGTGCGGCTGTAATTATTTAGCCACGAGGTCCCCGAGGCCAAGAGAAAACCTGTTTTAAATTTTAAAAAGCCTACTCTTGACTCTTACCTTCAGATAAATTCAACGTTTCTCTCTTAGTGATATCATCTTCATCACTATAAACACTAACAACATATAAACACAATAATAAACTTGATATATTATTCATTATAATTAATTAATAATTTAATTATCATGTATAAACACATGTGCAAGGGAACAGAACTTTAAGGAAACTGGTAAACAAATCACGATGTTGCATTTATAATGTTGTTTTAATAAACAGGTTTTGTATTAAGAAATATAGAATACCTACTAGCTGTTGCCAGCGGCTTCACCCGCTACAACTCGAAAATTATCCCACGGGAACATAATTATAATAGTATTTATTGTGTGTACATAAATCTTAATATATATAAATCTCGTGTCACAATGTTTGTCCTCAATGGACTCCTAAACCACTTAACCGATTATAATGAAATTCGCACACCATGTGCAGTTCGATCCAACTTGAGAGATAGGATAGTTTAAATCTCAAATTATAGTCGCAATTTTAATAATATTATAAAGATTGCACCCGTGCGGAGCCGGGGCGGGTCGCTAGTAGTTATATAAAATAAATAAACGCGTACAGGACAGGATAACCTCATCAACCAGAGAGGGGTGGGAGGGACTGTCAGACTCGTACTGACTAAAATCCACTGACTAAAAACCCTGGCAGGGTTTGGCCCTTTAGCTAAGGGGGGGCTCAGATGGCTGACAACTCCCAATTGACTTGATTTTTATAAAGATCTCCCAATTGACTTGATTTTTAAAACGAACTCCCAATTGACTTGATTTTTATAACGAACTCCCAATTGACTTGATTTTATAACGATCTCCTAATTGACTTCATTTTTATTACCAACTCCCAATTGACTTGATTTTTATAACGAACTCCCAATTGACTTGATTTTTATAACGAACTCCCAATTGACTTGATTTTGTAACGATCTCCTAATTGACTTCATTTTTATTACCAACTCCCAATTGACTTGATTTTAATAACGATCTCCCAATTGACTTGATTTTTATAACGAACTCCCAATTGACTTGATTTTTATAACGAACTCCCAATTGACTTGATTTTTATAACGAACAACCAATTGACTTGATTTTTATAACGATCTCCCAATTGACTTGATTTTTATAACGATCTCCCAATTGACTTGATTTTTGTAACGAACTCCCAATTGACTTGACTTTTATAAGCAAAATCCTCAGTAATAAAATGAACCGCCATTTTATTGAATTCATTTGTTACAAAAAATGTGATAAATGAATAACCGCTCGACCGATTTTGTGCAAACTTCACATAAACCATCTACTAAATAGTTCGAACAAAGCCTAAACATTTGGTTTGGATAGGTGAGCCCGTTCTTGAGTTATAAAATTACAACGAAAAGTGGCTTTGATTTTTATATAATACTAGTACCTAGCCCGTCCCGGCTTCGCACGGGTGGAACGTAAAAAATATCGTCCTTATTACACAACAAAAAAAGAATTATCCGAATTGGTCCATGGGCTTAGCAACACATTTAGCGATCCATTTTAATATTTAGAAGATAGAAGATATAGATTAATCAAATCACCTTTTGCGTAAATTGGATATACTAATCTATGATACTCGTATTATGAATTCTAATTTATGATACTCGTATTATGAAGACATGTTCCAATAAAAAAAGAAGATCACTCGCCAGGTCGTTGATTCAAGGTCATTATTTTCGATCGGCCTTTATTTTTAGAAATAAGTTACATACTGATTAGTTGTTATATGTACAACTTTTGCATTTTATTAAATGTTATGAAAAATATTTAGTTTTAATTCCGCGACAAAAATCCAGGCTTGTTGCAGGATGCAATCCAACCGTATGCAGTCATGCATATGCACATGCAGCAAAGGACCCACCCTCCCGCCCTCATGCATATGCACACATGCAACAAACGGAAAAACAAGCCATGCAATCAAACCTATACTCGACACGTGTTTCGCCCCTCCTCGGGGCATCCTCAGGAGATGTTGACTCGACAAGCGCTCGGCCTCGAATGCATTCGAGGCCGAGCGCATATGCATGAGGGCGGGAGGGTGGGTCCTTTGCTGCATGTGCATATGCATGACTGCATACGGTTGGATTGCATCCTGCAACAAGCCTGGATTTTTGTCGCGGAATTAAAACTAAATATTTTTCATAACATTTAATGTCATGGATTTCCGCAAAGTAACGCCTGATTCCATAATTTATTTTGCATTTTATATTCGACTAGCTGTTGCCAGCGAGCGGCTTCACCCGCTACAACTCGAAAATTACCCCACGGGAACATAAAATCGGGATAAAAACTATCCTAAATTTTAGCCAAATCCGTTCAGTGGTTTTTGCGTGAAAGAGTAACAAACATACCTACATACACATAGTGTGTGTCCACAGTGGAAGCCTAGCGCGACGGCGGCGGCGGCGGGCGCGGTGGCGGGCGCGATCTGTGTCCACACTGCCGATCAAGCATTTGTTTTTGTAGAGGCGATTTCAGGTGTTGCAAACCCGGGGTGGACCTTCTATACACTTTTAAACACATACAGTCTTGCTACTTCATATCCAGATTAATAGTATTAAGAAATATATGAGCCACAGTCGTCGTTCGGTAAAGGTATACATGGACATTATTGGACATCCGTCAGTCAAAATGGCAGATTTACGAACATGCAATCGCGAATTCGTGACAGAATTTATAAATCTGTGTAAATCTCGTCTCGTCCTACAATGTGGGCAGGAAGATTAAATCAAGGTATTATTCTGACAGAAACAAAAAGAAATAAATACTTTGAAAAAATAATACATTTATTGATTCTAACTAACACCGCAATGGTTTGATACTCCTGCCACCCACCCGTTGTATCGGTTGTTGCCTAGCAACGCCTAGGCTTGCAAAATCGCTTTTGCACACCCTTTCATTTCATTTCAAAACCGCTTCGAAATTGGTTCAGCTAAACGCGAGATAATCACGGAAAAATATCCTTATATACATAGAAACATACAGGTCGAACTGAAATACTCGTATCTTTTTTATGTTTCAAAAAATTAAAATGCTTAGCAACTAAAACTATTGCGTTCCTATCGCTTACTAGAGTTCAAGAGGACATCGCATCCAAAAAATAAATGAAGCACATTATATCAAGTAAACATAAAAAAACGGCCAAGTGCGAGTCGGAGCAGTCTGAGTAGCGCATGAGCATAAATAAAGAGGAAAGATTTGTATTTTTGTGTGTGTTTGTAATGAAAAAACTCAAAAACCCCTGTGCAGATTTAAAAAATTCTTCCACAAGTTCTATAAAATCGAGCAATAAGCCACATAGTGTGGGGCAAGTAATAAATAAGAAAATAAAATAACAAAAACAGTCCTGACCGAACTGACCGACTGAAATTAGCTATCTGCACGGGACATATTATAGTGCACAAGTGTGTGCGCAGTGCGCAGACACAGGGTGCACTCTCTGTTCCTTTACTCTCGTAGTTCCGATGGGACGGCAATACGACACGACCGTAGAGAGATCAGGCACAGGACCAACGGGTTAACGTACTTTCCGAGGCACGGGGGTATCATGCCGCCAACTTCCAAACTCCGGGCTGCTAGTAACTGAGAAATTCTTATAAAAAACCCAATAGCGATTTTTGCCAGTCCCGGGAATCCCGGGGACCCCACCGTCAGCAGTCGCACTTGCGACCACAAGACAAACGGGGCAAATAAATAAAAATAAATCAAATCAAATCAAATCAAATCAAATTTATTCGTAAATGCAGGTATCAATACAATAAGATGTTATAATAAAAATGTCAGTTCGCTACATTTTACTCGGAGAGCATACAAATATTAATATAGTTCGCTGTTTTGAAATAACAACGAAATTAGACTAAGTCAATCACATCAACTTTTATAAGTAGGTACTAACACACAATTAATTAACAATGTCGCTAAATATAATATTCTAAATGTAATTCATTAAATGTCAATTGTGTCCTCCATAAATTCAGTTGTGGAATAATAACATTTGTGAATTAAAAATTTTTTGAGGTTCCTTTTGAACATATTATTATTAAGATTCTTTATTTCTCTTGGAATTTTATTGAAAATAACTGGTGCCATTCGATAAATACTTTTTCGTAGAAGAGCTGTTTTACTGCGATCAACACAAAGAACGTTCGAATCCCTCTTCCTTAACCGTGGATCAGCTGGGGCTCTCATTTTAAAAAGTTGTGGGTTTGTCTTAACAAAGATTGCCACTTCAAAGATGTATAATGCCGGCAATGTTAGAAGTTTCAAAGATTTAAAATATGGCTTGCAACTGTCTCTTGAGTGTAGCCCACACATAGCGCGTACGCATTTTTTTTGTGCGACAAAAACGTAATTCTTGTCTGTCGAGTCACCCCAGAAAATTACTCCGTATCTCAAGATTGATTCCACGAAGCTATGGTAGGCTATGATCACGGCGTCACGGTTCACAAATTTAGACAACTTATAAAGAGCAAAAGCAAAACTGTTAAGTTTTTTACAAATTTCTTGAACATGCGGTTTCCATGTAAGTTGACAATCTATCATTAATCCTAAAAACTTTGTTGTCTCTGTTTTTGTAACCGACTGTCCATCGTAACTAACAAGCGGTATTTGTTGTCGTTGTCGTTGACTAAAATGCATTATACACGTCTTTTCTAAATTAATTTTTAAGTTATTCGCCTGTAGCCAGTGTATGGTCTGCTTTAGTGTGTCATTGATTTCTTGTTCATAATTATAGGATTCGTCTTTTTTTATCATTATTGTACAGTCATCAGCAAATAATACTGTTGGGTGATTTATACTTTTTGGGAGGTCATTTATATACACCAGAAATAGTGGGGAACTTAATACGCCCCCCTGAGGTACACCGTACTTCATCGTTCTAGGTTTTGACCGATATTTGATTTCCCTCTTGGTTTTAATATTTATATTTGTTATTTCCGTATATTGTATCCGATTGCTTAGGTAAGATGTTATAAGGTCAAGACAATTTCCGCGTATCCCACATTTTTCAAGTTTGTCAATGAGTATAGTATGATGGACATGATCGAAAGCTTTCGACATGTCCAAATATAGGGCACAAATGGGTAGTGTGTCATCTACACTTGACATACACACATCAAAAGTGTCTAGGGATCAAGCATTTTTATGCGGATTTCTTGAGATTGAGATGTGGCTTTGTAATAAATTTATGATTTTATAAATTTATATGGATCCTTTTTGGTGCATTTCATAATTTGAATCAGGAACTGTAAATCAAATTCGAGTAAAAGCAGAAAATCAGCTGTCAATATTTTCCCTATAAAAACATACAACGCATTGAAGACATTATTAGTGCTACTGTTTCCCTACTACTGATTAAAACCAACGTTATTATGGAGCGGCGACGTCATTTAAGCAGGGAAGAAATGCTCAGAGCCGTGGGAATGATAGAAGCTGGTTCCCGGCAACGTACTGTGGCTTTAGCTCTGAATACAAGTCAGAGTGTTATCAGTCGACTTTGGACACGTTACCGAAGCACTGGTACCGTGGCTGAGCGCCATGGAGGACGGTATCGCTGCACCACACGGAGACAAGACCGATACATTCAAATCTTAACTCGAAGAGCTCCAACAATAACCGCCATGATGTTAGCCGTGAGGCTTCATCACTCTTCAGGGAACTTAATTAGCGACCAAACAGTCAGAAACCGCTTGCATGAAGTGAACCTTCATTCCCGAAGACCGCTTCGGGTACCACCTATAGCAATGCACAATCGTAGGATTCGATATCAATGGGCTCTTGAACACAGAAATTGGGCAGAAGAACAATGGCGTTTCGTGTGCTTTTCTGATGAGTCTCGTTTTGGTATGAGACCGGATACAAGACGTATACGACACTGGAGAACCCCTGGACGCCAACAGCGATTAAAATCCTGCCAGGAAGTCCATCCTTATAGTGGTGGAACCATCATGGTATGGGCGGGTATTTGGATCGGCGGAAGAACTGAGTTGATTTGGATCAGAGGCAACCTCAACGCTCAAATTTATGCTGAGACGATTGTATCAGACGTCATCGTTCCTCTACAAGTGCAAATCGGTCCCTTATTTCAGTTAATGAATGATAATGCACGACCGCACACCGCAAGAGTTGTAAGACAGACTCTCGCCGCAGCTAACATCAATGTCCTGCCCTGGCCTGCTCAGTCGCCAGACTTGAACCCGATTGAGCATGCATGGGATATGCTACAGAGAAGAGCTCTGCCGAATATGGAGGGTATCCAGTCGCAAGAAGACCTTTTTTTGTTGTTGCAACGAACATGGGCGGCCATTCCACAGCGTGATTTGGATGAACTCATTTTGAGTATGCCAAACCGATGTTCTTGTGTTGTTAGTGATCGCGGTAGAAACACGGATTATTAATTGTTTAAGTTACCCAATAAAATTTTAAAGAAAACTGTTATTTCAGTCTTTTTTTCGAACTTTAATGTTAGTGGTTCAAATGTCAAAAATCCCTTTATTAGGAAAATGGCAAATTTCTTTATGAATGCAAAGGTGACTTGGTTTATCGTTACTGTGACAAACGATAACACTTTATTTGATGAATCCTTAAAGAACATTTTAATTAATATCAATCAGGAGAAAAGTTATTGCAAAAATATATGTTGATCCCTAGACACTTTTGATGTGTGTAATTTTCTTAAGAAAGTCATAAATAGCAACATTGATTGACCTGTTCCTTCTGAAACCTTTTTGTTCATCAACCAATACATTCTTACTTTCAAGAAAATTGTACATTCGGTGGTATATTATTTTTTCTATAACTTTCGAGAATATCGGTAGTAGTGCAACTGGTCGGTAATTTTGAGTTGAAGTCCTTTCCCCTTTTTTCTTATACAACGGCTTAATAATGGATACTTTAAGTTTATCTGGGAAAATACCTTTTTGAAAACATAAATTTATGATGTGTGTTAATGGATGACAGATAATATGATGAACTTTTTTGATAATGTGTGTTGTAATGTTATCATAGCCTGTACTTTTAGTATTCCGGAGAGATTTAATAGTTCTCGAAACTTCTTCTGGTGTAGTTGGACTTAGAAAAATAGAATCATTTAGTCTGGGTATTTTCGGCGGTGTTTTAGTGCAACCTGGAGTTATTTGGTCAGCATAAAAGTCATTGAACACATTGCAAATGTCTTCAGTTTTTACTATTTCTTTGTTATCCTTAATAATTTTCGTTAGTGGTTCATGAGGGAAATCAGCTTTGCTGTCATTAATTATTTTCCAAGTTGCTTTGCTTTTATTATCAGCTGTCTTGATGTAATGGTTATTTTGTGAATACTTTGTTAGTCTTATAATTTTTTTATATCGAGCTGCATAGGAAGTGTATTTTATTTTGTCGTTCTCAGTTCCTGTTTTACGGTATTGCCACAATAGTTTTCGTTTTATTTTGCTGCACGTTTTAATGCCGTTGGATAACCATTTTTGTCTTTTGTTAATAGTCTTTGTTACAATTTTTACAGGAAAACATAAATCGTAAAAGAGTTTGAAGATATCTATAAAGTTGTCATATGCTAAATTTGGGTCATTCAGTTCATAAACCTCACTAAAGCTTAAGCTTGCAATACACTCGATAAACTTTTCTATAAACTCGGATGAGAAGTCCCTTATCTCAGTTTTCCACGAATGAATTGCACATGTTTTTTTTACATTGCATTTTAATATTTGCGCAGTGTGGTCTGACAGTGCAGTCTCAATTACTTCTCCGTTGTTTCCACGAGCATTATGAAATATATTGTCTATACAGGTTGATAGATGTATGATTCTCTGATCGTACGGTGTGCCGCAAAGAAAAACACTAAACTGTCCTTTATAACGAATTGTATTCCATATTCACACAGAAATATAAACTTTACAATTGTCCGTCACGATTATGATAGTAGCAGTCGATTTAAATAAAATACTTGTTAAAAACATGGAGCTCACATAGACAGCCATTAGCGGAAGAGAGTGCACGAAAAAAAAACCGGACATAGATTAACAACAAAGATCTGTCAAGATAGTGATGTCGGCGATCATCTAAGACCTAATGTACACAAACCTTTTGAGGCATACACTAATTTAAAATATAACTTAACACTTCCCCTTATGCCTCACAAAGTGATAAGAATTACAGTAAATAAAGTTATCTAATAACATACCACTCTATATAAAACTCAACAAAAAAAAATAACTCTACTGTCTTTAAGGCGGGCTTACAGTAATTTTTAAGATTTTCAAACGTCTGAAAGTCTCATTAACAATGATATTTTTAATAAAAAAAAATCATAATATTAAAGTTGAACATATCCTCGAGTGAATGGTAAAGATAGAAACACGAATTGGAATAATTGGCTCGATAGAAAAAAATCTCAAACATGACACTAAATCACAATTTTCAAACATCCACTGCTTAGAGATTTCACAATGAATTTATATGAAACTTATAAAAATAAAAACAGCTCATTATTTAGAAGTGCATGGTAAAAGCAAATTTTAAAATTTCGTTATAATTTTTCTCCAAGAAATAAAATACCCAAAATATTGGCATTATTTCGCTCACCGGGCGCTCGCCAGTACCCGCCGAGGCGTGATAGAGGATGGACGTACGTCGTTGCTGCGCAAAAATTCCCCCCGCGCGGTTACGTAAGCAGGCATAGAACTGAAGTACTACATGGAAACAAAGTCACACACACAAGCGATTACGTGTTAGTTGCGGGAATAGAATAAAATAGTCAAGTGATCTAATTTTGAAACGATGTAATTTTTTTTTCACCTCACCCGCTCGGAAAGATTCTATTTCTCATTCAAAATCTGAGCGCAAAACTCTATTTTGTGCTCTAGAGCACAAAGTGTTGTTTAAAATTCGAACACGTCTTGTATTCAATTGTTTTCTACTTTTCTACACTGGCAGGCGAGCCGCCCCCGCTACATTTCCTCGCTGTGTGAGGTGAAAAGTTGTGTGTTGCACTCGGCAGCAAAGTTTTTCTGCGTCTCGTACCTTTGAAAACTTCGCATCGCTCAGGATTCTATATTTGAACCGCTCGTTTCTCTCGCGGTTCAATCTTAGAATCCTTCGCTCGCTCAGTTTTCAATTCAAGTACTCGCGCCAAAAATCAACTTTGCAGCCTTGCATAACAAATAACTATTTATGGACCACTTATTTTTTAGCTAGGATGCGAACTTGATGGAGTGACCTGAAGGTCTACATCGGTCACTGCCACTGGAACTCGGCGACGGATCGAACTAGATGTGCCGAGTTTGGACTCGTTTTGTTAGTAATGATGAGATCTTACCACCGGACTTGATGGAGTGACCTGAAGGTCTACATCGGTGACTGCCACTGGAACTCGGCGACGGATCGAACTAGATGTGCCGAGTTTGGGCTCGTTTTGTAAGTTATGATGAGATCTTACCACCGGACTTGATGGAGTGACCTGAAGGTCTACATCGGTGACTGCCACTGGAACTCGGCGACGGATCGAACTAGATGTGCCGAGCTTGGGCTCATTCTGTTAGTTATGATGAGATCTTGCCTCCGGTCTTGACGGAGTGACCTGAAGGTCTACATCGGTCACTGCCACTGGAACTCGGCGACGGATCGAACTAGATGTGCCGAGTTTGGGCTCGTTTTGTTAGTAATGATGAGATCTTACCACCGGACTTGATGGAGTGACCTGAAGGTCTACATCGGTGACTGCCACTGGAACTCGGCGACGGATCGAACTAGATATGCCGAGTTTGGGCTCGTTTTGTAAGTTATGATGAGATCTTACCACCGGACTTGATGGAGTGACCTGAAGGTCTACATCGGTGACTGTCACTGGAACTCGGCGACTGATCGAACTAGATGTGCCGAGTTTGGGCTCGTTTTGTAAGTTATGATGAGATCTTACCACCGGACTTGATGGAGTGACCTGAAGGTCTACATCGGTGACTGCCACTGGAACTCGGCGTCGGATCGAACTAGATGTGCCGAGTTTGGGCTCATTTTGTTAGTTATGATGAGATCTTATGTCCGGACTTGATGGAGTGACCTGAAGGTCTACATCGGTGACTGTCACTGGAACTCGGCGACTGATCGAACTAGATGTGCCGAGTTTGGGCTCGTTTTGTAAGTTATGATGAGATCTTACCACCGGACTTGATGGAGTGACCTGAAGGTCTACATCGGTGACTGCCACTGGAACTCGGCGACGGATCGAACTAGATGTGCCGAGCTTGGGCTCATTCTGTTAGTTATGATGAGATCTTGCGTCCGGTCTTGACGGAGTGACCTGAAGGTCTACATCGGTCACTGCCACTGGAACTCGGCGACGGATCGAACTAGATGTGCCGAGTTTGGGCTCGTTTTGTTAGTAATGATGAGATCTTACCACCGGACTTGATGGAGTGACCTGAAGGTCTACATCGGTGACTGCCACTGGAACTCGGCGTCGGATCGAACTAGATGTGCCGAGTTTGGGCTCATTTTGTTAGTTATGATGAGATCTTATGTCCGGACTTGATGGAGTGACCTGAAGGTCTACATCGGTGACTGTCACTGGAACTCGGCGACTGATCGAACTAGATGTGCCGAGTTTGGGCTCGTTTTGTAAGTTATGATGAGATCTTACCACCGGACTTGATGGAGTGACCTGAAGGTCTACATCGGTGACTGCCACTGGAACTCGGCGTCGGATCGAACTAGATGTGCCGAGTTTGGGCTCATTTTGTTAGTTATGATGAGATCTTATGTCCGGACTTGATGGAGTGACCTGAAGGTCTACATCGGTGACTGTCACTGGAACTCGGCGACTGATCGAACTAGATGTGCCGAGTTTGGGCTCGTTTTGTAAGTTATGATGAGATCTTACCACCGGACTTGATGGAGTGACCTGAAGGTCTACATCGGTGGCTGTCACTGGAACTCGGCGACGGATCGAACTAGATGTGCCGAGTTTGGGCTCGTTTTGTAAGTTATGATGAGATCTTACCACCGGACTTGATGGAGTGACCTGAAGGTCTACATCGGTGACTGCCACTGGAACTCGGCGACGGATCGAACTAGATGTGCCGAGCTTGGGCTCATTCTGTTAGTTATGATGAGATCTTGCCTCCGGTCTTGACGGAGTGACCTGAAGGTCTACATCGGTCACTGCCACTGGAACTCGGCGACGGATCGAACTAGATGTGCCGAGTTTGGGCTCGTTTTGTTAGTAATGATGAGATCTTACCACCGGACTTGATGGAGTGACCTGAAGGTCTACATCGGTGACTGCCACTGGAACTCGGCGTCGGATCGAACTAGATGTGCCGAGTTTGGGCTCATTTTGTTAGTTATGATGAGATCTTATGTCCGGACTTGATGGAGTGACCTGAAGGTCTACATCGGTGACTGTCACTGGAACTCGGCGACTGATCGAACTAGATGTGCCGAGTTTGGGCTCGTTTTGTAAGTTATGATGAGATCTTACCACCGGACTTGATGGAGTGACCTGAAGGTCTACATCGGTGACTGCCACTGGAACTCGGCGTCGGATCGAACTAGATGTGCCGAGTTTGGGCTCATTTTGTTAGTTATGATGAGATCTTATGTCCGGACTTGATGGAGTGACCTGAAGGTCTACATCGGTGACTGTCACTGGAACTCGGCGACTGATCGAACTAGATGTGCCGAGTTTGGGCTTGTTTTGTAAGTTATGATGAGATCTTACCACCGGACTTGATGGAGTGACCTGAAGGTCTACATCGGTGGCTGTCACTGGAACTCGGCGACGGATCGAACTAGATGTGCCGAGTTTGGGCTCGTTTTGTAAGTTATGATGAGATCTTACCACCAGACTCGATGGAGTGACCTGAAGGTCTACATCGGTGACTGCCACTGGCACTCGGCAACGGATCGAACTAGATGTGCCGAGTTTCCGACTACCCGATGTAAACCTTCAGGTCACTCCATCAAGTTCGGAGGTAAGATCTCATCACAACTAACAAAACGAGCCCAAACTCGGCAAATCTAGTTCAATCCGTCGCCTAGTTCCAGTGGCAGTCACCGATGTAGACCTTCAGGTCACTCCATCAAGTTCGGAGGTAAGATATCATCACAAACAATAAAACGAGCCCAAACTCGGCACATCTAGTTCGATCCGTCGCCGAGTTCCAGTGGCAGTCACCGATGTAGACCTTCAGGTCACTCCATTAAGTCCGGAGGTAAGATCTCATCATAACTTACAAAACGAGCCCAAACTCGGCACATCTAGTTCGATCCGTCGCCGAGTTCCAGTGGCAGTCACCGATGTAGACCTACAGGTCACTCCATCAAGTCCGGAGGTAAGATCTCATCATAACTAACAAAACGAGCCCAAACTCGGCACATCTAGTTCGATCCGTCGCCGAGTTCCAGTGGCAGTCACCGATGTAGACCTTCAGGTCACTCCGTCAAGACCGGAGGCAAGATCTCATCACAACTAACAGAACGAGCCCAAGCTCGGCACATCTAGTTCGATCCGTCGCCGAGTTCCAGTGGCAGTCACCGATGTAGACTTTCAGGTCACTCCATCAAGACCGGAGGTAAGATCTCATCATAACTAATAGAACGAGCCCAAGCTCGGCACATCTAGTTCGATCCGTCGCCGAGTTCCAGTGGCAGTCACCGATGTAGACCTTCAGGTCACTCCATCAAGTCCGGTGGTAAGATCTCATCATAACTTACAAAACGAGCCCAAACTCGGCACATCTAGTTCGATCCGTCGCCGAGTTCCAGTGGCAGTCACCGATGTAGACCTTCAGGTCACTCCATCAAGTCCGGAGGTAAGATCTCATCATAACTAACAAAACGAGCCCAAACTCGACACATCTAGTTCGATCCGTCGCCGAGTTCCAGAGGCAGTCACCGATGTAGACCTTCAGGTCACTCCATCAAGTCCGGAGGTAAGATCTCATCATAACTTACAAAACGAGCCCAAACTCGGCACATCTAGTTCGATCAGTCGCCGAGTTCCAGTGACAGTCACCGATGTAGACCTTCAGGTCACTCCATCAAGTCCGGAGGTAAGATCTCATCATAACTAACAAAACGAGCCCAAGCTCGGCACATCTAGTTCGATCCGTCGCCGAGTTCCAGTGGCAGTCACCGATGTAGACCTTCAGGTCACTCCATCAAGTCCGGAGGTAAGATCTCATCATAACTTACAAAACGAGCCCAAACTCGGCACATCTAGTTCGATCCGTCGCCGAGTTCCAGTGGCAGTCACCGATGTAGACCTTCAGGTCACTCCATCAAGTCCGGTGGTAAGATCTCATCATAACTTACAAAACGAGCCCAAACTCGGCACATCTAGTTCGATCCGTCGCCGAGTTCCAGTGGCAGTCACCGATGTAGACCTTCAGGTCACTCCATCAAGTCCGGACATAAGATCTCATCATAACTTACAAAACGAGCCCAAACTCGGCACATCTAGTTCGATCAGTCGCCGAGTTCCAGTGACAGTCACCGATGTAGACCTTCAGGTCACTCCATCAAGTCCGGAGGTAAGATCTCATCATAACTAACAAAACGAGCCCAAACTCGGCACATCTAGTTCGATCCGTCGCCGAGTTCCAGTGGCAGTCACCGATGTAGACCTTCAGGTCACTCCATCAAGTCCGGAGGTAAGATCTCATCATAACTAACAAAACGAGCCCAAACTCGGCACATCTAGTTCGATCCGTCGCCGAGTTCCAGTGGCAGTCACCGATGTAGACCTTCAGGTCACTCCATCAAGTCCGGTGGTAAGATCTCATCATAACTTACAAAACGAGCCCAAACTCGGCACATCTAGTTCGATCCGTCGCCGAGTTCCAGTGGCAGTCACCGATGTAGACCTTCAGGTCACTCCATCAAGTCCGGACATAAGATCTCATCATAACTAACAAAATGAGCCCAAACTCGGCACATCTAGTTCGATCCGTCGCCGAGTTCCAGTGGCAGTCACCGATGTAGACCTTCAGGTCACTCCATCAAGTCCGGTGGTAAGATCTCATCATAACTAATAGAACGAGCCCAAGCTCGGCACATCTAGTTCGATCCGTCGCCGAGTTCCAGTGGCAGTCACCGATGTAGACCTTCAGGTCACTCCATCAAGTCCGGTGGTAAGATCTCATCATAACTTACAAAACGAGCCCAAACTCGGCACATCTAGTTCGATCCGTCGCCGAGTTCCAGTGGCAGTCACCGATGTAGACCTTCAGGTCACTCCATCAAGTCCGGTGGTAAGATCTCATCATAACTTACAAAACGAGCCCAAACTCGGCACATCTAGTTCGATCCGTCGCCGAGTTCCAGTGGCAGTCACCGATGTAGACCTTCAGGTCACTCCATCAAGTCCGGACATAAGATCTCATCATAACTTACAAAACGAGCCCAAACTCGGCACATCTAGTTCGATCAGTCGCCGAGTTCCAGTGACAGTCACCGATGTAGACCTTCAGGTCACTCCATCAAGTCCGGAGGTAAGATCTCATCATAACTAACAAAACGAGCCCAAACTCGGCACATCTAGTTCGATCCGTCGCCGAGTTCCAGTGGCAGTCACCGATGTAGACCTTCAGGTCACTCCATCAAGTCCGGAGGTAAGATCTCATCATAACTAACAAAACGAGCCCAAACTCGGCACATCTAGTTCGATCCGTCGCCGAGTTCCAGTGGCAGTCACCGATGTAGACCTTCAGGTCACTCCATCAAGTCCGGTGGTAAGATCTCATCATAACTTACAAAACGAGCCCAAACTCGGCACATCTAGTTCGATCCGTCGCCGAGTTCCAGTGGCAGTCACCGATGTAGACCTTCAGGTCACTCCATCAAGTCCGGACATAAGATCTCATCATAACTAACAAAATGAGCCCAAACTCGGCACATCTAGTTCGATCCGACGCCGAGTTCCAGTGGCAGTCACCGATGTAGACCTTCAGGTCACTCCATCAAGTCCGGAGGTAAGATCTCATCATAACTAACAAAACGAGCCCAAACTCGGCACATCTAGTTCGATCCGTCGCCGAGTTCCAGTGACAGTCACCGATGTAGACCTTCAGGTCACTCCATCAAGTCCGGAGGTAAGATGTCATCATAACAAAACGAGCCCAAACTCGGCACGTATTAAATATACTGCTGCCTAATAAAGTACTCCTGTATGCACTTTGTAAAATCAAAACTATCTCGACTATCATTTTACGAAAATCTAATCCAGACACACTCGTACGTAATTGACTTACTGCATTACGCTACGCTGTGGCATATACACACACGGTCCCTCCCGCCCGCACCGCTGTCGACTTGCCCCGCCCCTTTGCGGGGGCTGAGGTAGTGCGCTCATAGCTGCGGACTGTACTGGAACCTGGCCTTAAAAACAAAACATGTTATGTAAGTTAACTCTACATGTGACTTAAGTACTATGTATGAAAACGACATGCACAAAAAAAAACAATCACATAATATTCATTTGTTTTACAAAACAACTATGTTTAATATAGCCAAGTGGCTTAGTTAATACATCTGCAATCATTTTCTCTGTAGGAAGATACTTAACTGAAATTATATTATCTCTTACAAAATCTTTAACAAAATGATATCTTATGTCTATATGTTTCGTTCTCTTATGACAATATTCTTTAGATTCTAATAACTTTTGTGCACTTTGGTTATCATTAAACACAATACAATCAATTGTTTTAGGTATGAACTCAGCTAATAAATTTTTAACAAAAGAAACATCTTTACACACATCAGCTATTGCAAGATATTCAGACTCAGTACTTGAAAGCGCCACACATTTTTGTTTTCGCGACTCCCAATTTATAGTGTCATTTCCTAACTTAATAACAAAACCAGTATAAGATTTCCTATCGGTGATATCATTACCCCAATCCGCATCTGCATAAGCAAACAACTTCCAATTGTTACTTTTTATAAAACATAAACTGTAATCAATTGTACCTGCTAAATAGCGTAAAATGCGTTTGGCAGCCAACCAATGACTCTTACCAAAACAGTTGTTAAACTGGCTAAGTTGGCTACAAGCAAAAGATATATCAGGCCTCGTACACACAGCAAGATACATGAGGCTACCAATCAATTGCCTGTATTGATAAACTTCATCCTGTAAACAACTATCAATGCCATTAGACTTCTCTAATTTAGTGTTTACAGGCATAGGAGTAGACACTGTCTTACAATTAGTCATGCCAAAACGCTCAAGTAATTTAGAAATATATTGTGACTGACTAAGTTTAAGAATACCTTTAGTCCTATCTCGAGTAACACCAATGCCAAGACAGCTTTTTAAAGCACCAAGATTCTTAATGTTAAACTCTCTTTCTAAATTACAAACCAAATCCTTTTTATTTTTACTAAAAGGATTACAAAATATATAGAAATCATCGACATACAAAGCAAGTATAACCATATCATTATTAGATTTTTTAATATAGACACAAGGTTCACACTTGCTCTGAACAAAACCCTGTTTACATAAGAAATCATGAATCCTACAGTTCCACATTCTGCTCGACTGCTTAAGGCCATATAAACTCTTTTTCAGTAAACAAACCTTATTACTATTATCACAAAAACCTAATGGTTGTTCCATATAAATGACTTCATTTAAGTCACTGTTTAAAAATGCTGTAGCCACATCTAAGTGTTCCATATCAAGATTTAGTTGATTAGCTAATGAAAACAATATTCGCATAGTTGAGTGTCTAACTACAGGGGCAAAAGTCTCATTAAAATCTACACCCTCCTTTTGTGAGAAACCCCTGGCAACCAAACGGGCTTTGTACTTGTCAAAATTCCCGGAAGCATCATGCTTAATTTTAAACACCCATTTACACTTAATTATATTCTCATTATGGGGTCTATCTACTAATTCCCATACTTGATTTGCAACTAAAGCTTGATACTCACCATTCATAGCATCCAGCCACATGTTTCTATTTGGGCTAGTCATAGCCTCATCATATGTGAGTGGTTCATCATAATGCAGAGGTCTTTCTTCTACAAACAAAGAAGATAAGTCATAACCATCATACCTCTTAGGCAAAACATTACGTGTAGAGCGCACAGGACGACCAGTAGCAGATGTGACGGCGATGGGACTAGTCACAACATCTCCATCTGACGCCTCATCCGACGAGATCACAGGCCCATCACCCGACTCATTGGTAGACTGCTCAGCCTGGCTGGTATCACTCCCAGTGCAATACTCCTCATCTGAAACCACAATTTCACTTATATTAGAATCTGATGTTGATATATTATATACATTATTCTCATTATTTTGACTTTGACTATCATTATTTAAAGTAAGATTATTATCATTAGAATAAGATTCAGCATCATTCAAATTAGATTCAATATCATTACAATTCAATATATAAGAAATAAAATCGTTATTAAAATTATTATTTGCTCTCTCTGCTGCCTGGTTGTAAAACATATTTTCTATAAATGTCACATTCCTAGATAAGATAACCTTCCTAGGATCAGACGGATCCGCTAATCTGTACCCCTTACACGTGTCAGAATATCCCACAAAAATATAATTTTTCGCCTTGGCATCTAGCTTTTGGCGCTTTTGTTCGGGAATGAGAGAATAAGCAGCACAGCCAAATACCCTGAGATGGCTAAGGTCAACCCTTGACCCAGTCCAAGCTTCCTCCGGAGTACATCCCGTCAAAGCGCCTGTGGGACTCCTATTTTTCAAGTAAATTGCAGTCATAACTGCCTCTCCCCAGAAACGCTTACAGAGATTTGCTTGCTGCAACATAGACCTTGCTTTTTCAATCAAAGTCCTATTCAGTCTCTCCGCAACACCATTTTGAGCAGGTGTGTAAGGGACAGAAGTTTGGTGGACAATTCCATGACTCTTCAAATAATCAGAAAACTGTTTACTACAGTATTCGCCACCATTATCGGATCTAAGACATTTAATACGATTATCTAACTGTTTTTCGACAAGATTATGAAAATCAATAAAACAATTCATTACCTGGGATTTCTTCTTAATCAAAAATCCAAATGTTTTTCTTGTGAAGTCATCAGTAAACGTGACCAGGTATTTCGCACCTCCCCAGCTTGCTTCCTGCATCGGGCCACAGACATCAGTATGAACCAACTCTAACGGCTTACTGGCTCGCTTCGCCTGATTCTTGGGGAAAGGTTCGGCCGATAACTTCCCCTCAAGACAAGCTATGCATTTTTTTTAGATCTTGAGTATCTTGTTTCTGTAAATAAAAACCGTTTGCCATATTTTGCAACATGCACATACCTGATAGACTCAGATGACCAAGACGCCTATGCCACACTTCCAATGAAGGCTCTGAAGCAGCAACTGCGGCACTCAGTGACTTCTGCCCTCTTTGGAGAAGCAAAGAGTGCACCTTATTTTGCGAAACCCAACTAGACCCACAAACAAAGCCATTAAACTTGTAAATCCCATTAATACATGAACCCTGAGCAATACAGTTGCCAGTGATTTTACAACTACTGTCGAATACATTACAACCACTTCTGTTAAATGTTACTGTGAGACCATCATTAACTAACTGACTGACTGATATTAAATTTGTGGATAATTCAGGAACAAAAAGAACATTCTTTAATTGTCTTACCACATTTCCTGATTGAATATAGACTTCCCCCTGTGTATCACTAACTAGCTTTTCATTGTTTGCCACTGCAATGCTATGCTTACATTTAGAGTCTCTAATATTCACCATTAATTCTTTACTCTTACACAAATGATTGGAAGAACATGAGTCTATGTAAAACTCATCACCAGCACTGTTTGCAATAAATGCTGTTGCTGTTTTAGACTCAGAGTTATCCTTCTTCTTCTTATCACGCTTGAGTTTGAAACATTTTGATCGAACATGTCCTGGTCGATTACAATAATGACACACAACGGGTGACTTCTTAGCAACAAATGCAGTATTACCACTGTTAGCTTCACTTTTTCTATGTGCCTCTTGAAGAAGACGGGAACGGACCAGCTCACTGTTAAAGTTGCTAGCAACACATGCCGTCTCCAATGCAGACACTAGGGAGTCATATTCCTCGGGCAATCCACTTAACAATAACTCAGCCACTTCGTCATCTTCAATAACTTTTCCTATGTCGGCCAGTTGCTGTACGAGGGTCAATATGCCGGTAATGTATCCATTCATATCGGTGAACGCGCTGTACTGTAAACTATGAAGTTGACGCAGCAACAATACACGCCGATAAAGCCCTTTGTTTTCAAAGACAGCATTCAGCTTGCACCAAGCTTCTTTCGAAGTTTTTGCATCGCGGACATACTGGTAAAGATTCGACTTGATTGATAAACAAATGCGCGCCAGCGCTCGTTGGTCACGCGCAGCGTCGTACGCCGTCGATCCCTCAACTTGGTCCCATAAACCATCCATAATAAGCGCCATACGAACGGCGAATTTCCATGTACTGTAGTTCGACGGCCCATCCAGTTTATCAATCGATCCAGCACCACCAATAATCACAGACGACGATGACAATGTAGAATTGGTCGGCGACGGCACGGTGCCATGCGGCGTAGGCGCATGCACATGGCTAGACGTAGACATTCCTTCGGATTGTTCCATGTTTTCGTCCCAATACTTATGAGCTCAAATATTGCAGCTAATAATCTTCGCGGCACAATGCGATCAAGAGAAAAAAAAATTTGGGCACATAACCTGATAGATGTATGATTCTCTGATCGTACGGTGTGCCGCAAAGAAAAACACTAAACTGTCCTTTATAACGAATTGTATTCCATATTCACACAGAAATATAAACTTTACAATTGTCCGTCACGATTATGATAGTAGCAGTCGATTTAAATAAAATACTTGTTAAAAACATGGAGCTCACATAGACAGCCATTAGCGGAAGAGAGTGCACGAAAAAAAAAACCGGACATAGATTAACAACAAAGATCTGTCAAGATAGTGATGTCGGCGATCATCTAAGACCTAATGTACACAAACCTTTTGAGGCATACACTAATTTAAAATATAACTTAACACAGGTACCACTAGATAAGCGAGTAGGTTGTTTAGTAAGTATTTTGAGGTTAAATCCACAAACTGTATTCATGAAGGTCTTGGCAACTTGGTCATTTTTTAGTATATTTATGTTGTAGTCCCCGCATATTATTATAGTTTTATTCGTTTTTCCACGTGTGATAAGGGACAGTAGCTTTTCAAAAATTTCGAAAAATAAAGAAAGGTGAAGTTTTACATGGGTATTTTTGGGAACTCTGTACATACAGACGATAGTTACATTATGTTGCGTGAGTTCTATCCCACAGCATTCAATAATATTAATTTTAGATAGCTTTTTAACTTCATTTAGAACTTTGAAATCAAGAATATTCCTCACTAAAATACACGCGCCGCCCTTTCTTTTGTCTCGACAAAAGATGTCACCCAATCTGTATCCCGGTAATGTGAGCATTTTCTCATCGCCCAGTACCATATTGTGCTCAGTAACACACAAAACATCAATTGTCTTATTTATTTTAGATAGTTCCGCTAACTGCACAGTCAGCATATCTGCTTTGTTAATTAGCCCTGCTATATTTTGGTGCATCACGTTTACATAGTTATAGACGAAAAAACATATCATTTGAATTATGGTTAGTATTACCTAATGGGCCATTGATGCTATTTGCCCTTTTTTCCCATTTTGTGGCACTAAAGTATTCTGTTATTGTTTTTTGTCGTGACGTGAATTTGAGCCCATTGTCTTTGTTTGTTAGTTTATTTGTTTCTATTTTACATTTAATGTCGGTATTACGTGGTATAAATTTATTATTATAATCAATTGTATCCACAACCAAATTAATTTCGGAACAAATATTTTGAATATACTTAAATCTATTGCGCTGAATTCTTTTAAGTTGAATAAAGTTACAATGTTCGAACCTACTCGATACATAATGAATTAGGTTGTTAAGATGTTTCTCACTAAGATATCGATTCTGACCAACCGATAGCAATATTACCGATGCCTTTGTTTGTTTCAATATCCAATACAACTCATGTGATATTCTCAGTGGATCCGAATCTTCTTCCCCCACACATAGCACGAGCTTGTCTTGTTGCGTAAGTTGGAGTGCGTGACAAGCATCCGCAAAGACTGTCATCAATGCTTCAGGGAATACTAGTCCCTGTATGTGGTATTTATCATAGTCGCTGTTCATCCTGGACCGTACCAGTTCCGATGCTAAACCTCGGCATTGATTGCCTCCAATTATCACTATTTTTTTTGATATTGTCTGGTTGTCCAGATTGAGATTAGGTTTTGAATTATTTTTCAAATGCGTCTTCTCGTTATTACTCGTACTTATGATTGTCTTTAATGTACTATTTTCGGACGAAATGTTTTTTAATTCATTCTCCATTGAAGCTATTTTTTCTTCCATCGCCTTCACTAGTGCGTCGAATTCTTCAAATGAAATAACATAAATGAATATGTTACGGCTAATACCCGAAGTGCGGTTAAACTTAGATGTATCCTTCCTTTATAGGAGCAAGTCGACGGAGCCCCGCTATGCAGGGCTCCTACATCTGGGTGGTTTAAAAAAAATAGGTCTTGCAGACCCCGCTATCGTCTTCTAACTTAAATTGTCTGAGTCGGGGTGCCAGCAAGTCCCAAGGCTGCACCTAATCCTAGCAGACTAATTAACCTAGTTCTAACTTTGGTTAAAACTAGGTTTAGCCGGCTAGAACTATCTTCGGATAAGTAGGATACATCTAAGTTTAACCGCATGTGGTCGGCTACATCTAGTTTTAGCCGGCTAAAACTCGGTGTACTGCTACATTTGTTTCGGCTAAAACCCGCACTTCGGGTATTAGCCGTAACAAATACACAAACACCCAGTTATAGAATAACAACTAGTAGATCATACAATATCTATTTTTATCTTTAAACAAGCAATTCTTGTATATTTATTTATATAAAATCAGGATCTCGGAAACGGCTCCAAGAAGATTTTCATGAAAGTTACAGATTAGGGGTTTTTCGGCTCAAGGAATCGATTTATCAAGGTCCCAGGTTCGAGAAAAGCTCGGTTCCCAAGATTTAGACATTTTAAAAACCGAGCGAAGCTCGGTCAGCCAGATATTTAGTAATAATACATAAGTAGAATACCTACTAATAATATTTTGTTACGTTGTATTTATACTTAATGCCATAAGGTTAACGATGTTTATAATATTGATAAACTTTTATCATTTCTACTGAATTTTGTTTTTAAAGATATTCGAAAGCATTAATATTACCTACCAAAAATTTACCATTCCGTTTATAACTTTCGTAATCGAATTCACTTCATTTATTTATTTATTTATATAATACATTTAGTAAAAAAACCAGCGCTTTGGTTTCGAGTTTGCACCAAACTAGGGCATTGTACAAGAGCCTGATAACTGATTCATCATTTCAGCCGTAGAACATAGGCCTCCCCTTTAGATTTCCAAAAGGATCGGTTACATGCTTGCATCCAGCGCGATACAGTGGTCTTCATCAGATCGTCAGTCCAAGTGTCCACATTGTAGGGTGACGTCTCACGTTGCAGTTGCCGGTGCGTGGTCTCCATTCGAGAACCTTACGGCCCCATCGGCATCCATTCTGCGTGCTAAGTGGTCTGCTTACTAGCAGTTTAACTTGCTAATTCACTAATCATCATCTGCCTAGCCTTTTTCCAACTACATTGGGGTCGGCTTCCAGTCGAACCAGAAGCAGCTGAATATCAGTATTTTACATGGAGCGACTGCCTATCGGACCTCCACAACCCAGTAACTGGGTAATTGTTACCCCATGGTAATACTGGTTGTCAGACTTTAGAGCTTCTATCTAACAGTAGCTACTGTCAAAGATCTACAAATGACAGCCGGGACCAAAGGCTTTACGTGCTTTACGAGGTACGTAGGAAACTCGCTAAGACAGATCAACCACAGACCGACCTCGGCCAGCGTCACTTAGTCAAGAAGATCGGCCTGTGCGGCTGTCATTACTTATCATAAAATAAAAATCACTTCGAGTGTGTGAGTGAAAATCTGCCTTTTTTTGTTACCTCGCCTCACGGGACACTAGAATCATCATCATCACCTTCCTGCCCTTTTGTTTTTTGGGGACAAACCCACCACACTATTCCCAAACCACTGCAACTCCTGAAAGCGAGAATCAACAGTAGCAACCACCAGAAAAGCGCCGAGACAATGAAGTTCGACCTGTCCCGGAGAATGAATTTACCTGTCTTGGCTCCTGCAACGAAATTAATCAGAAAAAAATAGTGGAAGAGTAGGAAAAATATGCCTAGTTTCCACTTCCCTCCTCAAGCAGGAGACAGAACAAAACAAGGCCAATAGGTAACTGGGAAAAGCACAGTTGCCTAGCACTACTGGTAAAGATTACTACGATTCTAATAATAGGTATGGCAAAAACGCTTGAACGCACGGAAAGTTCCAGTTTCCACAAGGTCCATATCGTAAAAGACTCCAGATGTTACAGACTACATCTGGAGTAAGACTAACCAACATAATATTGCGTTCGTTCTGCTAAAGAATGAAACTTGGGGTCGGTGCAACACGTTTTCTTCTTCCACCCATAACAGAAGTATCAGACTCTTTACGTCTTACCACAAGACATTTCACGTTAATATAACGATCGTTTTGCAGTTACACTTTTTTTAGACAAGAGTATATCAGATGTTTATCTTCTTGTTTTGTGGTAAGGCAGTCTATTTATATCTATATTATATGTATGTTATACCGTATCTCTAGATACCAGAATACCTAATTTAAAATATTATTAAAACAAAACATGATATTGATAGCAAGATGTTCCGAGCTGGATCGCAGTTGAAGATCGTCGTTCAAGCTGAACGCACGCATCGTCGATATGTATAAATATATTGCATTGTGTCTGTGTGTCAGTTTGAGTGGCGTGCTATGTGATCTGAACAAGGAAGAAGGTACGGTAGTTTATTATATTTCATTTAAGATACAAAAATATATTTTTAATCGACTTCAAAAATGAGGTGGTTCTCAATAGGTTAATTTACTCAAAAATTAGGCCGAAAGATGGATTATCAAAAAATATTTGACGAAGAAAAACATATAACCAAAATTGACAAAGATACAACGCTTCTAGAAATCTCAAAAAGTCACTCGGTCGGTACAATTTTACAAGCGTTATGACGTCTCAAGCCCTCAATCCCGGATTTCGAAGTGTTTTGAATTCAAAAGTCAAATTCATTAATTTCAATAAGTAATTAAAAGAAGAAGAGAAGAAGAAGATAAACGTTCCGAACCGGTCGCAAGATGCAAGGAATTGCTTGCGAATCTGTGCGTGTGTGTGCCTGTGCCTTTTCCCAACTATATACCGTGACTTTTTTTTGTCGTCTTACAAAAGCGGTCCACTTAATGTATCCGACCTAAAATACCTAATGATGGAGCTGGAAGGTGGCCATAGGATTTCTGTTTTGAATCAACGCAACTCTAAGCGCTCATGCACACGACATGGTTTTGCGCCGGAGCTAAGCCAAACCGGGTCTACGGGCGGTCGTCAGTCGTGTATGAAACTCTATGAAGCTAACCACACGACGCCGGCGCTAGAGCCGGCTCAAAAAACCGTGCTGTGTTAAAACCGTCTCGTGTGCATGAGCGCTAAGGCGCCATCTCCACGAGCGAGAGAATCGCGGCGATATTATCGTCGTGCCACGTATTTCCATATGCTCTTTAAGAACGCGTCTCCACACGGCGATGTTATCGCGGCGATGCGACGAGTGGAAATACGTGCCACGACGATAATAACCGCGATTCTCTCGCTCGTGGAGATGGCGCCTAACGATCTTGATTTTTACGAGTACTTTGTCTTCAAATAGTAATTCTTTACAATAACTAAATAACTTAAAAAAAATCAGAAAAGCATTGACACCGCAGATAAAGAAGTCACCATTTATAAACGTTTTTGAAAAGCCGTAACACGGTATACCTAAACTCATCCTCATCTTACAAAAACTGGTTTCAGGAGCCGATTGCGAGTGGGATGGCGTCAAAGGAAAGTGTGTGAAAGAGACGCGATGCTTCACCACCCTGGACACACGGAGCGATCCTCATCCGGTAAGAAAATATTTTACTGAGGTACGACTTCGTAGCCGACTGTAGTCAGTCCCAGGCGATTTATCGCTGCGACACTACTGGTTTCTATGTCTTATTATGAAATACCTTCCACAGCTACGACACGTCGTACGACTACAGACGACATGTCGTCCGATCGTAAGACTCGTGTCGTACGGTCGGGGGAATGTCAAACTCCACTGACTAAAAACACAATATCTGTCTTACCACAAGAAAGAAAAACTTGTCTAAAAAACTGTCAAAGACCAAACGACGTTTCACGTTGATATAAGGGTCGTTTTGCAGATACACTTTTTTAGACAAGCATTCAATAGATGTTTTTCTTTTTGTGGTAAGGCAGACAGTGTCCTCTTTTGTCTTATGCCGATCTTGACCCGACTACATCACCGGGTCATCTTCGAGTTGAACCGAAGGACACTGCCACCATCGCTGCCATCTTGGGCCAGAATTGGGCGACTGACTGTCCTGAGTTTGTATTTCAGGTATGCTCCACAAAGGGCGATGATAAAATCGTGTGCTGCACTGACTGTGAACTAATTAATAGCACAAGGTACTTATCTAGAGCAAAATAAGATAAAACATTTTTGTCCACCATCATCTGTTTCACCCACGCACTAGTTAAACCAAGTTTTACCCGTGACCTTTTGAATATCATCTACACATGACATATCTGTTGACACTTTTTCTACCGCCTCTCGGTATCCATTTAGTGAGGGCTCTACAACTGCCATCACCAAGTCTTTTTTTGTGTCTCTGTTTAATGAATCTTAATTTTCTACAATAACAATTTCAAAGTTGAAACACGTAGTATCGATGTACCTATAGAAATTGAACTAATTACGTCACATCGCCCCGTCGGGCACTGTCGGCGTGTTTTCAGCTCGGAGTTCAAATAATGATTTTGAATTGAATATAACTTCTTAAGTAGAGCAATAATAAAAAAAAAAAACTAAAATCAGTTTGTTAAGAAACAAATATATGAACTTTCCATAAAAGACAAAAAAAAAAAACATTGAAAGGACCAATCGGTAAGACATCTGAAGTACTGATCCAGAAGACGTGGGATCGAATCACAGTCGCAGTTGAATTTTTTTTTGCACAAAAAATCTTAACTTTATTTTTTTTTACAGAAATGTAGTGATGAGTCCAAGAACTGGTTATTTTTGGAAAGATGGCACTAAAGCGAGAGACAGTAAGTTTATTTCAGCTAATTAATAAATATCGTTTGATTCCCGTTTGGAACAAATATTTGTATGGCGTTACAGATAGTTGTTTCGAGTCTGTGTGCGGGTATGGCTTCAAACGTTTGTTAACGCAACGCAATGACTCAGGAAAAAAATCTAGAATTTGAAAACGTTTTTTAATCAGTTTCTGGGTAATAATGTAGGTACGTAACGGGGGCTATCACGAATTTTCTCGATTTTGCGACGTAAAGTAAACTTGCATAACTTTGACGTGAATTTACTTTACTAAGGGCTGGTTTTTCAATAGTCAGTTAAGCGTTACCTGAGGAATAAAAATAACGATATGACATATTTTCCATAGATAAGCTGTCAAACCGCCATTTTTATCGGATAACTGACTATTGAAAAACCAGCCCTTACAATCATAAACTTTACACTTTTTTTTAGCGGGGTTAAACACGTCAAAGAAGTCCTCTCACCAGGACAGGGCAGGAGGGACTGTCACACTTGTACTGACTAAAATCCACGGTGTCCTTCAATAGCCCTTAACGCTCTGGGGTCACGGAAGCTCGTTAGTCCCGCGACCCCGGAATTAAACTGTACACTGGAGAGTGCTTTTTCATTTTAAGTGGTTTGAGTTCTCTTTAATGAAATTGCATGTATTTGTTCTAACCTTGTTCCAGGTTGTCTCGAGTACCTGGACACCTTGCCATACAAGTGCCGCGATGGAGGCTTCTACTCTCTAATCAGGAAGCACTATGATGAGGAGAAAAAATGCCACACAATAGGGTTGGTGGGCATCGGGGGTGCTCCACCACCGGGACATGAACCTGGCATTAAATATCCCCACCTGGTAAGAGATTCAATTACACCTGAATTCGCTACCAGCCACGTACTTTAAATCATCGATCCATCGTGTCGCAAGTCTATGTTTACCCACACCGTCCTGTCATTTGTAGATCTTTGACAGTCGTTATTGTTAGTTAGAAGCTCTAAAAGTCTGACAACCAGTCTTACCATGGAGTATAGTATTACCAAGTTACTTGTGGAGGTCCAATAGGCAGTCGCTCCAAGTAAAATACTGATATTCAGCTGCATCCGGTTTGACTGGAAGCCGACCCCAATATAGTTGGGAATAGGCAGGTAGATGGTGATCTGGTAGACGTCCACTGTTGAACATAGGCCTTCCCTTAGACTGCCACGCCGAGTAACAATCCGCCACTTGCATCCGGCTGCGAACGACTCTCAGAATGTCGTCGGTCCACCTAGTGAGGCCACCTCACGGAATGAGGCTATGCTTCGACAGTTACTGTTCAATTTACACTTACCCTCAGAAACTTTACTGTGCTTCTCATTCTAGGCTTTGCTGGGATTCGGTAACGACGTGGCAACAGCTAAGTGGGAAGCATCGGGCGCTATCATCAGCAACAAGTACATCCTAACCGCGGCTCAAATTGGCACGAGATTATCTGCAGCGTAAGTGATTCAATTTATGATTTTACCTACGGCTCTGTACTACATTATGATCATCTTACTAATATTTTATATGTGAAAAATGATTTCTTATCTGCAATGACACGCCACAATTGCGGCGGTAAATTCGCTCTTCAAGGAGATGCTAGGAGGACAGGGCATCCACACTTTCCACTTTTATATTTTTTTATTACACTTTTAAATTTGTAAAACTTAACCAAACGAGAATTTTTTTCGCACCTTTGACAGGTGCGAAAAAAATTTAAGTAAGGGTGGGGAGGATTCATTTGATGATTAACCACGCTAAAAAATAAACAAAATCATCCTTCCTCGTTAAATAGACTATTCAACACAAAAATATTTTATCAATTCGAACTACACTCGAGAGCAATGAATCCGGGTCACTTAAAGAATGTTAAAAATCTCGGAAACTAAAAATGATAGGTTAATGCAATAAATTGTATTTAATAGACAATGTGATACTCCTTAAACAAAAGTAAAAAAAATATGAGTCACCATACATTTTATTAACACAAAATTACATAAAGAAAAAAACTGCTGATCTCTCCTTAAAACAAAAATAGGAAACATGAAATTTTTGAACTTTATTACGATTTTCTTGAATTTTAATACTTCGTATTGCCTCCTCGTGCTTCCATTACTGCGTTTACGCGGTTTGGCATGCTGTACACCAAGTTCCTTATACGATTTTGGGGAATATTCTCCTATTCCTCTGTGAGAGCAATTTTGAGCTCACGAAGCGTGATTGGGGGAGGGTTTCGTTGTTTTACGCATCTGCCTAGCTCGTCCCAAACATGCTCGATCGGGTTGATATCCGGGCTGCGCGCTGGCCACTCCATACGAGTAATGTTCATCTCTTGAAGGTAGTCATTCACAATCCTACCTGTATGAGGTCGGGCATTGTCATGCTTAAATATAGCATCCTCACCTAAATTGACCATAAATGGACCAACGTGATCATTGAGGATTTCTTCCACATATCTTACGCTAGTTAAAGAGCCGTTTTCTATGATCACCAGCTCTGTGCGACTTTCAGAAGAAATTCCGGCCCACACAAGTACAGACCCACCACCGTAGGCTACTTTTTCTTCGATGCATGCTTGCTTGAATCTTTCCCCTGGTCTTCGATACACTCTGTGTCTTCCATCGTGCTTGTAGAGCATAAATTTTGATTAGTCGGAGAACATAACTTTTGACCAATCTTCAATACCTACTCCAATTTACGTGGCTCTGGGCATATCTTAGTCTTGAAATACGATGCCCACGCTCCAGTTTAGGGCCGTTTGCAGGTCTAAGGGGTTTTAAGTTAGATTCAGCAAGCCGACGTCTTACTGTCCATGCACTTGGGTTACTTCCTCCGAGGCGTCGAAACTGATTGGTAAGTTCAGTTCCTGTGAGAAAGCGATTTCGAAGCATGGTGTTCACCAAGTATCGGTCTTCTCGTGCTGTGGTACACCTGGTTCTGCCCGTTCCTGGTCTGCGTAGGTTAGAACCAGTTTCTTCGTAACGTCGGAGAACTCTTTGTACTGTTGACAGCGACACACCGACAGTCCTGGCTGTATCGCGCTGACTCCGGCTGGTTTCCAGCATTGTAAGTATTCTGGTGCATTCTTCAGGCGTAAGCGACATAATTTCAGCTTGAATAATGAATATAGAGCACTATCAACATGGTTTATGTACCCACATAAATGACAGATTACAAACAAAAGCAAAACCAAATGCTGTAATTTCGTAGTTCCATCTTCGAAAGTGGCCCTTTTTCAAATTTGATTTTTTTATGATATAACTTTACAATAACTAAGAAGTTTTAATACCTTCATTTAAGGAGTATTACATTGTCTATTAAATACAATTTATTGCATTAACCTAGCATTTTTAGTTTCCGAGATTTTTAGGATTCTTTAAGTGACCCGGATTCATTGCTCTCGAGTGTAGTTAGTTCCTGAGATTTGCTCGTTGAATCAAACAAACTCTTCAATTTTATTATATTAGTATAGACGAGTAGAAAAGAGTATATTGTAAAATAATGTGTCATTTTTCCAAAATGGCGGCTCGAACGGCAATGATACGAGGTGGCAAAAGTTGGTATGGAAAAAACACTTTAAGATTTGAGACTCGGAAGAATTTCCAGGTAACAGGGCGGATTTTTACTCATACTGGCTACCTAACAATCCCTTTTTTTGAACCAAATGACTGGACCATTTTGTAATTGTCTACAGAGGTCCACTGAAGCATATCGCGCTGGGTGTTAAAAAAATCACAGATGGTCCATCTGCTTGGCAAATACATAATGTGAAGAGATTAATCAGACACCCGGACCACTCGCCATACAGTTTGTACAATGATATCGCCCTGATTGAAATTGAAGACACGTAAGTATATAAATGCAATGACAGTACTTCCATGTATGATAGGCTCTTGTAGGGCAAGCCAAGCTTTTTTCTCAAACCGCGAACGCGACCCTGGATCGCTCTGTTCCAGAAAAAAATTAAAAGAGAAAACAGTCAGTTGAGCTAGAAAAATATTAAGCCTACCCTCAGGGTAGTGGCGCCCAACGTGGGACGTGGAGTCCCACATTGGGCGCCACTAACAGGCAGAGCAAGAAACGAATTGTTTACCTAACCGAAATAACAGTTCAACAAAATCTTTTTAGTTAGAGCGCGCACAGTCGCTTGCTAGCCATGGTCTGTCTTTGAATTGGAAACAAAGGTCAAGCGACGATTTTCTACGTCTCTTTTCGGATCACCAAAGGAGGTGTCACCAAAGTAATGTAACACTAACTGAGGTATCTCTATGGATGGGTGATCAAAAATATATCCCACTGCTGAGCAAAGGCAGTCTCAAGTCTCCTTCCAAGCCTCTCTTATTTTGTACAATTATTTCGACTTTCTTTGGTCTCATCACCTTCATCATTGTCAGACCACATCAGTTTAAAGTACAGTCGATGGCCAGCATTACATGACCCACCTTACCATTATTCTGTAGTATAAGATGGGTCCTGTATTAATTGGCACAGACTGTACAAAGAGCTTTCCAATCGCACACCATTTCACTCGGTCACCAGCTACTTATTCCACCTTAATTCCAGGATTACTTTCAACAAAAACGTCCTACCAGCTTGCCTGCCCGTCGAAGCAGCTGATGATGAAAAGGCTATCTACACGACTTGGGCACAACTGATACCTTCCGTTACAGGTGGAAGTAGCATACAAGCTGAGCCGGTAAGTCATCGAGATCTCCTGAGAAATGTATGAGAGAGATAAGTCTTAAAAATTTCAATGAATATTCTCCGAACAATCGGGCTGTGTATTTTTGGAGTATTTAATATTTGTATATTCGTTACAATCGTTCTAGAAAACACAAACTATTTAATGTTCCATTTTGTCGCACTGTAGTCCTATCCACCTCCCCTATACACATATTGAACACTTGTCTAAAAAAATGTCAGATTATGACGTTGAAATCCGTTCAGCCGGTCCGTTTTGCAGTCACACTTTTTTGACAAGTGTTCAACAGATGTTTAAGTTTTTGTAGTAAGGCTAGACTGTCTACAATTCTGTGAGGAGACAGAATAAAAGGATCATTTCATTTAGTGTTAATGGCATTTTAAGCTGTCACTAAATGTATTGAATAAATAAATAAAAATTAATGTAGTAAGTCGTAACCACAGAGGAATACCCATCGACGATGGGATCTCCCATTGGCGATGGTAGTCCTCATCAGGGCTGCCGGCATCGTGACCGATCATCTTGTTGGAGTCCGGCGTCAAATAGTTGGGTCTCACCTTTGCTTCTTGACAAGATTTAGTCCAAGAGCAAACCTATTTTAAATACAAATAATAATATGATATAACACCACCAGGAAATGGATCCCAACCATTAAAAAAATCATTAACATTTGTTTTTTTTTTCCAGGTCAATGTAGAAAAGTTTTCAGAGGATCAATGTAATGCTGCTTATCCCCCAACAATGCGATTGGATCGTGGAATAGACTATAGCAAACAAATGTGTTATGGAACTAAGGAGGAAATTCGTCAAGCTTGTCAGGTAAAATCCTCTTTTAATAATTATGGTGTTTCTCATGACAATACGCTCGCCCATGCTGAATGGGCGTAAGCAGCGGATATGCAGTAAGCGCGCAAAAATCTCATAATTTTAGCTAGTGCATTGCTGGGACATGAGCCTCCCAAGAAGCGCCACAGGACACGATCCCCCACCTTCTTGAATCAGCTACTGCCAGCTATTCTCTTTAGTTCATCAATCTCACTTTGACCTGTGGATGTTCCTGAATGGAAGCTCTCCACCCTGGAGATAGCGAAAGGGTCTAAAAACTCGTACTGGCTAAAACCAGCCTGGTGTTCACTCACACACTTTTGTCGGAGGACAGGACAGCGGAATATGATGCGACTTCCACTGCCCCAGGCTTGTGAGGGCCCGCTTAACTTGAAGTCCAGTGCTGGGGAGCCAAGGTTGGATGTGTAGGACTCCCTCCATTCCGCATATGATAGGTGGGTGGTACACTAACCATGGCACGGTCTCGGGTCCAGTTTGACGGGGTCTCCTCCACACCTACCTCTCCCTGTCTATCCGTCGTAGAGCACCGACTATTTTTTTTAATGCTTTTACAGGGTCATTCCGGAGAACCACTGGTGATCTCGACTCAATTCTCCAGCTGTATCTACACCGTCATCGGAGTGACGTCATTCGGCTGGACACAATGTGGAAGTAAACGTAACTTCCCTGATGTTTACACCAGGGTGGCTTATTACAAACCCTGGATTGAGAGCGTGGTGTGGCCTTGAGTGTCATCAGACTACGAATTTGATGTTAGGACTATTGGTTGAAATGAAGTGGACATTGCATGGCAGGCTCCTATCTCCTATTGTTTGAAGGAGCACTTTAAGAGCAATTTTGCCTCATTTTGATCAGACCCTAAATTAAATAAATTGTTGTTTAAAAAGTGTCTTATTTTTTTCTTGTTTTAATGCTACCTACCTTACATATTAGAAATAGAAATAGAAAACATTTATTTGATAATGGACACACACACAGACATAGTAAAAATTAAATTCAAAAAAATACAATAAGAATTTTGCTGAGCATGTCCACACCAAAAGGGTTACCAACTCAGCATATGCTGGGCGAAAAAGACACCCAGCGCTGGTTTTCAGTTGGCACCACGCAGTGACACACGGACGAGGGTAGGCAAAACAAAAAATAAATAAATAAAATAGTTAAATAACATAAACTATTAGAAATGTGTGTAGGGAAAAGTGAAGTGCATTATATTGAGAAGATAAAATTATATTAAAATTTATTGTAATATGTAAAACGTGTGCGCTAATTATTTACTTAACCCTCAACTTGGCAAGACCAAAAAAGTTGTAGTAGAAAGTTGGCGTTAATATATTGTGTTCATATGCATTCAAACCTTACGGGAAAAATAATAAAAAAAATATTACATGAAGGGTTTCCTGAAAACACAACGTTAAGTATACTCAACAAAATCCTATGGCTAAAGAATTACTATATATATAATATTATATAATATATAAATAAAAAAAGGTTTACATGCAGTATTTACCTTACATATTTTCCATAAGGGGGTCTTCCTTATGAAAAATATTATGGCAAGCCCTCGTTAATACACTGAGGTTTCAATCAAGGTCATTTTTACTCTTTTTACTCTTACAATTGTTAAAAATCGTCACAATAATTGGAGTAGCAAATGCACAAACATTATTTCAATACTGTGCTATTCTGTAAGTGCTCAACACGTTGACTCGCGGGTGCGGGCGCGGTCACGAAATATCAATCATATTATGGCGTAATATCCAAGTGTCCACTGCGCTAGCGGCAGTATCAAACGCATGAAACTGTTTGTGTGTGTTGTCGTCGAACTAGCGGCGCGGAGCGCGCGAACTCGCGACGGTAGGTAAGTTCAACCCAGGATCTCTTCGCACAGTGCATTTGTATTTTGTTTTAGGGCTATAGTTCTATCATCTGGCAATGTTTACAATCTCTGACAACACGTCACACCCGCGCAAACGCCTGGCGGCCAATGTGAACACGAACCCGCCACGTCTCCGCACCCGCGCACGCGCTTTCCAACGTGAATAAGTACTTACGTTCACAAGCTCACTTCACCCAAGCGAGCGCCTTGACTATCCGAGATGTGTTCTTATAATTAAAATGAGTTGGACGTGGTGGCTAATGAGCGAGATTGCGAGCCTAGAGTGTTGCTAGGCAACAAGCGATTCAACGGGCGGGTAGGAGGAATTTATTATTTTCAAAAGATGGTCATAAATATAAAGAAAAAAAGTAAAATAAAAAAATGTCTTCAGGCAACGAAGGCCCATAGATAAAATACAGAAAAATAATATTATAAGTATCTATGTAATAATAAACAAATACATAAGTATTCAATCCCACCAAAACATTTCATGTAAAATGTTGCCAAGACGACTTCGACGGCAACGTCACGGGATATCCATTCTTATTAGATACTAAAACCTTTTCCAGAATGTAATGAATACTTTCCTTAAAACCGCTTCGAAATTGGTTAAATATACATACCTAACCGCTCTGTTGCTTGAGAAAAAAAAAAGCGCGAACATTTGCCAGGGCACTTGACGACGAGCGACATACTGCGCGTTCGCTCCGGCGCAACATACTTAAACTTAATTTATGACCGTATCAAGTGGCCGATCTTAAAGGTTGTAACTGTTCTGAGTTGCCATTGAAACAAACAAAAAGATGTGGGTATTATTTGTATTATGTTTCATTCTTAATATTTTAGAAGCGTTGAAACTTCAACTACAGATAATGTTCCTTGCAAAAAAACGGGTTTTACTAAAAAATAAGATCGATAAGTGTATTGGTTTTTATTTTATTCCTAAACTAGACCCATTTAATCACACTTGAATATATTTTATGCGGGAAAAGATATTGAAAAAAAAAGAGAATCCAAGCGCATAATTCACCGACTACGTAATTTTCCGCTAAATCTTTGCGTAAAATCTGGATTTTTTTACACAAAAACTGTAATACTTTGAACAAAGTTATTAGTACTCGTGTAAAGAATATTTTATTAACTTTAGTATGAATGTAAAAGTTTATGTATATTAATGTAAATTTATCTATATTTTTACAAATAAAACATACAGGTCGAACTGATTATATCTCTTTTATTAACCGACTTCAAAAAAAAAAGTAGGTTCTCAGTTCGACCTGTATGTATGTATGTATGTATGTATGTATGTATGTATGTATGTATGTATGTTTGTCCGCGATTATCTCGCGTTTGGCTGAACCGATTTTGATGCAGTTTTCAGAAAAGTGTTTGTTACATTCTGGGGAAGGTTTTAGTATATAACAATAATAGATATCTCGTGAAGATGCTTACATAGATCCGTTTTGCTTAATAGGATTGTAGATTTTCAAAGACGCCGATTTTATGAAGATTTTTGTAGTTGATTATCTCAACTAAAAAGGGAAAAATAAAAAACTTTAAAAAAAAAGGGAACCGACTTCAAAAACAAACACAAAAAAACTATAAAATAATTTTTCTTTCGGAAGTCGGTGGCCATAATGTCAATGAAATAAAAAAAACAAAGCCACCGACTTCCGAAAGAAAAATTATTTTATAGTTTTTTTGTGTTTGGTTTTGAAGTCGGTTCCCTTTTTTTTAAAAAGTTTTTTGTTTAAAAAAATTAAAATGCATAGCAACTAAAACTAATGTCACAGTATAATTATCTGTGCTAATGTGTTCCTATCGCTTACTAGAGTTCAAGAGGACATCGCATCCGAAAAATAAATGAATATAATGATATATCAAGTAAACATAAAAAAAACCATCCAAGTGCGAGTCGGAGCAGTCGCAGTAGCGCATGAGCATAAATAAAGAGGAAAGATTTGTATTTTTGTGTGTGTTTGTAATGAAAAAACTCAAAAACCACTGTGCAGATTTAAAAAATTCTTCCACCAGTTGAAATCTGCATTGGTCTTGAATGACACAGGCAATACGGGGGGTGGGGGAGCAGGCGAAGTCGCTGACAAAAGCCAGTATAATCTATAAAATCGAGCAATAAGTCACATAGTGTGGGGCAAGTAATAAATAAGAAAATAAAATAGTCCTGACCGATTTCGGCCACGGCGGTCAATCTCAATGAAATTAGCTATCACGGGACATATTATAGAGCAGCGCGTGTGTGCGCAGACACAGGTGCACTCTCTGTTCCTTTACTCTCATAGTTCCGATGGGACGGCAATACGACACGACCGTAGAGAGATCAGGCACAGGACCAACGGGTTAACGTACTTTCCGAGGCACGGGGGTATCATGCCGCCAACTTCCAAACTCCGGGCTGCTAGTAACTGAGAAATTCTTATAAAAAACCCAATAGCGATTTTTGCCAGTCCCGGTAATCCCGGGGACCCCACCGTCAGCAGTCGCACTTGCGACCACAAGACAAACGGGGCAAATAAATAAAAATAAATGAATATGTTACGGCTAATACCAGAAGTGCGGTTAAACTTAGATGTATCCTTCCTTTATAGGAGCAAGTCGACGGAGCCCCGCTATGCAGGGCTCCTACATCTGGGTGGTTTAAAACAAATAGGTCTTTCAGACCCCGCTATCGTCTTCTAACTTAAATTGTCTGAGTCGGGGTGCCAGCAAGTCCCAAGGCTGCACCTAATTCTAGCAGACTAATTAACCTAGTTCTAACTTTGGTTAAAACTAGGTTTAGCCGGCTAGAACTATCTTCGGATAAGTAGGATACATCTAAGTTTAACCGCATGTGGTCGGCTACATCTAGTTTTAGCCGGCTAAAACTCCGTGTACTGCTGCATTTGTTTCGGCTAAAACCCGCACTTCGGGTATTAGCCGTAACAAATACACAAACACCCAGTTATAGAATAACAACTAGTAGATCATACAATATCTATTTTTATCTTTAAACAAGCAATTCTTGTATATTTATTTATATAAAATCAGGATCTCGGAAACGGCTCCAAGAAGATTTTCATGAAAGTTACAGATTAGGGGTTTTTCGGCTCAAGGAATCGATTTATCAAGGTCCCAGGTTCGAGAAAAGCTCGGTTCCCAAGATTTAGACATTTTAAAAACCGAGCGAAGCTCGGTCAGCCAGATATTTAGTAATAATACATAAGTAGAATACCTACTAATAATATTTTGTTACGTTGTATTTATACTTAATGCCATAAGGTTAACGATGTCTAAAATATTGATAAACTTTTATCATTTCTACTGAATTTTGTTTTTAAAGATATTCGAAAGCATTAATATTACCTACCAAAAATTTACCATTCCGTTTATAACTTTCGTAATCGAATTCATTTCATTTATTTATTTATTTATATAATACATTTAGTAAAAAAACCAGCGCTTTGGTTTCGAGTTTGCACCAAACTAGGGCATTGTACAAGAGCCTGATAACTGATTCATCATTTCAGCCGTAGAACATAGGCCTCCCCTTTAGATTTCCAAAAGGATCGGTTACATGCTTGCATCCAGCGCGATACAGTGGTCTTCATCAGATCGTCAGTCCAAGTGTCCACATTGTAGGGTGACGTCTCACGTTGCAGTTGCCGGTGCGTGGTCTCCATTCGAGAACCTTACGGCCCTATCGGCGTCCATTCTGCGTGCTAAGTGGTCTGCTTACTTGCTAATTCTCTAATCATCATCTGCCTAGCCTTTTTCCAACTACATTGGGGTCGGCTTCCAGTCGAACCAGATGCAGCTGAATGTCAGTATTTTACATGGAGCGACTGCCTATCGGCCCTCCACAACCCAGTAACTGGGTAATTGTTACCCCACGGTAATACTGGTTGTCAGACTTTAGAGCTTCTATCTAACAGTAGCTACTGTCAAAGATCTACAAATGACAGCCGGGACCAAAGGCTTTACGTGCTTTACGAGGCACGGAGGAAACTCGCTATTACAGGTCTTCCACAGATCAACCTCGGCCAGCGCCACTTAATCAAGAAGATCGGCCTGTGCGGCTGTCATTACTTATCATAAAATAAAAATCACTTCGAGTGTGTGAGTGAAAATCAGCAATTTTTGTTACCTCGCCTCACGGGACACTAGAATCATCATCATCACCTTCCTGCCCTTTTGTTTTTAGAGGACAAACCTATCACACTATTCTCAAACCACTGCAACTCCTGCAAACCAGAATCAACAGTGGCAACCACCAGAAAAGCGCCGAGACAATGAAGTTCGACCTGTCCCGGAGAATGAATTTACCTGTCTTGGATCCTGCAACGTAATTAATGAGAAAAAAAATAGTGGAAGAGTAAGAAAAATATATAGTTTCCACTTCCCTTCATATCAAGCAGGAGACAGAACAAAACAAGGCCAATAGGTAACTGGGAAAAGCACAGTTGCCTAGCACTACTGGTAAAGATTACTACGATTCTAATAATAGGTATGGCAAAAACGCTTGAACGCACGGAAAGTTCCAGTTTCCACAAGGTCCGTATAGTAAATGACTCCAGATGTTACAGACTACATCTGGAGTTACACTAACCAACATAATATTGCGTTCGTTCTGCCAAAGAATGAGACTTGGGGTCGGTGCAACACGTTTTCTTCTTCCATTCTCCCCTATCAGAAGTATCAGACTCTCTCCGTCTTACCACAAGAAAGATCAATCAATCAATCAATGAAAAGTCGTTTATTTGGAACAAAAGCATTAAGACAAAACAGATGTAAACGATGGCAGCTGCAAAAGTTAAAACTGTGGTGCAGTTGCCAACGCCCGTCTCCAAACGAGAGGAACTGTGTTCCAGTTAAACTAAAGTAAATTGAAGAAAAGGTGAATTACATCAAACTTAGAAATAAAATAAGATAGAAGTTAAGTTATTATGCCGTAAGTATGTATGTGTAATGTGTGTGTGTGTGTGTATGTGTGTGTGTGTTTTCCTTTGTGTGAGTGTGTGTATGTGTACTAGGTGTTCAGATTTTTTTTCTTTCTTTTTTTTTAATTTTCGTTAAACATTCATCAGAATTTCCGTTGAGTCATATGTTTGAGTTTTCAACCAAAGGAAAACATCTGTTGAACACTTGTCTAAAAAACTGTCAACGTCAAAACGACATTTCACGTTGATTTAAGAGATCGTTTTGCAGTTACACTTTTTTTATACAAGAGTTTACAGATGTTTATCTTTTTGTTTTTTGGTAAGGCAGTCTATATCTATAGAGTATGTGTGTAAAACCATAGCTAACTTCAGGGGTACTTATCGAGCTAGAGTTAAAAATGTGAAATTATTCAGTAATTTTTGTGTACAATTTCGTGTTTGCCCATGTTTTTTGGTTATTTTTACATATTATTTAGAAAACTTTCGTAAGTTTTTGATAAGCCTCAATGTTTAACTTTGCAATAAAGTCATTTTCATGAATGTAGGTCTCTTGGATTCCAAGATATTTGCATTTTATTATACACACCCCAGTTCGACGGATCAAAAAATGAAAATGGCTGCCATTCGCGAAGTATTGGAGTAAGAATTTTTTAAAAGCATTTTTGTCGATGAAAATGAGCCTAGAATATCCCCTTCAAATATCGCTAACTCGTGCCCGGACACACTGTATATTATATATGTATTTTATCCCGTATCTCTAGGTACCAGAATACCTAATTTAAAATATTATTAAAACAAAACATGATATTGATAGGAAGATCAAAGATGTTATGAGCTAGATCGCAGTTGAAGATCGTCGTTCAAGCTGAACGCACGCATCGTCGATATGTATAAATATTATATTGCATTGTGTCTGTGTGTCAGTTTGAGTGGCGCGCTCTGTGATCTGAACAAGGAAGAAGGTACGGTAGTTTATTATATTTCATTTAAGATACAAAAATATATTTTTAATCGACTTCAAAAATGAGGTGGTTCTCAATAGGTTAATTTACTCAAAAATTAGGCCGAAAGATAGATTATCAAAAAATATTTGACGAAGAAAAATATATAACCAAAATTGACAAAGATACAACGCTTCTAGAAATCTCAAAAAGTCACTCGGTCGGTACAATTTTACAAGCGTTATGACGTCTCAAGCCCTCACTCTCGGATTTCGCAGTGTTTTGAATTCAAAAGTCAAATTCATTAATTTCAATAAAATAATTAAAAAGTACTCATTTTTAAATGTCATTTTGCTAAAACATAATTAGCATTTAAGTATTAAAAACTAGTTATTTTATATATTTGATATTTGTTGTTTAAAAAATAAAGAAGTCACACAGGTTCAAGAACAACATTATTACTTAAAACTAGCTGACCCGGCAAGCTTCGTAGGTACCGCCTCAGATTTTTTTTTAAATTCCTTTTTACTCACCTTTTAAACATTCCCTGGATTTTCAAAAATAATTCAAAATCAAAATTAGTCAAATCGTTCCAGCTGTTCTCGAGTCTTAGCGAGACTAACGAACAGCAATTGATGTTTTGTATATAAGAGAAGAAGAAGAAGAAGATAAACGTTCCGAACCGTTCGCAAGATGCAAGGAATTGCTTGCGAATCTGTGCGTGTGTGTCTGTGCCTTTTCCCAACCATCGTGACTTTTTTTTAGTCTTCTTACAAAAGCGGTCCACTTAATGTATCCGACCTAAAATACCTCTAGGCGAGTTTTTTTTTTATCTTTAATAATAATTTTTATTTTTAATAAATAGGTGCATTAGAAATATGAAACACCCTGTTAAAATGTTTACGTATCAAGCTGTAAAGTTTAACTACCCAGCGCAATAGTCGGGCAGATCATTCCATCTCCATTTTTTATGAGACAAGGGTGTTTTTATCTACGCCTTGCGTCATAATAATGAATTAATTTTTAAATTTTTAAAATCTCTTACATACCTATTTTATTATTATTAAACGTGTATTAGTCATTGGATACATGAACTGGGCTTCCGTTGGACGACTCAAAAGTCAGGGTATATACCTGCTCGTAAATGTCAAATTATATGTCTGCTAACCGGCCGTAAAGCAAGGCATTGTTCCCCCCGCTCGAGCCGGGCAATAATATATGTACTGAATTTCATTATTCCCGTGGGAATAATGTGATTTGAATTTGGAACCTCAAACAAAACATAGTATGAAAACTTTGAACGAAGGAATTGAAGCAGCGGCGGCTGCCCCCCGGTCCCCACTGCAACAGCTGATCGCTTGCTGAGGTGGGCACCACAGCATGCTCACGTTCGAAGGTTGTCGTACCACATCAAATTTCAAAATTCGAATTTATTTCCTCGCAGGTGGTGTGAAATGCAGAGTACTCACCTCAGGAATAAAGCTGCCTTTGTCTTGGGCTAACTTAAATCCCTCGCTACACTAAGGATTCTTAGCTTAATTCCCTCGTTTCACTCGGGAATTAACACTTGAACCTCCTCGCTGCGCTCCGGAGGTTCACCCCCAGAATCCTTAGTGTCGCTTCGGGATTAAATACGCCCGTCGCCCGTGACGTAAAGCACTGCTTTATTCCCTTGGTGCGTAATCTACTATTATTGGCCATATTAATAGGCCAAAAGAAAAATGCTTGAAAAAATATTAATTTGGAAAAAATACCATGTTTTTTTTTTTTAATTGGAATATACTTGGTATTGATACCGAGTACGTACATGAAATTCTTGCAGTTAATTTTTTAACACCCTATATTGTGGTCGGCTTCCAGTCGAACTAGATGCAGCTGAATATTTTACATAGAGCGACTGACTATCCGACCTCCACAACCTAGTAACTGGGTAACATGATACCCCATTGAGTTAGTCTGGTTGTCGGACTTTTAGAGCTTCTGACTAATAGGAACGACTGTCAAAGATGTACAAATGACAGCCGGGACCAACGGCTTTACGTGCTTTCCGAAGCACGGAGGAAACTTGGTATGACAGATGGCCACCCAACCCCAGACCAACCGCGGCAAGCATGGCTTAACCTGGAAGGTCAGCCTGTGCAACTGTAATTATTTAGCGACGAGCTCCTCGCATGCAAGTTTGAATACATCGTGGAATGGTAATGGACAATGATATGAATGAATAGAGAGCCGAGAAGAGAGAGACTTTCACAGTTTATTATGTCTTGTGACTGGGACTGTAGCACCGTAAATTTAATTTTTTTTGTCTTTTGACAATTCAAAAGTGTTTTAACTAGCCTAATTCAGTTGATAAAACAAATACCGCTATGCAGTCAAACTTCCATGCAAGTTCTTGCAGCGTGTAAGGCCTTTATACCTACCAAGAGAAGAAAATAAACTGTAATTCTGGAAAATTAAAAAGCTCCTCTAGTGTCGAACGTTGAACTAATTTTGCCAACAAATTAGGGTGTTTCGCGTAGTTCGTGCATATTCCAAGACATTTATACAATTCAAATTAATTGTCGAATAACTTAGTTTTTTTTTTCTGATATCATTAATTTACAGATAATCCTTCAACATTTTGTGGTTTATACTTTGATTTAATGAAATATTACAAAATAAAAAATCGGAATAAGACGGTAATGAGAACGTTACCGAAGGGAATGATACTGAGACTGTATGTGAAGGCATAAAGCTGCGAAGGTAAGGAAGATAAATAGAGGGTAATGAAACAATATAAAAAAACGACGGTAAACGAAGGCAGTGAGAAAGAAGGTAATGAGGTTTGAATCGTTAATCCGTATTTTTTTCAAAAATGACAGAATTATGAATCTCGTGCCTATTATAAACTACTAAGGTAATTATTAGAAATTATAAGTAGCTACAAATTAAACAAAATTATAAATACTCACGTAGTAAAACGGACGATAAGAATGAGAATGGTTCCAGAATAATAACCTCCTGCGAAACTTTACACGACTGTATTTTTTTACCACGACGATCAGTCCGCCTGCCACGACGTTTGCTGGGTGACTGAGACGCGCGCGGGGCGCGGTGCGGCGCTTTAGGCACGTTTAAGTTCATGTGCAGACTGTAGTTTAGATGTTCTTATAAACCGATGGTACCTAATTAGAAAAAAAATATGTTAAAAGTTTTACGAAATAAAATTTATTATTTTTGGTAAATGTCGTTATTTATTTTAGGTATAAAAGTTGTGTTCTTAATATTGTTTCTTGGTACGGTTAATTTATTAACAATTGATATTGATTATTTCGGTTAAAATACAAATGTTTATATTAGAATAGTAAATGGACACCGAAGGAAATGAGAATCTGTAAAGATTTTTAATTTTATTTAATTAATTATGTTATTTGGATCTGTAAATTTTACGTGCATTGGTAGCATATCTTTGTTGTGTTGTTTTTCGTTAAAAGGAATGTTGTTATATTAAGAATACATATTTTTTTTATTACTGGACGTGTTATATGCACGAAAAATGCGAAACACCCATTAAGGTCAAAGTTCCCGTTTACTTTACGACACAAACACGTGATAACTCGCTCGTGGCAAGCTCTCCGTTCCCCGGTGTCTGTAATCAGATCTTGCAAGTTGACAAGCTTCCCGGTTTGTGATTGAGCATATAGCGCCTGACCATACAGAATTATGATGTCATGGAGCTGATCTAATGATGGAGCTGGAAGCATAGGATTTCTGTTTTGAAACAACGCAACTCTAAGCGCTCATGCACACGACATGGTTTTGCGCCGGAGCTAAGCCAAACCAGGTCTACGGGCGGTCGTCAGTCGTGTATGAAACTATATGAAGCTAACCACACGACGCCGGCGCTAGAGCCGGCTCAAAAAACCGTGCTGTGTTAAAACCGTCTCGTGTGCATGAGCGCTAAGGCGCCATCTCCACGAGCGAGAGAATCGCGGCGATATTATCGTCGTGCCACGTATTTCCATATACTCTTTAAGAACGCGTCTCCACACGGCGATGTTATCGCGGCGATGCGACGAGTGGAAATACGTGGCACGACGATAATAACGCCGCGATTCTCTCGCTCGTGGAGATGGCGCCTAACGATCTTGATTTTTACGAGTACTTTGTCTTCAAATAGTAATTCTTTATAATACCTAACTAAATAACTTTTAAAAAATCAGAAAAGCATTGACACCGCAGATAAAGAACTCACCATTTATAAACGTTTTTGAAAAGCCGTAACACGGTATACCTAAACTCATCCTCATCTTACAAAAACTGGTTTCAGGAGCCGATTGCGAGTGGGATGGCGTCAAAGGAAAGTGTGTGAAAGAGACGCGATGCTTCACCACCCTGGACACACGGAGCGATCCTCATCCGGTAAGAAAATATTTTACTGAGGTACGACTTCGTAGCCGACTGTAGTCAGTCCCAGGCGATTTATCGCTGCGACACTACTGGTTTCTATGTCTTATTATGAAATACCTTCCACAGCTACGACACGTCGTACGACTACAGACGACATGTCGTCCGATCGTAAGACTCGTGTCGTACGGTCGGGGGAATGTCAAACTCCACTGATTAAAAACACAATATCAGTACCCTTTTTTTTTTTTTTTTTTTTTACGTGGCAAAATCATCAAATGAGTCCTCCAGCCCCGGGCAGGGCGGGAGGGACTGTCAGACTTCTACTGACTAAAATCCACGGTGTCCTTCAGTAGCCTGTTATGTTCCGGGGTCACGGTAAGGAAATAATCCCGCGACCCCGGCAGGCTTTGGCCCTCTGAGAGGGGGGCCCCGTCATTATGATGACGCTCTTTGAGGCGCGCGTGGGACACAGCGCGCCGTCGACCCGGGCATGGTCCATGGTCGGGCAGCGAGTTGCCCTTTACTCGCTGCCCGCATGCCCGCGCCTACGGTGGCCGGAGATCGTCCTGCGACGTCCGTCGCCGTGGGCGTGCACCACCGAATATCAGTACCCTTAGCACGAATTTTCACTCTTTTACTTTACAGCGTCTTTCCAGTATTTACAGCGTTTTTGTATGAAAAATGGAACAGCGCCTCTGGTGTGCGAAGAAAGAACTAATTTTTTGAAATTGTCAAAGTTCCAGTTTACTTTACGTCTCAAATACTGAAAATTCGTGCTAGGGGTACTGTCTTACCACAAGAAAGATAAAACGTCTGTTGAAAACTTGTCTAAAAAACTGTCAAAGACCAAACGACGTTTCACGTTGATATAAGGGTCGTTTTGCAGATACACTTTTTTTAGATAAGCATTCAATAGATGTTTTTCTTTTTGTGGTAAGGCAGACAGTGTCCTCTTTTGTCTTATGCCGATCTTGACCCGACTACATCACCGGGTCATCTTCGAGTTGAACCAAAGAACACTGTCACCATCGCTGCCATCTTGGGCCAGAATTGGGCGACTGACTGTCCTGAGTTTGTATTTCAGGTATGCTCCACAAAGGGCGATGATAAAATCGTGTGCTGCACTGACTGTGAACTAATTAATAGCACAAGGTACTTATCTAGAGCAAAATAAGATAAAACATTTTTGTCCACCATCATCTGTTTCACCCACGCACAAGTTAAACCAAGTTTTACCCGTGACCTTCTGAATACCATCTACACAATCATGTCACATCTGTTGACACTTTTTCTACCGCCTCTCGGTATCCATTTAGTGAGGGCTCTACAACTGCCATCACCAAGTCTTTTTTTTTGTGTCTCTGTTTAATGAATCTATAATAATTTTCTACAATAACAATTTCAAAGTTGGAACACGTACTATCGATGTATAGAAATTGAACTAATGACGTCACACCGCCCCGTCGGGCACTGTCGGCGTGTTTTCGGCTCGGAGTTCAAATAATGATTTTGAATTGAATATAACTTCTTAAGGTGATTGCGTCGATGTAGCCCGCGAAATTATTTTTTTTTTACGTTTTTTGCAATTTGCAGGCCAGTGACATGTTGTAACTTTATCAAAATATGAATTGCGGGAATAACAAGTATAATTTTAAATATAAAAATTATCAAAAAATTCGCTCCATCAGCTCTCACATAGAAAAGGTGCATCGTAGTTAGATTTCGGAGATTTTAACAAGATGCAGCTTTTCTATGTGAGAGCTGGTGGAGCGAATGTTTTTTGATAATTTTTATATTTAAAATTATACTTATTATTACCGCAATTCATATTTTGATAAAGTTACAACATGTCACTGGCCTGCAAATTGCAAAAAACGTAAGAAAATTTGAATTTCGCGGGCTGGTTGGAGCATTCCTCTTAAGTAGAGCAATAATAAAAAAAAACAAAAATCAGTTTGTTAAGAAACAAATATAATAATATGAATTTTCCATAAAAGACAAAAAAAAAAAATCATTGAAAGGACCAATCGGTAAGACATCTGAAGTACTGATCCAGAAGACGTGGGATCGAATCCCAGTCGCAGTTGAATTTTTTTTTTCACAAAAAATCTTAACTTTATTTATTTTTACAGAAATGTAGTGATGAGTCCAAGAACTGGTTATTTTTGGAAAGACGGCACTAAAGCGAGAGACAGTAAGTTTATTTCGGCTGATTAAATATATATAATAATAACTATTAATATATATAAATCTCGTGTCACAATGTTTGTCCTCAATGGACTCCTACACCACTTAACCGATTATAATAAAATTCGCACACCATGTGCAGTTCGATCCAACTTGAGAGATAGGGTAGTTTAAATCTCAAATTATAGTCGCAATTTTAATAATATTATAAAGATTGCACCCGTGCGGAGCCGGGGCGGGTCGCTAGTAACTAAATAAATATCGTTTGATTCCCGTTTGGAACAAATATTTGTATGGCGTTACAGATAGTTGTTTCGAGTGTAACTGTGTGCGGGTATGGCTTCAAACGTTTGTTAACGCAACGCAATGATACAGGAAAAAAATCTAGAATTTGAAAACGTTTTTTAATCAGTTTCTGGGTAATAATGTACGTAACGGGGGCTAGCACGAATTTTCTCGATTATGCGACGTAAAGTAAACTTGCATAACTTTGACGTGGATTTACTTTACATAAACTTTACACTTTTTTAGCGGGGTTAAATACGTCAAATAAGTCCTCTCACCAGGACGGCAGGAGGGACTGTCACACTTGTACTGACTAGAATCTACGGTGTCCTTCAATAGCCCTTAACGTTCCGGGGTCGCGGGACTAACGAGCTTCCGTGACCCCGGAACGTTAAGGGCTATTGAAGGAACTAAATTAAACTTTACACTGGAGAGTGCTTTTTCATTTTAAGTGGTTTAAGTTCTCTTTAATGAAATTGCATGTATTTGTCTTAAACTTGTTCCAGGTTGTCTCGAGTACCTGGACACCTTGCCATACAAGTGCCGCGATGGAGGCTTCTACTCTCTAATCAGGAAGCACTATGATGAGGAGAAAAAATGCCACACAATAGGGTTGGTGGGCATCGGGGGTGCTCCACCACCGGGACATGAACCTGGCATTAAATATCCCCACCTGGTAAGAGATTCAATTACACCTGAATTCGCTACCAGCCACGTACTTTAAATCATCGATCCATCGTGTCGCAAGTCTATGTTTACCCACACCGTCCTGTAATTTGTAGATCTTTGACAGTCGTCGCGTTGGAGGACGTTTTCAAGCTCTTGGAATGGAACGGACTCGGCATCAACATTAATGGCGAATACATCACTCACCTTCGTTTTGCCGATGATATAGTCATCATGGCAGAATCGTTGGAGCACCTCAATGCTATGCTCAGCGACCTCAGTATCGTTTCCCAACGGGTCGGCCTTAAAATGAACATGGACAAGACGAAAGTCATGTCGAATGTCCATGTGGCACCCGTACCGGTTGTTGTTGGGAACGATACTCTCGAAGTTGTAGACCATTATACTTACCTTGGACAGATTGTTCAGTTAGGTAAGTCCAACTTCGAGAAAGAGGTCGCCCGAAGAATCCAACTCGGATGGGCAGCGTTTGGGAAGCTACGTGATATCTTCTCATCGAGAATCCCACAGTGTCTCAAGACAAGGGTGTTTAACCAGTGTGTGTTGCCAGTGATGATTTATGGCTCTGAAACGTGGTCTCTGACTGCTGGCCTTTTAGACAGACTGAGAGTCACTCAACGAGCAATGGAAAGAGCTATGCTCGGAGTTTCTTTGCGGGATAAAATCCGGAACATGGATATTCGGCGAAGAACCAGAGTCACCGACATAGCTCATAAAATTTGCAAGTTGAAGTGGCAATGGGCAGGCCACATCGCTCGTAGAACTGACAACCGATGGGGAAGAAAAGTTCTCGAGTGGCGACCACGGACCGGAAGGCGCAGCGTAGGCAGGCCTCCCACTAGGTGGACCGACGACATCGTGAGGGTCGCGGGCAACGTTACGGATGGATGCAAGTGGCGAATTGTCGTTCGGCGTGGCGGTCTAAGGGGGAGGCCTATGTTCAGCAGTGGACGTCTTCCGGCTGATGATGATGATGATGATGATGACAGTCGTTATTGTTAGTTAGAAGCTCTAAAAGTCTGACAACCAGTCTTACCATGGGGTATCGTATTACCCAGTTACTGGGTTGTGGAGGTCCAATAGGCAGTCGCTCCAAGTAAAATACTGATATTCAGCTGCATCCGGTTTGACTGGAAGCCGACCCCAATATAGTTGGGAAAAGGCAGGCAGATGGTGATCTAGAAGACGTCCACTGTTGAACATAGGCCTGACCTTAGACTGCCACGCCGAGTGACAATCCGCCACTTGCATCCGGTTGCGGGCGACTCTCAGGATGTCGTCGGTCCACCTAGTGAGGCCACCTCACGGAATGAGGCTATGCTTCGACAGTTCCATTTGCACTTACCCTCAGAAACTTTACTCTGCTTCTCATTCCAGGCTTTGCTGGGATACGGCAACGACGTGGCAACAGCTAAGTGGCAAGCATCGGGCGCTATCATCAGCAATAAGTACATCCTGACCGCGGCTCAAATTGGCATGAGATTATCTGCAGCGTAAGTTATTCAATTTATGATTTTACCTACGGCTCTGTACTACATTATGATCATCTTACTAATATTTTAAATGTGAAAATTAATTTCTTATCTGACACGCCACAATTGCGGCGGTAAATTCGCTCTTCAAGGAGATGCTGGGAGGACAGGACATCCACACTTTCCACTTTACTATTTTTTTGTTACACTTTTAAAGTAAAACTTAACCAAACGAGTTTTTTTTTCGCACTCCTGTTGCTCGGTTTCTATTGGTTGTAGCATGACAGTAAGGGTGGGAGGATTCATTTGATGATTTTACCACGCTAAAAATAAACAAAATCATCCTTCCTCGATAAGTAGACTTCTCAACACAAAAATATTTTATCAATTCGAACTAGTTACTTCCTGAGATTTGCTCATTCAATCAAACAAACTCTTCAATTTTATTATATTAGTATATACGAGTAGAAAAGAGTATATTGTAAAATAAAGTGTCATTTTTCCAAAATGGCGGCTCGAACGGCAATGATACGAGGTGGCAAAAGTTGGTATGGAAAAAACACTTTAAGATTTGAGACTCGGAAGAATTTCCAGGTAACAGGGTGGATTACTCATACTGGCTAAAATGACTGGACCATTTTGTAATTGTCCACAGAGGTCCACTGAAGCATATCGCGCTGGGTGTTAAAAAAATCACAGATGGTCCATCTGCTTGGCAAATACATAACGTGAAGAGATTAACCAGACACCCAGACCACTCGCCATACAGTTTGTACAATGATATCGCCCTGATTGAAATTGAAGACACGTAAGTATAGAAATGCAATGGCAGTATTTCCATATAGGCTCTTATAGGGCAAGCCAAGCTTTTTTCTCAGACCGCGATCGCGTCCCTGGATCGCTCTGTTCCAGAAAAAAATTAAAAGAGAAAACAGTCAGTTGAGCTAGAAAAAGTTCAGGGTAGTGGCGCCCAACGTGGGACGTGGAGTCCCACATTGGGCGCCACTAACAGGCAGAGCAAGAAACGAATTGTTTACCTAACCGAAATAACAGTTCAACAAAATCTTTTTAGTTAGAGCGCGCACAGTCGCTTGCTGGTCATGGTCTGTCTTTGAATTGGAAACAAAGGTCAAGCGACGATTTTCTACGTCTCTTTTCGGATCACCAAAGGAGGTGTCACCAAAGTAATGTAACACTAACTGAGGTATCTCTATGGATGGGTGATCAAAAATATATCCCACTGCTGAGCAAAGGCAGTCTCAAGTCTCCTTCCAAGCCTCTCTTATTTTGTACAATTATTTCGACTTTCTTTGGTCCCATCACCTTCATCATTGTCAGACCACATCAGTTTAAAGTACAGTCGATGGCCAGCATTACATGACCCACCTTACCATTATTCTGTAGTATAAGATGGGTCATATAATGATGGGCACAGACTGTACAAAGTGCTTTCCAATCGCACACCATTTCACTCGGTCACCAGCTACTTATTCCACCTTAATTCCAGGATTACTTTCAACAAAAACGTCCTACCAGCTTGCCTGCCCGTCGAAGCAGCTGATGATGAGAAAGCTATCTACACGACTTGGGCACAACTGATACCTTCCGTTACAGGTGGAAGTAGCATACAAGCTGAGCCGGTAAGTCATCGAGATCTCCTGAGAAATGTATAAGAGAGATAAGTCTTAAAAATTTCAATTATGTAATATTCTCCGAACTATCGGGCTGTGTATTTTTGGAGTATTTAATATTTGTATATTCGTTACAATCGTTCTAGAAAACACAAACTATTTAATGTTCAATTTTGTCGCGCTGCAGTCCGATCCACCTCCCCTATCATCATCCACAGCCCGTCTTCACCCACTGCTGGGTATAGGCCTCTCTTTGCTTGTGCCAAGCTCCACGGTCTTGCGCCAGCCTCATCCAGGACACTCCCGCAATGGCAACAATGTCGTCCGCCCATCTCGCCGCCGGACGGCCAACACTCCTTTTTCCATTTCTTGGACGCCACTCTGTCACAGCTTTACTCCACCTGCCGTCACCGCGCCTTGCCAGGTGTCCTGCCCAACACCATTTGAGTTCCATAACTCGGTTACCAATATCGAATACATTTGTGTGTTGGATTTCGACGTTTGGAACTCGGTCTATTAATTTTATGCCGAGCATGGAACGCTCCATGGCTCTCTGTGCTACTCTGAGTCTGTACACAGCCTCCTGTGAGAGCGTCCACGTCTCAGCACCGTACGTCATGGTTGGCAGAACACACTGATTATAGAGACGGGTCTTCAGGCATTGTGGAATTTTGGCTGATTTCAGGATGTCGTCCAATTTGCTGAATGCAGCCCACCCTAGCTGAATTCTTTTCGAAATCTCCGCTGTTTGGAGTTCCTTGCCAAAGGAAAGAATATGGCCAAGATAGACATAACGGTCAACCTTCTCCAACCTTTCACTTCCGACCTTGACAGAAGGATTTGAATTGCTTGAGAAGTTTGCCATAATCTTCGTCTATACACACATTGAACACTTGTCTAAAAAAATGACAGATTATGACGTTGAAATCCGTTCATCCGGTCCGTTTTGCAGTCACACTTTTTTTTGACAAGTGTTCAACAGATGTTTAAGTTTTTGTAGTAAGGCTGAGACTGTCTACAATTCTGTGAGGAGACAGAATGAAAGGATCATTTTATTTAGTATTAATGGCATTTTAAGCTATACTAAATGTATTGAATAAATAAATAAAAATAAATGTGGTAAGTCGTAACCACAGGGGAATACCCATCGACGATGGGATCTCCCATTGGCGATGGTAGTCCTCATCAGGGCTGCCTGCATCGTGACCGATCATCTTGTTGGAGTACGGCGTCAAATAGTTTTCCGATTCCTTTTGGATGAGCTATCTCAGGTCTCACCTTCGCTTCTTGACAAGATTTAGTCCAAGAGCAAACCTATTTTAAATACAAATAATAATATGATATAACACCACCAGGAAATGGATCCCAACCATTAAAAAAATCATTAACATTTGTTTTTTTTTCCCAGGTCAATGTAGAAAAGTTTTCAGAGGATCAATGTAATGCTGCTTATCCCCCAACAGAAATGCGATTGGATCGTGGAATAGACTATAGCAAACAAATGTGTTATGGAACTAAGGAGGAAATTCGTCAAGCTTGTCAGGTAAAATCCTCTTTTAATAATTATGGTGTTTCTCATGACAATACGCTCGCCCATGCTGAATGGGCGTAAGCAGCGGATATGCAGTAAGCGCGCAAAAATCTCACAATTTTAGCTAGTGCATTGCTGGGACATGAGCCTCCCAAGAAGCGCCACAGGACACGATCACCCACCTTCTTGAATCAGCTACTGCCAGCTATTCTCTTTAGTTCATCAATCTCACTTTGACCTGTGGATGTTCCTGAATGGAAGCTCTCCACCCTGGAGATAGCGAAAGGGTCTGAAAAACTCGTACTGGCTAAAACCAGCCTGGTGTTTTTTTTTTATTCTTTATTTAATAAGAGTTTTTATCCACATGGATACGTCAATCCCATTGTACCTTATCCTCTATTGACACAAAACTATATCTAAAATTATTAAATTAATTATAAATTAATAGGTACTATGAAATAGCGGAGACAATTACTGGCCAGACTTCTGCAATAAGCCACAAATTATGCGTTTTGTCCTTTCTGATTTAGGGTATGCCAAAATATTTTGGATCAGTCCGACATCCCACAAGTTTAATTTGAACTCCCTAGCTAAAACTTCCCTTTCCGTTTTGTTCTTTACACATTCCATCAGCAAATGTTGCACATCTTCAATTTTATTACATGCCTCACAATTAGGCGATGCAGGAAAGCAAACTTTGCTGATGGATAGTGTCCAGAACGCAGCCTTAACGCTAGTTTAACATAACTCCTATTTAAACATTTATCATCAAACCAGGGCATACGAGGAGGTTCATTTTGAATAACTTTACACCAAATGCCTTTTTCTTTGGAAATTTCACTGAAGCATTTTTTCCATTCGTCGAAACATATATTTTTAAGCTTGGGAAAGTATTCCCAATAATCACACATATATGAAATGTCATTGCCCCTGTCAACGGCCAGTTTTGACAGTCGGTCGGCCTCCTCGTTGCCCTGCAGCCTGGTGTTCTCTCACACACTTTTGTCGGAGGACAGGACAGCGGAATATGATGCGACTTCCACTGCCCCAGGCTTGTGAGGGCCCGCTTGACTTGAAGTCCAGTGCTGGGGAGCCAAGGTTGGAAGTGTAGGACTCCCTCCATTCCGCATATGATAGGTGGGTGGTATACTAACCATGGCACCGTCTCGGGTCCAGTTTGACGGGGTCTCCTCCACACCTACCTCTCCCTGTCTATCCGTCGTAGAGCACCTACTATTTTTGTTTTATGCTATTCCAGGGTCATTCCGGAGAACCACTGGTGATCTCGACTCAATTCTCCAGCTGTATCTACACCGTCATCGGAGTGACGTCATTCGGCTGGACACAATGTGGAAGTAAACGTAACTTCCCTGATATTTACACCAGGGTGGCTTATTACAAACCCTGGATTGAGAGCGTGATGTGGCCTTGAGTGTCATCTGATTACGAATTTGATGTTAGGGCTATTGGTCGAAATGAGGTGGACATCGCATGGCATGCTCCTATGGTTTGAAGGAGCACTTTAAGAGCGATTTTGCCTCATTTTGATCAGACCCTAAATTAAATAAATTGTTGTAAAAAAATGTCTTATTTTTTTTTTCTTGTTTTAATGCTACCTACCTTACATATTACATATACCTACCTTACATATTTTCCTTATGGGGGTCTCCCTTATGGAAAATATTATGGCAAACTCTCTTTAATACACTGAGGTTTCAATCATGGTCATTTTTACTCTTACGAAGGGTTAAAAATCGTCACAATAATTGGAGTAGTAAATGCACAAACAATATTTCAATCCGGTGCTATTTCTGTACGTATGTTCGTACACGAGCTCACTTCACCCAAGCGAGCGCACAAAATACCCTTAGCACTTTTCAGTATTTGAGACGTAAAGTAAACTGGAACTTTGACAATTTCAAATTGAATTAAAAATTGAAAAAAGTAAATTATTTCATTATTTTTATCTGTCGAATATCGAAAATTAATTGAATATTAATAGTTTTAATATTTAACGTCTTTGCGTTCCAGGGCCGCGGAAACAAATTCCGAAACCCTGGCATAATACAATTCCTACCTAAGTTCCGGTTTTTTTTTATAATAATCAAATCAGTTCGCGCTCATGCACACGAGACGGTTTTAACACGGCACGGTTTTTTGAGCCGGCTCTAGCGCCGGCGTCGTGTGGTTAGCTTCATAGAGTTTCATACACGACTGACGACCGCCCATAGACCCGGAGCCGGCTCTAGCGCCGGCGTCGTGTGGTTAGCTTCATAGAGTTTCATACACGACTGACGACCGCCCGTAGACCCGGAGCCGACTCTAGCGCCGGCGTCGTGTGGTTAGCTTCATAGAGTTTCATACACGACTGACGACCGCCCATAGACCCGGAGCCGGCTCTAGCGCCGGCGTCGTGTGGTTAGCTTCATAGAGTTTCATACACGACTGACGACCGCCCATAGACCCGGTTTGACGCCGGGCTTAGCTCCGGCGCAAAATCGTCTCGTGTGCATGAGCGCTTCCGGTGGAATGTCCATATTAATGTATACGTTTCGGATCAACAACCCCCATTCTATCCCCATCTACCGGGCCTATTTCGATCACTATAATATAATAATAATAATAATATTCCACAACTATCACACAACGCCATCTAGTCCCAAGCTAAGCAGAGCTTGTGTTATGGGTACTAGAGAACTGATAAACATACTTAATTATATTTCTAAATACATACATATTATAGATAAATTACACCCAGACACAGAACAAATGATCGTGCTCATCACACAACATTTGTCCTGGGTGGGAATCCAACCCACGACCTCCGGCATAGCAGTCAGGGTCACTAACCACTAGACCAACAGGCCTGTCATATCAGATCACTGCAAATCAGTCCCGCTTATGTGCTGTTGCAATAAATGACTTAAAAAAAATTGTTACCCTGTATCTTTATTTACTCGGTTAGATTTCTTTGGCCTCATATTAAAAAATGTCATTAGTGATTAGGACTTACTTTTAGCATAGGTTTCAATTGTGAACAAGGGATATCATCTTTTTGGGCCAATCAGTTGCATTGTCTTTTCTTTAATAGATTTTCAACCATAACACAATTGTGGAAGGTTAATGTTTGATTGGTAAGACAAATTTGGGTTGGCTCCCTCACCGAGAGCATTCACCTGAGGTGCGTACAAACCATGTAACAATGTTATATGACATTGTTATATAACACGTCACCACCATCTAACATTGTTATATAACATTGCAACATAAAACAATACCGTACACTTTAGTGTACGTGTGTTATATAACATTGTTATATAACAATTGTCGTTTGTCGTTCTTCAGTGCTATCCACAATGTTATATAACATTCTGTGTCCACATCATCTGAAACATGTTATATAACAATGTTGTATAACATTTTGTGTCTACATCATCTGTAACATGTTATATAACATGTTATGTTATAATAATATAGTCTGTACGCACCTTAATGTAACGTTACAGATTCGAACATTCGAAGACAATAGAGCATCAAATTGCGCACTTTTATGTTACATTACAGGTGAATGCTCGCGGTGAGGGAGCGCCTGTAGGTTAACCTGCTGGCGTCTGTACACGACCTTAAAGTAAACAATAAGTATTAATATAAAGTTCTCTTGGAAACTTCCATAAATTTTATTTTTAGTTTTCCTGTACGTTGTTTCCTGTTCCTTTCAGACATATTGTGTTATTAAACAACTACTAGTACGTGAAGAATATCTAGTTTTCAGTGAAAATGTTTAATAAAATAGTTTTTATTTTGTATTTCTTTACTCTGTGTTCCTGTGATGATAGTTTACCATCTCAGTTCGATAAAACTTTCCCATCTATAGATGATCGCTCTTTAGATAATTGTACAGATTTAGATTATTGTCCATATTATATAGATTATACAGATAATTTTACATCTTCAGATAATTTTACGTCTTCAGATAATTTTACATCTGTGGATAATTTGACATCTTTACATGGTTTTAAAAATTCATATAATTTTTTAAGATTACATTTAGATTTACCTGAAGGTAAGCCCATAAATATTGACACTTTTATGTATTAAATATTAATTTATACGAGTATAAGCAAGTAAGTATACGTACATGTACTTTTTTTTTAGCATTGTAAAATCATCAAATGAGTCCTCCCACCCCGGGCAAGGCGGGAGGGACTGTCAGACTCGTACTGACTAAAATCCACGGTGTCCTTCAATAGCCTTTTATGTTCACACGGTAATTAGATAAGTCCCGCGACCCCGGCAGTCTTTGGCCCTCTAGAGGAGGGCCCTGTTATCATGCTGACGCTCTTTGAGGTGCGCGTGGAACACAACGCGTCGTCGACCCGGGCATGGTCCATGGTCGGACAGCGAGTTGCCCTTTACTCGCCGCGCCGCCTGCATGCCCGCGTCTACGGTGGCCGGAGATCGTCTGCCGACGTATTCGACACTGCTGGCTGCTGGGGTGGAGGGAGGACGCTATCCTCTCCCTCACGCGCCCCGCCTCCTCCTTCGCGAGCATGACTGCTTCACAGAAGGAGGTGACCGCTTCCCACTCCGTCTCGCCCCGCAGCAAGGCCTCGATAAATACCGGGCGCGAGCGGTCTCCGCCTATCGCCGCCGTGAGACATAGTACATGCATTGGGTGAATTTTTCAACTGGGTGCGGATGACAAAATCTGGAACAATGAGGAATAGAGGAAATGCTAAAAGACACATGGTGTATTAAAAAAATATTCGATAATTATAGTCGCAAAACGTACAAAACAAGCCAGGGATGTGTTGCGAGGAATGTGTACGAGGGATGTGTGCGAGGGATGTGTTACGAGGGATGTGTACGAGGGATATGTGAGGGGGATGTGTTGCGAGGGATGTGTTGTGTCTCCGCTCCCACTACACCGCACCCTCGTCGACACATTTCACAGCTTGGCAACGCATCCTCCACATTTTCATCGCACAGCTTTGGTGGAAACCCCCACATATTTTCACAGCACAGCTAGACATCCTCGCACGACACAATATTTTCATCGCACATCTCTGGTGGAAATGAGCCTTACAGTCCTTCCCACCCCGCCCAGGAGTCATTTGATGATTTTACAACGATAAAAAAATATTATCAAAATTGGTTTCAGGAGCCGATTGCGAGTGGGATGGAGTCAAAAGGAAGTGTGTGAAAGAGACGCGATGCTTGACCACTTTGGCTAAATTCAGCGATCCCCATCCGGTAAGAAAATATAGAATAGAATAGAATAGAATATAATAGAAAAGAATAGAATAGAATAGAATAGAATAGAATAGAATAGAATAGAATAGAATAGAATAGAATAGAATAGAATAGAATAGAATAGAATAGAATAGAATAGAATAGAATAGAATAGAATAGAATAGAATAGAATAGAATAGAATAGAATAGAATAGAATAGAATAGAATAGAATAGAATAGAATAGAATAGAATAGAATAGAATAGAATAGAATAGAATAGAATAGAATAGAATAGAATAGAATAGAATAGAATAGAATAGAATAGAAAAGAATAGAATAGAATAGAATAGAATAGAATAGAATAGAATAGAATAGAATAGAATAGAATAGAATAGAATAGAATAGAATATAGTTTGAGAAACAATACGGATCGTGTAAGTAGCGCCATCTGGAATATGAATGTAATTGTTTTTTTTTTTTATTGTGTTTGTTTTTCGGGATGCAAGATACCTACCCTGTATCCATGTGTATACTCCTGACAACGTACCTATTTGCAAAATTTTGCGACGTTCGATTCAGTAGGTAGTTTGGAAAGGCAAACAAACAAACATACTTACATTTATAATATTAGTTTAGATCAATATCTAATTTTCCAGGTACATAGTTTGCATAGGAAACGTAGGTAGGTACTTGTTTGAGCGACATTAATTATAAAGATCCATGTAAACTATCATTTTGTGGTCGGTTTACAGTATCGCTGCAATTTCTTAACGAAATTGAACGTACGATAGCATTGCTCTTCCCCTTTTAGCATACCGCGTCATACCTAAAAAATAGTATATTATTTAACTCGATGAGTAAAACTTGTTGTCGTTTAAAACAGAATTTGAGCACCAATTCAAAACATAAATAAACACAAAAAATAGAAAGATTTGATTGTTTTCGAATCTTAAAAATTCCTACACCTCGAAACAATAAATTACGGTTTCAATAATATCTAACTTACCTACCTATAATTTAAATAAGCGTAGAGAACTATCGAATAAATAAATATATATATAGGGTGACTGGTAATTAGTGTACGATACTTAAACACGTGAGTATGCTCATGATAACAAACAATTTTTATAATGGGAGCAAAGCCGAAATCGTGAAAAAAATATCAGCTGTTCAGTACATTAAGCAAACATAAATGTACTGAACAGCTAATTTTTTTTCCGCGTTTTCAGGTTTGTTCCCATAGTAAAAGTTGTTGGTTATTATGAGCACAATCACGTGTTTAAGTATCGTACACTAATTACCAGTCACCCTATATATAATATAATAAAAAATTTAATTGAAGCGCAGATAATGAATATTTAAGGAAAAAAAGAAAAGGTACTTAAATAATATCCAGTGGTTAAGCTTCCAACTCAAAATATACCTACAAAGACAACATAATGTGGGATCGAATGGTGAAATAAAGCAGCTTTTCTTGCGAAAACTTGTGTATTTTTCACATAAAACAATTTAACAAAATAAAAACGTCGTTGAGCTCGTTCGTCGTCGTAGGCACATCCGCCATATTCAATTTAACGCTCTCTCTTTCACTCCAATACCCTTTCATTCACACCTATGCATACGTTCCTTTTTACTCATTAGGTACTCATTCCACACTCGGCCATCCTACACAATGTCTGCCCTCAGACAATTTTAACACATCATGAACCTCATGCACACATCTTATATAAACTTTAATTAATGCGTAACACTCAGTTGTCTTACATTACAGTTACATTACATTACTTACTTACATTACATTACAGTTACAGAAACATTATGAAAGTTTAATCTTTGACAATATAATTCCAACCAAACATTTACTTTACAAGTTGAAGTTATAGAGACATATTTTTACTGAATAATATACCTAGTCAATTCACATTTTGTTATTTCTTTTCATTAGAAAAAGAAAAAAAATCATGACTTTAGTTACAAACAGAGATTACAGTTTAAGCTTGATCTTAATACATCTTTGCATAACAAAAAAATACAAGACACCTCAACACACAATGTGACCGGTTACAATTTACTTGTCATGCTTACCCTTAGCAACTCTGTGTGGTTATAAATCCAGAACATGACAATGTAGAGAAAACACTAACAAAATACATTTCTTAACACTCATCACTTTCATACAGTCAACATACAAACATACTTCATTATCTCACATACTTACTTGCTCTTACTCTTACTCCTTGTCATCTGGCCATTTTTTCATATGATCAGCAGATGTTGTGGTTTTGACTGGACCTTCTGCCATCATATCTACTTTCTGTACGTCATATCTATCGTGTCGTTTGGTTTTCGTGACCTGATAAGGTCCCAAATACTTAGGTTTGAGTTTGAGCCCTGGGCCAAACTGGGTTCGCTTTATAGCAACTAAATCACCTTCTTGATATTTCGTACTATCCTTTCTATGCTTGTCGTAATTCTTCCTATTCTCTTGTTGTACTTCCAGTATTTGCTGTTTTGCTCTCTTCCTCAGATCTTCTCTATTTTCCATGTAACTGTCCCGTCCTTCTTGTTGTAGTAGTTCATATATTTCTATATCTTCTTGTCTCTTCATTTTCTTTCCAATTAGCATTTCAAATGGAGTGGTGTTCACACTTCTCTGGTAAGTACTGTTTAATGCCATCTGCACTCTTCCTACATGTCGATACCACAATCCTGGTCTCTCGAGACATAGCTTGGTAAGTACTGGTATAATCGTTCTGTGAACCCTTTCCACCTGACCATTGCCTCTGGGTACTCCTGTAGTAATATGACATAATTCTATTCCTTCCTTCATACAGTACTGTTGAAACTCGTTGCTAGTAAAAGCAGTACCTCTATCTGTGATGAACCTTTCTGGATTTCCAAAGGTTTGCTGTAATATCTCCAATTTACTCAACACTTCTCTAGTTGTGGTGCTTTTACACGGGAACAACCATACAAACTTTGTAAAAGCATCAATTATGGTGAGTATATGATTATACTGCTTATGAGTCTCTGTCAGGGGTCCAACATGATCTAAATGCAGTGTATGCAGCGGAGTGTCTCCCTTCTCAATTGGATTAAGGTAACCTTCTTGCTTTCCTTCTTTTCTATTTGTTAGTAGACATGGTATACATGATGCTATGTAATTTTCAACCTTCTTTCCTATATTTTCAATGTAGTAATCCTTGCTAATGAGATCTAAGGTTTTCTTCTTTGCAAAATGACCGTTACAGTGTGCCCTCTGTATAATTTCATTTTCCATTGTGGAAGGTATAACTAGTTGTTGCTCTGATCCTTTATAAAGTAATCCTTGATTGAGATAGTAATCTTTAAATGATTTTCCTTCTTCCAAAATTTTTAATATTGCACTAAGGCCTTCATCACACTCCTGTGCACGTTTTATATCCTGGTGCAAGCTAGACGTTATGACTGCTACATATGGGTTTCGACTCAATGCATCGACATGCCTCATTCCAGTACCATCACGGTGTTCTACTGTAAAATCATAATCCTGTAAAAATAAAATCCATCGAGCAACTCTTGTTGATGATGCTAAATCTTTCTTGTTTAGTGTCATTTGAAAAGCCTTACAATCTGTTACAATCTTGAAGAATTTTCCATATAAGTAGTGTCTGTACTTCTTCACACCTTCAATTATAGCCAGTGCCTCAAGCTCATAGCTTGTATATTTGGCCTGTGCGTCTGTAGTCCTTCGGCTCATATAATGAACCGGGTGTAAAGACCCATCATCACCTTTTTGCATTAAAATAGCTGAATAAGCAATACCTGATGCGTCAGTATGGAGCTCCGTCTCTGCTCTTTGGTCATAGATCTTCAACACTGGTTTAGTAGCCATTTTCATCTTCAATTGGTTAAAAACAACTCTATGTTCATCATTAAATTCAAACTTCCGGTCTTTTCTCAGCATATCTGTGAGTGGTTTTGCTATCAGGGCATATCTAGGTATAAATTTCCTGAAGTAGGAACACAGTCCCAAAAAACTATGCAGTTGCTTCAAATTCTGGGGCTCAGGGAATTTTGTTACAGCATCTGTTTTCCCTGGCGATGGCATTACTGCACCACCTTCAATAACGTGGCCTAGGTATTCTACCTTCCTGGTTAGCAGCTGAGACTTCTTCCAGTTGATATTTAATCCATATTCCGATGCAGTTTTCAGAACTTCCTTCAGGCGCTCAAGAGCCTGATACTCATCTTGCGCTGGAATTAGAATATCGTCAATGAAAATAATAACAATACCTTTGGCGATCAATTCTCTGAAGATAATGGTGATAAATCTGGTAAAAACTTTGGGGCAAGTTGCTAGACCAAAAGGTGCACGTAAAAATTCATATTGTCCAGTAGGCGTTACAAAAGAAGTATACTTAATTGAGTCTTCGTGTATGCGTAAATGAAAATAACCATTTTTTAAATCTAATGCACTAAATATTCTAGCCGAGGACAACTTGTCAATATGGTCATCTATAATAGGGAGTGGATATTCATCTTTAACCATTTTACTGTTAATCCTTCTATAATCAACGCATATTCTTAAACCACCATCCTTTTTCCTCACTAATACTAATGGACTCGAATATTCTGAGTAACTCACCCTGATAATTCCATCATCAAGCCATTCTTGGATTTGGCGATCCACATCTTCTTGCTCTTTGAATGAGATTCGTCGTGGCCGCTGAGACACAGGTAAGTCATCTTTAAGAACAATCTTCAATTCTATTGGAGCTTCTTTAATTTTCTGCGGAACATAACTTGTCACTAACCTTGTTACTTCTTCTTTTACAGCAGGATTACTGACGTGAGCTAAACAATCAACAGGACTAGAAAAACATGCAACATCTTTCAACCATTCATAGTTTGGGTTCATCCAATCATCTTTCGGCAATAACCAAACCATGCAATCTTTCATAAACATCATGACATTTCTTAGAAAATCATTACCAATTATCATTTGGAATGGCACAGAGTCGTTAGGCATTACATAGAATGTTACATTACGGTATAGACAGTTATCAATCGTTATATCTAACGTGATTACACCACATGACTTTACTTGTGAATAACCTAAACCGGTTAACGTAATGTTATTCTCGTTACACAGTATTACAAAGTCTAACCTGTTAAGTTCGTTGTAGAAGTCCTTTGACATCAAATTCACATCACAGCCCGAATCGATTAACGCACTTCCCATTTTACCGCGCACAAACACTGATTTTAATGGTTTTATACGACGTATCAGGCGTACAACCGGTATTTTATCATCAGGTTCCTTGTTTTGTTTATTTACATCATATGTGTCAATGTCAATATGGCCGCCGTTGCCACAGACAATCGCTGCTCCACTCTGATTCGGTTGTTTCATGCCAACATCGTGACACAAATCGTTTGCGCTTGTGTTCACATCGGTCGTCGCGCCTATGAAAACTTCGCCCTGAACTTCGTTTTGCACTTCGTCGTTCTCGTTCACGCTGCTGGTGGCGCCCTCCCGCATCAAGTTGAAGAACACTTCTTTCGACAATGTCTGATTGGTTTTGGTTGGTCGTCGCTGTTCTCGTTCAGTGGTGCCAACCTTCGGAATTCGTTCGTGTCCTCCGATCGTGCCCGAAGTCTGCCGATCTCCCGACGACGTAGATGTACTCGCCGTTTGCTTCGAACTAACCTCCACGGTCGCCATCTTTTTCACTGGGCAATTTGATGAAATGTGACCAAATTCATTGCAATGGAAACATTTTTTTCCTTGCGACCGATGGGGACAATTTTCCGAGACATGACTCTTTTCTCCACAGTTGAAACATCGCATGATTGCAGCCGTGTTTCTCTTATTATTGCCGCCGTTCTGTGTGTCATTATGCGGCTTACCACGTCGACTGTCCTTAGCAGAATTTATCTTGAACATCGCGTACAACTTTAGTTTTTCTTTCAAGTCCACGTACGTGGTGACACCATACAACATGATCTTATTTATCTCGTCATCTATGATGCCGTCCACTATATATTTGATAGCTACGTAGTCCGGTATTTTTCCGCGTTTGCCCAACTCTTTCATCACTAGCATGTAGTCAATACACGATTCGTCTTTCCTCTTTCGTCTTGCACTCATCAATTCATGTATTTTCTTCACATCTATGGTATCCGCGAATTCTTTGCCGATAGCTACTTTCAACTCTTCCCACGATCTAAACACCTTCTCGCTGCGTAGCCATAGTGCTGCCGTGCCGGTCAGCGAACGTCGCGCTACCAACAATAGTTGAGTTGGCGTCCATTTGAATATTTCGCCATTTTCTTCGATGTCCCGTATCCACATGGATACTGTGTGCGTTTCGTCTTGTGCACTGAATCTTCGTATGAGCTGTTCCGTGAGGTGCAACATGTCGCCATGTGCCGTCTGTGTTGAGGCCGTCGCTGCCGCATCGTGAAATTCCTGGTCGGACCTCGTCGTCATCGTAACTTAATCCACTTATTTCACCGCTATCCCGGACGAGCCCCCAAGTTTGTGGGATCGAATGGTGAAATAAAGCAGCTTTTCTTGCGAAAACTTGTGTATTTTTCACATAAAACAATTTAACAAAATAAAAACGTCGTTGAGCTCGTTCGTCGTCGTAGGCACATCCGCCATATTCAATTTAACGCTCTCTCTTTCACTCCAATACCCTTTCATTCACACCTATGCATACGTTCCTTTTTACTCATTAGGTACTCATTCCACAATAACATAATTAAAAATTGCTTATCTCCCAGGGAAAAAAAGCGTAATAATACATAGCCTACTAACAGAAGCATAGTATGAGGAATATTTGAGGAAAATTTAATAAAACAACTTTACAGTAGTTACGGAGATAGATCAAAACATAAAAAAAAAATCGAAAATAAAAGTTCATTTGTCATCAGAATCGATCCCTTATCTCGAAAAAAATACAAAAGGAAAAAAATATTCAATGTACAGAAATTACAGCTCTACGATTTTATTATATGTATAGATCGGAAACATATGTATTATTGTAATTATTGGACAATTATGTATAAAAAAATATTATGCTCTGTAATAAGATTTAAAGAGTATCAGCTTGCGGTCCATGCATGGCCTTCTACGGGGCCCCCGTGTGGGCCCTGAGCATCCGTATGCGACCACTAAAGTTGGTCGCATGCCAGAGGGTCATGGCTATCCGGATGGTCCGAGGATACCGCACGATCGCCGGCGAATCGGCCAACCTCGTTGCCGGATTGCTGCCCTGGGATCTGGAGGCGACTGCCCTCCAGCGGCTCTATGAGTGGCGCGTGGAGGCGCAGCGCCGCGCCCCGGGGCGAATCCCCGGTTATAGTTTTTATTTTAACTTTATTGTGCTTCCAGGGTTTTCTGAAGCTGGTTTATATTTTACAAAAATAGTAAATAATATTTAAAAAATATGACATTGAATTTTATTTTATTTTAACTATTTCAGGTTTGCTCCACAAAAGGCGATGAAAAAATCGTGTGCTGCACTGACTGTGAACTAGTAAATAGTACAAGGTATTTTGATATATTTTATTATTATTATTATTTTTATACGTCTTTCAACATCTCGGGATCAGGATCTCGAACTTTTGGAGGGCGTGCCAGGAGCCGAAGCCATCTTGTAGAGGCCCTTTACGCAATTTAAATGAAATGAGGCCCCAACCAGCGATTATCCCTGTATGCTCTATGTCAGTATATATCCACGGACAACCCTCGGTTTAAGTTCGACAAATGCGGACTATTGAAATCAAGGACAGGGTTATGGCGTTTGGTGGGTTTGGTGGACTGGCTATTCATATAACTATGGAAAAACTATGGCCCCTGCCTAATCAATGTTTTATATACATAGAAAGGATGGCAGAGGGTGACTTGCACACTCAACAAATGGACCCCCAAACATAATATATCGCTAGCACTAGGTCACGTAGCAACAAGGGGGTCCTGAGGTGCTTGAGGAGTGGAGAGGTATTCCACGGTTCTCAGAATCGACCAGGAACCCGGAAGTATGGTCGATCCCTACAAACACTTACTGGAATACTTTCTTCCTCCGAGCACGTTTGCTCTTGCCAATCTCCACTCTAGCCATCAGCCAATAAAGGCAAGAAAGAGGTGGAAGATCTGTTCCTCGTCATATTATGTATGATGTCTGAATATGCATATATGTAAAACATAAAAATCGGTCAAACCGTTTCAGAGGAGTATGGTAACTAACACTGTGACACGAGAATTTTATACAGGGTGCAATTGAAGTCGTGGGCATTATTTCAAATTATGGCACTACTCGTGATACTAATTGCATTAGGCCAAATAATAAGCAAATCAAAAATATTATTAATGCAAGTATGGAAAACTCTAAAACCGGCCAAGTGCGTGTCGGGCCACGCACAGTGTAGGGTTCCGTAGTTGCCTATCAAAATACATAAGCGAACTAATTAAACTGATTCGCTGAATTTCATTTTAAAAAGAAGAATTTTCAAAATCGGTCCAGGCGTCTTTGAGAAATCGGGGAAAATACATAAAACAAAAGATTACGACGAATTGAGAACCTCCTCCTTTTTCGATGTTAGTTAAAAATAGTTGACAATAAAAACCTACATATCCCAACCAAAACATACCCGGGTGCCCTCTATCTGGCAGAAACTTGTTTCTCCGAAACCTATTTGGCAGAACTCACTTGGCAGAAACTTTTTTAAACGAACATTGTTATGGTATAATTTTTTTTTTATATAATTGTTTTTTGGCCTAATGTTTTTATGTCCGAATTTAAATTGGGATACTTTTAAGATGGCAGAATTGTATTGGGCATAGTTACTTTTGTCAGAGTTACAATTTTGCATATTTTCATTTAGCATAACGTTTATTTAGAGCGCCGATTATTTGGAATAATTTGACTTGGTATACTTCGAAGATCACAGAATTTCAGAATAGAAATAATTTAATAGTCATAATAAAAAATAAAAAAAATGTTTTATAAAATCAATATGGTGTGCTACAAAAGTTAGTGACAGAAATGAATCGCTGCAAAACCGACTTCACGTAGTCTTGTCTGCCCTACCCCTAGAGTGTAATTTATAATCGCGTAGGCGCGGAGGGGCGAGGCGGCCCGTGAGCTGAGGAGCAGGTGGTGGGCGTAAAATCATCTGCGACGATTAGCTCGCGTGGGACCGCCAGAGACCCGCAGCGTCGGAGCCGTGACAGAAGCCATGCCTGCTGCATGTGCTGAATGCTTGCTGCATGCTTACTGCATCATCTTACTGTCTGGGAAATAAAAACCACACAATTATGCAAAAGATGATTCTGGTTGTGAACTTTCTACGATATGATGGTTACACTTATTGATTATTATGGAAATGAAATTTATGCCTAAAGATGATTCTGACTTACAAAATTATGGGTTTCGGTGTTATGGTAAATGAGTGTATGCCAAACGATTTTCTGCGAAAAGAGGTTTATGCTATCCGTTGCTATGCAAAATAAAATTATGACGTAAAAAGTTCTGCTATAAAGGGTGGACCCACACATACCCACCTATTATAGCTGTAAAAATAAAGTTGACAAACTTACATTTGCAGTTGAAGAACAAGTTCTGCGATACATTTTGTTTAGGAAAATATGTTGTCCTAGTACGTTTTATAAGTTGGTCGACGATTATTCGTAAACTTGTAAAGCCTACTTAGTCATGATAATTTTCCTTAAAACTTCGTTATATATACCACTATTGTAAATTTTTTCTCACCCCCAAACATAACCGTTTAGCTGGTAGAGGGGGGGGACACTCGAGTCGAGCAAAAATTAGCACTTTAAAGCTTAATATTTCACAAACGAATCTATTTATCAAAAAATTGTTAATGGAAACTATCAATATTTTTTAAATACCTATTTAATGATACCCCACACTAAGGGGTACGTGAGAAATAAAAAAAACATCCCCACTTTACGTGTACAGGAGGTACCCTAAAAAAAAATATTTTAAGAGATTTTATTTTACCACTTTTTCGGCGCAACAAATCCGTATATTTACACCAAATTACAGCTTTCTAGTACTGGGCGTCTCTGAGCTAAGCTGCGGACAGACGGACGGACGGACGGACGGACATGGCGAAACTATAAGGGTTCCTTGTTGACTACGGAACCCTAAAAATGTAGTTAGTCATATTACATACATAACAAAAGACTTATTAATGCAAATAATAAAAAAGTAATAAAAAAAATACAAATCATAAACCCCAATAAGTTTTCAAGTATCAAAATCTCTAGCGCAGTACAGCGCGTTAAACAAACATCGCGAAGTAAACAAACATCAAATAATACTAACTTGCATTTATAACATTTTTGATTTGCATAATGTAATTAGTATCATGAGTAATGTCTTGGTTTAAAATAATGCTCATGAATTCAATTGCATCCTGTATATTAAGATTTTGTGTATTCCGTTGTTTTTGGTTCTTTTACTTAGTATTTAGAAAACTTACTTTTAAAGCGCTGGGGTCACGGTAATTCGTAAGTCTCGCGACCAACTGGCATCAGAATAAATTTACTTTTTCAGAAACGTAGTGTTCAGCTATACACGAGATGTTTTTTATTGGAAAGACGGCACTAAAGCGAGAGACAGTAAGTTTATTTTGGCTCATTATTCGTCCACTTAACATCGTGCTAGGGCCTCGGTTCTGACTCCAAGTGTTCCAGGTTGTCTCGAGTACCTGGACACCTTGCCGTACAGGTGCCGCGATGGAGATTTCATCTTTGGAATCAGGAAGGAATATGACAAGGAGAAAAAATGCCACACAGCAGAAATGACGGGCATCGGTAGCTTTACGTATAATGCACTATTTGGATTTCACTATACACCTAGAACTGAATATCCTCATCAGGTAAGTGAATCGGTTAGGTACTCATTATAATAACTAAAGTTATTCTATTTTAGAAATAACTACGGTTGATTCACATTCATACAGGGTGAATTTTCCAACTAGCTAAATCCGAAACTATGAGGAATATAAAAAAAAAAAACAAAAGTCGTCGCGAGGCTGATTTTTATGAAAATTAAGGCTACTCTAGAAGACGTGCCGTCGATTTAGAAGCTGATATCTTTTTTCTGTATAGAGCTCGACATGTAGAACGATTTACTAAATATGACATGGCGAAGCCTCATAGTTTTCGAGAAAAAAAATCCTAAAGTTACGAAAAAAAGGTTGGCTTTAGTGTCGTTTGGCAGGCGGACGGAGCTAGGGTGGGGCCCCGATTATAATGCTAGGTACCACGCTTATTACAATGTAATGGATATTTTTCCAGGAATTTACAAAAAATGTTTCTAACCTCAAATCAAATAAAAAGCGTAATATTGTGTTTTTAGGTGAAACGGAACGTTAAAATGAGCGATCGCCAACCGAATGTGTTTAATTATACCTATCGTCTGTGGTGTACAAATTTAATCAGAGAAAAGGAACGCAAAACAAAAAAAAAAAATTGTATCTGGTATTTTTTTTAATAACAACCTAAAAAGATAATTATAGAGTCTACTACAATGTTACTTCTCTTAGTATGCAAGAGCGAGCGAAGCGAGCTCGGGACTTAGGGCACCCCGACTCGGACAGGTTAGGTTAGAAGGGAATGGCGGGGTCTGTCCCCTTCGTGGTTATTTCTTTTATAAACCACCCAGAATCTCCGTCGACGACGCCTTTATTAGTATTGATTAGAAGGAAATTTAGACCTGCAAGTGATTTTCCTAGTGTTACTCCTCTTAGTATGCAAGAGCGAGCGAAGCGAGCTCACGACTTGGGGCACCCATTTTTTTTAAACCACCCAGTACGTCAACGAAACGTCAACGTTTTAATTCATTCATCATCATCATCATCATCTTCAGCCTATAATGTTCCCACTGCTGGGACACAGGCCTCCTCTCTGTTAGAGGGAGTGGGCCATAATCCACCACGCGGACCTAGTGCTGGTTGGTGGATGTCACATGTCGTCGAAATTTTGGTTCTAGCTGGACATGCCGGTTTCCTCACTATGTTTTCCTTCACCGTTATGAGAGCAGTGGTTATGAAATAAATTACACAAAGTAATGCGCCAGGCTGGGTTCAAACCCACGACCTACAACTCGTAAGTCGGGGCCGATACCACTGGGCCACCACTGCTCTCAATTTAATTCATTCATGCATTCCAAAATTAGAAAAAAGATAAGTTGATCCAGACTTTTTGACCTTCAGAGTTTTTGGCCTTGACCTCTGAGTTGTTGACCTTGACCTTAAACATGTCATTGACCTCATTATCACTTGAAAATGAGTTTAGACCCTTCACATAATTTTTCCCACCAATAATACTCTCACCCATCCCGAAGGATACTTTTGAATTTTTTTTCTCAACCCCTATGGTTTTTCGCAATTTGCCGGTTTCTAATTTACAATAGAAAAGATCTAATCTACCAAAAAAAAAAAAAACAATTGGTGCTATTAAATAAGACGTCACGTCTTCTAGAGTGAGCTGCCAAAATTAAAACTGCATCATTGGATTTTACTAAAATGAAGAATCTGCTGATTTTGAAAAAAAAAAACACAACAATAGAAAGAAAAATTGATTTATCTTTAACAGACACGTGCAAAGTGCAAAAACAAAATATTAAAAAAAACACATAAGTAACAAACAAATTAAATCGAAACATAAATAATAATTAAAAAATCAAAAACTAAAATCGGCAGCTGCACGCCATGACTGTGAAAATAAAGGGTTTCACTCAGCATAATGCTGTGCTATGGGGGACTCACAGAACAGCGCTTGTTTAAAAAAAAGTGGAACGATCTGTAGGTATATTTGGAACAAGTTTAGATATTATGATACGTTACTTGTGAATCAATTGTTGATGTACTTGTGTGTCAATTCCCCTACGTTTTCAAATTTAAAGCCAACTGCCGTCCAGTGCTAATGTAAGCCTCCCCCGAACGGAGTGGGAAGCGGTCGCCTCCTTCTGCGAAGCAGTCATGCTAGCGAAGGAGGAGGCGGGCCGCGTGGGGGAGAGGACAATGTCCTCCCTCCGCCCCCACCCGCGGTTATGGGCGCCCACGGCGAAGGAGGTCGCAAGACGATCTCCGGCCACCGTAGACGCGGGCATGCAGGCGGCGCGGCGAATAAAGGGCAACTCGCTGTCCGACCATGGACCATGCCCGGGTCGACGGCGCGTTGTGTTCCACGCGCGCCACAAAGAGCGTCAGCATAATGACGGGGCCCCCTCTCAGAGGGCCAAAGCCTGCCGGGGTCGCGGGACTTATTTCATTACCGTAACCCCGGAACGGGCTATGGAAGGACACCGTGGGCTTTAGTCAGCACGAGTCTGACAGTCCCTCCCGCCCGGGGTGGGAGGACTCATTTGATGATTTTACCACGCTAAAAAAAAAGTCTCTCCCGAAGGGCGCTGACTATGGTCTTTGGCAGTGCGGATGGATGCGGACTGTCTAGGACCAGGCTGCCTTCTTCAAATCATGGATCCATCGTGCCGCAGGGCGTCCTACATTACGTTTGACCATACGTGGCCTTCACTGTAAATCATGTCTGCTTTATATTTACAAGTACCAATCGTTCCACTTAAGTTACATTAAAAAAAGTTAGCCTCCTATACTGCGGTTTTCCATTGTCCTCAGAAACTTTACTGTGTTTCTCATACAGGCTTTGCTGGGATACGGTAACGAGGTGGAATCAGCTAAGTGGGAAGCATCGGGGACTATCATCAGCAACAAGTATATCTTGACCGCGGCTCACATTGGCAAGTTACTATTTCAAGCGTAAGTAATTCAATTTATGCTTTAACATTTAACGATTCTGCTACTAATATTATTTAAAATAATAATAACATAGTTTTGTAGGTTAAAATAATAACGTACATGCTGCATTCGTGGTGGTTAGGTCCCACTTTGAGGAATCGCTGGAAAGGCGCCACGGTGTCCTCATCTTTCACCTTAAATGTTAAGTGTTGTTATTGTATTGTAAAATTAGTAGGAAAAGTTATATTGATGAAAAACTATCTTTGGGAACCATTGTTCAAATATGGCGATCCGAGCGGGAAAGATATATGTATGTTGTGACAAAAGTTAAAATTCGGAAAGAACGTAGCGAGAAGCTCAAAAAGCCCTTTTTTTCGAAGTTTGTAAAAGTCCTTTTAATTATTCACAGAGGTCCCCTGAGGTACGTCGCGCTAGGTATTAAAAAATTCACAGACGATCCATCCACCTGGCAAATACATAACGTGAAGAAGTTAATCCGACACCCGGACTACAGGCAATTCAGTTTGTACAATGATATCGCCCTGATTGAGACTAAGGATACGTAAGTATAGAAATACAATAGCAGTTCTTCTTTAATACGCCTTGTAGGGCAAGTTAAGCTACTACTTTTTCATTGGCCTGAACATTTGAAGGAACAGTACAGTTGATCAATGATCATGTTCGTATGAAAGGGCCTTCCACTTCATCCAAAGTGTGAGGACTTATTTAAAAAAAAATGGATGCTAACGTAGTGAAACGTCGAAGGGCCCACCTGGCCCATCCATCATCACATAACCGTGCCTCAGTTGTAACATGTTAGGTCTGTCGCTCTCAAAAGACGTGTGCAACGTGTGCACTTCATTTGATTGTGAATAATGTGTTCACACGAGGCCAAATGTGTCGACTAATGCAACGCTTTAACAGCTAAAATAATTATTCAGATAGTTTAATCTCAGGATCATGCTTATTAGTAACGCCCATCTTAAACCTACTATTGGCGCCCAATGTGGATCAAAGCCCCAAGTGGCGCCCAATGTGGGTCGAAGCCCCAAGTGGCGCCCAATGTGGGTCGAAGCCCCAAGTGGCGCCCAATGTGGGTCGAAGCCCCAAGTGGCGCCCAATGTGGGTCGAAGCCCCAAGTGGCGCCCAATGTGGGTCGAAGCCCCAAGTGGCGCCCAATGTGGGTCGAAGCCCCAAGTGGCGCCCAATGTGGGTCGAAGCCCCAAGTGGCGCCCAATGTGGGTCGAAGCCCCAAGTGGCGCCCAATGTGGGTCGAAGCCCCAAGTGGCGCCCAATGTGGGTCGAAGCCCCACGTGGCGCCCAATGTGGGCCGAAGCCCCACGTGGCGCCCAATGTGGGCCGAAGCCCCACGTGGCGCCCAATGTGGGTCGAAGCCCCAAGTGGCGCCCAATGTGGGTCGAAGCCCCAAGTGGCGCCCGTTAAATTTCACCACGGCCGACGAAGCCCTACGTTGGGTGAGCTCAGTCTGATGAGTTACCAAAGTGAAGCAAAGTTTGTCGAAGTCTGTCTCTGAATGGCTGACCAAAAGCCATATTCTATAACGTATCACACTACTTACAAAAAGCAGTCCCATGTCTCCTTCTAAACCTCTTTGTTTTGAGTAACTATTCTAACTCTCTTTGGTGCCACCACCTTCATCATCATCAGCATTGAACGCCATTTCATTCGGTCACCGGTTTTTTAACTCGCATAAATATTAGCTTCACTTGGAACTACACACATCAAAAGTGTCTAGGGATCAAGCATTTTTATGCGGATTTCTTGAGATTGAGATGTGGCTTTGTAACAAATTTATGATTTTATAAATTTATATGGATCCTTTTTGGTGCATTTCATAATTTGAATCAGGAACTGTAAATCAAATTCGAGTAAAAGATGAAAATCAGCTGTCAATATTTTCCCTATAAAAACATACAACGCATTGAAGACATTATTAGTGCTACTGTTTTCCCTACTACTGATTAAAACCAACGTTATTATGGAGCGGCGACGTCATTTAAGCAGGGAAGAAATGCTCAGAGCCGTGGGAATGATAGAAGCTGGTTCCCGGCAACGTACTGTGGCTTTAGCTCTGAATACAAGTCAGAGTGTTATCAGTCGACTTTGGACACGTTACCGAAGCACTGGTACCGTGGCTGAGCGCCATGGAGGACGGTATCGCTGCACCACACGGAGACAAGACCGATACATTCAAATCTTAACTCGAAGAGCTCTAACAATAACCGCCATGATGTTAGCCGTGAGGCTTCATCACTCTTCAGGGAACTTAATTAGCGACCAAACAGTCAGAAACCGCTTGCATGAAGTGAACCTTCATTCCCGAAGACCGCTACGGGTACCACCTATAGCAATGCACAATCGTAGGATTCGATATCAATGGGCTCTTGAACACAGAAATTGGGCAGAAGAACAATGGCGTTTCGTGTGCTTTTCTGATGAGTCTCGTTTTGGTATGAGACCGGATACAAGACGTATACGACACTGGAGAACCCCTGGACGCCAACAGCGATTAAAATCCTGCCAGGAAGTCCATCCTTATAGTGGTGGAACTATCATGGTATGGGCGGGTATTTGGATCGGCGGAAGAACTGAGTTGATTTGGATCAGAGGCAACCTCAACGCTCAAATTTATGCTGAGACGATTGTATCAGACGTCATCGTTCCTCTACAAGTGCAAATCGGTCCCTTATTTCAGTTAGTGCATGATAATGCACGACCGCACACCGCAAGAGTTGTAAGACAGACTCTCGCCGCAGCTAACATCAATGTCCTGCCCTGGCCTGCTCAGTCGCCAGACTTGAACCCGATTGAGCATGCATGGGATATGCTACAGAAAAGAGCTCTGCCGAATATGGAGGGTATCCAGTCGCAAGAAGACCTTTTTTTGTTGTTGCAACGAACATGGGCGGCCATTCCACAGCGTGATTTGGATGAACTCATTTTGAGTATGCCAAACCGATGTTCTTGTGTTGTTAGTGTTCGCGGTAGAAACACGGATTATTAATTGTTTAAGTTACCCAATAAAATTTTAAAGAAAACTGTTATTTCAGTCTTTTTTTCGAACTTTAATGTTAGTGGTTCAAATGTCAAAAATCCCTTTATTAGGAAAATGGCAAATTTCTTTATGAATGCAAAGGTGACTTGGTTTATCGTTACTGTGACAAACGATAACACTTTATTTGATGAATCCTTAAAGAACATTTTAATTAATATCAATCAGGAGAAAAGTTATTGCAAAAATATATGTTGATCCCTAGACACTTTTGATGTGTGTATGTAAGAAAATCTTGGAATCTTAATTTGACCCACTTCCCGGTCTTCGATTAGGATGAAATTTTGCACACGCTCTTAATTCTAAAGACAACACATGACTAGTTAAGAAACGTCATTACAAATCCAATATGGTGGCCTCCCCAAGATGGCGGACTGGCTGTTTGAAATCCACCCCCATGATAGAGGTATGAAATGAAAGGGTTTGCTGTCAGATTTACGTAAAAAATAGTCCCGTGACTTAAATCCAACATGGCGGACATCCAAGATGGCGGATTGGCTATTTGAAATGCACCCCCATACTGTAATCGGTATTAAACGAAAGGGTTTGCAGAGTGGGATACGAAAAAAATTATCACGTGACCTAAATCCAACATGGCGGCCGTCCCAAGGTGGCGGATAAGTAGTAAATTAAGTTTGAATAATAAGAAGACTAAAAGTATAATTTTTTGTGATTGCTAAAAGCCTGTTTTTTAGTTTTTTAAACTATAATTATTTCACCTTCATTTCAGGATTTCTTTCAACCAAAACGTCCTACCAGCTTGCCTGCCCATGGAAGCAGGGGGTGATGACAGTGCTTCCTACACTACTTGGATCCAATTAGAATCATCATTTTATATGGCTGATGCAGGCGTACGAGCCCATGCGGTAAGTCATCAAAATCACTCTCAGAAGTATGAAAGGTTGGTTCTTACAATTTTTAAGGTAGATTCTTTGACCACTTGGGCTGTGTCTGGTGAGGATACTGCCTGGCTGGCCCGGCTACTGTGTAAGTGTGTATTTTTTTAGAGGATATTTTTTATACCGTAAGTCATAGTCACGAGGCACATATAATTCACCAGGGCCGCCTGGCTCGCGATCATCATCCTATTTGTACTGTGTTCCGTCGGCGTTGGTGCGCAGGAGTTTTAATTTCATCATCTGTCGCATATTTGCCTCAGAGCTTGATTGACGTCGAGAGCAAACCCACAAACTTTTCAGCTTTGCGATAATCTTGTAACACCTCGTATAGTGATAGACAAAATATAACCAAATATTTTGCGATGCCTCGTTTAGCTAAACTGAGTCTGAAATAAGTAAGCTGATTAATAATGATTGAAAAAAAACTTTAGGTAATTAAAATGATGGTTAAAATGTTTAATTTTCAGGTGGATGTAGATAAATTCTCAGAAGATGAATGTAAGAATGCTTACAGTCCATTTAAAACGCAGTTTAGTGACGGAATAGACTATAACAAACAAATTTGTTATGGAACCAAGGAGCAACCTCGATGGGCTTGTAAGGTACGATCCTCTTCTAATAAAGCGGCGAAGAAGATTTTTTGTCGAGGGCGGAGTATCGCACAGTTATCCAGTACGCAGTCCACTACTGGACATAGGCGTCCCAAGGAGAGCCACAGCGCACTTTCTCTCACCTTCTTCATTCAGCCACTGCCAGATATTTTCTTCGGGTGCCCTCTATCTGGCAGAAACTTGTTGCTCCGAAACCTATTTGGCAGAACTCACTTGGCAGAAACTTTTTTAAACGAACATTGTTATGGTATAAAAAATATTTAATATAATTGTTTTTTGGCCTAATGTTTTTATGTCCGAATTTAAATTGGGATACTTTTAAGATGGCAGAATTGTATTGGGCATAATTACCTTTGTCAGAGTTACAATTTTGCATATTTTCATTTAGCATAACGTTTATTTAGAGCGCCAATTATTTGGAATAATTTGACTTAGTATACTTCGAAGATCACAGAATTACAGAATAGAAATAATTTAATAGTCATAATAAAAAATAAAAAAATTGTTTTATAAAATCAATATGGTGTGCTACAAAAGTTAGTGACAGAAATGAATCGCTGCAAAACCGACTTCACGTAGTCTTGTCTGCCCTACCCCTAGAGTGTAATTCATAATCGCGTGGGACCGCCGGAGACCCGCAGCGCCGGAGCCGTGACAGAAGCCATGCCTGCTGCAAGTTGCATGCTTGCTGCATGCCTGCTGCATGCTTGCATGCTGCATGCTTGTATGCTGAATGCTTGCTGCATGCTTACTGCATCATCCTACTGTCTGGGAAATAAAAACCACACAATTATGCCAAAAGATGATTCTGGCTGTGAATTTTCTGCGATATGATGGTTATACTTTTGATTATTATGGATATAAAATATATGCCAAAAGATGATTATGGTTGTGAACTTTCTACGATATGATGGTTTTACTTATTGATTATTATGGAAATGAAATTTATGCCTAAAGATGATTCTGACTTACAAAATTATGGGTTTCGGTGTTATGGTAAATGAGTGTATGCCAAACGATTTTCTGCGAAAAGAGGTTTATGCTATCCGTTGCTATGCAAAATAAAATTATGACGTAAAAAGTTCTGCTATAAAGGGTGGACCCATTTTCTTCAGTACATCGGTCCGTCTTGCTGGAGGGTGACTTATACTTTTTACCAACTGGTGGTAAATTCGAATACCTTAGACTGATAAAAAATAAATCAATACTCATGCTCTCGTCAGTTCTGCGACATACATGCCCAAAAAATCGCAAAACACCTACATCTTTGGCAGAAAAGGCTAAGAAAATTTTTCTTGCACTTTTCTCTACCTTTTTTATCCCGGTGGAACTTCCTCGATAGAAGTTTTCCACCCTAGAGATAGTGGAGGGGTGTTTCAGACTCGTACTGACTAAACCCAGCCTGGTGTTCCCTCGCACACTTGTGACGGGGACAGCTGGATATTATACGACTTCCACTGCCCTGCATGGCCTTTTTAGGGTTCCGTAGCCAAATGGCAGAAAACGGAACCCTTATAGATTTGTCATGTCTGTCTGTCTGTCCGTCCGTATGTCACAGCCACTTTTTGACGAAAGTATAAGAGCTATCTTGTTGAAACTTGTTAAGTAGATGTATTATGTGAACCGCATTAGGATTTTCACACAAAAATAAAACAAAAACCTAACCCCAAAATTTTGGGGGTACCTCCCATACTTAGAATTGAAACTCAACAATTTTTTCACTTGACCCATACGTGTGGGGTATCTGTGAATAGGTCTTGAAAAATGATATTGAGGTTACTGACATCTATGTTTTCTTAACTGAACGGTTTGCGCGAGAGACACTTCCAAAGTGGTAAAATGTGTGACCCCTCCCTGTAACTTCTAAAATAAGAGAATGATAAAACTATAAAAATATATGATGTACATTACCATACCTATAACTTCAATCGAAAATTGGTTTGGACGAGATTGAGTAATAAGTTTTTTTTTAATACGTAATTTATCGTAAACCGCAATTTACTTTGCAAAGTTACAACCAACTACAAGAACTTTTATATTATGTTACTTGCTACGGAACCCTTTATGGGCGAGTCCGACTCGCACTTGGCCGGTGTTTTTATTTGGACAAATCCACCACACTATTCTCAAACCACTGCAACTCCTGAAAGCCCTGCCTGGCCTGCTTGACCTGTGAGTCCTGAGGAGCTAGAGGTGGGGTTGTGGGACACCTTCTTATAGCACCATCTCGGGTCCAGTTTCATCTACGAGTATCTCTCTCTACCTATCCGAAAAACTAAATTTATATTTTTTTCCAGGGTAATTCCGGAGAACCATTACTGATGCCGAATAAATTTGACGATTGCATACATATGGTCATGGGAGTGACGTCATTCGGCAGGTCACAATGTGGAAGTAAACATAGCTTCCCTGATGTTTACACCAGGGTGGCTTATTACAAACCCTGGATTGAGAGCGTGGTGTGGTCTTAAGTGTCATCTGACTACAAGTTTGATGTAAGACTAAGGGGCTGATCGAAATGAGGTGGACATCGCACGAGATGTTCGCGTCTATTGTATTTTTTGAGATATTGCTGCGTAGAAAATTCTTCTGTATTATGGATGCACTTATAAATGTATAAAGGATGACGCAAATTTTGGTCCCACCCTCCAATAGCAACATGTAATACGTCATTGGATAGGTAATTTTACGCTACACAAAATACTATGGCACCAAGTCTGACATGATATTAGTCCGTCCTGAGATATTATGTTTGATTTAATATAACTTTAATATTATACAGGGTGTTTTTTTTATTTCCCATCACTTTAGGGTTATATTCTAGACGTAAAAATAATACAAAACTGCTTCATTATAAGGTCCAAAAATGAATAGTTTCGAAGATATCATCAATCATAATTAAATTACATCAAAAATTGTAACCAATATGGCTAATCATTACTTTCACGACGTTGCCGTTTTATTGCAAGAGAAACTAGTGAAGATAAAGCACCTACTCGTTATTATCGATGAAATCTCAAGTGGTTTGAAGAAAAAATACTAAGCAAAATTTAAATCACATTAAAACAGGTAAGGAGGAGTGGAGCAGTGGTGGCCCAGTGGTATCGGCCTCGACTTACGAGTTGTAGGTCGTGGGTTCGAACCCAGCCAGGCGCATTACTTTGTGTAATTTATTTCATCACCACTGCTCACAAACGGTGAAGGAAAACATCGTGAGGAAACCGGCATGTCCTAGAACCAAAAAATTCGAAGACATGCGACATTATTCACCAATCCGCACTGGGCCCGCGTGGTGGATTATGGCCCACTCCCTCTCACAGAGAGGAGGCCTGTGTACCAGCAGTGGGAACATTAATAGGCTGATGATGATGATGATGATGATGATGAAAAGAGGTAAATCTTTATTGATAAGTTTTTAGTACCTTCAAAGGGTAATAAAAGGCTAAAGTTGTTTTTTTTTTTGTAAACTGGGTTCCTTTATAGAGATTCCGTTGCGTGCGCTGCTAACGGTTCATGTTACGCAATAATCACGTACTCGTACAACGACACGTATAAATTATTATTCCTCATTAAAAGTTCTAAAAAAGGTTCGTGACAGCATACCTGCCATACCTATTTGATATTCGTTCATAAGCTGTCTTCTAACAGACAGGCGTGGCGAACGCGAAGCGAAGCGTTTTTGTTTGTAATGTATGGAATTGTTTGAAGCCAGTCACATAGACATGAAATATACGATACGATACGAGACGTGAAATATAGGATCGCTTTCGCTTTTCAATGTGACTGGGATTAAAACAATTCCATACATTACAAATAAAAACGCTTCGGATCGTATTCGCTTCACCTGTCTGTTTGACAATAGTTTTAATCCTCTCAGTGCTCAAACACACTGCAAGCTTATCGCAGGGGCGGCGGCGGGTGCGGTAATATTAAATATGTCGGAGAATCAACACAGAAGCACAACAATTTAGAATAACGCCAACTATTATCGTTGCGTCGGAATCATAGCAGAAACACAATTTAGAATCTCAATTGATTATTGTTAATTTAGAATAACGCCATCTATCTCTCATTGGAGGAACTATGTAGTTAAATTTGTCAGATAACGTTTAGGAACGTCAAGTCAGTGATAATTTGGGGATGGTTAGCGTGTGGCAACACCGAGCGAATAGTCGAGTCAAATGTCGATCGGAAGTTTAATCAGCTATTATAGCTGATAATCATTCTCCCTTAAATATAGGAAATCGCTGCTCATAGCCATCTGTACTGAAGTGAAAAGGCTCAGCCATGTCCTACGAGCAAGTTTGCGAACCGTTTTGTTTTTACGTAGTAACATCATCAAAATAGTCCTCCCACCCCGGGCAGAACGGGAGGGACTGTCAGACTCGTACTGACTAAAATCCACGGTGTCCTTAAGTGGCCCTTTGTGTACCGGAGTCGCGGTATACCTGGGTCCCGCGACCAAGATTGCGAACTTATAACGTTGGTAGGCAACAGGTGATTCATCGGCCGGGTGGCAGGCGCATCAAACCATTTGAAAATCAGCGTCGGACACCTGCTGTCCGACATTATACTGAAATGGGCCTATTTGGCGTAGCCGTGAGACATATATGCCTATATTCTTGTTTGGCTTAGAATTGTTCTTTGTGATACTGTGTGCGCTTGTGGCGTGTGCCGATACACGTTTTTTCCTTCTTACAAGCTTTTTAAAATCAATAAAATGTATTATTTTAAACATTGTATTTTTTTTTCAAAGTAGGCTGATTGACATATTTTTTGTGCAGAGTCGCTAGCTGCTGAAGGTATTTCATAGAAATATTTAAAAAAAAACAGGCATTTTAAAAATAAAGACTTGAAATTATAATTGAGTGTCAAATTCGGAGTACCTACATACTCACAAATTCGGAGTACCTACACATACACAATTTACCTGTTGGTAACTTCCAGAACCTAAATGGGTGTTTAGATTTCCTGTATTTAGTCACCTACTTGTACATATCAGACGTGCTAATATTATTAACCGACTACTAGTTTGCGAAGAATAACACGTCTTTTCTGACTATGTTTAATAAAATAGTGTTAATTTTGTATTTCTTTACTCTGTGTTCCTGTGATGACAGTAAAGATGGGGAAGTTTTGGAAAATTTAGATTTACCTGAAGGTAAGGTGTTGACACCTTTTTATATTAAATATTAATTTATATTTAGATGTAAGTACCCATAAATACACGTACTGGGTGAATTTTACAATTGGGCGTGGATGACCAAATCTGAAACTACGAGGAAAAACGAAAATGCTAAAAGACACAATAATATGCTCTATTATAAAAATCATTCGATATTGTCGCTCATAAGTTTTAAATTCTGGAAAGTAATGATACAAAGAAAACTACAGGAAAGTGTTAGAAATTGATAACAAAAACAAAGTTGACTTGTATCCCTTTTCATCATCATCAGCCGGAAGACGTCCACTGCTGAACATAGGCCTCCCCCTTAGACCGCCACGCCGAACGACAATAATTCGCCACTTGCATCCATCGGTTGCCTGCGACCCTCACGATGTCGTCGGTCCACCTAGTGGGAGGCCTGCTTACGCTGCGTCTTCCGGTCCGTGGTCGCCACTCGAGAACTTTTCTTCCCCATCGGTTGTCAGTTCTATGAGCGATGTGGCCTGCCCATTGCCATTTCAACTTGCAAATTTTATGAGATATGTCGGTGACTCTGGTTCTTCGCCGAATACCCATGTTCCGGATTTTATCCCGCAAAGAAACTCCGAGCATAGCTCTTTCCATTGCTCGTTGAGTGACTCTCAGTCTCTCTAAAAGGCCAGCAGTCAAAGACCTAAAAGGCCAGCATTCAAATATCTCTTAATTTGGCATCGTTAAAAATATAGATGTCAAAACTAAAATGAAAGAAACAAGCCCAGTAGTTTAGAATTCACTCATTCACACTCACAGTCGGGGCCCATTCAAATTATACCAATCAAATCTTCCCAAGGGGCCCCGACTGTGAGTGTGAATGAGTGAATTCTAAACTACTGGGCTTGCTTCTTTCATTTTAGTTTTTATAATAGTAATTTTTTTACGCAGTCGGGTTTTTTTTATTTCATATTTTTTATTTTATTTTACTATTTTTAGTTTTTGTTATCATTTATCAGTCCAAGTAAAATTGATACATTTAAGTTATATATATATATATTTGGGTAAACCATTTTTAAAACCTTTTATTTTGATACCCCACTTGATAGAATGTCAGAGATAAAAAAAAAAATAGTTTGGAACCCTTTGCACGCGAGTTCGACTCGCACTTAGCCAGTTTTATTTACCCAGTGACACTTTCACGTTTAAGACGAATCTAACGACACCTCTCAAGTTAAAATCCATCAAGCCGTTTAGGCTGCAGAGCGTGCCAAAGAAATATACCCACACGCATACATACATACATACATGCACTCGAAAAACATAACCCTCCTTCTGGCGCAGTCGGGTAAAAATTCTTACCCGCTTGTCAATATTTTACTTGACAGTAGCGAAGCAGAAAAGACACTGAGACAAAGCTATCATCTGTGAGCCATAAAGGTAAATATTTATTTTTGACGAGTAAAGGCGGTTACGCACTTCGTCCGATCCGAATCCGTGAAAAAAAATCACGGACAGAATTCGGATATTGCTGACGCACTACTCCCATCTCTGACAACCAGCCGCATACCCCCCGCCCACCCCGCTGTCTCTCTGCTCGTACGCAGCTGAAATCGGACGCAACTCGAACTCAGTGTGCGAGCATAATACATACTAATAATACTATGGCTACTTCGGTCCGGCATTTTTTCTCCGAAACGGAGATTCTCGGATGACAGAAAGAAATCGGATGACGGAGATCGGATCTAGTGCGTAAATTACCATAGAAATAGTTCTACGGCTACGACGGACCGTATTTTCACGGGTTCGGATCGGACGTAGTGCGTAAACGCCCTAACGGGTTACTTTCCGTCCGATCATGGACCATGGTCGACGGCGTGTCGTGTTCCACGCGCGCTTTTAAGAGCTGTCTTATTGACGGAGCTCTCGAGAGCCAAAGTCGCGGGACTGCCTCATCAGGTAACAGGTAACCCTGGAACCTAAAAGACTATTGAAGGATCACGGCAAAAAAAGCCGCGGCAGGTAAGAACCTTGAGCGTCGGATGTACTGAATCTAAATGTTGCAGGTTCGAATCCTGCACGCGGTTCGAATTTTTCTTTCCAAAGTAAATCTTTGATCACCGTGAAGTTTAGTCAGTACAAGGTGCGGCCTCACATATAAAAGACGTAAGACGCAGACGGGGCGGAGACATAATTATGTCTCTTTGGCGTCTCTTTTATACAAAATGTATAGAAGCGTCGTGACGTAAAACACACAGAAGAACCGGGGCGAGGGCGCGACTCTCATGCATTTTCTCCCGTCCACGACGCGTCCTCGTCATACGTATTTTCTATGTGGTCCGCGCCTAAGAGTCTTTCTAACCCCGACCAGGGCACATTGGAGGATTTTACAACGAAAAAAAAATCTTATCAAAATTGGTTTCAGGAGCCGATTGTGAGTGGGATGGAGTCAAAAGGAAGTGTGTGAAAGAGACGCAATGCTTGACCAGTTTGGATACACGGAGAGATCCTCATCCGGTAAGAAAATATTGTTATTGAGACAGTCCCGCGACCCCGGCAGGCTCTGGCCCTCTTAGGGGGGGCCCGTCAGATTGCTGACAGCTCTTTGAGGTGCGCGTGGAACACAACGCGCCGTCGACCCGGGCATGGTCCATGATCGGACGGCGAGTCACCCATTACTCGCCGCCCGCATGCCCGCGCCTACGGTGGCCGGAGATCGTCTTGCGACGTCCGTTGCCGTGGGCGTCTCCCGCGGCGGCTGCGTCGTGAGGTGGACGCTGTCCTCTCCCTCACGCGTTCCGCCCCCTCCTTTGCTAGCATTACTGCTTCGCAGAAGGAGGCGACCGCTTCCCATTCCGTCTCGCCCGCAGCATGACCTCGACCAGTGCCTATATCCGCTGTGAGGACATGGCGGTGCTCTGCCCAAGCGGGGCAGTCCTGCACCGTATGTTCTACCGTGTCCTCCGGGCGATCCTCGCAGTGGTGACACCCAGGCGTTTCTTCCTTCCCCATTCGATACAGGATCCATACCGCCCCCTGAGATGGCACCGGAGCTCTTCCCGCCGCGCCTCGACTTGTCTATGCAGCGGGGATTGGCCAAATGGCCAGTGCTTCTTTATAAATACATGCCGTCGGACGGCAAGCTACCCATTACTCCCCGTCCATAAGCGGCTGGAATATGACCCGCTATTTCTGACGCCCTGGGCGTCTTCAGCGGTGGCTCGGGTGAGAGGTAGAGGGTGCCCTTTCCCTCACGCGCAATTATGATAATATGCTCAGTATAATTATTGCCCAGACAGTAACAATTTTGTTGTGACATTATTTTGAAACTATGATATCTCCTAAGATATTCATTGAAATCAAACGATGTCAAGGGCAATTTTGTTCAAAATTAAATGCTTGTGATGATTAACGTATTTATTTTGATAAGGATTAATATCATATTAATGAAAATACTGAAAATGGAAAGAGCTATGCTCGGAGTTTCTTTGCGGGATAAAATCCGGAACATGGATATTCGGCGAAGAACCAGAGTCACCGACATAGCTCATAAAATTTGCAAGTTGAAGTGGCAATGGGCAGGCCACATCGCTCGTAGAACTGACAACCGATGGGGAAGAAAAGTTCTCGAGTGGCGACCACGGACCGGAAGGCGCAGCGTAGGCAGGCCTCCCACTAGGTGGACCGACGACATCGTGAGGGTCGCGGGCAACGGATGGATGCAAGTGGCGAATTGTCGTTCGGCGTGGCGGTCTAAGGGGGAGGCCTATGTTCAGCAGTGGACGTCTTCCGGCTGATGATGATGATGATGATGAATGAAAATACCTTCGCAAATAATGCATTACTTTAAAACAAATTTGATTTCCATAAAAATGGTTATAGTGACTTAATCTTAAAAGATAGATATATGCTCTTGCAGACTTTATTTTAGAACATTTTATGAGGAATAATTCCGTAGTACATAATTTTTGCGTATCTTTAACCGTTTACGCAGCGCACGCAACGAAAGCTCTCGAAAAGGAATACATTTTCCGGATTTTGAAACATTTCTCATTGCTGCTCCGCTCCTTTTGGTGATAGCGTGATGTTATATAGCCTATAGCCTTCCTCGATAAATGGACTATCCAACCCAAAAAGAATTTTTCAATTCCAACCAGTCGTTCCTGAGATTAGCGCGTTCAAACAAACAAACAAACAAACTCTTCAGCTTTATAATATTAGTATAGATTTATTTCTGTAAATTTCTTTTGAAAAACCAGAATTTTATTGTTTAATTGACCAGATTTTTTCCTTGATAATTAATTGTTTATAAAAAAAATATTATTGTTGTTATAATATATTATTATGATTATTTTCTTAATACAAAGCCCATTTTTATTTAAAGTTTTCCATTTTTATTTCTGTTCCTGATTCATCTGTAAAAAATTCTGATTCATCTGGGCACAAAATTTTTAAACGTCGACTTTGTAAAAAGGAGTCCCTCAAACAAATAAAATAATGTTATTTGGAATATCTATTTTCATATGAACATGTGTTACTGAGCTGAAAGTGAAATTAAAATTTGATCATATGAATCAGTCAAAGAATCAAATTTTGAAGAACTACCCTTAAGCCCCTAAAAATAGTTTTTAAAGTAAAAAAAATATGACATTGAATTTTATTTTTAACCGACTTCCAAAAGGAGGAGGTTCTCAATTCGGATGTTTGTATTTTTTTTTATGTTTGTTCGGGCATAACTCCGTCGCTTTACAACCGATTTGAAAAATTCTTTTTTTGTTGGATAGGGTAAACTTCCGGAATGGTCCCATTAAAATTTTATCGAAATCGGACTAGCACTTTTTGAAAAATCAACAAAAATCAACAAAAACCTAAAAAGTTATCAACTTTGTCTACACCGATTACTCTGAGGTTTCTGGTCCGATTTCAATGATTCTTTTTTTTTAGATATACTTAGTATATCTGCCATTTGGCCCCATAAAATTTGGGTTGAATAGTGAAACTAAAAACGATTAAATAAAAAAAATTAACCGACTTCAAAAAAACTTTTCTTTCGAAAGTCGGCGACAAAAAGTCAATGAAATAAAAAATAAAGTCACCGACTTTCGAAAGAAAAGTTTTTTTGTAGGTTATTTTGAATTATTTTGTGGTTGTTTTGAAGTCGAATAAATTTTTTTTTGAAAAAGTTTTTTAATTGTAACTATTTCAGGTTTGCTCCACAAAAGGCGATGAAAAAATCGTGTGCTGCACTGACTGTATATTATTAAATATTACAAGGTATTTAAATATCATTTTGTAGATTAACTGAAATACTTTTAATTTATTACAAACTAGTGTTTGCCCGCGGCTTCGCTTGCGTTAATTTAGATTTTGAGAAACAATACGGATCGTGTAAGTGGCACCATCTGGAATATGAACGTAATTGTTTTCTCGGCAACAGCTCTCTTCTGTTATTCGGGATGTAAGATACCTTATATCCGTGTCTATACTCCTGATAACGTATATGCTAAATTTTGGGACGATCGATTCAGTAGGTAGTAATGCGTGAAAAGGTAAAAAACAAACATACTTGCATTTTTATTATTAGTTTAGATCAATAATATTATATCGAGGTAAATGTCGCTCAAATAAGGACGTTTCCTATGCAAACTGCATAGGAAACGTCCTTATTTGAGCGACATGTTGTCATAACGTGGGATTCAACGGGAATTAAAAATGGGATTCATCGGGAATACCTAAAAAATGGTATCCAAAAGTGGGATTCAAAGGGAATAAATCAATTTCAAAGAACCGTGTTTATCTTAAACATTAGACTATCATTTTTTGGTCGATTTACAGTATCTCTGCAAATTGAACGTATGATAGCATAGCTCTTCTCCCTTATCATACCGCGTGATACCTACCAAAAAAAAAAAAAAAAAAGGTTGCACTCCAGGAGTGCCGGTAGAAGTGAAAACTTTTTTGTTACTATGTTTTATTTTAAAACTGGAGTAGTACAGATATGAAATTAACTAATTTGAATGACGTCTTACTCATTTTCGATCAGGGTCACGTGACCCTGACGCGAGTTTTAAATTTTTTACCCATTACAGAAAAAGTGTACAACGCCGCTAAAGAAGTTTTCACTTCAAAAAAAAGGTTGCACTCCAGGAGTGCCGGTAGAAGTGAAAACTTTTTTGTTACTATGTTTTATTTTAAAACTGGAGTAGTACAGATATGAAATTAACTAATTTGAATGACGTCTTACTCATTTTCGATCAGGGTCACGTGACCCTGACGCGAGTTTTAAATTTTTTACCCATTACAGAAAAAGTGTACAACGCCGCTAAAGAAGTTTTCACTTCAATAAGTAATTATCTGACTCGATGAATACAACTGGTCGTCGTCGTTTAAAACAGAATCTATGCACTGGTTTGAGCACCAATTCAAAACATAAATAAACACAAATTACAAACAACTACAAGAACTATTAATAGTACATTATGATATAAGTGCGGTAAGTTGATAATTACAGCTGAGGCGATATTGAAGCCCGACCCGCAGGGGAGGGCTATAAGAAAGCAGAGGCTGTAATTATCAAACCGCACGGTATGTCATACGACGTTTTATAACACATTTGCGAGGAAATAATAAAATCATTACAGCGAAAAGAAAAAGCACGCGGAATAATTTTTACTTTTTCACAAATTAGCGATGCGCGCGCACCAGCGTCTTTTGTTTATGGCAAAGGCACAAAAAACAGCCAGTATTACTAATAAACTAAATTAATACTTTTGAGTTTTTATTACAGATAAATGGTTTTATTTAATTGTCAAAATTAATTAATAATTAATTGTCAAAATTAATTAAATTGAAGAATAAAATGTTTATTTATTATATTTCATCTCCCAAATTTAATTTTATTCATAAAATGTTGACCGCTTTTCTGACATAAAAACTCTTTGATAAGATTTAAAAAAGTACCGTTCGTTTTAGACGGAGCATCTTGATAAACCGTGCGTTTTACATTACCATTACGCATTAGTGCGTAATAAGATACATTACGATACTGATATTGGTGCAGTAAGAGACCTTTTACGAGCAAATGTGTTATAAATTATGTTACAGCTTGGCCAGAACGGATTGAAACGGAACTAAAATTTTTATTTCTGACAGCGTTTCAAAATCTTTGATATTTGATGTAAACAAAGACCACAGGTTTGTTAGATTTATTATTGTGCCATAAAACTAACGTAATAAGTGAAAAATAATAAAATAAAATCATTCAAAGTGCTGGTAGCGCGAAGAAAGTGGCGACTTCCGGTTTTCTACATTTTTATGTCAAGCTATACTTGCTGCTACGGAACCGGCGAGTCTGACTCGCAATTGGCCGGTTTTTTATAAGTAGTGTTGTCGATAAAAATGAGTAGGGAAATAGTTTATAAGACGGGGCAAAGATGGGGACACGAGGTATAATGGGGACATACACACACAACACTAACGTAGCGCAAGTGTATAAAAAGAGCGTCATTTAGAATCGGCCTTTAACAAATGACGTCCTGTTGGCGTTTGCGCTACGTTAGTATTGTGTTAAATTTGCCTTAGGTGAGTGTTTTCCCATATACTCTACTCTACTCTTCCCTTACTCTACTCTTCCCTTCCCTCTACTCTTCCCTTAAACATATTATTATAAAGTATCTGTGGCAGGAAGACGTTACCTGCCCATTTGGGGGTAGCCTAGCTAAAGATCGAATGGGCTGCAACGCTCAAGAAGTCCGCCACCAAAGAAAGAAACTTACCTTTAGCCACGAACGTCTTGTCCAGGAGGTACTTGCTGGTGTACCTAGCTGGGAGCTCCCTCGTTGCGTTCGTTATGTTGGAAAAAGTTCTTGTCCTGTGCTTTGAGGATCACAAATATTGTTCAGAACACGTTCACACACGCAAATATTGAGAAAGTTCCTTAAGGGGGATGCTCCAACCAGCCCGCGAAATTCAAATTTTTTTTAATTTGAATTTCGCGGGCTACATCGAAGCAATCACCTTAAATTCGATTTTTTGTTACGATCGCACGTTTTACGTGCTCCGGTGAATCTTACACACAGCCACGCGCCATTGGAGGGCGCTGGGAGCGCGGCCAAAAGGCCTGTGATTGGACGGGCGGGACGTTTGAGCGCTGTCATAACGCTCTGCTATTGGTTCAAGCTTCCACTCCGGAAACGGAAGACTCGAACGCTGCTATTTCATTCGATCTTTCTGGCTAGATATTAGAATAGAATAGAAAACGATGTTGTTTGAATTTAAATATGAATTCGAGTTAAATGGTTACGAAACAGTATCGGTAATCGGAAACTATAAAAACACTATATAACAAAAAAAAAACGTCATCGATAGTATAAGCACAGATTAGTATAAGATTAATGAAATTCGAACAAAAACCTTCGGAAATTGATCGGTTTCCGTGCAGTGGCGTAGCTAGGTCTGGTCGAAGCTGACCCTAGCCCCAAAATATCTTGACAATGGCGATCATACGTTTGTAAACAGTCAGTAAAGCATGACAACTTAACTTCTAACTGATTGTAGTGGTGCCCGATGAGTGGGAACCAAAGAGAATTAAACCACTTGAGAGCTCATAGACCGATTACGTCTAGGCACACGACTCACCACTGCGGGTCGGGGGACGAAGAAAAAACAGCGGTTGTGATTGGCCGATGCAACAATGTCAGGACGAATGTGCCAAACAATAGTCAGTCTTGCTACAATACAAAATATCGATAAAATCGAACACAACGATGTCTGTGTATTCTTTTTAATTTATTAACTATAGTGATTGGGCGTAAACTGGGTGCAAATAAAACACTTACGTAACTCTGTTTTAACTTTATTTAAAACTAGCTGTTGCCCGCGACTTCGTCCGCGTAGTATTTGGTTTTATGGCACCTATACCAATATTCCCTTTTTTAATATTTTGAGAAAGTGAAGGTACCTTATGTCCTGCTTTAAAGTTTGTTATCAGGGGTGTAAATTAGAGATATTTGAATGAGATTCACATCAGACAGTATAAAGAATATTTCGTGAAAAATAGACAAAAAACGGAAATGAAAACTTCCAGACACAACACCTTATAAACGACATTGGTAGTTTTTCTTTCGGTGCTAATATAAAAAGATGGTCCGCATTACTGACACGTGAGCATAAGACATATGTATAAGTAGTTGGCCGTGGGAAAAACAGTTGGACCTTGTGAAAATCAGCTTCCTTCAGGGTCTGTCCTTGGGACTTATTTATGGTCATCGCGAACTGTTACCGGGAATTATGTGCGTTTGAACTGGAAAAGGAAATGGTTGGAGATGAGTGGAATTTGCGATATCAATGCAGTCTCTCCTGTGCCACACCCGGTGAGAATTTCAGCTTCGCTTAGATTTCTGTGTAATGCAGTAACTCTTACTTGCATTCCGTTGCACAATTTCGATGGAGTTAGACTTCTTAGAAGCAATAAGGGAATGCCGACTTTAAAGGTTATTTTATGAGCTGGAAGATCACTGGCAGTTAATGGATTTAAAACCTTGACTGCGTAGTTGGTGGCGGAATCATCCTGATTCACGACTTTATTATACGACATGTAAACCACATCTTTCCCAACAATTTCGGCTACGGGCTAATATGTATTTTATTGCAGCGGTTTGGTCATTTCTTAAGTATCGCGCGTTCCAAATTTGGAACTTATCAAATTCTTTTTCCAACAGGAAGCGTCTGCCGGAATTCTCCAGAGAACAGTACTTATCGTGATATTGCCCATGGGTCCATCACCATGGCGAATGTCTGGAAATGTTCTGTCCACGGCCTCGACGGCTTTTTTGTTCGACATGGTACATTCATCGCCGTCGTGAGGACACAATGGTGCTCTCCCCAAGCGGGGCAGTCCTGCACCGTGTGCTCTACCGTCTAAAACTCCGCCGTGTCTCCTTTTCGTCAAACATTTACATCCTCCATCATTCCTTACTTTATCCCCATGGGGGTTGAATTTATCAAAATCCTATTTAAGCGAACGTTTTCATCATAGTAGCTCCAGTCTTTAATTTCAGTTCAATTAGCCGAAAATTTAAGAAGATTTATACAAACTTTCATCTTCTATTTTATTCCCTTAGGGGTTGAATTTATTAAAATCCTTTCTTAGGGGATATTTACGTCATAGTAGCTTTATGTATGCGAAGTCTCAGCCCAATCGGTTTAAAATTGACAAAGTTTCATACAAACTTTCAACCCCTATTTTACCCCTTTGGGGGTAGAATTGATCAAAATCCTTTCTTAGCGGATGCCTACGTCATAACATCCACCTGCATGCCAAATTTCAGCCCAATCCGTCCAGTGGTTTGGGCTGTGCGTTGATAGATCACTATGTCAGTCAGTCACCTTTGAGTTTTATATATTTAGATATCTGGTTGACCGAGCTTCGCTCGGTTTTTAAAATGTCTATATTTTGGGAACCGAGCTTTTCTCGAACCTGGGACCTTGAAAAATCGATTCCTTGAGCCGAAAAAGTCCAAATCTGTAACTTTCATGAAAATCCTTGGAGCCGTTTCCGAGATCCTGATTATATATATATCGCGTCAGGACTCTGGAGGCACCTTTGGTGGCGCCATAACGTGGGCGTGTTGTAGGATGTTCAGCAATGGAAACAAGGATTCACAGTATTCACATTGTAATGTCCCGACACAATAATCACAATCATCATTTTGCAATACTAAGACGTATGACAGTTGCTCGAGCGAAGGCACCGTTCTCCTCAACGGTCCGTAGGCAAATCTTCTTGAACGTGGCGCTGCTCCATTGGCTCGGCTCCTTCCGTCGTTCCACGAAGATAACCGAACTCCCGGCTGCTGCTCGGGAACGCTCGGGTCACGTGGCACGCCGCCACTGTCGTTTAGCGGCCGTACCAACTTCCGTCTCCGACACGGCCATCCTGCACTAACACACGTCCTCGTGCGATAATCCTGCGATCAGAAAAAGAACACACTGTATACACCGTTCGGTCAATCCTGACAAAGCTGAAATCAAAATAAAGGTTAAGTGATCTGAAAATCAAAATAAAGGTTAAGTGTTTAATTCAAAATAAAGGTTAAGTGTTAAATTCAAACTCTAAACATAACACTATTAAGACTGACCGAAAATCCCAGAGCAACCAAGTACCTTTGCAATTGTATCAACACAATTCAGAAAACTAATCATCAAAAACAGCAGGAATCAAATTCGTGGCCTGTGGCTATCACTAGCCCAACCAACAAACCTCTGTTTGTTACACACTGTTCATCATGAACGCACAAGACACGACCTCCGCCAGTGCCATCCGCCCACCGCGCATCCATGGACACCGAGATGTCAATAAGATACGGACTACGGCTACGAAATAGCTACTGGTACGGTCTGACCAAGCGACATAAGATTCCACACCATGATTCAATTCAACATCCTCTACTTCAAAATGGTACTTGATCGTCAGGCATTCTCCACAGTCTATCATGTGCTCACTTATAAGCATGCATGTATTCCAATTTAGCACTTTCACTCTCTGAATGGTTAAGGAAACTCTCACCAGATATTCTTCAAATGAAAAGATGAAAGAATTAGTAAGCACAAAGAATTAGCAAGCTGAAGTAGCAGTGGGCTGGCCGCATCTCTTGTTAGACAGACACGACGAAAACGTGTCTTCGAGTGAAGACCGCAACCAGGCAAGCAAATAGAAAATCCTCGTGCGCTCATACATGAGCGGCACAGACCTGATTTTCCTGTTTCTTCTTCCGCTTCCCGTAGACCAAAAATGACTTCTTCGAAATGAAAAACAACTCTGAAAAGAAAAACGGGTTAATATCGGAAGAAAATCTCAATGATTTTTCATAATTACGTTTCCATAGTTACGTAAAATCTGTTATTTTTTTAGTATTGTCATAATGTGTCATATCACGTCATCCTACTTTTTTATGAAAACCACCGATACAGAGTTTTATCATAACGAAACCTCTGTACTTTTTGACAATGCTGATTTTTTTAGTCTTTGTTTTATAAAGTTAGTGCTTCACTAGCGGACAATTTTTTTGATAATTGATTTTACAAATAATAATTTCATTTGTAAGCATAAAGCACTTAAAGTATAGAAGCAATGAATTTTACCAAGAAAACAATTTTCACACTCTACGGAAACTTTTCTGATTTGCGTTTTAAGGAATAGATGCTGCGAAACTACTCAAAACATTAATCTGACTGCGTACCTGATCGGACCTATAGCTGTCAGAAAGCAAACATTAGAAAATCCGCTCATGTGTCCGTAGCGTAGCAATTTGAACAATAACACGTTGTGATATTGAAAATAATTAATAGAGCGAAAATTAAACTACACACATGCAAAAATTACTTCGTACTTAGCATCTGACTTCACTGCACTAACAACGAATTATTTTTTCAATTTCATGAGATATGGACAAGCTTTGACTACAAAAATGATCACCTTACCTCGTCATAGATTTCAATTCGGACTAAATACGACTCACACGATAGCGAAGGAGCAGCAGGCAGGGCTGCCAGGACGTCTGCGTCCATCAGCAACGCAGCAACACACCGCACAACAGAAACACACGAGACATACCAGACCACGCTTTGTAACCAACGTGGTTTTCAGCCAGGCTCGTCTTGCTATAGAAATATTATCAACTTGGTCTTCCGATATTCATTCAGGCAATTCAGGCAAATCTGGTTTCATCACAATTTCCTAGATCACAATGAACTGTTCGGCGGTTTTGTGCCCATGCTGCAATCTATGCTGCATTTCCTCCTGGAAATCATCGAAATCCTCATCATCAGTTAGGCTTAGAAAAAAAAATTTTCGTCTTCATTTGTCTTGTCAGATTTTTCCAGAACGTGGTTCAATCCCAGTTCTGATATCGCGTCAAGACTCTGGAGGCACCTTTGGTGGCGCCATAACGAGGGCGTGTTGTAGGATGTTCAGCAATGGAAACAAGGATTCACAGTATTCACATTGTAATGTCCCGACACAATAATCACAATCATCATTTTGCAATACTAAGACGTATGACAGTTGCTCGAGCGAAGGCACCGTTCTCCTCAACTATACAAATGTACTCTATGTCCTCAACGGTCCGTAGGCAAGTCTTCTTGAACGTGGCGCTGCTCCATTGGCTCGGCTCCTTCCGTCGTTCCACGAAGATAACCGAACTCCCGGCTGCTGCTCGGGAACGCTCGGGTCACGTGGCACGCCGCCACAGTCGTTTAGCGGCCGTACCAACATCCGTCTCCGACATATAAATAAATATACAAGAATTGCTCGTTTAAAGATATTTTAAATTAATGCTAAGATCAAATCAAGGTTAATAAAATCGTAAAAAAAATCAAAAGTTAAAATTCAAGGTCGGTGCGTATACCTGAATGACCTTCAGCAAATATCTTTTGGATATTCTGAGTATTAGGTATATACCACCCTGCTCGACACACTGTCGATGGTTATAATGTTGTTTACGAGGGACTTGTGAACGAGAAACCCGACACCACCTTGGGACTGTTGGTCGCCCTCCCGGTATTAGAGCAAGTTACGAGACTTCAGGGTTACGGTGTCCTCCCCCTCTCTACGGACTTCGCATAACCCCATAGTGACCCGGTGTAACTTCCTCAGCTCCTCTTCCAGCTCGCAGATATTTTCATCAGTCCTCAATGTGCGTATGTTGTGTGTTACCAGGGCCGGCAGGGCATGCAGGGACTTTACAAAAAGACATCAACGCGGTGTACATTTTGTGTGCCTTAAACGTAAACTACCAGTTTAGCTTGAGCCCTGCAATTATTCATAATATTATCAAATTATAAATATATTATTTTACTTACCGATGAAAAGTAATGCCATCCTTTTTATAGCTGGATGTTCTAGACGATTTCCCACACCATTAAATTACACAAGAACTCATAATTAATTTGATATTAAGCAGAAATATTTAAATAGTTATCAAAATAATTGCGTGTGGAGAGATCCATTAACTGGTCAATACTAAAATGGTCAGTCATAATTATTTTCATCTCTTAGATTAAAGAATGTCCAGATTCCGTGTTCGAAACAAAACGAAACGATTTAAGTGAAGCGAGTTTTTTATAAATGTGTGTGTGAGCGCCCCGCTCCGGAGTGTATTACGTATCGGATTTGCGTTTGTGTGCAATGTGCGTGTAATACCAGTGGCGGAGATTACCCTTAAAATGTGGGAGATTTTCAGTATTTTACGTTATGTGTAAAATATATCATCAACAGTAATGACATGATTTTTATCATTACGGTTGATGAGTTTTAACATTATTTCTTTAATTTGTGTAATTTGTCATGTGCGACTTTACCGCTTATCAACACCGCAACACATTTAGCGATTCATTTTATAGTATAATGTAAGTACCGACTACATTATAGTCTGGCAGAGGCTGACTGAGTCTGACAGAGTCCGACCGAGTCTGACAGAATCTGACCGAATTTGACCAAGTCTGACCGAGTCTGACAGATTCTGACCGATTTTGACCGAGTCTGACAGATTCTTAACGAGTCTGACTGAGTCTCACCGTCTGACACTGTATTTGACCCCGACGAATCTGACTTTTAATTCGACTCTTAATCTGACTCTGAGTTCTTATTTGAGTCTAACTGAGACTTTAAGACAATGGACAGGGCGTTCTGAATTCAGTAATTTAGCTAACGCGGTTACACTTATAAAAAAATATCGTTTAAGAGAATAAAACTCTTTTTTGATAACTCGTTTCTTTTTTTTAAAGTCATAATAGTTACAAAATACTGGGTAAAAAAAATTATGCCCATGGCAACACTCAACCGTTATGGCGTCCGTCACAGTGTCAAATTGTTCACTTCTTTGTTTACGTATTTAAAATGAAATGCATACTGAAATTGAATGCTAACATAATGAAATGATATAATAATATTATTGTATATTCCTTTTTTTAGAATGTAATTGTAAACCATTTCACAGCAAAAACTTTCATTTTAAAATATCACAACACGGACTCGTGACGTAGTTTACGCGGGGAACGTTCCTAGGCGACTGACGTATGGATCGACCGACGCGGGACATTTATCCCCCGTGTTTTTGGCTTCAATTCTCAGTGGCCTACTATCAATCTGGCCATTTTTTTATCTAAGTTTCATCTAATATAAGTGCAATTTCATTGATGTGTCGTGAGCCTGAGTCGCCCGTATGAGCAGTCAAGAGGTTTTATTGTCATTGATGGGAACTAAATTTACTTTTTTCAGGAACGTCGAGTTTTGGAAAGACAGCACTAAATCGGCATACAGTAAGTTTATTTTGGCTCATTAATCGTCCACTTAACGTTTGTTTTTAATAATTTAGAGGTAAGAGCAGCGCTGGAGTGATAAGGGAAAGGGAACTGACTAGGTCCTGCTTTTCCCGCAGCAGACCACCACAGAGGGTGGACAACGCCCTCTTCCGGCCCCCCTAAATAGGTCCAGGGGTAACGGATTTGGGGACATCTGTTGCCCTCCTATCCCACGACGGTAAAAATCTAATTGAAAAAGAATAAAATAACTCAAAACCCCCGACTTAGCCCAATTATTATATGTAACGAAATATTATATTAGACGTAAAAATAACCGAGGAATATCAGTCGGGGGCTGCCTTTTTAACCGACTTCAAAAAGAAGGAGGTTATCAATTCGACGGTATGTTTTTTTTTAACCGACTTCAAAAAAGGAGGAGGTTATCAATTCGACTGTATCTTTTTTAACCGACTTCAAAAAAAGGAGGAGGTTATCAACTAGACTGTATTATTTTTTTTTTAATGCTTATTACTTCATAACTTGCGACTGGGTGAACCGATTTTCAAAATTCTTTTTTCATTTGAAAGCTGGTGCTTTACGTGTGGTCCCATTTTCACCATTTCAGGATCTGATGATTGGATCTTGGAGAAATCGAGGGCAACCCTGAAATTTTATAGGCTCGCACGTAGTTTTTCGCAAATCTTATGAAGTAATTTAAGTACTTGGGTATGGAAATCATCATCTCATGTAGCTGAGCTGATGATGGAAGGTACAACTCGTCTAGGAAGGACTCGGCATCGACTGATTTAGTAAAATATGTTTGTGTTCGCATATCTCCGGAACTACAAGTCCGATTTAAGTAAATCTTTTTTTGTTGTACTAGGTATCGTTAAACTTAGGGAAAATTGCACGTTTCATCAAAATCGGTTCATTAGTTTTTGAGAAAGGGAATAAATGAAAGTGATGTTAACGATGTTATTACCGTGCTACGGATTACAAAATTCTAGTGCACATGTAAGAAAATGATGTATTTGACAAGAATTGTGGTTGTATATTTAAACTAAAAAGAGTAAAATAAAAACTTTTTCTAAAAAAATGTGACCGCCTTCAAAAACAACCACAAAAAAAGGGTTAAATAACCAACAAAACTTTTCTTTCGGAAGTCAGTGGCAAAAGAGACAGTGAAATTAATAAAGTCACCGACTTCCGAAAGAAAAGTTTTGTTGGTTATTTAACCCTTTTTTTGTGGTTGTTTTTGAAGGAGGTCACATTTTTAAATAAAAAGTTTTTATTAATGTGTTTGTTACGCGATTACTCCGCCAATTGTGGACCGATTTTCAAAAATATTTTTTTGTTCGAAAGGAGATACTTCAGGAGTGGTCCCGTTGTCACCACACTTGTAAGAAAACGATGTATTTGACAAGAATTGTGGTTGAATACTTAAACTAAATACAGTAAAATAAAAACTTTTTCCAAAAAAAAGTAACCGCCTTCAAAAACAACCACAAAAAGGGGTAAAATAACCTTCAAAACTTTTCTATCGGAAGTGGGTGGCAAAAAAGACAATGAAATTAATAAAAGAAAGTCACCGACTTTTGGAAAAAGTTTTTTTCTGTATGAAATTTCAACAAAAATTTAATCATACTCTTATGTGTATTTTTTATGTCGTCGTTAAACATCTACAATTCTTCAATAATGGGGATGGCAACATTGGCAACTGGGGAACCAATGGCGCTTGTTTGGGCTGGGTCTCTTCAATAAGTGGACTGTATTTTGGATGATGATGGTTTTAATGAAGATGAATGAAGGATGACAAGATTAGAAACTACAATACATTGGTATTATAAAATGGCGGAACGCCCCGTTCGCTCGCAATGTTGACGAGTCACTTGATATGGAATGTTCGGCCGCCGCTCGCGCGCCGGGCGGCGGCGGCGCGGCGGCGAATGGCGCGCAGCGTTGCCGTCCCGCGCCTCGCCTCCCTGCGTTATGGGCCGAAACACATAACCGCGTTGCGTCGCCGCAACGCTAAAATCGGCAGTAGCGTCACTGCCGATTAAAACCCCTTCTACACGGTCAGACCTGACCGCTTGACAGAGGTGAACTTGGTCGTGTCAACAGTACCCCACCGTCTGGAACGCTGTCGGCTGACGGTCGGGTCCCACCGCGGACGCAGCCTGTCGGGACGGCTGCGCTCCCGACTGACTCCGCCCATATTTGGTCGCACACCGGACCAAGGTCACCTCTGTCAGGCGGTCAGGTCTGACCGTGTAGAAGGGGTTTTAAGCGGCGCGGCGCCGCAACGTAATGCAATATATAAAAATAGTAGAGTAATGTCTTCTTAGTAAAAAATAAGAAATACATTTTTCACGATGGTCCATGGCAGAGACACGTCTATCCACAATAAAAAATCACGACGAACTGGTTACCCTACCGAACGACAATAAAACGCTCTTTTTCACGACGCCGCAACGCCGCAACGCAAACTGCCGATTTTAGCGTTGCGGCTACGCAACGCGGTTATGTGTTTTGGCCCTAAGGGTGCGTTCGCGCGTGAACAGCGCTAGTATAGCTTGTCCCAAGCATCGTCATTGGTTCAAATCTTAAATGTACTTCAAAATAGTACTACCTCATTGGTCGAATAAGGACTAGTCTGTGGTGGCGCCATCTACAATTAGCTTTGACTTGCCTTCCCCATTGTGTTCATGTCACAAGAAAAACTTTAGCCGGTTTAATGGCAGCCCCCGACGGATATTCCTCGGTTATTTTTACGTCTAATATAATATTTCGTTACATAATAATTGGGTTAAGTCGGGGGTTTTGAGTTATTTTATTGTTTATTGACTGGCCTGTTGGCACTGTTGGTCTAGCTAGTGGTTAGTGACCCTGACTGCTATGCCGGAGGTCGTGGGTTCGATTCCCACCCAGAACAAAGGTTTGTGTGATGAGCACGATAATTTTTTCTGTGTCTGGGTGTAATTTAATTTGTAATTTTTCAATTAGATTTTTAACGTGGTGGGTTTGAAAAAAAAAATATTGACATAATTAGTTCCTCGTTTGAACACTAGAGTTTTTCCCAGGTTGTATCAAATATTATGCCACTTTGCCGTACGTGTGCCTTGATGGAAGTTTCAAGACTAAACTAAGAAAGTACTATAACAGGGACACAAAATGCAGCTTAATGATTGAGTCGTTGAGCTCATACCGTCAATCACCGTATTCTCAACCTAGAAATCAGTATCCTCACCAAGTAAGTGAATCATATACGCATTAATAACTAAAGTTGCCTAAATAATTCTGTTTTCGATATGTGTTAATACGGTTGATTCACATTCATACAGGGTGAATTTTCCAACTGGCTAAATCCGAAAATATGAGCAATATCGAAAAATTTTCAAAAGGAGTTGAGGTCGATTATAATAAACTGCATCATTGTATTTTGGTAATATCAGTATTCCTCACCAGGAATCGATAAAGCTGTTTTTTTTTTTAAAAGAAACACAACAAAAGAAAACAAAATTAGAATAGTTTACGTTAGCTACATTAAAAAAAATTGGCCTCCAATACCGCGGTTTTCAACTGTCCTCAGAAACTTTACTGTGTTTCTTATCCAGGCTTTGCTGGGATACGGTAACGACGTGGAATCAGCCAAGTGGGAAGCATCGGGCACTATCATCAGCAATAAGTACATCTTGACCGCGGCTCACATTGGCAAGTTACTATTTCAAGCGTAAGTAATTCAATTTATGCCTTTACCTAAGATTCTGCTGCTAATATTAATAAAATATTATAGTTTTGAAGGTTTTAATGATACCACCATGAATGCATCATGGTGGTATTGCCCTACGTTGAGGAATCGCTGGAAAGGCGCCACGGTGTCATCCCCTCCGCCTTTAATGTAAATGTTTTTATCGTAAAATTAGTAGGAAAAGATAATTGACGAAAAATTTGGAAGCCATTGTTCCAATATGGCTGCCCCAGAAGCAAAGTAAAGAGGGTGTAAAACTTGGAATTCGGAAAGAACATATTATCAAGAAACTTCTAGGACCCCTTATTGTCGAAGTTTGTAATCGTCATTTTAATTATTCACAGAGGTCCCCTGAAGTTCATCGGGCTAGGTATTATAAAACTCACAGACGATCCATCCACCTGGCAAATACATAAAGTGAAGAGGTTAATCCGACACCCGGACTACAGGCAATTCAGTTTGTACAATGATATCGCCCTGATTGAGACTGAGGATACGTAAGTATAGACTTTATTAGACATGAAAATAATACCTTCTCACCTTGGAGAGGATCCCCAACTTTTTGCGGCCAACTGGGCCTTTGCCTCAATGAATGGACCGAAATTGAGGGTAAATGTTAACATAACCCCAAGAAGGGGAGGCCTATGTTCAGCAGTGGACGTCCTATGGCTGAGATGATGATGATGATGATGAACCCCAAGAAGGTCAAGATGGTCCGTCATTGGTACAGTCACACCTCGAAAAGATGGAGCCGGGTGGAATTCACTCTTTTTTTTTGCGGAAAACTGACACACCTGAGACTTAGTAGCATTGAACCTAACCAGATTGGATTCACCCCATTCTGAGACAGCCTCCTAAGACAGGTTCAAGCGCTCAACCATGGCCTCTCGGAGAGACCGGATCTGAGGCCCAGTAGCCCGTGCATCGGACACGTATCTCTAAGCAACCGTGCTGTCATCTGTGTACCCAAAGGTTCCGGGTTTTATCTCATTGCAGCTCCGACGTTAATTTCTAACCGACCGGACGAGCAGCTATCGATGACCTCTCGGACGGATCAATCCCTCAGGAATTCTGTAATCCAATCACATAGATCACTGGGCAGACCGAAGGAAGGAAGCTTAGCAATTAGACCCTCGTGCTCTTTCCCATTCGTGGTCTCCACTCCAACACTTTCCTGTCCCATCATCCATCCAGCCTACGGCATATGGCCCGCCCACTTCCACTTTTTTAAGTTATCACTCATGCTATGTCTAAAAGTCTCGTTCTTCTACGAATTTCCGTGTTTCTCACCCGGCCTTCGAGAGAATTCCTTCGCTCACCGGCTTTTATTTCTCCTTAATTTCAGGATTTCTTTCAATGAAAACGTCCTACCAGCTTGCCTGCCCGTCGACCTTGAAGGTTTCGATGACGAAGCTTCCTACATGACTTGGATCCAATTGGAATCATCATATTATATGGCTGATGCAGGCGAACGAGCCCATACGGTAAGTCATCAAAATCACTCTCAGAAGTATGAAAGGTTGGTTCTTCCAATTTTTAAGGTAGATCTTTTCACCAATTGGGTTGTGTCTAGTGGCCGGTCGGGATACTGCCTGAGTTGTTGTCCGGTTACTGTGTAAGTGTGATATTCTTGGAGTACATAAATATTATGTTTGTATACCGTAAGTCATACTCACAGAGGCACATTATAAATCCTACTGACGGTGTTTTTTTAACGTGGTAAAAAATGAGTCCTGTCAGACTCGTACTGATTAAAATCCAAATTGTCTTTCAGTAGCCCTTTATGTTCCGGGGTCACAGTAATGAGATGGCCTAGGGGCGCGCGTGGACACCACGCACCACCGACCCGGGCATAGTCCATGATCGGCCAGCGAGTCACCCATTACTCGCCACCCGCATGCCCGCGCCTGCGGTGGCCGAAGATCGTCTGCCGACGTCTCACGCCGTGGGCGTCTACCACTGCAGCTGGGGTGGAGGAAGGACGCTATCCGCTCCCTCACGCGGCCCGCCTCCTCACTGATGGTGGTGGTAGGATATTTTTACTGTGTTCCGTCGGCGTCAGTGCGTAAGAGTTCTAGTTTCATCATACGTCTCATCTTTGCTTAATTGAGGTCGAGAGGCATCAACTTTTCAGCTTTACGAAGATCTTGTAACACCTCGTGAGGTGATAGACAAAATAAAACCAAATATATTATAAAGCAAATAATATATGTCTCGTTTAACTCAACGAGTCTGCAATAAAAAAAAAAAAAAAAAAATAAGTAAGCTGGTAAATAAAGCATGAAAAATAAAAACTTTAATTAAAATGAAGGATTAATTCATTTTTCAGGTAAATGTAAGTAATTTCTCGGAAGATGAATGTAAAGCTGCCTATAGTCAATATAAAATACAGTTTAGTGACGGAATAGACTATAACAAACAAATGTGTTATGGAACCAAGGAGCAACCTCGAAGAGCTTGTAAGGTAATACTCTTTAATTTAATAAATAATTCAGCAGCTTCAGCATCGGTGAAACCGGCGAAGCAGATTTTTTGGCGACAGCAGCGACGACTTTGTCATTCAGCCACTGCCAGATATTTTCTTCAGTTCATCGGTCCGTCTTGCCGGAGAGCGATTCATACTTTTAGTAACGCGCGGTCAATTCTTAAACTCATCATCAGCAGCTTATAATGTTCTCACTGTTGGGACACAGGCCTCCTCTCTGTGAGAGGGAATGGGCCATTTAATCCACCACGCGGGCCCGGTGCGGGTTGGTGGATGTCACATATCTTCGAATTTTTAACCCACGACCTCCAACTCGTAAGTCGGGGCCGATACTACTGGGCCACCATCACTGCTCTAGTCGGGGCCGATACCACTGGGCCACCACTGCTCTAGTCAGGGCCGATACCACTGGGCCACCACTGCTCTAGTCGGGGCCGATACCACTGGGCCACCACTGCTCTAGTCGGGGCCGATACCACTGGGCCACCACTGCTCTAGTCGGGGCCGATACCACTGGGCCACCACTGCTCTAGTCGGGGCCGATACCACTGGGCCACCACTGCTCTAGTAGGGGCCGATACCACTGGGCCACCACTGCTCTAGTCGGGGCCGATACCACTGGGCCACCACTGCTCTAGTCGGGGCCGATACCACTGGGCCACCACTGCTCTAGTCGCGGCCGATACCACTGGGCCACCACTGCTCTAGTCGCGGCCGATACCACCGGGCCACCACTGCTCTATTCGGGGCCGATACCACTGGGCCACCACTGCTCTTTAACTACATAACAAAATTCTTAATACTCGTATAAAATAAATAAAATACTCTATCTCTCGTCAGTTCTGCGACATACATACATGATTAAAATAATCGCAGAACATCTACCTGTGGAGCATTGGCAGAAAAGGCAGAGAGAATTTTTCTCTACCTTTTTGAGGCTTTTAGTATCCCAATGGAACTTTTTTGGTGGAAGTTTTACACACATAGCTCTATCAGACTCGTACAACTACTAAAGATTCTGCAACTATTCACCGATGACCGATTCATCATTGGACGTTTCGCCGACAGGACGATTCATTTATGGCTGTTATACCGACAGACAGTTCCAACAACGGACTATTCGCTGACAGAACGATTCATTTATTGTCCGTTTCATTTATTGAATCTTTCAACAACAGAGTTTTCGTAGACGCGACGGTTAAAATAAATAGCTATTTAAACTGTTTTAATTTTACCATCTTCGGAAAATCATAACATTAACGTTATTACAAAAAATGTAAACCAATTTAGGTCCTCCATGAGTAACCTGTAGGCGGTTGACTTGGAGCAAAAAGGCAAAGCCGCTCAACCAGATACTGGCCGTAGATGGCGGCGACGTATCCAGTTTAATGAATGGAAGCAACAGCGATTTAATTAAATAGGTACCCTGTGCGTTTGCCGCAAGAGACTCCTCTACTGCCTTATCCTGGGTGCAGGTCCACTAACGCAATCCTTCCAGGACTTTACCCGACTACTTCCCTGGTGCGGCCGTTCCAACGACTATATAATACTAGACTACGCATTGCACGATCTAACGAACAAAACTATTCTGCCAACTCGCTGAGGTACTACGTAGGCGAGGGGGGCGGGGTACTGCGTTGTGATTGGCTAACTCAAGGTCTGTTCTGTCTCAACGTATGTTTACGGCTCACAGGATTGGTCGAAATGAGACGGATATAAGACTTTTTTGCCTAATGTGTTGGCAGACATCGGTCGCCTGTTATTAGGAGTCTAGTATTATATCGTCGTTGGGCCGTTCACTAGTATCTGGTTGAGCGGCTTTGCATTTTTGAACAAGTCGACCGCATGCAGGCTAATCATGGAGGATGCAGATCGGTTTCCTTTTTTTGTGATAACAAAGTTGGTAAGATTAAAAGAGGTATAGGTTAACCGTGTCAGCGAAAAACCCCTTGTTGAAAAAGTCTATTGATGAAACGGACATAAATGAATTTTCTGTAGGCGAATAGTCTGTTGTTGAAAGTGTCTGTGAATGAAACGGACATAAATGAATCGTCCTGTCGGCGAATAGTCTGTAGGTAAAAGAGTCTGTCGGTGAAACGGCCATAAATGAGTCGTCCTGTCGGTGAAATGTCCAATGACGAATCGGTCGTCGGTGAATGGTTGCAGAATCACTAAAATCGGGCTGGTGTTCCCTCGCACACGTGATGGGAGATAGCAGGTTATTAAGCGACTTTCACTGCCCCAGGCTAGAGAGGGCCACTTGCCATCCTGGGAAGCCAGAGAAAGAGTTGTAGGACTCCTTTTTTTACATCTGAGAGGAGCGTTGTACCTACGCATCGTGTGCTACCTTCTCAGCTCTAGTTAGATCTATCTCTCTGCATACTATCGTAGAACAACTTGGATCAATAATAGGACTACATAGATTCCCGATGAGCGCTTCAAAAACCGCCTAAAAATAACGCCATAAACGGTTTTTTGACGGTATTTCGAATCTTTATTGCTTAGACCTTAAGTATCATTTTAGAATGAGTACTTTTGTACTGTTGACATAAGAACAAATTTTCACTTGTTTACGTCAAACATATCTCGGATAAATGAACTTAAATAAATATTTTTTTTCAATGATTATTAAACTGTATGTTTGAGTGTTAAGGTTTATAATAAACTGAAGTTGTTAATACTATAGATTTATTTTACGTGTGTGCAAATGTGGCAGCTTATGCGACTCGTTTTTGGTCCTGATCCTGATCTAGAGGTATTATTGATCGAAGTAGACCAAAGACTAAATTTTGTACATCTTTTCCAGGGTAATTCCGGAGAACCACTAATGATAGAGATTGGAATATGTCTTCAAACGGTCATTGGAGTGACGTCATTCGGCAGGTCACAATGTGGAAATAAACAGAACTACCCTGATGTTTACACCAGGGTGGCTTATTACAAACCCTGGATTGAGAGCGTGGTGTGGCCTTGAGTGTCATCTGACTACGAGTTTGATGTTAGACTAAGATACTGGTAAATGAGGTGGACATCGCATGGCATGCTCCCATTATATGAGCACTTTACCTTAAAAAATTTCAAAAGAAATAAATGTCTTTTTTCTACTTAGTTTTTCTTGTTTTCATTCTACATAACTTAAAAGGCCCCTTATGGAAAATATTATGGCGATTTTACTTTAATACTAGCTATGACTTCTAATACAGAGGTTTCATCCAAAGTCCCTCCATCCAAGATTGAGCGGGAGGGACTATGAGACTGTCTAAAATCTACGGCGTCCTTCAATAGCCCTTTACGGTCAGGGGTGACTAATTCGTTAGTCCTGCGACCCCGGCAGGCTCTTGCCCAATAAAGAGGGTGGGGTGTCATTGCGTTGACACTCTTTGAGGCGCGCGTGGACCCAACTCGTCGTCGACCAGGGCATGGTCCATGGTCGGACAGCGGGTCGGCCGAGATGTGAACCTAAAAAAAAATATTGTTCGACAGTGCACTCACTTTGGTGGAGTAAATAGTAAAGTGAACTGACTTGTTAGTGATTTTTTAGAAATAAAACAACTTTTTCAATATATTTTCTATTATTTATTAATGATATTTATTCAGTCTCACCACATCTGCGTGGTCCCTCAAGGCCACACGATGCTCTCGATCCAGGGCACGTAGTGGTAGACGCGCGTGTACATGCCGGAGCCGGCGGACACGCCGCACTGTCTGCCGTATGACGTCACGCCCAGCACGGTGTATGCGCAGGACAGGAACACGTTAGCAGTCTGGAGAGGACCTCCGCTGTCACCCTGAGGAGAAGATTTCAAGTCTAACAATAAAGCACATTGATATGACAACATGGCGTTAAGTACAGTAATTAAGAGACAGATTTCTCTTGGAAACTTTTTTTAGGGTGTGTGGAATCAAGTCCCAGCGCTCCAACTCAGGGCAACGCCACTACAAGTTACCTGTAACGTGCAGTGTCAGCTGAGAAATCTCAGTGACAGTAGAAGGCCTTACCAGGGCCAATCACGATCACCATCCTGTCGGAGCGTGCAGGAGCCAAAGTTTTACTGTGTTCTGTTGGGGCCCAGTTTCGTTTCGGGTTTTTTTTATCGTGGTATAATCATCAAATGAGTCCGGACCCCTACTGTCTGACTCGTACTGACAAAAATCGACGGTGATCCTACAATAGCCCTTAACGTTCTGGGTTACCTGATGAGACAGTCCAGCGACCCCGGCAGGCTTTGGTCCTCTAAGGGGGGCCCTGTCAGATTGCTGATAGCTCTTTGTGGCGCGAGTGGAACACGACCCGCTGTCGACCTGGGCATGGTTCATGATCGAACAGCGACTCACCCATTCTGCGCCATCTGCATGCCTGCGCCTACGCCTATTTCTTTCTTTCTTCTTTCTTACGGAGGTTGGAAATCGCCTCGCGACGTCTGTTACCTCTTGCGTCTCCTGCGGCAGCTGGGTTGTGAGGTTGACGCTGTTCTCTCTCTTCATCTTAACCTTCATTTTTGTCTCTGTGCTAGATTGAAGTCAAAACTATACTACTTAAAAAAAAAAAAATGCAAAATCTACTCATACCTCACACGTATCCTTAGCCTCCACCGTATCCCCGTAGCACATCTGCGAAGCGTGATTGTATCCTTCACGTAGATGTCTGTGTTTGGGGTACAGCTGCGAGCACTTCTCCGCGTCGTACCTCCGCAGTAGTACCTGGTGATCGTGACAAATTAGGATTAAAGGATTCCCAGATTTCAAATCTCTAAGTAGGGACTGCGGTGTCTTGGGATGGACATGCGATGATGAAGGATGATACTCATGTGACTAAAAGAGCGATGAGTATGAATGTTGATGTATAAAGAGGAAGAGGAACATAAAGAAAAAGATGAATGGATTGTGTGAGGATTGAAATAAGAAAAAGGAGTAAATGATACTGTGACGTCTGATAGGGGAGAATGGAAGAAGAAAACGTGTTCTGCCGACCCTAAGTAAAATGGAATAAAGGCTTGAAGATCGTGATCACTCTGCGTAATTACAACGCCACATTGAAACTACGCAAAATCGTACCCGTACCCGTAGGATCCTCATGAGTTTCTTAGGTGTTAGGAGAACAAGGTGTCAACTCACTAGATGGCTATTGAACGCTATAGCATCCAGTTTCACCGGACACAGATGAAAGTAAATTTCTTGGTGATAAGTTTGATGTCTCGCTAAAACTGTCAACTTACTGTCTGTAAAACATCTGCCAAGCCCTGCCGGTGACCCAGAGCACCCCAGCCAGTTGCTTCAGCGAATTCATCGGCCTCCGACAACAAAGGGAGACAGGCTGGCAGGACATCGGTATTGAAGGATATCCTGGAGAAAATGAGACTATTAAATCACGACATCCGACTAGCGCCTCAACAGCAAATGGACGTACAGAGAGTAAATTCGTCGTCAAATGCTCGCGCGTTGGTACGTTCAGTAAGGTTCCTTCTCGATGCGATGGTCGCGCGCGATACTCCCGAGAGATTCGTGTCTATAACGTCCCTTCTGAACAAGCTAAGAGCTTGTCCAGAAGAGAAGATTTGGGGACGAATTTGCCCTCGATATGTGCACTTGCTCGGAGTTTGGGCGTTTACTGAACGCAACCAGGTGTCTGCTATCGCGACTGGCGCGCTAGCCGTGCGAGCCTAGCGCGAGTTACTAGTCTGGCAGAGTGCACGCAATTTACGCGCGTATTTTGAATTCGCGATATGCTTGTGGATGCAATGTATTGACCTCTAGTATCTCCTTTTCCTGCCGTAGGCTGTACGCCGGCGTCGTGCGGTCCATGGCCCTCTACGGGGCCCCTGTGTGGGCCCTGAGCATCCGGACGCGACCACAGAAGCTGGTCGCATGCCAGAGGGTCATGGCTATCCGGATGATCCGGGGATACCGCACGATTGCCGGCGAATCGGCCAACCTCCTTGCCGGATTGCTGCCCTGGGATCTGGAGGCGACTGCCCTCCAGCGCGTCTATGAGTGGCGCGTGGAGGCGCAGCGCCGGGGCGTGACCCCGCTGCCTCGTGAAGTCGAGGCGCGGCGGGAAGAGCTCCGGCGCGATCTCAGGGCAGTATGGAAGGAACGACTGTCGCGACCGAAGGCCGGGCACGCCGCAATTGCGGCGGTAAGACCCCTCTTTGAGGAGTGGCTGGAGAGAAGTCATGGCGTCCTGACCTACCGCTTGACGCAGGTCCTCACCGGACACGGAAGTTTCGGGAGGTACCTGTGTCTGATGCGAAAGGAGGAGACGCCTGGGTGTCACCACTGCGAAGATCGCCCGGAGGACACGGTGGAGCATACGGTGCAAGACTGCCCAGCTTGGGCAGAGCACCGACGTGTCCTCACGGCTGCGTTAGGCGGAGACCTCTCGCGCCCAGCATTGGTCGCGGCCATGCTGCGGGGCGAGACGGAGTGGGAAGCGGTCGCCTCCTTCTGCGAAGCAGTAATGCTCGCAAAAGAGGAGGCGGGCCGCGAGCGAGAGAGGCCAGAGTCCTCCCTCCGCCCCACCCGCGGTAGTAGACGCCCACGGCGACGGACGTCGCTTGATGATCTCCGGCCACCGTAGGCGCGGGCATGCGGGCAGCGAGTAAAGGGCAACTCGCTGCCCGACCAAGGACCATGCCCGGGTCGACGGCGCGTTGTGTCCCACGCGCGCCTCAAAGAGCGTCAGCATAATGACGGGGCCCCCCTCTCAGAGGGCCAAAGCCTGCCGGGGTCGCGGGATTATTTCCTTACCGTGACCCCGGAACAGAAAGGGCTATTGAAGGACACCGTGGATTTTAGTCAGTAGAAGTCTGACACTCCCTCCCGCCCTGCCCGGGGTTGAAAGAATTCGCCGCCATTCCCTCATGCGTATCACACGCAACCCTTGCATCTAGAACAAGAGAACAAGCGTACGACCGCGCGAGCATTTGGGGACTAACTTACCCACGGTACGTGCACTCGCTCTAGAGTTTGGGCGTTAACTGAATCTAACAAGTCCTTGAGCGCAATACGGGCGAATCAGGCGCGAGACGATAGTTGCGAATTGCACGTGAATTCGTGCGATGCTTGTGGATGCGATGTGTTGCCGCCTAGTATTTTGCTAATGTAACGAAACGTTTTGCGGCGGTTTCGCCCCTCCTGGACAACATCTAAACAAAGAGTGGGGAAATCTATTTTTTTAGGTTTTGAGAATATTCGGAACTCCAGGTCTACTTACGTCTTCTCAGTCTCTAGTAGAGCGATGTCATTGTATTTGGAAGGTGGGTGATATTCCGGGTGCGCGATGATCCTCGTCACATTGTAGGTCTGCCAGAATTCAGGGTTATCTGAGCGCTTCAGTATGCCCATGGCTGCGAATTTGACTGGGCCACTAGAACCAGAGGTTTATTATTTAAAATAAATTTTTATATTTCTAATTTCGGTCACCGTTTTTCTACTTTTCTACATGAAATGATAGTTGTAAAAGCGCTACAACTCACACATTTTCTCTCATACATAAGTTTTTGTAAAATTGTATTTTAAGAGTTACCATGGAGTTTCTTCAGTAGCAATGAGCAGTGATGGCTCAATGGTATCGGCTCCAACTGACGAGTTAAACCCAGTCTGGCACATTACTTTGTTTAATTCATTTCATTACCACCTCTCAAAACGGCGAGGGCATCGGTGAGTAAAAGGCATGTCCTAGAACCTATTCGAAGTCATGTGTCATCTACCCACCCGCACTGGACCGCGTGGTGGATTATGGCTCAGGTCTGTGACCTAGCAGTGGGAACATTATAGGCTAATGATGTTGATGATGGAGTTTCTTGGCGGTTCTTCTCCATCGAAAAGACCAACTCGAACCTCTTGTTTCACATAGGTGTATGCGGGCACTCGAACATTGACAACAGGTGCTCGGTATTTGATTTTGATTTTCACTTCATCATCTGCCTAGCCTTTTCCCAACTATATTTTGGTCGGCTTCCACCAGGTGCACCAGTCGAACCAGATGCAGCTGAATATCAGTATTTTACATGGAGCGACTGACTATCTGACCTCCACAACCCAGTAACTGGGTAATACAATACCCCATGGTAACATTGTCATACTTTTGGAGCTTCTGACTTACAGTAACGACTGTCAAAGATCTACAAATGACAGCCTGGATCAACGGCTTTACGTGCTTTCCGAGGAACGGAGGAAACTCGCTATGTCAGATGGTCACCCAGCCTCTGACAGTCAGGGGCTTAACTCGGAAGATGGGTCTGTGCGAAAGTAATTATTCACACGAGCTCCTCGATTTTCACCAAAATAATAACGTTGCGTTGGCCACCCAGCGAAGTGAGGCTAGGATCTGGGGGCACGGAAGTGCCCCCGCCAAGACGAGCCAAGCGAAGCGCACTACCTACCTTTTCTCGAATTTATATTGTTTTATTGTGAAACTTACACAGCAGGACTGGATATGCAGTGGGCAGCAGTGAGAATGTACTTATCACTAATGACGGAGCCTCCACACAGCCACTGAGCTGAGTTTATGTCGTCTCCATAACCCAGTAATGCCTGAGAAAAAATGATTCGAATAGTTATTTGTTATGCAAGGCTCCAAAGTTGATTTTTGGCGTGAGTACTTGAATTGAAAACTGAGCGAGTGAAGGATTCTAAGATTGAACCGCGAGAGAAACGAGCGGTTCAAATATAGAATCCTGAGCGATGCGAAGTTTTCAAAGGTACGAGACGCAGAAAATCTTTGCTGCCGAGTGCAACACACAACTTTTCACCTCACACAGCGAGGAAATGTAGTGGGGGCAGCTCGCCTGGCAGTGTAGGAAATAATTGACTACGTGTTCGAATTTTGAACAACACTTTGTGCTTTAGAGCAGAAAATGGAGTTTTGCGTACAGATTTTGAATGAGAAGCAGAATCTTTCCAAGCGTGTGAGGTGAAAATAATATAGTCAATACGGGATTAATTACAATGTTTAATCAAATTACGTCACCAATAGATACAATAATATGATTAGTCGATTTGACACGAATGAGTCGTCTCTGTAGAATAGCAAACTTTCCATTATTCAGTTCCTGCAATTGCTGATTACTCCCAAGGGAAAAGAAAGAGGCAGAATGCGTGAGGGAGAGGGCATCCTTCACCCATGTCACCCCGGAAGATAATTATGTAATTTACCAAAGATGTAACGCAACAAAATTCGACAGTGGGGGCTCGTGACGTAAGAAACAAATGAAAATTGTTTTTGCTTGCAGACGTATTGGTAATTTTAAAAGTGTATCTTCGCCAATTTTGTTTACGTAATAAAAGAAAAAACTGGCCAAGTGTGAGTCGGACTCGCCCATAAAGGGGTCCGTAGCAGCAAGTAACATAATTATAAAAGTTCTTGTAGTTGGTTGTGATATTGCATAGAAAATTGCGGTTTACGATTTATGACGTATTAAAAAAAAACTTATTACTTACTCGATCAAACCAATTTTCAATTGAAGTTTGCATGGTAAGGTACATCATTTTTTTTTTAGTTTTATCATTCTCTTATTTTAGAAGTTACAGGGGGGACACACACATTCTACCACTTTGAAAGTGTCTCTCACGCAAACTGTTCAGTTTAGAAAAAAATGATGTTAGTAACCACAATATAATTTTTTAAGACGGCCGGACTCGTCCATAGACTTCTAAACAGTCCCATACCTTCTAGAACATTCCAGAGGCATCTCGAAACATCTAGAACAGGGTAGAATTTTCTAGAAACTCAAATCTTCAGCAGAATAGTCGAGAACCTTGTGGAGCTGGAACCTTCGAGAAGCCTGTAGATTAGTCTCGCAATACGATCGACGTAGCATTATTTTCTGGAACTTCGGTTACTTACCATGTGTGGGTACTGGCGCCTGTACGCTTCTTTTCCATGGCTGATGGCTGGCGCATTGTCGTATGGTTGATGGATACTGAACGTCTGTAATAGGCAGATTAATGTATCTTTATAATCGACTTCAAAAAAGGAGGTTGTAATCCATCTGTATGTGCTCAAAAAGACTGCGAGCCTAACGCGGTGGCAGCGGCGGGCGCGATAGTATTGAATGTATGAAATCGCCGCTCGTGGCCATGGTGAAGTGACTGGCGGGGGCTACAAGCGATTTTACAAGCCTAGGCGTTGCTAGGCAACAACCGATACAACGGGCAGGTGGCAGGAGTATCAAACCATTTCGGTGTTTGTTAAATTCAATAAAATGTATTATTTTTTCAAAGTTTTTATTTATTGTTCAAAGTAGGCTGATAGGTCTTTCAAACTTTACAAATAAGTAAGTAGTTGCTCTGCTGCTGCGGAGCAAACTTCCCAGGAACACATTAGTCTGTTGTTGGTTAGAAAAACCTGAATTTATACAGCGCCGTGAATTGGAGCGATCCCTCGCTTCCAGCTGTTGTTACGGCCATGGTCGGAAGTGAGAGTTGTGTACGAAGGAAACATTTTCAGCGATGGTCTGTCCCGGGGTAGAACGTATACCTCGGTTTTGCAACACCTGAAATCGCCTCTACAAAAACAAATGATTATCGGCATGGACACAGATCGCGCACGCCGCCGCGCCCGCCACCGCGCCCGCCGATGCCGTCGCGCTAGGCTACGTGGACACACACTATGTTTCTTACTCGATTTAAAACCTGGACCGATTTGAAAAATTCTTTGAAGAATACACATTCCTCATACTTTTATAATATTAACTATTGATGTATCAATCAATATAAAAATAATAAATTACCTGGTTTTCAACATAACGTTTGACTTTACTATTCTGGTTTCCTGGACGACTATTCTCTACATTCTTCGATGTAGATGATTCTTCATGACTGAAGCAATCTTCTGACGTACTCCTGTCTTTAACAAAAACAGGAGGTCGGCATGAATAGTCCAGGGTCTTCAAATATTTGAGACAATCTGAAACAATGTGTGGGCTGGTTATGAAACAATGTGTGAGTTGTGCTTCATGGTAACTGACACAAATGCTTGCACTGACTGGACAGGTGCACTCAAATCTTTGTGGTTCTTTCTTCAAAAGACCACCTTAGACAACTGCGTGGTTTTCATATAACTTAACCAATACAAAATTGTCTGGACATTAAAAGAGACTGTGACCTCTAAGTTTGTTTCGGATGTTTCTTCTCAGAGTAGTCGGGTACGAAACACCGGCCTCATTAATGTAAAACTAGTGTATTTTTGAGTTTGCCAAAACTAATTTCCTAAATAAAGATTTATCATTCTCGTGTATTAGGCAGTTGTTAGTGACCCAGTGGTATCGGTCCCGACTTACGAGTTGTAAGTCGTGGGCTCGAACCCCGCCAGACGCATTATTTTGTGTTATTTATTTCATCACCACTGCTCTTAAAACGGTAAAGGAAAACGTCGTGAGGAAACCGGCATGTCCTAGAATAAATTCGGAGACATGTGACATCTGCCAACCCGCACTGGGCCCGCGTGGTGGATTATGGCCTCACAGAGAAGAGGCCTGTGTCCCAGCAGTGGGAACATTATAGGCTGATGATGATGATCATTTATGAATGCCGCAAAATATGGAGTAGGAAGGTTGTCAAATGGAAACCGCGCGATGTAAACGTAGGTTGGGACGTCTACCAGCAAGATGGACCGATAACCTGAATAAGGAAGCTGGCAATGGCTGGATAAAACAAGTGCGTATCGGACCATAATGAGAAGTTACCTCGAGTATTTAAAGACCATGGACTCCTTGTAGATTCTCCTGTAATGTATTTAAACGATATTTATCAGAAAATTGGTTTTGGCAAACTTTTTTACACGTCAAAAAGACACTATTTTTACACTAGATGAGGCCGGTGTTGCGTACTACTCTACTCTGAGAAGAAACATCCGAAACAAACTCAGAGTTCGCTGTCTCTTTTAAAGTCCAGACAATTTTGTATTGGTAAAGTTATATGAGAACCATGTAGGTGTCTGAGGTGGTCTTTTGAAGAAAAAAACCATACACATATTTGAGTGGGCCTGTCCAGTCAGTGCAAGCATGTGTCAGTTATCGTGTAGCTCAACTCTTAACACAAGGAGCTCAACGAAACTACGAACAGTACCAAAAAAAGGACATTTGGGTAGGCCGCTTAAATAACTCAAATTCCCAGGTAGCATTTTTACGTCATTATGTCGTCAGTTTACGGTACTGCTCGACGTGAGAGACGTCATGTCTTGACGTCGGGGGGTCCCATCAGATGTCGTCAATTTGTCACAGCCTCAAGACGTCAGTTTACAGACGTTACAGAGACGTCATATACTGAATTTATAGGGACGTTACCGGGCCGTACGTATTAGGGCAGCCACTGACGTTGGAGTGACATCATATACTGAATTCATAGGGACGTTACTGGGCCGTACATATTAGGGCAGCCAATGACGTGCAAAACCATGTATAAATCCGCAGGTCTCTTTGGAGTGGGTTGTTATTGGAACACTGTTAGCACTGGTAAACTTGACACTTCTATTCACCGTACCGATGCATTGCTCTCAATAACTTCTCGACAAAACGAAATTAATTCTTCAGACCTTATACTATCGGCGGTAACGAAACCATAGCGACTTCTATTTCGACTACAACGCCATCTATCGAGCTAGGCGGTACTATTTTTCGAAGCTTTAAATAAATATTGATCGCTGTGATTCCGTTCTCGCTGTAACTTCCAGTAAAAAATTGCTCTGCCGATTTTTATATTTTTATGTGTTATCTTATCCTTAAATACATAGGTTTGTTACCTTTTTCATTAGCAAACGTCATTATTTGATTGATTTGACATCAAATAATGTTGTTTAAAAAGGAAAAAGTTTTGGATTACGTATTTAAGGATAAGAAATCACATAAAAAATAAAAATCGGCTGAGCAATTTTTCACTAGAAGTTAGAGCGCGTTATGTAAAAAGTTAATTTGGAGTGACACTAAAATCGAAATTTTGTTAGATTTTAATACTTCCCTATTTTAACTAATACATTTAAACAAATACAAAAAGAATTTGAGGCTGAGGAATTTTTCACAGAGAGTTATAAGCAATTTTCATGTTTTGATAAAAAAAACGGAACTTCTAGGCTAAAATTTTTTTGGATTATTGTGCATCTGTAATCTGTATCACCTACTCTCATCATATGCCTAATTTCAGCGCCGGAGGAATTTTTCGAAAGTCTTCATACAAAAAAATCCTCGTTGACTGGACTAATGTACCGGCTATACAAATCCTTGTTATAATGATTAGTATTTGCCCATAATATTCGCTATAATAATAATAATAATAATAAATAAATTTTATTTCAGAATTACTTCCATATTTGTTAGTAACAATGTTCTTAACCTAGTGTTGTGTTGGTGGTGTGCTATGTTGGTGGTCGACTTCACTCATGGAATTATGTCAGTCAGATGCATTCCATAAACTGTTCTTTAACCAATCTTTAGCTCTTTGGGTCACTTTAGGACCAGATATGTCATACAACAGTCGTCAACCTGAGGGCAGATTTAGACTAATAAGGGATAGACTGTAAAATGACGTTGTTAGGAGGTATCATTTATGACCTATACAGTACGTACAGTACAGTACTATAATGGTACGTAAGTATGACGTACAATAATGACGTAACTGTGGTGACCCTAAATTGACTTAAGAATGTCGTCATTTTTTAGTCGCCGACGTCACTTGCTACCTGGGTTGTCAGACAATTAACTGCAAGAAAATAATAAAGAAGTCGGTTAAAAAGTAGAATATACAGTGAGGGTGGTCCAAACCAAATGGATATAATAGTACATTATGGTACGAGGGTACGAGTGTGTAATGTTGGTGATTACCGCTGAGGCGCCATTGAGACCCGAGCCGTTAGGTGAGGGTCTTAAGAGAGCCGAGGACGGTAATCATCAATACACATGTGTATCATACGACGTTTTTCAACACACTTGTGAAGAAAATAACTATAATTTCAACAGTGAAAACGAGTTGTGAAATTTTTTTCGCAATGGCAGGAAAAATTAATCAGTTTTCCTATGCGCGCGCATCTAACAGATCGGCCATAGCATAGACTAAAAGAATGAGGTTTTTTTTTTTGGCTTTTCTCGGATAGCGTTTTAGCCACGTACAAAATGGGCCACGCACCGGCAAGGACAGCGTGTGACGTCCACTTACAAGATGGACTGACGATCTTATGAAGACCACAGGATCACGCTGGATGCAAGCCGTGACAACCGGTCCTATTGGATGTCTATAGGGGAGGCCTATGTTCAGCAGTGGAGGTCTTACGGCTGATATGATGATGAATCAGAATTGTAGTTTACTTACTGTCCCTGGCTTTGCTTGATTTGTTAAATCTTGAATCCAGCTCGAACTCTTTGAAAGGATCCCTGAAAAAAAAATTCATGTAAAAAATTTGATTCAATGTTATCAAATCTTTGGCTGTATACAGGGTGATTTTTTAGTCACCATCCAAATTTTAATATATTAATCTTTGGCGAAAATCATTGAATACGTGTTTTTTCTTTTTGTATCACTCAATACAAAAATATCGAGATATCACGTCTCAATGTTATCTATAAAAAGTTGATGAACCTGGACACCGCGCTGTGATGTGTCGCTCAGGTGTAGCGGGGCGGGGCGGGGGGTCGGCGGCATGCGCTTTGCCCGTTTCATGCGTCGGCAAGTGTATATTATTAACGTTTAGCTTAGTGACCACGCAGAGCGATGAGAAAATGATTTAATGTGACAATTTGACGTATCGATTTTTTTTCAAAAATTGGCTTAGTGATTGATACCTAACGCCTAGAAAAATTTTGGATGGTGCTAAAAAAGTCACCCTGTATAGGTATTATAATCCATCAGATAGATTGAAAATAATGACAACTATTTTTAAAATCATTAGTTACACTAGCTGTTGCCAGCGGCTTCACCCGCTACAACTCGAAAATTATCCCACGGGAACATAAAATCGGGATAAAAACTATCCTATGTGTTAATCCAGGTTATAAACTATCTGTGTACCAAATTTTAGCCAAATCCGTTCAGTGGTTTTTGCGTGAAAGAGTAACAAACATACATACATTCTCACAAACTTTCGCATTTATAATATTAGTAGATCAAAGCTCAAACTAATAATTATCCACGAGTAGTGAATTGTGAATTTAAAAAACGTCGCACCATTTATTTTAATTCTTTTATAAATCTACAAAAACCGGCCAAGTGCGTGTCGGGCCACGCACAGTGTAGGGTTCCGTAGTTGCCTATCAAAATACTTATGCGAACTAATTAAACTGATTCGCTGAATTTAATTTTAAAAAGAAGAATTTTCAAAATCGGTCCAGGCGTCTTTGAGAAATCGGGGAAAATACATAAAAAAAAGATTAGGACGAATTGAGAACCTCCTCCTTTTTTCGAAGTTAGTTAAAAATAGTTGACAATAAAAATCTACCTATCCCCAAAACATACCCACCTATTATAGCTGTAAAAATAAAGTTGACAATAGTTATTTGTTATGCAAGGCTGCAAAGTTGATTTTTGGCGCGAGTACTTGAATTGAAAACTGAGCGAGCGAAGGATTCTAAGATTGAACCGCGAGAGAAACGAGCGGTTCAAATATAGAATCCTGAGCGATGCGAAGTTTTCAAAGGTACGAGACGCAGAAAAACTTTGCTGCCGAGTGCAACACACAACTTTTCACCTCACACAGCGAGGAAATGTAGTGGGGGCGGCTCGCCTGGCAGTGTAGAAAAGTAGAAAACAATTGAATACAAGACGTGTTCGAATTTTAAACAAAACTTTGTGCTCTAGAGCACAAAATGGAGTTTTCCGCTCAGATTTTGAATGAGAAATAGAATCTTTCCGAGCGGGTGAGGTGAAAACTTACATTTGCAGTTGAAGAACAAGTTCTGCGATACATTTTGTTTAGGAAAATATATTGTCCAAGTACGTTTTATAAGTTGGTCGACTATTACTCGTAAACTTGTAAAGCCTACTTAGTCATGATAATTTTCCTTAAAATTTCGTTATATATACTCATCATCATCAGCCTATAATGTTCCCACTGCTGGGACACAGGCCTCCTCTCTGTGAGAGGGAGTGGGCCATAATCCACCACGCGGGCCCAGTGCGGATTGGTGGATGTCACATGTCTTCGAATTTTTGGTTCTAGGACATGCCGGTTTCCTCACGATGTTTTCCTTCACCGTTTTGAGAGCAGTGGTGATGAAATAAATTACACAAAGTAATGCGCCAGGCGGGGTTCGAACCCACGACCTACAACTCGTAAGTCGGGACCGATACCACTGGGCCACCACTGCTCATATATACTACTATTGTGAATTTTTTCACACCCCCAAACATAACCGTTTAGCTGGTAGAGGGGGGGGACACTCGACTCTAGCAAAATTTAGCACTTTAAAGCTTAATATTTCACAAACGAATCTTTTTATCAAAAAATTGTTAATGAAAACTATCAATATTTTTTAAAGACCTATTTAATGATACCCCACACTAAGGGGTACGCGAGAAAAAAAAAAACATCCCCACTTTACGTGTACTTACAGGAGGTACCCTAAAAAAAAAATATTTTACGAGATTTTATTTTACCACTTTTTCGGCACAACAAATCCGTATATTCACACCAAATTACAGCTTTCTAGTACTGGGCGTCTCTGAGCTAAGCTGCGGACAGACGGACGGACGGACGGACGGACGGACGGACGGACGGACATGGCGAAACTATAAGGGTTCCTTGTTGACTATGGAACCCTAAAAATGAGAACTCTCACCCTGCGTGGCGTGGAATAGGCCGTCAGACTAGTACTGCCTAAATACACGATGATCATTTAATAGCCCTTTACGTTCTAGGGTCACGGTTACCTAATGAGAGAGTCCCGCCACCCGGGCAGGCTCTGGCTCTCTAAGGCAGTGGTCCGACCGTCGACGATGAACGAGAACGAGTAGAACTATACACTCTAAAAAGAGTTGGTGATCGGCGGGAAGCGAGTGTAGTGTCGATAGTTTTGTCGCCGGGCGACAGCGAGTGTTCAAGTGCGACGAGCGATTACTCGCGCTACTCGCCCGCGGTCGCTTTATGTGACATTCCATTCACTGTACCGAACGCGAGCAACGAGTGAGCGAGCACAGTATAATAATATTACCGTGGAGCGAGCATCGCTGAACGAGTATCGCTCAGCTAGTTAATTTTTGAAAGCTCGTCGCTCAGCGACAGAACGAGTAAAACGAGTCGTCGCCGGCAGTGTGAACAGTCAGAGAGCAAATATTAATATATGCATCTCTGTCGATTACACGGAATGTACATTTTATTGTGCGTTTCTTGAGAGAGAAAATCGCCGAGAGTTACTCGTTTTCTCGCCGTTGGTCGGAGCACTGCCTAATTAGGGGGCCCCGTCATATTGCTGACAACTCGACATGTCGAACCAGGTTCAGAATCGGACGGTGAGTTATCCATTACTCGCCGTCCACATGCCCAAGTTGGTTAGAATAATTATTTTTAACCGACTTCAAAAAAAGGAGGAGGTTCTCAATTCGTCGGAATCTTTTTTTTTTATTTTTATGTATATTCCCCGATTTCTCGAAGACGCCTGGACCGATTTGGAAAATTTTTCTTTTGTTTGAAAGGGTATACTTTCCAAGTGGTCCCATGATCATCAGGTCAGGATCTGATGATGGGATCCTAGGGAAATCGAGGGCAACCTTCAAATTTTATAGGCAGACAGTACCAATTTCACATATTTTCTAAAGTTGTTTAAGTATTTGCATCTGTTAATCATCATCTCAGGTGGATAAGCTGATGATAGAAGGTACAACTCCTTAACAGTAAGGAGTAGGCGTCGATTGATTTAGTTTGTGTTCGCATATCTCTGGAACTACCAGTCCGATTTAAGTAATTCTCTTTATGTTGTGCTAGGTATTATTAAACTTAGGGAATACTGCAAGTTTCATCAAAATCGGTTCAGTAGTTTTTGAGATACCTATGGAATTTTATTATCTTATTGTGTACATGAGCGATGTAATTACCGGTGCGAAGGATTACAACATTTTAGTGCACATGTAAGAGAATGATGTTCTTGACAAGAATTCGGGTTGAATATGTAAACTAAAAAGAGTAAAATAAAAACTTTTTCAAAAAAAAATATAACCGCCTTCAAAAACAACCACAAAATAGTATAAAATAATGTACAAAATAACTTTTCTTTCGGAAGTCGGTGGTTAAAAAGACAATGAATAGAAGAAAAAAACAAAGGCACCGACTTCCGAAAGAATAGTTATTTGTTATGCAAGGCTGCAAAGTTGATTTTTGGCGCGAGTACTTGAATTGAAAACTGAGCGAGCGAAGGATTCTAAGATTGAACCGCGAGAGAAACGAGCGGTTCAAATATAGAATCCTGAGCGATGCGAAGTTTTCAAAGGTACGAGACGCAGAAAAACTTTGCTGCCGAGTGCAACACACAACTTTTCACCTCACACAGCGAGGAAATGTAGTGGGGGCGGCTCGCCTGCCAGTGTAGAAAAGTAGAAAACAATTGAATACAAGACGTGTTCGAATTTTAAATAACACTTTGTGCTCTAGAGCACAAAATGGAGTTTTGCGCTCAGATTTTGAATGAGAAATAGAATCTTTCCGAGCGTGTGAGGTGAAAAAGTTATTTTTTGACATTATTTTATACTTTTTGTGGTTGTTTTCAAATATCAGTTTCCTGTGAAAATATACAAATAGACCGTACTCACGTTATTTCTTGATTCGCCTTACAAATCGTGCAGCATACGACTGGTGTCGATCCTTGGAAGCTACATATCTGAAATACAAATATTATGTAGTCAGTAAACCTCGTCGAGCTATACGATAGCCGACACGTGCTTGCACTGAATGGACAGCTAGGTCCACTCGAATTTGTGTTCTTTCCTCGTGGCTAAATAATTACAGCCGTACAGGCCGATCTTCCAGCCGTGCTTGTCGAGGATGGTCTGTGGATGTGTGACCATCTGTCTTAGCGAGTTTCCTCCGTGTCTCGGAAAGCACGTAAGCCGTTGGTCCCGGCTGTCATTTGTAGATCTTTGACAGTTGTTACTGTTTATTCATTCTCCGGGACACGTCGAGCTTCATTGTCTCGGCGCTTTTCTGGTGGTTGCCACTGTTGATTCTGGCTTTCAGGAGTTGCAGTGGTTTGGGAATAGTGTGGTGGGCATGTCCCAAAAAAACAAGTTGTTACTGTTAGTCAGAAGCTCTAAGTCTGACAACCAGTCTTACCATGGGGTATCGCGTTACCCAGTTGTGTTGTGGAGGTCTGATAGACAGTCCCTTCATTTAGAGTACTGATAATGAGCTGCATCTGGTTTGACTGGAAGCCGATCCCAATATAGTTGGGAAAAGGCAGGCAGATGATGATCTTTCCTCAAAATACCATCTCAGACACCCGCATTGTCCTCTTATGACCTGACCAAAACAATGTCTGGACTTTAAAAGAGACTGTGACCTCTGAGTTTGTTTCGGATGTTTCTTCTCAGAGTAGTCAGGTACGAAACACCGCCCTCATCTAGCTTTAAAATTTTAGTTGTGACGTGTCAAAGTAATCTTGCGCATCGCTGTCATCTGGGAACGTGCCCAGAGGACTGGCAGTATTGCCATGTTGGACGGCAATGTTGGTAAGAATTTTTCTTTCTTAAAAGCTACATGTAGAAACACGTTATAAAAAACTCACAGGAACATGCATCTTCCGTTTGATAGCGTCCTGGGCTGATTGGCAATTGTTTATATTATTGCATTTTCCCTGCAGACCGTTCGACGTACATGTTGATCCTACAAAATAATATAGGTAAGTCAAATTAAAATCCTAAAGGCGCTCCCATCACCGGAAGCATTCGCGTGTAATGTAACATTATCTATTCGACTTTGAGCATTACATTACAATACTACCTCCCTGACTGACGAGCATTCGCGTACATTTAGTATAGATTTGATACAAGGTGCGAATTGTGATGTTCGATTGTCTTCCTGCACTGATGAAATGTTCGAATCTGTAACGCTACATAACAGGTGAATGCTCGAGAGGGCCTTTTGAGCGGTGCCATGAGTAATGGGCGACTCGCTGTCCAACCATGGACCATGCCCGGGTCGTCGGCGTGTTGTATTCCACGCGCGCCCTAAAGAGTGTCAGCAACTCAGCATAATGACGGGGAATCTCCTAGAGGACTCATGCCAAAGCATGCCGTGGTCGTGGGACGAACGAATACCGTGACCCCGGAACGTAAAGTGCTATTGAAGGACACCCTGGATTTTAGTCAGTACAAGTCTGACATTCCCTCCTGCCCTGCCCTGGGTAGGAGAACTCATTGGATGATTTTATCACCAACAAAAAGGCGCTGGAAAAGTGTTTCTATTCGCTTTAGTAAGTAATGTTAGATTTAGATTCGCTCTATTGAAATGTGCGCGCGTGTCGATGGAAATTGACCCTTAGACACGTTTCTAGGTTATCTATTACAAGTCACCCTGTTTATATAGACCGGCTCACCCGGAAGACGTACCGCCTTAGAAACAATATTAACTCACCTCTTAAAGGTTTAAGATAAACATATATTGTTTCTAATTTTACCACGCTAAAAAAAGTCTAGGGAAGGTTCCCTAGACTTTTTTTTAGCGTGGTAAAATCATCAAATGAGTCACCCAGGGCAAGAGGGACTTTTTTATGGAACAAACCCACCACACTATTCCCTGCACCACTGCAACTCCTGAGAGCCAGAATCAACAGTGGCAACCACCAGAAAAGCGTCAAGACAATGAAGCTCGACGTGTCCCGGAGAATGAATTTACTTGTCTTGGATCCTGCAACGAAATTAATCAGAAAAGAATATAGTGGAGGAGTAGGAAAAAAAAAGAGCATTAGGGACTGTTAGACTTATACTGACAGTGTCCTGCAATAGCACTTTACGTTCCAGGGTCACAGTATTCGTCAGTCCTGCGACCCCGGTAAGCTTAACCTTCCGTGGACTTTCAAAAATAATTCAAAACCAAAATTAGCCAAATCGGTCCGCCGTTTTCGAGTTTTAGCGAGACTAATAGAATATACCTAGAATATAATTTACCTTATAGAATCTACCTAGATTAAATATTGCCTCACCTTCAGCTAAATCGAAATATTCGAAAACTATTTCATTTTCACTTCCAACACAAAAACACGTTACAAATAAACACAAAACAATAACTTGATTAAACATTTTCACAATCTAAATAAAATAACACGACGTTTTAACTACTAGATTATACAGATAGACTAAGATAATACGCCCGATGTTAACAGAGACTGGAAAACTAATAAATATAATTTATGGACGTTTCAAGTCAAACCAGTTTTGCAAACAACTATAGATTTAAGAGCGCGTATTCTGTAAGTTGGCAACGCCGCAAATTGTCGTCAAATATTAACAAGTTTGAGCAGTGGTGGCCCAGTGGTATCGGTTCCAACTTACGAATTGTAGATCGTGTGTTCGAACCCCGCATTACTTTGTGTAATTTACTTCACCAACACTGTTCTCAAAACGGTGAAGGAAAACATCGTGAGGAAACCGGCATGTCCTAGAACCAAAAATTCGAAGACATGTGACATCTACCAACCCGCACTAGGCCCGCGTGGTGGATTATGGCCCACTTCTCTCACAGAGAGGAGTGACTGTGTCCCAGCAGTGGGGACATTATAGGCTGATGGTGATGATTAACAAGTTTTAATTAATTTGGCAATGTTATTGTATGGAAATAAGAAATATGGCTCTGTAAATAGTGCACAAAAATTGATAAGGGAATGCAATAATTAATAACATAACACCAAATATATAGTTTTAGATGAAAAAAAAGAATTTGGAAACATGAAACGGTTACAATATCAAATTCAGTATTATAATTATTGCATTCCTATATCAATGTTTTAGCGCACTACATAGCCATATTTCTTATTTACATACAGTAAATTCACCAAATTAATGAAAATTTCTAAATATTCGACAGCTATTTGCGACATTACCAACTTTTAGGATACGCGCTCTTAAAAGTAAACATTTTATGTTAATCCCCGTTCACAATTTTATGTAATACAATAGCTCAGAGAATGCCATGCGTCATCGCGACGGGACTTCTTTTTACGTGGTTAATTATTCATCAAATGAGTCCTCCCGTCCTGGGTAGAGCGGAATAGGCTGTCATACTTGTACTGACTAAAATCCACGATATTCCTACAATAGCCCTTTACGTATCCGGGTCACGGTGACCTCATAAGGCCCGCGGATCCGATAATCTACACGGCGCGCGTGGATCACTGCGCACCGTCGACCCCGGACGATGAATCACTCATTACTCGCCGTCCGCAAACCCGTGCCTACGTTGGCCGGAAATTGTTTCGTGATGTCTGTTGCTGTGGGCGTCTCCCGCGGATGGGTCGTGAGATCCGGGCAGCCCTGTCTCTCACAACACCCGCCTCCTCCTTCGCTAGTATGACTGCTTCATAGAAGGCGACCGCTTCTTATTCCGTCTCGCCCCGTACACTGCGATCCTCGCACGGCGTACCTAGGCGCACCTAGGCGTTACTTCCAGACCAATCAGTCACAGAAACCTCCCGAAACACACATGTCCGGTGAGGTTGCCGTGGTGCCTCTTCAGCCACTCCTCTTGCCATCCATGCGGGTTCCCCGGGTTTGTTCTAGTTTAGAAGGCGTCCGGGGAGCGTCCGGGGGGGGGGGGTTTCATTTGTAGTCCGGTTTTAAAAAAATTATAAAAAGAAATTGAATGAAAAGGTAATTTATGACCTTTTCAACCGTTTTCGTTACACAGACTATGTTTAAAAAAACCTGTTCAAATCCGGGCTCTGGACTCTAAAATGCGGGGTTTGCAGGCGTCTTGTTTCCAAATTTTAGAGATGGCAACCCTAGTCTTAATTTTAATACCGCAATTGCGGCGTGCTGGAGCTAAGAGAAATAACGTAATTTTGTAAGGAAATAGAAACAAAGAAGAAAATCGATAATGCTGTTCAAAATATTTATTGTTTCTTGTTTTTCATCCATCTGCGTGGTCCCTCAAGGCCACACGATGCTCTCGATCCAGGGCACGTAGTGGTAGACGCGCGTGTACATGCCGGAGCCGGCGGACACGCCGCACTGTCTGCCGTATGACGTCACGCCCAGCACGGTGTATGCGCAGGACAGGAACACGTTAGCAGTTTGGAGAGGACCTCCGCTGTCACCCTGAGGAGAAGATTTATCTCACCATCTGTCTATTAAGTCTTGATTGGAGGCCGAGTGGTTAACATCTCACCTTTTATGCACGAGATAGTATGTTTATTTAACGGGAATACATAAATTTTTTTTTGTGGAATCCATCGGGAAAGTGGGATTCAAAAGTGGGATCCAACGGGAAAAAATCGTTTAAACCAGGTAAGAAACAATCTGTCTGTTTTAATTTATTTGGACAAGCTATTCCCCGCGTTTGTACCAGCTGCTCGCCTTCTAGTCTGTCGTAGAATGTCGCATTACAGAGACCTAGAGCTAGATTGACTGACGACCTTAAGAAGGTGGCTGGTACAGGATGCTATGAAGAGAAGTGGAAACTACGTGTTTTTTCCTCCCCCTTCCATTATTCTTTTCTGATTAATTTCGTTGCAGGATCCAAGACAGGTAAATTCATTCTCCAGGACACATCGAGCTTCATTGTCTCGGCTCTTTTCTGGTGGTTGCTGTTGATTCTGACTTTCAGGAGTTGCAGTAGTTTAGGAATAGTGTGGTGGGTTTGGTTCAGGGTGACTTGGCGCAGCCTGGGAGAGGCCCATGTACAGCAATGGACTGCGATAAACTGAGTTGAACAAGAGAAAAGAGAAGTGTTCATACCTCGCACGTATCTTTAGCCTCTACCGTGTCTCCGTAGCACATCTGCGAGCTGTGATTGTATCCTTCACGCAGATGTCTATGATTTGGGTACAGCTCCGAGCACTTCTCCGCATCGTACCGGTGGAGTTTTACCTGGCGGTCATGAAAAACGTTAAGAAAGGCGACTTTGAATAAGCTAAAACATTCCGGGTCTGGGTGTTTATTTTATGTATGTGAGTTTCTGTGTTTGTAAACGCGTCCACGAGACAGGAGAACTTCCTAGCACAAGCTTTCAAGTGATGTAAAGTAAACGGGGACTTTGTCGTTAATTTGATGGATAAAAACCACTAGTAGCGCTTTTTCATTTTCTATTATAATTATGTTGTACGGTGAAATATGGCGTAAGGCTACAAGTACCGGGCACGCCGCAATTGCGGCAGTAAGACCCCTTTTTGAGGAGTGGCTGGAGAGAAGTCATGGCGTCCTTACTTTCCGCCTGACGCAGGTCCTCACCGGGCACGGATGCTTCGGGAGGTACCTGTGTCCAAAGCGGAAGGAGGAAACGCCTGGGTGTCACCACTGCAAAGATCGCCCGGAGGACACGGTGGAGCATACGGTGCAGGACTGCCCAGCTTGGGCGGAGCACCGACGTGTCCTCACGGCTGCGATAGGCGGAGACCTCTCGCGCCCGGCATTGGTTGCGGCCATGCTGCGGGGCGAGACGGAGTGGGAAGCGGTCGCCTCCTTCTGCGAAGCAGTAATGCTCGCGAAGGAGGAGGCGGGCCGCGCGCGAGAGAGGACAGTGTCCTCCCTCCGCCCCACCCGCGGTGGTGGACGCCCACGGTGACGGACGTCGCAAGACGATCTCCGGCCACCGTAGGCGCGGGCATGCGGGCAGCGAGTAAAGGGCAACTCGCTGCCCGACCATGGACCATGCCCGGGTCGACGGCGCGTTGTGTCCCACGCGCGCCTCAAAGAGCGTCAGCATAATGACGGGGCCCCCCTCTCAGAGGGCCAAAGCCTGCCGGGGTCGCGGGATTATTTCCTTACCGTGACCCCGGAACATAAAGGGCTATTGAAGGACACCGTGGATTTTAGTCAGTAGAAGTCTGACAGTCCCTCCCGCCCTGCCCGGGGTGGGAGGACTCATTTGATGATTTCGCCACGTAAAAAAAAAAAAAAAGGCTACAAGTACACTCGCGAGCAAAAGTATGGAATCACTTACTACGATTCCGCGCGATCTTGAGTACTTAATAACTAGTAAAGAACAATAAAAATGTCACCATTTTAAAGGTTTAACTGTTAACTCTGAATTGATACCAAATTCATTCAAATCACGCCATTATTTAAGGACCTATCCAGGATCAAATCCAAGTAAGTGATTGCGTAGATTTGCTTGTTAACGTATTACGTTCTGAGGGATAAGCTCCGATCTACGCGCGGTCAAAGCCGAGAGCTAGTTATAAGGTCTCTTACAGTTTGCAAAGTGTCTGCCAGTTCTTGGCGGTGCCCCAGCGCACCCCAGCCAGTGGCTTCAGCAGTCTCATCCGATTCTGGATTCAATGAGAGACAGGCTGGCAGTACACGCAAGCCAAAAGTAATTCTAGACAGAAACACATCTGGGTATAACACAATTTGACAACTGCGCCACCTGTCGTCATATCATCTGCCTGCCTTTTCCCAACTATATTATGGTCGGCTTCCAGTCAAACCGGATGCAGCTGAATATCATTATTTTACATGGAGCGACTGCCTATCGTTCCACAACTCAATAACGAAGTTAAACGATACCCCATGTTAAGACTGGCTGTCAGACTTTAGAGCTTCTGACTAACAGTAACGACTGCCAAAGATCTACAAATGACAGGAGGGAACAACTGCTTTACATGCTTTGCGAGGCACGGAGGAAACTCGCTACAGATGATGGTCACACTAAGCGCAGTTTATCCCGGAAGATTGGCCTGTGCGGCTGTAATTATTTAGCCACGAGCTCCAGGTAACCATGCCGTCATATAAAGATGAATTTCCTGATAATACTCACAAAAACTTTGGAGTCTTTAAGTCAATAGTGAATAGGTGACTTCTAGACAAGCGTGCTTCATCGTCGAAAACATCATCAGCTTATCATCAGACAAGATATCGATCGAACTCGAGACTATCGCTATAATAGTAGACGAGAAGCTCTCATCGTCTTGATAAGCATTCAAATGGTTTATCAATAGTTGGAAACCTCCACATACTTGAGAAAAGGCTTGACAGGTGATGGAAAAAGAAAGTTAATAGTTACTCGGTATCAGTCTCCAGTAGAGCGATATCATTGTACTTGGAAGGTGGGTGATACTCCGGATGAGCGATGATCCTCTTCACGTTGTATTTCTGCCATAATCCGGTTGGATCCGACCGTTTGAGGATACCTAGAGCGACGTATTTGACAGGTCCGCTGGAAAATGGAAAGCAAAATTATGTTTTTATGAGCTAGTAGCTTTTCCCAGCTGTTTTTGTGTCATGTCGACTGGTGGACAGTCTACCTCTTCAAATATATCAGCATTATCATCAAGTACTTACACGTCAGGACTGGATATGCAGTGAGCAGCAGTGAGGATGTACTTCTCACTGATGACGGAGCCTCCACACAGCCACTGAGCTGAGTCTATGTCATCTCCGTACCCCAGCAATGCCTGGGAAGAAAAAGACAGAGTCTGTATTTCTTGGGCTATAATCGTGAGGTCTTCAATTCAAGAGCGAACAGGTTACTTCTAGGCAAGCGTGCTTCACCGTTCACCACGTCATTGCTTACCATCAGGTGAGATGGAGGTCCTTTGACCTTTGTGAATCTATCATTAAAGATTGTTTTAGGCTTCCTCTTCCTATTTCCATCTGCATAGCCTTTTCCTAACTATGTTGGGGTTGGTTTCCACTCTAGCCGGACGCAGGTGACTTCCAATCTGTTGATCGACCCGAAAAAAGCTTCTGACTATGAAATTTTTCGGTCCTGTTGTTTTAAATGGAGCGACTGTGTATCTGACCTTCAAAATCTAGTAACTGGGTGATACGATACCTCTTGGTAAACCCTCTCAAACTTCTGACTAACAGTAACGACTGCCAAAGATCTACTTTAATGACAGCCGTGCTTTTCCAGGTATGAAGAAAACTCGCTATGATAATACCCATTGACTACTTAGCCAAGAAGTCTTCTCTACTTTAAAACAAAAACGAATTTCTTACCATATGGGGGTACTGGTTCCGCCTGGCATCAATTCCCAGACTCACTGGTGGTGGTACTGTAGCGTTGACTCTCTGCAACATTACATCAAGCCGTTCATCCTTAGGTCACTGTCTCAAATTTTGTGGTGAACAGGGCGATGGCGGCGGAAACGCGGGAGTGGCAGGATTTTAGGCATGTTACGAGTCTAATCAAATGTACCCGCTCTCGAAAACAGCGGCGCGTCAGCGGGTCGAGTCGGGCGGAAACGTCCCTCCCTCTGTATTGATAGACCACATCTTCATAGACCCACAATAAATCGAGCGTTGGAATTAATTTGAATAAAAAAATATTTTACCGTAGTTCAACTACACAGAACGGAAAGGAGAGAACGGGTTGGAGCTAACTGCGGCACCGCGCAGGTGCCTTTGGCGTAGCTTACAATATCGCTTAGGTTTGGGGCTATGTTGAAGGACTAGCGTTGCGTCAGGCGGACCGGCGGGCGGAGTATGTAGCGGCGTCATCATCGCGGCGCCGAACGCGGGTTTCTTTTAAACGACAGGACGCGTTTAACGTTGCTTAGGACGCCTTGCATCTCGCTCCGCCCGACGCATCGTGTGTTCTTGAACGCGGTGTTAGGCTTTGCTTACCTCAGGTGGAGAACTAAATCGGTCTCCTGAATTACTTATGTCGGTATCTGCCAATCGTGTTGTTTCCACATAATCATAGCACTTCTTATCACCCTGTCTCCTCTTCTCAATCCTAACTTTATGAGTGAAGTTGCAGGGATAGTAAAGATTTTCCAAGTAATTTAAACAATCTGAAAGAAAAACAACTCTTCGGCTGCTGATAAACTTGCCAAGATGCTAAATTTGCTGTTACTCGAGCGTCATTGGCGACATAGTGGGTTTGACAGATTATCTCAGCAACTTGATGGCGCCCACATAGAGGGCCGCTTAAGGCATCATCGGGGTCGCGGGACTATTTTATCAGATTGCCATGACCCTGTAACTTAAAGGGCTATTGAAGGATCACCGGGGATTTTAGTCAGAACGAGTCGTACAGTTCTTTCCGGTCTACCTAGGGTAGGAGGACTCATTTGACGATTTAACAACCCAAAAAAAAACAGATAAGAAAATCTAACAAAATTAAATAAAAATACTTACGATTTCTAGCTTTGCTTCCCGTTTGGTTGAATCTTGAGTCTATTTTCAAATCAGAATGAGTCCTGAAAGCACATAAAACTTTACTGACAGGGGACAGGGGACAGAGGACAGATGGCAGGGGACAGATGGCAGGGGACAGATGGCAGGGGACAGAGGACAGGGGACAGGGGACAGATGGCAGGGCACAGAGGACAGGGGACAGGAGACAGGGGACAGGGGACAGGGGACAGGGTACAGGGGACAGTTGACAGAGGACAGAAGCAGGGGATAGGGGACAGGTGACAGAGGACAGGGGACAGAGGACAGGAGACAGTTGACAGGGGCAGAACAGGGGACAGGGCACAGGGGTCAGGGGACAGGAGACATGGGACAGGGGACAGTTGACAGAGGCAGGAGATAGGGGACAGGAGACAGGGGACAGGTGACAGGGGACAGGGATAGGGGCAGGGACAAGAAAGTATTTGTGTCACATGACATTAAAAGTGTAGTCACCTACGTTGAATTTTCAAGCAGCTCACAATCTGTACAGCATACAATAGGAATTTTTCCGTGGAAGCTGCATATCTGTAAAAAAATGAAATATTAAGAGCGTGTATTGAAACCATATTGAAACAGTTGGCAACATCGCAAATAACAGTATTTTATTTAATATTATTTATAATGCAATGCAATTAAAACACTGAATTTGATGTTGTAACCGTTTCAGATGTTAAAAGGCAATTGGCAAGTTCCGAAATACTTTTTTAATATCTAAAACTATATCTTACGATATTAATTAATGCATTTTATACCACCATGGGCAATAAACTCCTCCTTTTTGAATTCGGTTAAAAATTAAATATGAGTGATAATGAATAACAATAATAATTATTGGGTGGATAAGTAACCATCTGTCATAGCGAGTTACCTCCGTGCCTCGGGAAGCACGTAAAGCCGTTGGTCCCGGCTGTCATTTGTAAATCTTTGACAGTCGTTACTGTTAGTCAGAACCTCTAAAAGTCTGACAACACCAGTCTCCATGGGGTATCGTATTGCCCAGTTACTGAGTTGTGGAGGTCCGACAGACAGTCGCTCCATGTAATATAATGATATTCATCTGCATCTGGTTCGACTGGAAGCTGACCACATTATAGTTGGGAAAAGGCAGGCAGATGATCTCTCATTAATATGACGTAAATTACTCACAGGAGGGCGGATCTCTCGACTTAAACTTTCTCTAGCTGATCTGCAGTTCATTATGTTAGTGCAAGTTCCTTCTAGATCGTTCCAAGTGCAGTTGGATCCTACAAAGATAATAAATAATATAAAAACCGGCGAAGTGCGAGTCGGACTCGCCCATAAAGGGTTCCGTAACAGCAAGTAACATAATATAAAAGTTCATGTGGTTGGTTGTAACTTTGAAAGATAAATTGCGGTTTACGATTTATGACGTATTAAAAAAAATAATCAAGTACTTGATCTCGTTCAAACCAATTTTCAATTAAAGTTTGCATGGTTCACTACATATTTTTTTTAGTTTCACCATTCTCTTATTTTAGAAGTTACAGGGGGGGACCAACATTTTACCACTTTGGAAGTGTCTCTCGCGGAAACTGTTCAGTTTAACCTCAACATCATTTTTAAAGACCCTATCCATAGATACCCCACACGTATGGGTTCGGTGAAAAAAAAAACAATTGAGTTTCAATTGTAAGTATGGGGGCAACCTCCAAAATTAGTTTTATTTTTATTTTTGTGTAAAAATCCTAATGCGGTTCACATCTACTTACCAAGTTTCAACAGGATAGCTCTTATACTTTCGAAGAAAAGTGGCTGTGACATACGGACGGACAGACAGACAGACATGACGAATCTATAAAGGTTCCGTTTTTGCCATTTGGCTACGGAACCCTAAAAACCCGTTTTAGTACCTTTTGTTGGTTAAAAAGAAAACTGTATTGTGTCTATTATGCAATAAAATGCAGGGTAATGCAGTACCTACCATGAAGTCTCAAACCATGAGTAGTTTAAATATGGGAACAAGATGGTGCTTGACGACTTGTATAGCTCTGTCGCTTTCCCTCAACGGAACTAATAGCCGCTTAAGGCAGTGGTCCGACCGCCGACGATGAACGAGTAACGAGTAGAACTATACACTCTAAAAAGAGTTGGCGATCGGCGGGAAGCGAGTGAAGTTTCGATAGTATTGTCGCCGGGCGACAGCGAGTGTTCAAGTGCGACTAGCGATTACTCGCGCTACTCGCCCGCGGTCGCTTTATGTGACATTCCATTCACTGTACCGAACGCGAGCAACGAGTGAGCGAGTATCGCTGAGCGAGTTAATTTTTGAAATCTCGTCGCTCAGCGACGGAACGAGTAAAACGAGTCGTCGTCGGCACTGGCCGGCAGTGTGAACAGTCAGAGAGCAACTATTAATATTATATGCATCTCTTTCGTTTACACGGAATGTACATTTGTTGTGCGTTTCTTGAGAGAGAAAATCGCCGAGAGTTACTCGTTCTCTCGCCGTTGGTCGGACCACTGCCTTAAGACGTCACAGGCTACCAGCCTGTGCTTCAAAAACTGACTTTTCTGAGGTCTTAGCACAATATTTCCTTATTTCACTTACAGCGTACTTGAAGTACGGCGTTTATTGTATGAAAAACGAAGAAAGTGCCTGTAGTGGACGAATGAGATTCTAAGTTTTCAAGTCAAACCCGTTTACTTGACATCACAAACACGTGAAAATTCGTGCTTGATCCTCAGAGCTAATTTTGACATTAAATACAAAATTATTATAAAAAAAAAAACACTGGTTTACCTTGAGGCACATCAAATACTCTTAAATTATCTTCGTTGGACGAACATAATACAACCAGACACAAACCAATAATTTTATTCAAACTCATAATATTTATGCCAAACATAGCTCTTTTAACACAAGAAAATCGTCTATACGTGCAAAGTTAAAACGAACGAAAAAAAAAAAAAAAAAACTAGTGAATACTGCAGTAATCATTGCGTAGCGTGCATGCGACCATAGAGTAAATAAATCTGTCAGAAGCCACTGACAGATTTATTTACTCTATGGTCGCATAAGTACAGCCACACTGAATAGAATTATTTGTTGCTATACAGGGTGACTTTTTTACCACCGTTCAAAATTTTTCTAGACGTTAGGTATCAATCACTAACCCCATTTTTGAAAAAAAATCGATACGTCAAATTGTCATATTAAATCATTTTCTCATCCGCTCTGTGTGGTCACTAAGCTAAACGTTAATAATATACACTTGTCGACGCATGAAACGGACAGAGCGCACCCCGCTGACCCCCCGCCCCGCCCCGCTACACCTGAACGACACATCACAGCGCGGTGTCCAGATTCATCAACTTTTTATGGATAACATTGAGACGTGATATCTCGATATTTTTGTATTGAGTGATACAAAAAGAAAAAACACGTATTCAATGATTTTCGCCAAAGATTAATATATTAAAATTTGGATGGTGACTAAAAAAATCACCCTGTATAGGAGACCTATGTTCAGCAGTGGACGTCTTACGGCTGATATGATGATGAATCAGAATTGTAGTTTACTTACTGTCCTTCGCTTTGCTTGATTTATTAAATCTTGAATCTAGCTCGAACTCTTTGAAAGGATCCCTGAAAAAAAAAATACATGTAAAAAATTTGATTCAATGTTATCAAATCTTTGGCTGTATACATAGGTATTATAATCCATCAGATAGATTGAAAATAATGACAACTATTTTTAAAATTAATAAGTTACACTAGCTGTTGCCAGCGGCTTCACCCGCTACAACTCGAAAGTTATCCCACGGGAACGTAAAATCGGGATAAAAACTATCCTATGTGTTAATCCAGGTTATAAACTATCTGTGTACCAAATTTTAGCCAAATCCGTTCAGTGGTTTTTGCGTGAAAGAGTAACAAACATACATACATACACATACATACATTCTCATAAACTTTCGCAATTATAATATTAGTAGGATTAACAAAGATCAAAGCTCAAACTAATAATTATGTGAATTTAAAAAACGTCGCACCATTTGTTTTAATTATTTTTTAAATCTACAAATGAGAACTCTCACCCTGCGTGGCGTGGAATGTGCCGTCAGACTAGTACTGACTAAAATCCACGATGATCATTTAATAGCCCTTTACGTTCTAGGGTCACGGTTACCTAATGAGAGAGTCCCGCCACCCGGGCAGGCTCTGGCTCTCTAAGGCAGTTCTCCGACCGCCGACGATGAACGAGTAACGAGTAGAACTATACACTCTAAAAGAGTTTGCGATCGGCGGGAAGCGAGTGTAGTTTCGATAGTTTTGTCGCCGGGCGACAGTGAGTGTTCAAGTGCAACGAGCGATTACTTGCGCTACTCGCCCGCGGTCGCTTTATGTGACATTTCATTTACTGTACCGAACGCGAGCAGCGAGTGAGCGAGCATCGCTGAACGAGTATCGCTGAGCGAGTTAATTTTTGAAAGCTCGTCGCTCAGCGACAGAACGAGTAAAACGAGTCATCGCCGGTAGTGTGAACAGTCAGAGAGCAAATATATATGCATCTATGTAGTTTACACGGAATGTACATTTTATTGTGCGTTTCTTGAGAGAGAAAATCGCCGAGAGTTACTCGTTTTCTCGCTGTTGGTCGGACCACTGCCTAAAGGGGGCCCCGTCATATTGCTGACAACTCGACATGTCGAACCAGGTTCAGAATCGGACGGTGAGTTATCCATTACTCGCCGTCCACATGCCTAAGTTAGAAAGAATAATTATTTTCAAATATCAGTTTCCTGTGAAAATAGACAAATGGGTACTCACGTTATTTCTTGATTCGCCTTACAAATCGTACAGCATACGACTGGTGTCGATCCTTGGAAGCTACATATCTGAAATACAAATTTATATTTTTATACCTAATAACGCCTGTGTCGTGTCTTCGCAACTTCGATAAATTAGTACTGATTCCCGATGAGCGCTTCAAGAACGGGCCTAAAAATAACGCCACAAACACTTTTGTGACGGTATTTCGAATCCTTATTGCTTAGACCTTAAATGTCATTTTAGAATGAGTACTTTTGAAATTGTGAACGTTAAACTATGGTTAAAACTTTCTCGGATGAAAGAACTTAAATAAATACATTTTGCAATGGTAATTAAACTGTATGTTTGAGTGTTAAGGTTTATAATAAACTGAAGTTAATAATAATAATATTCCACAACTATCACACAACGCCATCTAGTCCCAAGCTAAGCAGAGCTTGTGTTATGGGTACTAGACAACTGATAAACATACTTATATCTGTGGCTCTAGTGAAAAAGGGTCTAAGTCTAAAAATGCAACTTTACAGGAGACGCAAAAAACGCCCCGCGCGCACCAAATTACATGTTTAAGTACGTGTGGCATTTAAACAGCTGTCAAATTAAATATATGTGATATGTTATATAGGTAAAAAATGTATGTTCTTTCTTATTCTAGTATTATTTTTTACATAAACTGAATAGTTTTCAAAATAGCGACTTATACTTAACACAAAATGAACTACACAAGGGTATAAAAGAAGTTAGATCCCTTTTCTCATACACAAAAAGTTAATTCACAAAAGTGAAAAAGGATACGCATTTGGAGTTATTTGTATGATAACTAAGAAATTAAATCAGATAATTAGTGTTGGAATAGCCAAAATAAATGAACTGAATGTGTACTTTTTATCGACATGATAAAATTTTGAAAAATAGCAAAAATAAATAACTTGTATCTTTTTTCACATAGTTATTAGACGTAACATAAGGCGCATGTTGACTTACGTGAACCTTTTGTGTAAGTTATATCTATCTTTAAACCAAAATAAAACCAAAAAATATGTAGTTTTGTGGTGTTTATTTTTTTATTAAAGTGAAGAAAAGTATTTTAAGAAGTACCTATGACAGTTATTTTTAAATCATAAAAACAATTAAAAAACAAATGAAAAGTACAAATCGAGTCCCACAGAACCTTGAAAGTGATTCAAATCTTGTTCGATATCAAGAAATGTCTATAGCACAGTTTTTTTATAAGTCAGGACAAATCAACTGCAGTTGAAACCTGGGAAAGTGATCCAGAAAACCTTATTTTAATTTCACTTCTACCGATAATAAACTCCAGTTTTAAAATAAATATGCAGTTAGTAAAAAAGTATTGAAGAAGTTAATTAAGTATTATGACGCAGTTTTTTTAATCAGGAAAACAATTCAAAAATAAAAAAATAATCAAATAAATCAAGTCTAACAGAAACCTTAAAAATGATCCAGAAAACCTTATTCGATGTCGTCGTTGCTGTCGTTTAGAAGAGGATGTTGATCTTTTATATTATCATCGTCAATGAAAAGGTTGTTATAAAAAGATCGAACACTGGGGTTTATTAGCGGAAGAAGAGAAATCAAATCTCTCTTTTTCTCATTTGAATTAGCTAGGCCCATCGTATGACCTAGGAATACATTACCGTTTCAAACAGAGGGAGTGGTGATTTTCCTCTTTCCCTCTGCAAATTAACAATGTTCCATTCTTCCTCATCACACAACTTACAATGAAATTCTCCTTTTTTATATTTCTTTTGTCTTTAACTCGTCTGTCGTAGACTTCTAAGCTCCAGTAATAATTTAAAATAATTCTACAAGGTCCTAGTCTTTTAACTTTAAATTTCTCTTCTTTTTTATAGTTTCTGTATCTCTTCTTTCCTTGTTACTTTTCCTAGGATTACGTTTCCGGTCTTGTTAAGTACCTTTTTATATCCCAAAATGACTTATTATTGCTCGTATCTAAATCTGACTGTGGAATAATGACATCGCCTTTTACGTTTTTGTAAAAGTGAACAATCTGAGTTACTTGTGTCAGATTATTTGGAATGAAATCGTCACTACTTTCTGTGGGGTAATGCAAATTGGGTTATGATAGCGTATCAGTGAACATAGAAATAATATCAAGATATAAGACAAAAGTTTCATCAGAATCAGTGAATGTATCGACATCATTATCAGGCTCTGCGAAAAGGTTTTTGAAACTTCCAGGTATTGGAGAAAATATTTAAGAGTTTCCCTGCTTTGGTGAGTTATTTTTTAAACATTCAAGCCTTGGATAATAACTGTTTGAACATCCTGATCTTGGAGAATGATCCCTAGAATGTGTAGCCTTTGGAGAATAGTTTCGGAAGATATAAGCACAGGTATAGATTCGCCATCAATCCAATCTACTTCATCCATCATTGCCATATCTTTGGAAACAAGACCCATCAAACAATTAATGCGACCACGACCAGCCATTCTAAAACAATAGATATATTTGACTGGCCTGTTGGTCTAGTGGTAAGTGACCCCGACTGCTTTGCGGAGGTCGTGAATTGGATTCCCACTCAGGACAAATGTTTGTGTGATGAGCACGATCATTTTTTCTGTGTCTGGGTGTAATTTATCCATAATATGTATGTATTTAGAAATATATAAGTATGTTTATCAGTTGTCTAGTACCCATAACACAAGCTCTGCTTAGCTTGGGACTAGATGGCGTTGTGTGATAGTTGTGGAATATTATTATTATGTATTATATTATTTATTAAAACATTACATCAGGGAATCGCGATATGAAAGTTAAGTAGGTAAGTCGAAATAGAAGTATAAAATGTGCTAATTTGACAATTTTACGTATCTATATAATTATACTATAAAGTGTAGTTAAATATATATGTGAGGTTGATATCTGGTGGTTGTTTATTATAACCACTGTTATTGTAGTGTTTTTGTGTGAAGAATTAACTAACATACGTACAAAAACAAAAAAAAAACAATGTCTCCTCTTCATAAGTTACGCAATGGAGTTTAAAATAAAAACTCGGTGTAATTGGGTACATTTGGACAAAAATCTAAATAACAATACGTACACTCAAAAATAATTTGCTAAAATATGTGAAAAAGGGTACAACTTACCAGTGCAATTACTGATTTTTTGCAGTGCGTCGACACAAGTTCCCTTCAATAGAGTGCTTGGACCACCGAAAGAGTGCGAGCGCTACGCACTTTCCACCCACCAGCACCATAACCCGTATCGGCCAGTTGTATCTTTTCTCACGAAAAATAGCAGCGAAATATTGGTATTATTTTAGTTATGTCAAATTGCATTTTTAATATAAATATTTCATACGTGAAAACTGATACCAAAAAACTTATTCTGGATTTTTGTCTTTTATTTTGGTGAAAACGGATTTATGTCAAGTGATATCGTTACTCACATAACAATTTTTAAGGAATTAATGTACTTGTGCCGGTATTCACTAAACAAATTGAAGCTCTGACAATACATGTTTATTTAGATCAAAAGACACAAAATAAAAATAAACATAGTTTTGTGTAAAGAAATTAAAGTGCACTTATACCCCGCTTTTGTAATATTTTTAGTGTTAGTTAACCCCCTTTGCACATTGCTAACTTCCTTATTTTTAAAGATAGGCAAGATCTGTTTTCACGAATGGATAGATCATTTTTTTCTGAACATTTTAGTGTACTTAACAGACTCATTTTCGACAAAATCGGACTTAAACCCTTTTTCACTAGAGGCACAGATATATTTCTAAATACATACATATTATAGATAAATTACACCCAGACACAGAACAAATGATCGTGCTCATCACACAAACATTTGTCCTGGGTGGGAATCGAACCCACGACCTCCAGCATAGCAGTCAGGGTCACTAACCACTAGACCAACAGGCCAGTCAGTTGTCAATACTATTGAACATTTTTTTATGAAATGTAGATGTTTACGTGTGTGAAAATGTGGCCGTTATGCGACTCATTTTTGTTCCTGATCCTTAATCTAGAGGTATTATTGATCGACGCTTGACAAAGATATTTTTAAAGAACGAATATCTTATAGATGGCGCAACGTGTAACAGGGTTAAAAAAAACAAGGGAATGAGAAATTCAACTTCGAGAGTAGTGGTTGCAATGGCCTAGTTGGTTAAGGCGTCTAGAGTGCCTATCCAGAAGACGCAGGTTCGAACCCTGCTCGCAGCTGAATTTTTCGTTCCTTAAAAATTTCTTTGAAATACAAATATTATGTAGTTAATAAACCTCGTCGAGCTATACGATAACCGACACGTGCTTGAACTGAATGGACAGCTAGGTCCACTTGAATTTGTGTTTTTTCCTCGTGGCTAAATAATTACAGCCGTACAGGCCGATCTTCCAGCCGTGCTTGTCGAGGTTGGTCTGTGGTTGGTGACCATCTGTCATAGCGAGTTTCTTCCGTGTCTCGGAAAGCACGTAAGCCGTTGGTCCCGGCTGTCATTTGTAGATCTTTGACAGTTGTTACTGTTTATTCATTCTCCGGGACACGTCGAGCTTCATTGTCTCGGCGCTTTTCTGGTGGTTGCCACTGTTGATTCCGGCTTTCAGGAGTTGCAGTGGTTTGGGAATAGTGAGGTGGGCTGGTCCCAAAAAAAAAAGTTGTTACTGTTAGTCATATCATGGGGTATCGTATTACCCAGTTGTGTTGTGGAGGTCTGATAGACAGTCCCTCCATTTAGAGTACTGATAATGAGCTGCATCTGGTTTGACTGGAAGCCGATCCCAATATAGTTGGGAAAAGGCAGGCAGATGATGATCTTTCCTCAAAATACCATCTCAGACACCCGCATTGTCCTCTTATGACCTGACCAAAACAATGTCTGGACTTTAAAAGAGACAGTGACCTCTGAGTTTGTTTCGGCTGTTTGTTCTCAGAGTAGTCAGGTACGAAACACCGGCCACATCTAGCTTTAAAATTTTAGTTGTGACGTGTCAAAGTAATCTTGCGCATCGCTGTCATCTGGGAACGTGCCCAGAGGACTGGCAGTATTGCCATGTTGGACGGCAATGTTGGTAAGATTTTTTCTTTCTTAAAAGCTACATGTAGAAACACGTTATAAAGAACTCACAGGAACATGCATCTTCCGTTTGATAGCGTCCTGGGCTGATTGGCAATTGTTTATATTATTGCATTTTCCTTGCAGACCGTTCGACGTACATGTTGATCCTACAAAATAATATAGGTAAGTCAAATTAAAATCCTAAAGGCGCTCCCATCACCGGAAGCATTCGCGTGTAATGTAACATTATCTATTCGACTTTGAGCATTACATTACAATACTACCTCCCTGACTGACGAGCATTCGCGTACATTTAGTATAGATTTGATACAAGGTGCGAATTGTGATGTTCGATTGTCTTCCTGCACTGATGAAATGTTCGAATCTGTAACGCTACATAACAGGTGAATGCTCGAGAGGGCCTTTTGAGCGGTGCCATGAGTAATGGGCGACTCGCTGTCCAACCATGGACCATGCCCGGGTCGTCGGCGTGTTGTATTCCACGCGCGCCCTAAAGAGTGTCAGCAACTCAGCATAATGACGGGGAATCTCCTAGAGGACTCATGCCAAAGCATGCCGTGGTCGTGGGACGAACGAATACCGTGACCCCGGAACGTAAAGTGCTATTGAAGGACACCCTGGATTTTAGTCAGTACAAGTCTGACATTCCCTCCTGCCCTGCCCTGGGTAGGAGAACTCATTGGATGATTTTATCACCAACAAAAAGGCGCTGGAAAAGTGTTTCTATTCGCTTTAGTAAGTAATGTTAGATTTAGATTCGCTCTATTGAAATGTGCGCGCGTGTCGATGGAAATTGACCCTTAGACACGTTTCTAGGTTATCTATTACAAGTCACCCTGTTTATATAGACCGGCTCACCCGGAAGACGTACCGCCTTAGAAACAATATTAACTCACCTCTTAAAGGTTTAAGATAAACATATATTGTTTCTAATTTTACCACGCTAAAAAAAGTCTAGGGAAGGTTCCCTAGACTTTTTTTTAGCGTGGTAAAATCATCAAATGAGTCACCCAGGGCAAGAGGGACTTTTTTATGGAACAAACCCACCACACTATTCCCTGCACCACTGCAACTCCTGAGAGCCAGAATCAACAGTGGCAACCACCAGAAAAGCGTCAAGACAATGAAGCTCGACGTGTCCCGGAGAATGAATTTACTTGTCTTGGATCCTGCAACGAAATTTATCAGAAAAGAATATAGTGGAGGAGTAGGAAAAAAAAGAGCATTAGGGACTGTTAGACTTATACTGACAGTGTCCTGCAATAGCACTTTACGTTCCAGGGTCACAGTATTCGTCAGTCCTGCGACCCCGGTAAGCTTAACCTTCCGTGGACTTTCAAAAATAATTCAAAACCAAAATTAGCCAAATCGGTCCGCCGTTTTCGAGTTTTAGCGAGACTAATAGAATATACCTAGAATATAATTTACCTTATAGAATCTACCTAGATTAAATATTGCCTCACCTTCAGCTAAATCGAAATATTCGAAAACTATTTCATTTTCACTTCCAACACAAAAACACGTTACAAATAAACACAAAACAATAACTTGATTAAACATTTTCACAATCTAAATAAAATAACACGACGTTTTAACTACTAGATTATACAGATAGACTAAGATAATACGCCCGATGTTAACAGAGACTGGAAAACTAATAAATATAATTTATGGACGTTTCAAGTCAAACCAGTTTTGCAAACAACTATAGATTTAAGAGCGCGTATTCTGTAAGTTGGCAACGTCGCAAATTGTCGTCAAATATTAACAAGTTTGAGCAGTGGTGGCCCAGTGGTATCGGTTCCAACTTACGAATTGTAGATCGTGTGTTCGAACCCCGCATTACTTTGTGTAATTTACTTCACCACCACTGTTCTCAAAACGGTGAAGGAAAACATCGTGAGGAAACCGGCATGTCCTAGAACCAAAAATTCGAAGACATGTGACATCTACAAACCCGCACTAGGCCCACGTGGTGGATTATGGCCCACTCCCTCTCACAAAGAGGAGGCCTGTGTCCCAGCAGTGGGAACATTATAGGCTGATGGTGATGATTAACAAGTTTTAATTAATTTGGCAATGTTACTATATGGAAATGAGAAATATGGCTCTGTAAATAGTGCACAAAAATTGATAAGGGAATGCAATATTTAATAACATAACACCAAATATATAGTTTTAGATGAAAAAAAAAGAATTTGGAAACATGAAACGGTTACAATATCAAATTCAGTATTATAATTGCATTCCTATATCAATGTTTTAGCGCACTACATAGCCATATTTCTTATTTACATACAGTAAATTCACCAAATTAATGAAAATTTCTAAATATTTGACAGCTATTTGCGACATTACCAACTTTTAGGATACGCGCTCTTAAAAGTAAACATTTTATGTTAATCCCGTTCACCATTTTATGTAATACAATAGCTCAGAGAATGCCATGCGTCGTCGCGACGGGACTTCATTTTACGTGGTTAATTATTCATCAAATGAGTTTTCCCGTCCTGGGTAGAGCTGAATAGACTGTCATACTTGTACTGACTAAAATCCACGGTATTCCTACTGTAGCCCTTTACGTATGCGGGTCACGGTGAACTGATAAGATAGTCCCGCGGATCCGATATTCTGTAGATTGATAGATAGATCAGTCAGGGCGCGCGTGGATCACGGCGCACCGTCGACCCCGGGCATGGTCCATGATCGGACGATGAATCACCCATTACTCGCCGTCCGCAAACCCGTGCCTACGTTGGCCGGAAATTGTTTCGTGATGTCTGTTGCTGTGGGCGTCTCCCGCGGATGGGTCGTGAGATCCGGGCAGCCCTGTCTCTCACAACACCCGCCTCCTCCTTCGCTAGTATGACTGCTTCATAGTAGGCGACCGCTTCTTATAATTTCTCACCCCGTACACTGCGATCCATGCAGTGGTACCTAGGCGTTACTTCCAAACCAATCAGTCACAGAAACCTCCCGAAACACACATGTCCGGTGAGGTTGCCGTGGTGCCTCTTCAGCCACTCCTCAAAAAAGGGTCAACCGTCCGGTTTCCCCGGGTTTGTTCTAGTTTAGAAGGCGTCCGGGGAGCGTCCAGGGGGGGGGGGGGTTTCATTTGTAGTCCGGTTTAAAAAAAAAAAAAAAAGCAAATAAATCAAAAGGTAATTTATGACCTTTTCAACCGTTTTCGTTACACAGACTATGTTTAAAAAAACTGTTCACATGTCCGGGTTCTGGACTCTAAAATCCGGGGTTTTCAAGCGTCTTGTCCTTGTTTCCAAAAGGACCATGCCCATATTATTAGTATGGAGCTGAAAGTCAGCAATGTCATGCAATGCCCAAATTGCAACTCTATGTCATACGATAGCTTTTTAGCGATATTTTTATGATATCTAGGTTTAATGTTATTTAAAGCACCGATTCAAAAGATATTGGACATTAAACATGATAACTTCCTGCTGGTTTTTTATACATTTTATCGTTTATAGACAGCATTGCTAATAGTTTTTCACTAGGAACTTCATGATCATCTTATTGACTTATCTTTGTTATCAAATAAACATGTAAGTTAAGATTTTTTATCGAACAGAAGAGCAAATCGGAAAACACACAAACACAGCAGCAGACGCGCAGGCAGAGTGAATGAGTGAATGAGTGTCAGGCATTTTCATTTTAGTTTGTCGTTTGGAATGTTTTTGACTTGGAGCTAAGTCTTTTGAGCCTTTACTTCATTAGGTTTTGACTTCAATTATTATATATTTATTATGTTTAATTGAAGCCTAGACATACTTTAACATTACCACTAAGTACTTTTATCTTTTACTGTTGAGTGTCTGGAGACATCCTTTAGATCTTTTAGTAAAGCAGTAATTATTAATCACTTTTGTGACTAATATCAATCATGTTGGGTTTTATCTTGCCGATCGAATCAATAATAATACGCAAATAAAACCGCAACACTACAATAATAGGTATTCGTTATCATTAGTAACAAAACTATCACAACGAATGAATTTATATAAATGGGCCAAAGGACATGATTCCAAACCGTAATAAAAAGAATGATTGAATGATGATAAGTACTGCAATGACAACAAAAAGTCTTACTTTTTTATTTTTTAACCGGTGCTTTATATGATTTCAAATAAACATCATAATTCTAGTTTTTTTTTACTAAAACAATCTTGTAATATACTTTATCTGGGCGTTTCTGGGGCACAGATGGGCATGGTCCTTTGGGACCCTTATTATTTACTATTACGGTAAATGACTTACCAGAGGTAGTCAGGTCAAAATGCATGCTTTATGCTGACGACCTTAAGTTGTCTGCAGTCATAAAAGACACTGCGGATCATGAAATGCTGCAGCGCGACTTGGATAGGGTCAGTGAATGGAGTCACTGTAATAAATTATACTTTAATGTATCAAAGTGCTCGGTACTCTCATTCACACGCACACGAACCCCACAACACCACCAGTACATCATGGATGGAAAGCCGCTGCAGCGTGTCATGGAGGTTAAGGACTTAGGCATATATTTTACCAGTGATCTGCAATTCCGCAAACACGTGCTTCAAGTCTGTAAAAAGGCGTACCTACAGGAACCTGGGATTTATGCTGCGTCAGGCAAATGACTTCACTAACATCAGAGCATTGAAGGCTTTGTATGAGGCTCTTGTGAGGAGTCATCTCGAGTACAATGCGGCCGTCTGGAGTCCTAGTGAAGTTAAATACAAAATCATGCTCGAACGGATACAAAATAAATTCATCAGATTTATTTATTTAAAGCTGTATGGAAGATACCCGGGATACCCGTTACTATATCCTACCCTATTCTGTCTGGGTATGGTAGGATATTACAAATTGGAAATTAGACGTGAAGTTGCACTAGCAATATACATTTTCAAAGTTTTAAGAAGTATTGTACAAAACTCGGACTTACTATCAGAAATAGGCTTCAATTTACCGGATGGGTACGTGGCGCGGCGGCGGCGGCGCAAGCCGCAGCTGCTGGTGGTTCCGAGGGCACGCACTAACCTGCTGGGGCGCGCACCGCTGACTCGTGCGCTGCGCACTCTCAACACGGTGGCGGAGGTCATAGAATTATTCGACTGTACACTGAGTGAGTTCACAAGGGCCACATATTGTGTAGCATGTAAGAATTAGATAACTATATTTTATTTAAGCTACTTTGTCGCATTAGATTATTAAGTATCTGTAATGGCAAAGAAGCATGTTATAAATAAATAAATAAACGAAAGGGTTTGCTGAATGGGATACGAAAAAAAATATCACGTGACCTAAATCCAACATGGCGGCCATCCCAAGGTGGCGGATAAGTAGTAAATTAAGTTTGAATAATAAGAAGACTAAAAGTATAATTTTTTGTGATTGCTAAAAGCCTGTTTTTTAGTTTTTTAAACTATAATTATTTCACCTTAATTTCAGGATTTCTTTCAACGAAAACGTCCTACCAGCTTGCCTGCCCATGGAAGCAGGGGGTGATGACAGTGCTTCCTACACTACTTGGATCCAATTAGAATCATCATTTTATATGGCTGATGCAGGCGTACGAGCCCATGCGGTAAGTCATCAAAATCACTCTCAGAAGTATGAGAGGTTGGTTCTTCCAATTTTTAAGGTAGATTCTTTGACCAATTGGGCTGTGTCTGGTCCACATCAGACACAACCCGATTGGTCGACACTGCCTGAGTTGTTAAGTTGTTAATTGTTCGGCTATTGTATATTTTTGGAGTTTGTGTTTGTAATATACCGTAAGTCATAGTCACATTTATATCCCACTGGCAGTGGTAGGGTTCACCAGGGCCGCCTGACTCGCGACCATCATCCTATTTGTACTGTGTTCCGTCGGCGTCGGTGCGCAGGAGTTTTAATTCCATCATCCGTCGCATATTTGCCTCAGAGCTAGATTGACGTCGAGAGCAAACCCACAAACTTTTCAGCTTTGCGATAATCTTGCAGTGGCGTAGGGTAAATATCCTTGAAATGGAACCCGGACCAAAACTTAATCAAAAAACTTACAAACATACTAGCCGCCCCTACGATTTTTGAAAGTTTCACTCGATTTCTCTGGTCTTCTATCATCAAACCCTGATTTCCTTATCAAGTTTCCACCATTAAAACATCTTCTTTCCAACAAAAAAAGAATCATCAAAATCGGTTCATAAACGATGAAGTTATGCCGCGAACAAAGAATAAACAAAATAAACGTTGTATTATAAGGACTTATTCGTCCTTATATATTGAGTAACCTCCTTAATTTCTGTAGTCGGTTAATCAATTATCATTATTAACAACTTCCTTAAAAAAATGATGTTGACAAAACCCTATACTAGTCGCCTACAGACCTTAACACCGCGATTCAGGATCGTGACGTAATTGCACAACGCCATCTATTTAAAACTTCGAAACTAACATTACGGTGAACACTGAACATTTACCAAATAACAATATCATTGAACTGAACTAACTTTGTTATTAATGCGCTAACGCAAAACTTATAAATTTCAACAATAATACCAAATCAAATGCAAATGGACAGGGGAAAACAATAAATACAAAAAAAATAAGCGCGAACCAAAAGTAATGTGAATCTGTCATCCAAATAATACAATCCTAAACGAATTACGAAGTCCAGTATCATTCCATCTCGTTCTGGCGTACGCATTTCATATTTCTATCCTTATCATAAGCCGGTAATATTCGGCTTCCGAGCGTCCTTAAACTAGCGGTGTTATGTGGCCTCAAGCTCACGATCGCTACAAGAGAAACTTTGAATTTTATGAACTGAATTCCGGATTCGCCTTGCGGCTTACAAACTTTGTCTGTTTGGCGTGAGTTGAAATTGCGCGGAAAAAAATTGTAGGCGTTTATTTATTTTTTTTTGATTGTTCTTTTCTTAATTTGTTTATGAATAATGAAAATAATAGATACTAGTATTTGCTTTATCTCGAAAGGCAAGCCGATAGGAATCGGCATGTTAGGTGGCTTCGGGCCTGTAATCTTGTAACACCTCGTATTATGATAGACAAAATATAACCAAATATTTTGCGATGCCTCGTATAACTAAACTGAGTCTGGTCTGAGATTTTGATTTAAAAAAAAAAACTTTACGTATATAATTAAAATGATGGTTAAAATGTTTAATTTTCAGGTGGATGTAAATAAATTCTCAGAAGATGAATGTAAGAATGCTTACAGTCCATTTAAAACGCAGTTTAGTGACGGAATAGACTATAACAAACAAATTTGTTATGGAACCAAGGAGCAACCTCGATGGGCTTGTAAGGTACAATACTCTTCTAATAAAGCGGCGAAGAAGATTTTTTGTCGAGGGCGGAGTACCGCACAGTTATCCAGTACGCAGTCTACTACTGGACATAGGCGTCCCAAGGAGAGCCACAGCGCACTTTCTCTCACCTTCTTCATTCAGCCACTGCCAGATATTTTCTTCGGGTGCCCTCTATCTGGCAGAAACTTGTTGCTCCGAAACCTATTTGGCAGAACTCACTTGGCAGAAACTTTTTTAAACGAACATTGTTATGGTATAAAAAATATTTAATATAATTGTTTTTTGGCCTAATGTTTTTATGTCCGAATTTAAATTGGGATACTTTTAAGATGGCAGAATTGTATTGGGCATAATTACCTTTGTCAGAGTTACAATTTTGCATATTTTCATTTAGCATAACGTTTATTTAGAGCGCCAATTATTTGGAATAATTTGACTTAGTATACTTCGAAGATCACAGAATTACAGAATAGAAATAATTTAATAGTCATAATAAAAAATAAAAAAATTGTTTTATAAAATCAATATGGTGTGCTACAAAAGTTAGTGACAGAAATGAATCGCTGCAAAACCGACTTCACGTAGTCTTGTCTGCCCTACCCCTAGAGTGTAATTCATAATCGCGTGGGACCGCCGGAGACCCGCAGCGCCGGAGCCGTGACAGAAGCCATGCCTGCTGCATGTTGCATGCTTGCTGCATGCCTGCTGCATGCTTGCATGCTGCATGCTTGTATGCTGAATGCTTGCTGCATGCTTACTGCATCATCTTACTGTCTGGGAAATAAAAACCACACAATTATGCCAAAAGATGATTCTGGCTGTGAATTTTCTGCGATATGATGGTTATACTTTTGATTATGGATATAAAATATATGCCAAAAGATGATTATGGTTGTGAACTTTCTACGATATGATGGTTATACTTATTGATTATTATGGAAATGAAATTTATGCCTAAAGATGATTCTGACTTACAAAATTATGGGTTTCGGTGTTATGGTAAATGAGTGTATGCCAAACGATTTTCTGCGAAAAGAGGTTTATGCTATCCGTTGCTATGCAAAATAAAATTATGACGTAAAAAGTTCTGCTATAAAGGGTGGACCCATTTTCTTCAGTACATCGGTCCGTCTTGCTGGAGGGTGACTTATACGTTTTACCAACTGGTGGTCAATTCGAATACCTTAGACTGATAAAAAATAAATCAATACTCATGCTCTCGTCAGTTCTGCGACATACATGCCCAAAAAATCGCAAAACACCTACATCTTTGGCAGAAAAGGCTAAGAAAATGTTTCTTGCACTTTTCTCTACCTTTTTTATCCCGGTGGAACTTCCTCGATAGAAGTTTTCCACCCTAGAGATAGCGGAGAGGTGTTTCAGACCCGTACTGACTAAACCCAGCCTTGTTTTCCCTCGCACAGTTGTGACGGGGACAGCTGGATATTATACGACTTCCACTGCCCTGCATGGCCTTTTTAGGGTTCCGTAGCCAAATGGCAGAAAACGGAACCCTTATAGATTTGTCATGTCTGTCTGTCTGTCCGTCCGTATGTCACAGCCACTTTTTGACGAAAGTATAAGAGCTATCTTGTTGAAACTTGTTAAGTAGATGTATTATGTGAACCGCATTAGGATTTTCACACAAAAATAAAACAAAAACCTAACCCCAAAATTTTGGGGGTACCCCCCATACTTAGAATTGAAACTCAACAATTTTTTCACTTGACCCATACGTGTGGGGTATCTGTGAATAGGTCTTGAAAAATGATATTGAGGTTACTGACATCTATGTTTTCTTAACTGAACGGTTTGCGCGAGAGACACTTCCAAAGTGGTAAAATGTGTGACCCCCCCTGTAACTTCTAAAATAAGAGAATGATAAAACTATAAAAATATATGATGTACATTACCATACCTATAACTTCAATCGAAAATTGGTTTGAACGAGATTGAGTAATAAGTTTTTTTTTAATACGTAATTTATCGTAAACCGCAATTTACTTTGCAAAGTTACAACCAACTACAAGAACTTTTATATTATGTTACTTGCTACGGAACCCTTTATGGGCGAGTCCGACTCGCACTTGGCCGGTTTTTTTATTTGGACAAATCCACCACACTATTCTCAAACCACTGCAACTCCTGAAAGCCCTGCCTGGCCTGCTTGACCTGTGAGTCCTGAGGAGCTAGAGGTGGGCTTGTGGGACACCTTCTTATAGCACCATCTCGGGTCCAGTTTCATCTACGAGTATCTCTCTCTACCTATCCGAAAAACTAAATTTTTATCTTTTTCCAGGGTAATTCCGGAGAACCATTACTGATGCCGAATAAATTTGACAATTGTATACACATGGTCATCGGAGTGACTTCATTCGGCAGGTCACAATGTGGAAATAAACAGAACTACCCTGATGTTTACACCAGGGTGGCTTTTTACAAACCCTGGATTGAGAGCGTGGTGTGGCCTTGAGTGTCATCTGACTACGAGTTTGATGTAAGACTAAGGGGCTGATCGAAATGAGGTGGACATCGCACGAGATGTTCGCGTCTATTGTATTTTTTGAGATATTGCTGCGTAGAAAATTCTTCTGTATTATGGATGCACTTATGAATGTATAAAGGATGACGCAAATTTTGGTCCCACCCTCCAATAGCAACATGTAATACGTCATTGTCATTGGATAGGTATTTTTAAGCCATACAAAAAATTTGTTTGCAGTTTAAGATAATTAACCAAAATCATAATGTTTTTTTTTTATAACATATTACATTTGGGTGTAGAAGAGGAGGAGAACTCGGTTCTAAATAATAACAGCCGCACAGGTCGATTTTCCATATCAAGCCGCGCTTGCCTAGGTCGGTTTATGGATGGGTGACCGTAAGAAAGCCGTTGATTACGGCTGTCATTTGTAGATCTTTGACAGTCGTTACCTACTATAGAAGCTCGCATTGCCGTCAACCACCTCCACTATGATTTGGAGATGGTTAACGGCAGGTTGGAGAGCGATGTTTAGCTGTTTCTCCAAAAATATTTCAACAATGCGTCAATGTCTTGCCACATTCAGTCACTTCACAAAAGAGCTAGGTTTTTTTTACATGGTAAAATCATCCAAGAGCTAGAAGGTACAATTACTAAGGTATTTACTATTTCATACCAACTATGGTATTCAAAGTATTATACCTGAAAGACCCGACGTTGTTCTGAAGGCACCTGTGCGCATCATGTCTCAATACTTCGGTACCTAGGGTCAGATGCCATACCGTATGCCATGGGATCTAGAGGCGAAAGCCTACCAGCACGTGTATAAGTGGTGTGTGGCGCGGAGGCACAATGCCGCCGGGCTGAATCTCCGCTACCTCTGACAAGTCGAGGCGCTGCGGGAAGAGCTCCGGCGTAATCTCATGAGGGTATGGAGGGTAATGACTATTGCAACCGAGGTGTGGCAACGCCGCAACCGCGGTGGTATAACCATTCTTTGAGGAGTGTCTGATGCAGGTCCACATCGGATGTTTCAGGAGGTTCTTGTGTCGAATTTTTTGGTTAGAAATATGTCTGGGTGTAACCATTGCAAGAATCGCCCGAAGGTGCACACGATGGAGCATACGGTGAAGGTATGCATAGCTAGGGCGGGGGGCACCGCTGCGGAGACAGATGCAATAGGAAGTAGTTACCTCCTCCTGCTCCTCCTAAGCAGTGATACTAGCGAAGGAGGAGGCAGAATGCGTGATGGAGAGAACAACCTCCATCTCACGACACAACCAAACGTATTGAACGTCGTGAGGCGATTTTTGAACCACCGTAGTCGAGGGCATGCGGACGGCGAGTAAAGGGTGACTCGTCGTCATAGACCATGCTCGGGTCAACTGCACGTCGTGCTCCACGCGAGCTTCAAAGAGCTGTCAGCAATCTGACGGGAATCTAAACGCCTGCAGAGGTCTTAGGACTGTCTAAACAGGTAACAGTGACCCTGGAACGTAAAGGGCTTTAGTCAGTACGTGTCTGGCAGTCTCTTCTGCTCCACACTGGGCAGGAGGACTCATTTTTTAATGTTAAAAATAAAAAAAAATACGGTTCCCCTTAGAGGGCCAAAGCCTGCCGGGGTCGCGAGACTAAAGGAAAACCGTGGCCTCGGAATGTAAAGGGCTATTGGAGGTACATGTCTTACAGTAACGGGAGGGAGGACTTATTCGATGATTTTACCATGTAAAAAAAACCTTCTAGCTGTGAAGTGACATTATGCGACAAGACATTGACGCATTGTTGAAATATTTTTGGCGTTAAAGCTTAGGCCGAGACTCCACCAAAGCTGTGCAAGTCGAGACGTGTTTTGAACAACCAATAGAATTGCGTTGCGGAGTGGAGCTGTGTCAATAACGCAATTCTATTGGTTGTTCAAAACACGTCTCGACTCCGCACAGCTCGACACAGCTTTTGTGAGTCTCGGCCTTAGAGCCTATGTACACCACGTTTTTTAAACGCGCCGTTGACGCGCGTTTGAAGCGATACGCACGCAAGTCAGACGGTAGACCTTTGCACACCTTTATAAATTACAAATGCGCGGCACCGGCACGTTTGTATCGATACAGACGCGCCGGTGCCGCTCGTTTGGTGCGATACAAACGACAACAAACTGCTCTGTATGATAAAAACGCGCCATCGAAGCGCGTTTCAGAAAGGCGTGGTGACGGCGCGTTTAAAAAACGTAGTGTGCATAGGCCCTTATAGTCGCTTTTCAACCTGCCATTAACCACCTACGTAGTGGAAGTGGTTAATGAGAGTCTTGGATTGTCTTTGGTAGCCTGTTTCAAAGTTGTGTAGCCCGAGAAGTGAAGGAGTTAAAAAACTTTTTGAAAAAAAGGGAACCGACTTCAAAATCAAACACAAAAAAACTATAAAATAACTTTTGTTTCGGAAGTCGGTGGCTTTGTTCTTTTTTATTTCATTGACATATGGCCACCGACTTCCGAAAGAAAAGTTAAAAAATCTTCATAAAATCGGGGTCTTTGAAAATCTACATACTATCTTATTAAGCAAAACGGATTTATGTGAGCAACTTCACAAGATATCCATTATTGTTATATACTAAAACCTTCCCCAGAATGTAACAAACACTTTTCTGAAAACTGCATCAAAATCGGTGCAGCCAAACGCAAGATAATTGCGGACAAACATACATACATACATACATACGTACAGGTCGAACTGAGAACCTACTTTTTTTTGAAGTCGGTTAAAAAATAATTTGGTATTTGCTCTCGGGCCGCGTGAGGGAGAGGATAGCGTCCTTCCTCTACACCAGCCGCCAGTGGTAGATGCCCACAGCGTCGGACGTCAGACGATCTCCGTCACCGTAGGCGCGGGCATGCGGGCGGCGAGTAATGGGCGACTCGCTGTCCGACCAGGGACCATGCCCGGGTCGACGACGCGTTGTGTTCCACGCGCGCCTCAAAGAGTGTCAGCATGATGACGGGGCCCCCCTCTAGAGTGCCAAAGCCGGCCTGGGTCGCGGGACTTATCTCATTACTGTGACCTCGGAACATAAAGGGCTATTGAAGGACACCGTGGATTTTAGTCAGTACGAGTCTGACAGTCCCTCCCGCCCTGCCCTGGGTGGGAGGACTCATTTGATGATTTTACCACGTAAAAAAAAAAGGACAATCAAGTACCTTGGTGTTACATGCGGGCCTAGGCCGGGGATTAGGAGGTAGTAAGCGGAAGCGGGAGCGGAGATAAGAGATTTCATTGTGTTCTGTTTACCTGTACATTTTCTTGGACTCCGGAGTTTTTCATTACGAATTTTCTGTGACCTTGTATTTTCTGTTGTATGTTGTTTGTATAGTTTCTAAAAACTTAATTAAACTTTAAAATATTCAATTTTGTGTTTTATTTTAACCAAATAAACAATAAAAATGACGAAAGGACGGGATATTTAGCTGGGTACGTCACATAAATGTGTGTGTTATACAGGAAGATTTGATTTGTGATATCGCCAAAACCAGTTAGTTTTGACCCCATGTTGTCGTATAACGTTGGTAGGCAACAAGCGATTCATCTGCCGATTGGCAGGTACATCAAACCATTTGAAAACCAGTGTCGGGCACCGGTTGTCCGACATTATGCTGAAATGGGCCTATTTGGCGCAGCCGTGAGTCACACAGCCAGTATATGCCCATATTCTTGTTTGGCTTAGAATATACAGGGTGTTTCTTTAAAATGGGCCAAAAGGGAGAAATCCGAATCCATTAGAGATACAGGGAAACTTTCTTAGGAACCTTTAGCTCTTTTTTGATGTTGACAATTTTGGCGTCTTTTATTTTTTGGTCAAGTGTGAGTTGTCCACAAAAATTAGTGAAAATGACCAAATTTTTTTTTAACGTCGTTCGACTTTGTTTCATGAAAGGATCATTTCATCGTATCGAAAGAAAAAATCGGGACGGCGGAAGTTGGTCAAATTTAGCAAAATATTTTTTCATACAAATTGTATGAACGAAAAAATTATCAACTTTTTTATGATGTCGTTTGATTTACTTCTCCCTTTTGGCCCATTTTAAAGAAACATCCTGTATATGTATACTTTAAAAATCCATCTCCCAGGTACCTATATCTTCCCATTTCGTGTTTTTATTTTAGTAATATTTTAATTTTAATTTAGTACCTTTTGTAAATATTTAAAGAACAAGGTTCAAAAATGTATGGACACCGTCCCCACCCTTGTAGCACCTTAAAACCTATGTCAATCGAAGGATCATAACCGTCTTATCATTTTATTGTTCTACGGCGAAACTGAAATGTGCATCCGAAAAAAGTTATATCGACATAAAGGAACCGGATTCAGTCGCAATATTATGTTCACGATCACGATGGTTTTCTCTTTAATTATATCCGTGGAATGATTTTGTTCGTTCGTGGCTAATCGAGAATCTCGCGGCTAAATAATTACAGCCGTTTCGTTTGGTAATGTAGATTGGAAGGCATTAAGAGAATTTCGTTGGGCTGCCAGTGCCTGGGACAGATCTCGTTCAAACCAATTTTCAATTGAAGTTTGCATGTTTATGTACATCATAATTATATTTTATTTAGTTTTATCATTCTCTTATTTTAGAAGTTACAGGGGGGGGGGACACATTTTACCACTTTGGAAGTGTCTCTCGCGCAAACTGTTCATATCATTTTTCAAGACCTATTCATAGATACCCCACAGGGGTGAGGCGAAAAAAAACTTTTTTTAGTTTCAATTCTAAGTATGGGGGTAACCCCAAAATTGGTTTTTGTTTTATTTTTGTGTAAAAATCCTAATGCGGTCCACATAATACATGTACTTACAAAGTTTCAACAGGGTAGCTCTTATACTTTCGTCAAAAAGTGGCTGTGACATACGGACGGACAGACAGACATGACGAATCTATAAGGGTTCTGTTTTTTGCCATTTGGCTACGGAACCGTAAAAATCAGTCACTTTGAAAAATAAAGACTTGATTTAAAATTGAGTGTCAAGTTCGGAGTATCTACACACTCTTAAAATACACAATTTACCTGTTGGAAACTTCCAGAACTTAATTATGTTTAGTTTTCCTGTATTTAGTTACCTACCTGTACAAATATCAGACGTGCTAATATTATTAACCGACTACTACTTTGGGAAGAATATCGCGTTTTTAGTGACTATGTTTAATAAAATAGTGTTAATTTTGTATTTCTTTACTCTGTGTTCCTGTGATGACAATAAGGATGGGAAAGTTTTGGAAAATTTAGATTTACCTGAAGGTAAGCCCGTGTCACCTTTATATGTTAAATATTAATTTATATTTAGACGTAAGTACCCAAACATACATGTACTGGGTGAACTTTACAACAGGGCGTGGATGACCAAATCTGAAACTATTAGGAGTAACGAAAATGCTAAAAGACACAATACTTACGCTGTATTATAAAAATCATTCGATATTGTCGCTCATAAGTTTTAAATTCTGGAAAGTAATGATACAACGGGCGCGCCGCAGTCGCGGCGGTAAGACCCCTCTTTGAGGAGTGGCTGGATATCCGTCACGGCGTCCTAACCTACCGCATGACGCGGGTCCTCACCGGACACGGAAGTTTCGGGAGGTACCTACCTGTGTCTGATGAGAAAGGAGGAAACGTCTGGGTGTCACCACTGCGAAGATCGCCCGGAGGACACAGTAGAGCATACGGCGCAATACTGCCCCGTTTGGGCAGATCACCGACGTGTCCTCACGGCGGCGATAGGCGAAGACCTCTCGCGCCCGGCATTGGTCGCGGCCATGCTGCGGGGCGAGACGGAGTGGGAAGCGGTCGCCTCCTTCTGCGAAGCCATCATGCTCGCGAAGGAGGGAGCGGGCTGTGAGAGCGAGAGGACAGCGTCCTCCCTCCGCCCCAACCACAGTGATAGACGGCCACGGCGTCGGACGTCGCAAGACGATCTCCGGCCACCGTAGGCGCGGGCATGCGGGCGGCGAGTAAAGGGCAACTCGCTGCCCGACCATGGACCATGCCCGGGTCGACGGAGCGTTGTGTTCCACGCGCGCCTCAAAGAGCGTCAGCATAATGACGGGGCCCCCCTCTAGAGGGCCAAAGCCTGCCGGGGTCGCGGGACTTATCTCATTACCGTGACCCCGGAACATAAAGGGCTATTGAAGGACACCGTGGATTTTAGTCAGTACGAGTCTGACAGTCCAGAAATCATCAAATGAGTCCTCCCAACCCGGGCAGGGCGGGAGGACTCATTTGATGATTTTACCACGCTTAAAAAAAAAGTTATGATACAAAAAAACTACAGGAAAGTGTTAGAAATTGATAACAAAAAAAAAGGTTGACTTGTATCCCTTAATTTGGCATCGTTAAGACTGTCGTCTACCGAGCACTCGTCCATACTAAAAGAGAAAACGTTTTCCTACCCCTAAATGTTATCCTATCTCAATGATTTTTTAGAATGCTTCTGACACTGTAAAAAACTAGGTTTGTAGCAATGATATTATAAAGAAAGATACGCCATGTGGGCGCGCCAAAGTTCACCTAAAAGGACAATGGGCAAATTTGTATGGAAGGTGGTCCATATTACCAATACACGTAGTGGATGTCTTTTTAGGCAGGTCTTGTCATAAGATTCAAGAAAATAAATGATTTTTTGTTCTAATGAACCGGGTATTAGTACAGTCAAGTTCATAAGACTTAAATGTCATCAAGGGATTTTAGATTCTAGTATATCTATTCTACGTGTTTATTCACTTATGTATGTGAGCATGTTTACATACGTGCGTTTTAATCAAGATAAGATACATTGGTACAGTCAAAGACATTAATATGTCACCACATACAAATGTATATTATTATATTCCATATAGCTAGGTGTTTACATCGCAGTGGTAGATGCCTAAGGCGCCGGAGTCGGCAGACGATCTCCGGCCACCGTAGGCGCGGGCATACGGGCGGCGATTAATGGACGACTCGCTGCCCGACCATGGACCATGCCCGTGTCGACGGCACGTTGTGTTCTACGCGCGCTTCTAATAATGTCAACATGACGGGGCCCCCTCTTAGAGAGCCAAAGTCTGCCGGGGTCGCGGGACTAATCGAATAACCGTGACCCTGAAACGTAAAGGGCTATTGAAGGATACTGTGGATTTTAGACAATACAAGTCTGATAGTCCCTCCCGCTCTGCTCTAGGTAGGAGGCCGCATTTGATGATTTTACCACGATAAAAAAAAGCTAGGTGTTTACATGTTAACATTAATTTCTGACTGTTCAGACAAGCAGTTTACAAATCAGATGTCAGGTGTCACAATCAATAATTATTTCGTTTCCCAACGCGGCAACGTACGACTACCGGTCAAACAGCTACAGTAATATTGAACTATAGCTTCGATACCTGTTTTACCTCCGTCTATTAATATGATTGTAGCCATAATATCGGCGTGCTCAAACGTGTCTGGATTGACACGCTATATAGAGAAAGGGAGGAACGAAGAAATATTTAGTTTCCCAAATGATTTTTCTTAAACATCTATTCGATTCCTGGCCAAAAAATAAGATTTATCAAAAATCCACATGTAGTTTTCATCAAAATCGGCCTCGAGATTCCTTTGAACATTTTTCGATATTCTCCGTAGTTTCAGATTTGGCCATCCATGCCCAGTTTGAAAATTCACCCTGTATAATGAAGATAGCTTTGTAAATCTTTTTTTTTTTTGAAGTGGTAAAATCATCAAATAAATCCTCCCACCCAGGGCAGGGTGGGAGGGACTGTCAGTCTCGTACTGACTAAAATTCACGGTGTCCTTCAATAGCCCTTAACGTTCCATGTTCATGGTAATGCGATAAGTCCCGCGACCCCGGCAGGCTTTGGCCCTCTACAGGGGGCCCCGTCATTATGCAGACACTCTTTGAGGCGCGCGTGGAACACAGCGCGCCGTCGACCCGGGCATGGTCCACGGTCGGACAGCGAGCGCATACCCGCGCTCACGGTGGCCGGAAATCGTCTGCCGACGTCCGTCGCCGTGGGCGTCTTACACTGCAGCTGGGGTAGAGGGAGAACGCTGTCGTCTGCCTCACGCGGCCCGCCTCCTCCTTCGCGAGCATGACTGCTTCGCAGGAGGAGGCGACCGCTTCCCACTCCGTCTTGCCCCGCAGCATGGCCTCGACCAATGCCGTGCGCGAAAGGTCGGCTTTGGTAAACTAACAAAACTTTTCTACTACGGGGTTGTGAGGAATGACAAAAGGGTTTTTAGACAGTCAAGTGTGACAGTTCCTTTCGCTACGTTCAGAGAGGGAGGATTAACTTGATGATTCTTCACAAAAAAGGAACCTACCCTAAATGCTTCAGTTTTTTCGTAATTATGTCAACTATCGGCTTGTTAGTTCGAAGCACGCCGCTTATCTCTTATATATACAGTGCTGGTATGATGTACCTGTGACTCACACTACGTTTTTTCTATTTATTACTTCGTATACACAAAAATCTATTTAAAAATAATTAAAACTTTTCGACCTGAGTGTACATGTTACCCGGTTACTTGGATTTTTTTAAATATTTTTTTACTAACGTTTGGACTATGAACTATCATAAAAAAAACATTTCATGCGTATTGGTTACTTGGACCATTTTGACGCATTGTTCTTTAAACTCCGATCATCGGAAACCCGAAAATTGTATTCCTAACATTTTTAATCCTAATGATCACAACTCCTAATTGCACTGTCACTAATGTTCGTAATTCCGAATCATTCGACTTCATAATGTCGGTAGCAATAAACATCTATTATACTATTATTTGTTTTCCTATATTTTCTCAACATAACCTTCTTTTACACTATTATTCAAAGTCATATCATTTTTGTTTAGATTTATTTTTATTTTGTTGGCATATTAGCACGTATACGTGAGGAAGTGCTTGCTTCGCACTCACTAATTATATGAATTGTTTTTTTTTTATTAGTTAAAGCGTCTTCTTTAATTTTATTTAAAGCGGTGTGTACCTGAAAAGATATCCATACGTTAGGTTAGGTTAGAACTGTGACCAGCTATTCGCGAGTCGAGCGAGCAAAGCGAGCAGTGCCGCGGCAGCGGCCGGCGAGCGCAACCTGGTCGCCAGTATTTTGACACTCTGACCAAAAACGACTGGGGGCACCCCGACTCGGACAGGTTAGGTTAGAAGGGGATGGCGGGGTCTGAAAGACCCCGCCATCCCCTTCGTGGTTATTTTTTTTTAAACCACCCATAAATAGGAGCACCGCGAAGCGGTGCTCCGTCGAATTTTCTCGACATTTTACTTTATTTAGTTTGACTAAATTGTCGAAATTTACTGGATTTAGTTTGACTAAATCCAGTTAAATGACTAAATAAAAATATCACCGTAAAAGTAGGATTCAACGGGAATAAATCATAATGTTTAGGGATGAAAACGTTATGATAAAAAACAGTAGGAGTTTCAATATATTTACAATAACGATATTATTGATAACAATTTTCGGAAAAATGAGTGTTATGAACATCGCCGGTAGCACTACAAAAAGTATGAATAATAACTTTAGGATGAAAAATTTTAGGAAGAGTGATCATTCGGATTACAAATCGTTAGGAAGAACAATTTCGGGTAAACAACTTTAGGTGAGCCAATATGGACCCACGCCATGTTCATACTAAATGGCGTTCAGATTTCGTTGCGTTGTTATTATAAGTACCTACTAACTTAAATGTATACAGTAATTTAAAACTACGACAGCGATAGATAATACGGAACGTATAAGATAGAAAGAGATAGCTAGTTTTAGTGTGTTGCGCTTGAAGTATAGTCCACACTACACTAGAGTATCATAGAGTTTGTCGATTCACCACAGAAGAGACATTGAATATAACAAATAGGCAAGCGCGTGGGGTGCGCGCTTGGTATAATTATTTATTATTTTTATGCCGATTACCAATGTACAGCTACTAAGTACTGCGAAGGAAAATTTATCTTTTTATTTATATTTATAGTTTAGTCGAATACGTAATAGCTGTTAGTTACATTGGCGACTTTCATAAAAATGAAATAAATGTGTAGGATTTTAATAATTAATAAATACTTCAACACAAGCGCCTGTGAGAATAAGTAGATTTCTTATATTGGTACTGAGTTGGTAATGAATGATGTTTTAAATAAAATTGAATTCTATTTATGACTATAACTTTATAACTATAAATATAAAGGTCATCGGGCGCAATCCGACCCGGTCGCGGACATGAATGAAAATGGTCTAGAATGAAAGAGCATAATTCACATAATAATACACTCAATTATTTTTGTTGTAATCCTTTGGAGAACAAAGTTATAACCAAAAATGTATTTATTCGAAAAATCTCCGTTCATTGTCTTTCCTCTTGATCTGTACTTTTTCAGATTCTCTTTTGTTTTGATCGACTAGATACAATAGTTTACAAGCCACAAAACCTGATTTTTAACCGACTTAAAAAAAAAATAGGTACTCTGTTCGACCTGTACGTATGTATGTTTGTCCGCGGTTATAGACAGCCGATTTTGATGCTGTTTTTAGAAAAGTGTTCCTTACATTCTCGAAAAGATTTTAGTATTATAACAATCATGGATATATCTCATTGCCGGCATAGATTTTTCCGCCCTTTTTTTGTTGCTTACTTAGATTGTAGATTTTCAAAGACGTCGAATATACGAAGATTTTTGTTGAACATCCAAACTAAAAACAGTAAAACAAAAAAAAAAAACTTAAAAAAAGGAACCTACCTACTTCAAAACGAAACACACAAAAAGGGTAAAATTATTTTTTCTTTCGAAGTTGGTGGCCATATTCGATAAAAAAGGGTAAATAAAAAAAACAATATCCAGTCTAATCGGTGGCTTTTTTTTTATTTCACCAACTTCCGAAAGAAAAGTCACACTTTTTTGTGTTTGGATTTGAAGTCGGTTCGTTTTTTTTAGTTTTTACTGTTTTTTTGGAATTTCTGTAATAGGCCGGGCCGCCATAAGACATCTGTTTGCAAAATATGAGGACCAAGTTTTGCCTTTTCTCATTTAGTCTTAGGATTGTAAAGATGTATATTTTTGATGTTGTCAGCAATTATCGTGGTCTAAAAAAATGTGTACGTATAATAGGACGGATGACAGCTTTAATAAAGACGCAATTTGCACTTGAGTGACAATTTGCTTCTTGCTGTAAGCAAGAAATGAAGCCTACCTCCGGTAAAGGCAGCCGAACGCGAACTGCCTTTACATGGGCACGGAAGGTAAGGAGACTGTAGAGGGTCACACCTAAGTTTTTGGCTTGCTTTTCTCAAAAAATTTACTTGCCGTACATAGTGATTGGGTTCATATCATACGGCGTCTGAGGGATGAGGTGTGGCAGGGGACTAGACCACTCCAGCACGTGGCAACATTGTTTTTAAATAGTCCTAGAATCCATTGCATTGCACACTTCATAAAACAGATTGCGGTCCTCATATTTTGCAAACGAAATGCCTTCTGCGACCTGCTTTATGATTAACGTATTTAATCCATGTTACGTCGCAGAAAATACATACTTTCAGAACTGTTTTTATGATGACATTGGGATCACCTAGTGTTATTCACTAGTTAACTTACCTCGTGTAATACAATAAATAACACACACGCACTAAGTTTTATATTAACATGCTTTCGATATCGTTTCAGTAATACATGTATTTATTAAATCGCGTGAAGACTGAATCGAACATTGAAACTGTCATGACAATATTGTCTTGTCAGCTCACTGAAGAAGCTTTATGGCATAAAAACAAACAAATAAACAAACAAGAAAAGTGAGTTTATCAAAACGTGGGAAAAATAGGGCAGGGACTTTCAGACTTGTACTGAACAAAATCCATGATGTCCTTCAATAGCCCTTTACGTTCCGGGGCCACATTGACCCAATAGACCCACGACCCCGGCAGGCTTTGGCCTTCAAAGAGGGGGGGCCCCGTCATATTGCTGACAGCTCTTTGAAACCCGGGCATGCCCAAAAGTCGTCCCGCGACGTCCGTTGCCGTGGGCGTCTCCTGAGGCGGCTGGGTCGTGAGGTGGACGCTATCCGCTCCCTCACGCATCCCGCCTCCTCCTTCGCTAGCATGACTGCTTCGCAGAAGGAGGCGACCACTTCCCATTCCGTCTCACCCCGCAGCATGACCCCAAACAATGCCGGGTGGGAGAGGTCGCGCCTATCGCCTTAGTGAGGTTCTCTGGCCAAGCGGAGCAGACCTGCACCATATGCTCCACCGTATCCTCCGGGTGATCCGGCTTGCGGTGGCAGGACATCGACCCCTGCCATATTTTTAGATGAAACTGCATTAATTACGCCGAATAAATAATGTAAAATATTCATTTTTTTTTTTAACTCCCACAGCCCACAATAATGCGACCCTTACCATGGTAACCAAGAGACATTTAGCTATATATCCTCAAGGTTTGATTTGTGTCCGCCGTGGGTTTTTTTCCCATACAATTCGCCCGTTTACCTTTGTAACTATAACTAACCTCATTCTATATAACATTAATCATAAAAAATTTAAAGCGCAACGCTATAATTGTGCCTACCATTTCGCTTCTGTTTGAATAATCTATGACCCGACTTATGACGGATGCTATTTGTCTCTGTCACGCAGCAGATTGCCATCCTATTATCTATCCTTTTCGAACCATTACGTCAATAATACGAAATGTATTTGAAAATGAGGAATAACTCGTAAAAAAAATACAAAATTGATATATTTTTAATAGACTTGCTTATGGTATGTCACTCCACAACTCTTATTTTTCTTGGCACCATAGTTTCTGCACTTTCTGAAGACACAACTTAGCGTTTTTGTTACGCCGCGCACTCACTTTACCTCGCTCGCTGTTGTAATCCGACTAAATCAAGGGTGCTACAATTGTGTTACATTCTCCTCAACATTTTGTGCGCGCTAGTGCGATATCTACCTCTTTTTATTTATAATATCATTGGTTTGTAGGTTTTCTTTTTTTCAAAATTTATGATAGTTTGAAAGTAACAGGCGCCTAAAAGTTACTATTTTTATGACAAAATCTTCATTAAAGTAAAACCTTTGTATTTTAAAAACAAAGAAGTTTTAGAAAAAAAGCAAAACCTACAAACCTAGAATATAATATGCTGAAACGATTGACACTAGAATCTAAGAGATTGGACGTGATTTAGTATGTGAAAAACGTTTTCTCCCGAGAGACAAATTTCATATAAAAAATACTCACAGTCAGTCGCGAGCTGTAACGCTCTCTATCGCACGATCGGGGGTTTTTCAACGAGCGAGAGGGACAGCACGAGTTTTTCTAAATACCAATTTTTTGAAAAGGCAGCCGCTATACAATCCTCTTAAGGCACTGTATAGTGTATGTAGCTAACGTAGTCTCGGAGGTGAAGCAGCGGCGCGCGGGGGCAAAAAATTTTAGAAATTTTGTTATTATAATTAAAACTTAATTGAATATTTAAAAAATTACAGTTCTGCGTTTAAAAAGTTTTAAACATGTCTGTAGTCTATGAAATTTCGTCTGTTATAGTTATAAAAAATATCAATGGTTGTCGCTGAAAAAATTGAGAATATCGAGACGAAAGATATTTTTTTTGGCCATTTTGAACAATTTTTTTTTCGTTGTACTAGACCACTTTTGTAAACTGTTTTTGACTATACACTGTATTTTTTTCTGGCTTGTGGTATCTATGTACAGATACGGCTAACTTTGCGACGAAAATCTAGTCGTTTACAGAGTGTTTGCCTTGTACAGCGCCTTAAGTAGACTCAACATTACTACAATAACATTACATTAAAAATCTAGATGTCAAATTTTCTTCCGTGATTTTAAATTTTATAGGCTTTTATTTTAGCGTGGTAAAATCATCAAATGAGTCCTCTCACCCCGGGCAGGGCGGGAGGGACTGTCAGACTTGTACTGACTAAAATCCACGGTGTCCTTCAATAGCCCTTTATGTTCCGGGGTCACGGTGAGGAAATAAATCCCGCGACCCCGGCAGGCTTTGGCCCTCTGAGAGGGGGCCCCGTCATTTTTGCTGACGCTCTTTGAGGCGCGCGTGGAACACGACGTGCCGTCGACCCGGGCCATGGTCCATGGTCCGACAGCGAGTTGCCCTTTACTCGCTGTCCGCATGCCCAAATTTTATAGGCTCGGAATACTTCAATATTAGTTAATTAAAGTATGAAAAATTTTTTACCCGCTTGTCAATATTTTACTTGACATTAGCAAAGCAGAAAAGACCCCGAGACAACGTCATCTGTGAGCCATAAAGGTAAATGTTTATTTTTGACGAGTAACGGGTTACTCGCCGTCCGATCATGGACCATGGTCGACGGTGAGTCGTGTTCCACGCGCGCTTCAAAGAGCTGTCAGCAGTTTGACGGAGGCCCCGAGAGCCAAAGGCGCGGGACTGTCTCACAGGTAACAGGTTACCCTGGAACGTAAAGGACTATTGAAAGATCACCGTGAAAAAAGCCGCGGCAGGTAAGAACCTTGAGCGTCGGATGTACTGAATCCTACGCGTGGTTCGAATTTTTCTTTCCAAAGAAAATCTTTGATCACCGTGAAGTTTAGTCAGTACAAGTCTAGGCTGCGTTTCCACCAGAAATGTGCGAGGATGCGTGGCGAGGGATGTGTTTGTAAAGAACCAATAGAATCGCTTCATTTACCTCGCCTCGATCAGCACAGCTCTGGTGGAAACGGCTCAACAGAGCTAGATTTTTGCGAGGGATGTGTACAGTGCCGTATTATCCATAAGGCACTTTAGGCCAGTGCCTAGGGGCCCACTATGACCAGGGGCCCACCATGACCAGGGGTCCAACACTCCCGATTAAAAAAAAAAAAAAAAAAAAACATTTGGGGCCCATTCAAATTATACCAATCAAATCTTCCCAAGGGGCCCCCGACTGTGAGTGTAAATGAGTGAATTCTAAACTACTGGGCTTGTTTCTTTCTTTTCAGTTTTTATTAAAGTTATTTTTTTACGCCGTCGGGTTTTTTGTTTTTTTTTTTTTAATGTTTTTTTTTATTTTACTATTTTTAGTTTTTCTTAGCATTTATCAGTCCAAATTAAATTGAAACATATAAGTTATGCATATTTTGGTAAACCGTTTTTAAAATCCTTTATTTTTATACCACAAGACCCCATTATTGCCGGGTCTAATGCGCATGCGCATTAGTTCAGTGTACAGGAATTAAAATAAAAAATATAAATTATTTAATGCAGATTGTTGATATAGGTAGTGTGTCTATTAGTGACATAATAGACACATGTTGATTTAAATGCACCTACTATTGGCATCCGCTATTTTTAAATCATAATTAAGATTTATCCGTTTAAAACAATGACTCTGATATTATTTAGAGTTTAAATAACCCCAAATAACTTTGAATGATAAGCTTGCATCGAAATTCTATAGAAATATCCGTTTTTTAAAATACACTCTCTCGTAGCGAAACTGTTAAGAAATTTTAAATGGACTAGCAAAAGTAGTCCATTCGAAAAAAAATTATAATTATTTAAACTCAGGCATAAAATTTTATTTTTTATGCAATAAAACTCAAACCACCTCAAAACTTCGCCTTATTTTGGTTTGTAACACATTCAATCGTCTTTTCAATTTTTTGAAACTTAATTCATGTTCGTAACGTTGGCATTACTGCTTCGGTTTAGATGACAGGATTGGAGGAATCCCCGTTTTGTTGGAAACTTACCGTAGTATGCGAGTTTTTTTATTCGGGTCCGTGAAAACAATAAGAAGAGTTTTATTACTGTTTTAAAAATCACTGTTAAGTAAGGGTGCTAGATCAGACTGTACAGACTTCAAGTTCTTCGAGAAAATCGGCGAGAGGAGGAGTGTAACAAACTAAAGTTTCATTTACCAGGTAAGTTTGTTTACGAGATTTTATTTTAAATGTAGTTTTGGAAGAGTGTGAAGTGTCGAAGAACTTTTTTTCTTCAGATATTCAGATATATAGAAGTAGATATTATATTATGCAATGATAGAAATATCTAGATAGGTATATATTGTGATATTTATACATCAGTTTTTTTCGATCACTTATCAGATACACAATAAACTATTTCGCGTATCGCGTTATGTCGCTAAGCGCGAGCGTGACACAAGCGCGTGTGACTGTTGCAACCGGACGACTGAAGTGTTAGTGATTGTGTTCCCCACCCCCCGTTATGTGCCCCGCTGCCTGTGCGCCACCGCCGCGCGCAATTTCAGCTGATCGCTATGACCTGCCGTAACCTTTATTGTGCTCTCGAGTATGATTGCGAAAATAGGTGTCCAAATCGCAACCTTTTTCAAATAATTTCGTGACAAAATGTAACATGGTGTAAAAATTATTGGAATCGACCCAGTTACTGATTCTCAACAAACTATATTCAGGTTTCGCATATACTAAAATAATGTTGTTTATAGGTATCTACGAGTACCTATTTAGGTTCAGTTTTTTGGCGGTTTCGGTTACGAACAAGCCTTGTACGATTAAGTTTTCGTTTTTTGGAAGACTAAGTACATTTGCCGACCGCTCGGACGGTGAGAGAAGGTATCGTGAGTAAATCTGCAATAAAAAAGTTCGAAGAACTATGAATTTATCAATTTGGACTGGGCCCGCGCGCTTATAGCTCAGGTTCGTCCCCTCGTACGAGTGGAGGCCTATACTCCTGTAGTGTGGTGATTGTATGGATGTTGCCGACTTGTTGATGATCAAATTTATTAAATAGATACCTAATTAATTGTGAACTTGTCTATGAAATGAGTGAACTTATTAGTTATGTGTAAATTCCGCACTACTTTTTTTTCCTCCAGGATCAAAATGTCGGAGTCGGAAGTACCCGCGAAGAAAAAATATCAAAGTGGTTCGGAAAAACGTAAAAAGCGACAAGAGCAACAAAACAAGCTCAATGAACAATTAAAGAAGACACAAAACCTCTTCAGACTTGGGTTTTTTCGCCAATCAACGGAAAATCAACCTCAAGCGTCAACAAGCACTTTCGCCAGCCACACGATGGCGGTGGAACCAGCAGAGATGTCTTGTGATATTTGCGAACAGTCAGAGCAAGATCCAGAAACAGCTACGTTGACGGGAGTGGCAGTGGGAGCTGAGGAAGATCAAACCGAGACCGACGTCCAATTACAACACCAAAACGAAACACTACGAGGTCTAGGAGTAGAATATGAGAATGACATTGGCTTATGGCAAAATATCACAGAGGCAGTAAAAGATTTTTGGTGTAATAGAGATCCTAACGAATGTCAACACTTTGAGTGTGATTTTTCTACTTCAGCGCGACAATACGACGATGGCAAAAAACGTTTTTTTTCTCAACCTATGTTTTTTCGGAAACATATAAGTGGTAGTAAAATTAAAAGAGAGTGGCTCATGTATTCGCCATTTACTGCGAAAGTATACTGTTTTCCATGTGTACTTTTTGGTGATGCTCAAAAGCAATCACAATTTCAAACTGGGTTTTCTGATTGGAAAAATGCATCGCACCGGATTCAATCGCATGAGAATAATGCAACGCACCGAGTATGTGTGCAAACACTGATTAGTAGACGACGTGTTCAAGGACGAATAGATACCTCTTTAGAAATTACAGTCAACAAAGAAAGAGAATATTGGGTGAAAGTTTTACAAAGAGTGGTCTCAGTGATTAAATTTTTATCATCCCGTGGATTAGCATTTCGTGGTGATGACGAAATCCTTGGTTCTCAACATAATGGCAATTATTTGGGAATTTTAGAGTTAATTGCAGAGTACGATCCGTTCCTCAGTTCTCATTTAGCCAAATATGGTTCAGTAGGCAAGGGAAAGCAATCATATTTGTCTTCAACAATTTGCGAGGAACTGATTGAAATATTGGGAAATAGGGTTTTAAATTTCATTGTAGACGAGATTGTTGAAGCCAAATATTACTCAATCAGCGTGGATTCAACCCCAGACTTATCTCATACTGATCAATTGACTGTGGTACTGCGATACGTTGCGTCAAATGGAGATGTATCAGAACGTTTTCTTGGATTTATTCCTATAGAAAGTCACAAAGGGGAAGACCTGGCCAACACAATTTTAAATTTCTTAAATCGACATGGCGTTGATATTAAAAATCTGAGAGGCCAGTCTTACGACAACGCGTCGAATATGTCCGGTTGTTACAATGGTCTACAGGCGCACCTTAAGAAAATTAATCCCCTCGCACACTACGTTCCATGTGCAGCGCATTCCTTGAATTTGGTTGGAGTACGTGCTGCTGAGAGCTGCGTTGGAGCAATTTCATTTTTCGGATTAGTACAGGCACTGTACAACTTTTTTTCGGCGTCAACTCATCGCTGGGCAATTATGCTCAAGCATCTTGAAAACGATGATGACCATAAGCAATTCTCGTCAATGGTGCTGAAAAGAGTATCAGACACGAGATGGTGTGCAAGGGCCGATGCGACTAAGGCTTTGTCTCAGAGTTACAACAGTTTCCAAAAAGCTTTACAGTCGATTGTTGGCGATGAAACTCAGCCGTCACCTGTGATTCACGAGGCCAGATGTCTGTTAAAGGATTTGGAAAAAAAGGAAAACGTCTTAATGGCCGTATTTTGGGCTACCATACTAGAGCGAATCAATGGCGTCAGTTTATCGCTTCAAAAGTCATCTATTGAACTTCGGACAGCAGTTGATCTTTTGAAATCTCTTTTAGATTTCTTACTTGCCCAACGAGAATTATTTGACGATTACGAGACGAAAGCAAATGAAAAAACTGACTCCCAATACAGTGATGAAAGTCAGCGTGTGCGAAGAAGAAAAAGACATCACGACGACGGATCAGCAGAAGAAGTGGTTCATAGAGGTAGAGATAAATTAAAAATTGAAACTTATTTGCCCGTTATAGACATGCTCTGTACAGAGTTGTCGCGACGACTAGAAGCATATAGTGAAATTGATTCTCTGTTTGGATTCCTAACGGATTTTTTGAAACTGCCCGATAAGGATATTAGAAAGGCATGCTCTAAGTTTAAGGAGAATTATTGCAATGATATCGAACCCGAATTCATAGACGAGATGGTCCACTTCAAATACTTTGTGTCACAATTAGAGGATACCGGAAATAAAGAAAAAAATATACCTGCCGAAAAATCTTACAAGCTGATTGATAGTAACATGGCACAATCGGCATTCCCAAATGTGATGACGGCACTGCGAATTTACAGGAGTCTTATGATTACGAACGCAACAGGAGAACGAAATTTTTCTAAATTAAAATTAATAAAAAATTGTCTTCGGTCAACAATGTCGCAAAACCGTTTAAATTCTTTAGCAATAATGTCTATAGAACATGATGTATCAGAAAAGATCAATTTTCAAGAAGTTATAAACGACTTTGTATCAAAAAAAATTAGAAGGGTTAATATTTTTAAACATGTTTCCTAATCAGTACAATATTATGTACATTTTTATTTTTTAATGTTTATGTTAGTTTTATAAAAATATGTAAGATTGTCCTATTCTTTGTTTAATTTTTAAATGACTCCGATACTTCGTCCTGTAGATTGTGGCGAAAGTTTTTTCACTTGAAGGAAGGTGTATACCTTTGCAATGTGATGACTGAAGTATGTTGTTGATGATGATGGTGCCTTCATTCTATTTCGTAATGTAGACAGTAAAAATTTCCAAATTGCGTTGTTGTGGTATGAAAAAGGGAGGGCCCGAAACGAGCTGTGCCTAGGGGCCCCGAGATGGTTAATCCGGCCCTGGATGTGTACGAAGGATGTGTGAGTGGGATGTGTTGCGAGGGATGTGTTGTGTCTCCGCTCCCACTACACCGCACCCTCGTCGACACATTTCACAGCTTCGCAACGCATAATCGCACAACACATTAATGCGTGTTTTCACAGCTCAGCTACACATCCTCGTAGACACATTTTCATCGCACAGCTTTGGTGGAAACCCCCACACATTTTCACAGCACAGCTAGAGATCCTCGCACGACACATTTCCATCGCACATCTCTGGCGGAAACGCAGCCTATGAGTCCTTCCTACCCCGCCCAGGACACATTTGATGATTTTACAACAAAAAAAAAATCTTATCAAAATTGGTTTCAGGAGCCGATTGCGAGTGGGATGGAGTCAAAAGGAAGTGTGTGAAAGAGACGCAATGCTTGACCACTTTGATTAAATCGGGCGATCCCCATCCGGTAAGAAAATATTGTATAGAATAGAAGAATAGAATAGAAAAACAATGTGTTTGATATTGGACACACACAGAAATAATAAAAAATAAAATTTTCGGGTTACCAACTCAGCATTTGCTGGGCGAAAGACACCCAGCGCTGGTTTTCGCAGTGACACACGGCACTATAAAATGGTTAATAAAAATAAACAATGCAAAATTTGTGTAAGGAAACGTGTAGTGTATTAAATAATTAAAAAAAAAATATTCAAAAGCACTACAGTTTAAGAAAAAAACGAAAATAAGTTTAACAAGAGTACCTATTTACTTAAGGTGATTCCTCCGTAGTATCAAAATCAAATCATTTATTTCAACTAGGCCAATTACAGTCACTTTTGAATTGTCAAAGGACATAAAATTATAATAATACAATAATTCTTTAATAGTAGAAAACTAAAAAACGCGCCTTTAGCACGCACTAAAAATATATTTTTTAGTCTTCAAAATTAATTTACTACTTATCCGCGGGTACACTACGATAATACGAAAAACTTTATTCCGAAATTCATAAATACGAATTTCAAAATACCGATTTCCATAATTCCGAATGGTTCAAAATTCCTAATATAACAACTCCGATGGATCATTATTCCTATTTTCATAATTTCGAAATTTCAAAATTCCTAACGTTTGTAATTACTATTTTCAAAATACCGAATTTCAATAGACCGAATATCAAAAATTCCGACTTAATATATTTTCCGAAACATCAAAAACACGAATACCGAATATTAAAATTCCGATTATTAGAATTCCGATTCGGGTCAGTCAGGTCGAAAAGTTCGAGTCGGGGTGCCCCAAGACACATTTTGCTCGCTATTCCATCCTGGGTTATAGCACCACTAAGGTGGTTCAACGGAGCCCCGCTTCGCGGGGCTCCTATTTCTGTAAGCAAGGTTTAAAGTAAGTGTTTCGAACCTAACCTGTCCGAGTCGGGGTGTCCCCAGTCCCGCGCTCGCTTCGCTCGCTCTTGCATCCTTGGTCAATTTGTTGACTACCACCTACTAAGGCAGGTCGACGGAGCACCGCTTTGCGGGGCTCCTATTTCTGTGAGCAAGGTTTAAAGTAACCTAACACGAAGGGGATGGCGGGGTCTTTCAGACTCCGCCATCCCCTTCGAACCTAACCTGTCCGAGTCGGGGTGCCCCGAGTCCCGAACTCGCTTCGCTCGCTCTTGGATCCTAAATTCTCCTAATAACAATAAAAATCCTGGAGGCAAACAGTGAAAGTTAAGAGGATACGCCTCGCCACCCCGTGCCTACACAGGCTTAAATAACACTCTGGGAGTACGGTAGACAAAACTACGTGGAGCCGGTTTTGCACCAATTCGTTTTTGTCACTGACTTTGTAAAATGAGAAACGAAATTCCGATTTTCAATATTCCGAAAAAATCAGTTTATTCGGAATATCGAAAATCGGAATTTCGTTTTTCGGATTGAGAACTCATCGAGCATTACATTTTTCGAATATTTTAAAATCGGAAAACGAAGAAATCGGACATACGACTTTCGGTCAAATAAATTTCGAGATTCTTAATAATAGATATTTTAAATTTTAGGTATTATGATATTCGGAGTTTTGAAAATCGGAATATCAAAATTCGGAATAAAATATTTCGGAGTATTTGGGTGTTCCCCTTATCCGCCACCTTGGGACGGCCGCCATGTTGGATTTAGGTCACGTGGTAATTTTTTTCATATCCCATTCTGCAAACCCTTTCGTTTAATACACATATCATGGGGGAGCATTTCAAATTGCCAATTCGCCATTTTGGATGTCCATGTCCACCATATTGGATTTAACTCACGTGACTATTTTTTTTCGTATTCCTGACAGCAAACCATTTCATTTGATACCCATATCCTGGGGGTGCATTTCAAACAGCCAGTCCGCCATCTTGAGGAGGCCGCCATATTGGATTTGTAATGACGTTTCATAGCTAGTCATGTATTGTCATCAGAATTCAGAGCGTGTGCAAAAATGCATCCTTATCAAAGACCGGGAAGTGGGTCGAATTAAAATTCCTTGTGTTTTTTATTTATTTTTATTACTAGTGTTTGCCCGCGGCTTCGCTTGCGTTAATTTAGAATTTGAGAAACAATACGGATCGTGTAAGTGGCGCCATCTATACATATAATAAATTTGTAGAAAAGTGGTGTCTGTACAATGGAAATATACAAAAAAAAGTAGCAGGGGTTGTTATTTTATCGATGCCGAACCCGAAACTGTAATTAAAATTTTTTTTGTCTGTTTGTCTGTCTGTTTGTCTGTTTGTCTGTGTGTTTGTGCACGCTAATCTTCGGAACTACTGGACGGATTTGAATGATTTTTTTTTGTTGTATAGGTATTATGTTCGATTAACATATAGGCTATAATTTATCTTGGAAACTTGAACACCTGTACCCTTAGCACGAGTTTTCAGTATTTGAGACGTAAAGTAAACTGGAACTTTGACAATTTCAAATTGACAATTTTCAAGGAAAAAATTAGTTCCTTCTTCGCACACCAGAGGCGCTGTTCCATTTTTTCATACAAGAAACGCTGTAAATACTGGAAAGACGCTGTAAAGTAAAAGAGTGAAAATTCGTGCTAAGGGTACTGATGCAGAACTGCAACAGACCTGCTAAACTATAAGAGATACAAAAATGATGCCATAGCAAAAATTGTTCCACGTGATGAGCATTTTCTGCTGAGAGAATAAAATTGAAGATCCTGGACACCTGATGTGGAACTCCAAGAGCCCAGCTACACTATCTGGGGGCACGGCAGTGCCCCGCCAAGTCTCGAGCAAAAGGGCACGGCCGTACCATCTTTTCTCGAAGCGATTCGCGGCTGTTTCGCCCCCCCTATAACTTCGACGTGGACAAAGCTAGGAGTTTAGTTTTTCGGTGAATAATAGTAGGCTTTAGAACAAGCTTAAGTTCGAAATTACATGCCAATTGAATGAATAGTTTAGGAGTTACGGTCGATCAAAGTTACACCATTTTGTCACTCACTCACTGACCGATCATCAAAAATCTAAGGTACTTCTAGCAGACTTAGAAACTTCAAATTTTGCACCAAGATAGGTCATTAGCCACATATAAAGGAAAAATTATAAAAACATTAAAAAATAATATACCATAGAAAACAATTTTATATTTGCGGTTTGGCAAGAACATTGTGTATGGATTTTGACTGCATTGTTAACTTTGTTCGTTGTTTAAGTTAGTATTCAATTGGATGAATACATACATAGAATAGAAAGGAATAATGTAAATGTAATACATAGACTATAATTAATATAAATTAATACATAAAGTTCATAATTCATTAAATTAATAAAGCTAAAACTCCATTGTATTTTTTTTTTTTTTTTTTTGCGTGGTAAAATCATCAAATGAGTCCTCCCACCCCGGGCAGGGCGGGAGGGACTGTCAGACTTCTACTGACTAAAATCCACGGTGTCCTTCAGTAGCCTGTTATGTTCCGGGGTCACGGTAAGGAAATAATCCCGCGACCCCGGCAGGCTTTGGCCCTCTGAGAGGGGGCCCCGTCATTATGCTGACGCTCTTTGAGGCGCGCGTGGGACACAACGCGCCGTCGACCCGGGCATGGTCCATGGTCGGGCAGCGAGTTGCCCTTTACTCGCTGCCCGCATGCCCGCGCCTACGGTGGCCGGAGATCGTCTGCTGACGTCCGACGCCGCGGGGGCCTACCACTGCGGTTGGGGCGGAGGGAGGACGCTGTCCTCTCTCTCTCGCGGCCCGCCTCCTCCTTCACGAGCATTACTGCTTCGCAGAAGGAGGTGACCGCTTCCCAAAACTCCATTGTATTGCGATAAATATTGTATGCGCGCTCGATAGATGGCGTTGTACCTATCTGAATCGCGCTATGGTTTCGTTACAGAGCGCAGTCTAAGTAGTACTTTAAATAATTCAATAATTTTCATTTGATAGCGCCATCTATCTAGCGATATTCGGAGTTGATTTATTATTGTTACTGAAACAGTTATTTAGGAAAATAGTTTATTAATATAACATAGACATAGTTACATATCTAGTTGTTTACGTGTTATTTAGTTTAGTTATATTTAGTTTGTAAGTTAGCAGATATATATTTATTTAGTTATTTGTTAGTTAGTTTAGTTCTATTTAGTTTGTTAGATAGAGAATGGGTCCTAAGCAAAAAAGTAGCTGAAGTCCAAGAAATTATGAGGACACCTAAAAAAAGAAAGAAATACACTTACAAAAAATAAATGAGATCCCACCAAAAACATTAAATGTAAAAAAATGCCAAGTCTCTCGATGCAGTCTTTCCATCGTAAAAAGTTTTGAGATCTCACAGAAGCCAAGTCCTATTCAAATTATTTTGTAGTTATAAATCAACATTTAGTAATTATATCAATAGTTTTCTTTATATTATAACTATAGTGACTTGGCAATGAGCACAAATTAACTTGCTGCCTGGAATTATGTGCAAATGTTACTGACGAGACCTGTGATCAGATTATTTGTTATGTGTGAATCATGATGGTCACTACCGACTACATGTTCCAATACAATAATTAAGAATACCTTACGGGCCATCGCTTTATGAAAGTAAATGATGAATGTTAAGAGAATATTATAAAGTAAAAGAGAATGTTTACGCATGCGGTGTGTGTAACTTTCAACTCCTCCAAATATGCCGTTTTATTTGTTTTTACTTGTGCTCATTGCCAAGTCACTATAGTTATAATATAAAGAAAACTATTGATATAATTACTAAATGTTGATTTATAACTACAAAATAATTTGAATAGGACTTGGCTTCTGTGAGATCTCAAAACTTTTTACGATGGAAAGACTGCATCGAGAGACTTGGCATTTTTTTACATTTAATGTTTTTGGTGGGATAACATATACAGGAATGACGTCTTAGCAAGAGTTGTTCAGCCTGATGAGCACCTTCTGTTGATGTATAAAAATTGAAGATCTGGAACACCTGATGTGGAACTTCAAGAGCCCAGCTACACTATAACATAAATACAGGAATGACGTCTTAGCAAGAGTTGTTCAGCCTGATGAGTACTCTCTGTCAACGTATAAAAATTGAAGATCTGGAACACTTTGAAACATGCAGACCGCTTTTCAAAAAATTAGGTGTTTTGACTCTCGTGTCTATGTACATATTAGAGGTAGGAATGTTTGTGAGGAACCAAACACACTTATTTGCTAAAGTCAGAGAGAATTCCAGATATAAATCAAGAGATCCTACTAAGCTCAATATTATATGGTGTAAAAGCATTTTTCATAAAAAGAACAGCCAAATGATGTGCATAAAAGTGTACAATCACATCCCACGTGTTTACAGAGAACTTCCTATGAATAAATTCAAAAATAAACTAAAACAATGGTTGATTGAGAGTTGCTTTTACACACTCAATGAATTTTTCAATTATAAGCAAAATTAATTAGTCTATGTTTAGAATTGATCGTTGATTATAAATTTAATGTAATGTCTATCTATATATAAAGATATATAGATAGACATTACATAATAAAAATATCTCTATATATCTATATATAAAAATTTTTTATTTTTTTTTTATTTCCACAATAATTTAATTTGACATTTCATTATCATCATGTAATTTAATTTAATTTTGACATTTTCTTGACAAACTTAATTTTATTAACATTTCCATTTAATTGAATAGGTATGTGACATTCGTATAATTTGTAACTAGCGTCAATTTATTTCAATAAAATTGTAATCAATAAAATATTGTGATGTAATGCATGCATAATAAACCTGTAATTTTCGCATGCCTACTGCAGGTGAGATGTCTTTGTACGACCCATCAATTTTAACAGCTTGTAAAACCATCTCTAGCGAATAAATGATTCTATTCTATTCTATTCTATTCACCTGATGCGGAACTCCAAGAGCCCAGCTACACTATAATATATACAGGAATGACGTCTTAGCAAGAGTTGTTTAGTCTGATGGGCATTTCCTGTTGTCTTACAAAAATGAAAGATCTGTAACGTCTGGAATCGTCTCGTCGCGCATCCCGTTGTTTTCCCGTCTCCAGGCTCCTAGAATTCGACATCAAACGTTTCAGATCTTCGATTTTGACGACCCCGACTGCTGGCATAAGCAACAGGATCCGCGTACGAAGTCGCGGGCAGAAGCTAGTCTGGAATATGAACGTAATTGCTTTCTCGGCAACAGCTCTCTTCTGCTATTCGGGATGAAAGATACCCTATATCCGTGTCTATACTCCTGACAGCGTATATGCTTTTTGGGACGATCGATTCAGTTGGTAGTAATGCGAGAAAAGGTAAAAACAAATATACATGCAAGTATATTATATATTATAATATTAGTTTAGATCAATAATGTTATAGGTACATAGTTTGCATAGGAAACGTCCTTATTTGAGCGACACTAATTTCAAAGATCCGTGTTTATCTTAAACATTAGGCCATCGTTTTTTGGTCGATTTACAGTATCGCTGCAATTTGTTAACTAAATTGAACGTACGATACTATAATTATTGCTCTTCTACCTTTAGCAAATCGCGTGATACCTAAAAAATATCTTATTATTTAACTCGATGAGTAAAACTTGTCGTCGTTTAATACAAATTCTATGCACTGGTTTGAGCACCAATTCAAAATATAAATAAACACAAAATGATGGAAAGACTGATTGTTTTCGAATCTTTAAAATTCCTACACCTCGAAACAATTAGGTACAGTTTAAAAAAATATCCAACTTACTACCTAAAATTTATATCAGCGTAGATCCTAGATAACTATTATACTATATAAAATTGCGAATAATATTGAAATAAAAGTATGCATAAATTTATTTTAATTATTTGAAACTCTCAGGATAAAAAAAAACAAAAAAAAAACAAAAAGTGAAAAAGAATAATGCAAGATTTGATCCTGAGACCCATTGCACGAAAGTCAAGCAGGTTACCAACCAGACTGGCTGGTTCTCTGACAATGAGTTACAAATAGCGGTTCTTATACAAATGTCAACAATGACTGAAAATCAACATATCATAACATTGCTTATTCCCCAAGGGGAATAGCGTAATTATACATATCCTATTAATTGAAGAGCAATTTAAGGAATGTTTGAGGAAAAATTGAATAAATAATATCCAGTGGTTTAGCTTCCAACTCCCAACATACATTAAAAAATAACATAATTCAAATTTGCTTATCTCCCAGGGAAAATCGCGTAATAATACACAGCCTATTAATAGAAGCATATTATTAGAAATATTTGAGGAAAATTTCATCGACAACTTAACAGTAGTTTTGGATATAGATCAAAACAAAAAAACATAAAAAAAATCGAAAAAAAATAAAAGTTGATTGAAGATTTATTTTCTCATAATAATACAAACTTATAAATTAAGCCCCACAAAACCGTTGTAATGGTTTGAATAATCTAATATAAGCGTGTTAAATCGTGTGTTGATCGGATTGTCGCCAACCCACTTAATTTGTTTTTTTCTTTTTGTCTGTGGTCGTCCAGCTATACAGCCAGTATAAATATTTCATATTCGTCATTACAAAAAATGCAATGATTTTGCCGAAAGCTATGTTATTTTAGATAAATAGTTGAAATTAAATTATATTAAAGCCGTAGTATTACTTAACTTTATGTTATTTAATTTTAAATCGCGCTGTAATTTAGTGGCTGTCTAAAAGTTACAACATGGTTCAATAGAAATTTCAAAATAGAACTAGTTTTTTTCTTAAATTTGGCAGCCGTCAGTTGAAATCGATTCTCCCTGGGCCTGCAATGGATAGCCTTCAAACGGCCAATCAGACATGTAATGGCCTACTTTTAGAGTATGAGTACTGAGAAATGTTTTAAGCCCCTTAAATAAAAAAGGTTTTAAAGTTTAAAAAAAATATGAAATTGAATTTTATTTTATGGTAACTATTTCAGGTTTGCTCCACAAAAGGTGATGAAAAAATCGTGTGCTGCACTGACTGTGAATTAATAAATAGTACAAGGTATTTTGATATCATTTTGTAGACTAACTGAAATACTTTTAATTTATTACAAAAACCCAAACAAAATTCAGTACTTCTCGAGCTAGAGTAAAAATGTGGGTTTTTTTTTGTAAAGTGTTTGTGTTTTCCCTTGTTTTTTTGTTTTTTTAAGTAAACTTTAGTAAGTTTTTCATTTATCATTTAGCACATCAACCTACCTCAATTTGTGAAATTTATCATCTTACCTTATTGATTTTCAATTGTGAAAGATAAGTTTTTGATTTGTAAAATTTAACACATTGGGGCAGGTTAACCTGCTGGCGTCTGTACCATACAGAGTTTAGCAGATAAAAACTAAAATGACCGCCATTCGCGAAGTGTTGGGATAGGACTTCAAAAAAAGGGGGAGGTTCTCAATTCAGTCGTATTTTTTTTATGTATGTACACCGATATCTCCGAGGTTTCTTTTCCGATTAGTGTGATTCTTTTTTGTTCGATGCAGTACACTTGTTATTTGGTTCCATAACAATTTCATCCAATTTGGTTCAGTACTTTTCATTTAGTGAGTTTTTTTTTTGTAGTGTTGTCGATAAAAATGAGTAGAGGAATAGTGTATAAGACGGTAGACGAGGACACGAGGTATAATGGGGACATACACACTTAAGGCCAGGTAATCAGGAATCGACCTATTTTTGATTCAACAATAAACAATCAAATATTCTTTTTTTCGATCCGAAAAAAATATATGTTGTAGTTCAATAAACTATCTAAATTAATCTCTGGTTGAAAACGCGATATTTATAACTTGACTTGATCAAAAAAAATCGCGAAAATAGAGATTTTTTTAACGTTTTTTCAGTGGTACTTGAAGTAGACCATGCTTTTGGTCCTAAAAAACATATCAATAGATAGGTAATGATGTTTGTCAGAACAATTTCTGGTTACTTTTTTTCTAAACATTTCTGTTTTTTTTTTTACCCTTAACTATATAACGACGTGCCCTACACGCATTGCTTCAGTCGCCCGCGAGGCGTGTCCGAGGTAGGACCTGTGTCGCTTTTGCTGGCTCGCGCCATTCCCCCCGCTAGTGATCGATATAATATACGTAATATCATTTATTTCCGAGTTTTAACTATTTAGTGTAATTTTGTAGCCACGTTAACAGGAAAGCATAAAACGCAACGGTTAGATTACAGACACAGTGCAGGCGGCATCAAAGTATATTTCTGTCACTGTCGTGTGTCAGAGACACCATGATATCTTCGATGTTTCTCTCTTATGGTATCTTTTTCTCTATCTAATCTGCCACATAAACTATAAAACACTGCTCTAACAAGTCATACACGAAGTTTTTGGTACTAGGCGATCATAGATATGAAAGAGTTTCTTTGACATTAGCGTAAGTAAACAAACATTTATTTTCACGAAGTTCCTTCATTCATTTTTTAAGGGCATTTTTTGACGATCTTACCAGGCAAACATATTACGAAAGATATCATCACGGCGGGCGGTGTTTTAAACTATTTTAGACTTTCAAAACATAAGGGGCAATTTACACTGTCCTAAATTCAGGCTCCGATATTCAGGACATCCATAATTCAGGAAAGTGTAATTGCATTTAGGACGAGTAGCATCCTAATTAGGACACGATTTAGTACATGCTTTGGCGACTAAGTTTCTTACTCTAAATCATATTCTGAATATCGGATCCTGAATTCAGGACAAGTTATGGCCCCTTATAAATTGTCACGGCCGGCGCGCATCGCTTCACTTCAGTCAGTAAGGCTGCGTTTGCACCAGAGATGTGCGATGGAAATGTGTCGTGCGAGGATGTTTAGCTGTGCTGTAAAAGGTGTGGTTGTTTCCACCAAAGCTGTGCATGAAAATGTGCCTATGAGGATGTGTAGCGTAGCTGTGAAATGTGGCGACGAGGGTGCGGTGTACTGGGAGTGAAGACACAACACATCCCTCGCAACATATCCCACTTACACATCCCTCGCAACACATCCCTCGTACATATCTCTTGTACACATCCTTCGCAACACATCCCTCTCACACATCCCTCGAACAAATCCCTCGCTTGTTTTGTATGCGCAAAAATCTAGCTCCGCTCAGCCGTTTTCACCAGAGCTGTGCTGACCGAAGCGAGGTAAATGAAGCGATTCTATTGGTTCTTTACAAACACATCCCTAGCTACGCATCCTCGCACATCTCTGGTGGAAACGCAGCCTTATAGTTTGATAGGAGAGTCGTAAAATTTGCATGCATTTGTCCCGATAGTACCAGGATTACATAAAATGTGAAAGATAAAGCTTCGTCCTCTGCTGTATTTTATCAGAACCAATGAAAAATCATGACATAGTTTATGAACAGCTATTTTAAATGTCTACTCAGCGGACCGCGTAGCCGAACGGAAGAACGCTGGGACTGGTAAGCTACGAGGTTCGGGTTCGATCCTTACTTGATATGATATTCTTTTTGCATTACATAAAGATTTGTTATTTGCTTTTTTTTTTTTTTCTAATAATATGTTACTTTTACTTTTAGTGCACAAGTAACTTGTGCTTTAACTTGGATACACTATTTTTTATTAAATAAATTGAAGAGAGATGAATTTTAAACATGTTTCAAAGAATTTCTCGAAATAAAAATGCATGAAGGTATGCAATAATATGCCCGTGTCGATATCTCCTTGAGACGCTTTGTATTGCGCATTTTTCAAAAGTAAAAAGTTTTTAAATTCCAGCTATGCTTAAAAACTGATAGAATGTCACTAACCAGCAAAAGTACTAGGCTAGTATAAGATCAAGGTGGTATGTCTTGCACTCTGACGCCACGTGACACGCAGCGCGGGGATAAGGTAACTCTAAATGGCCTGCCAAAGTACTAGGCTAGAATAAGCTCAAGGTGGTACGTTTTCCAACGGGGTCAGCGAAGTTCATTTGAATAGCGCTGTGATGCCACGTGACAGGAGGGGGGGAAATCACTCTAAATGCCTGCTGCGCTCTAAGATATGGGCCCCTTAAGGCAAACTAAACACAACACTAGTAATGTAGCGCAAGTGTAAAAGAACGTAGCGGCCATTAACAAATGACGTCCAGCACGCGTAGCATGGCGATTCTATCGCTATTCTACCAAGAATAGACAAAGTGATTTCATCGTTGTTTCTATACAAATCGACTGTTTTTTTTGCACAAATATGACAACATTTGATGGGGATATTATGGGACTCTTCAAGGAAACTCAAAATTGCTGTGCCTTTATGAAAAACTGTATTGCCTCAGTGATGGTCAGAGGTATAAGAAAGAATGAATTGCAAAATTCGTAAATCTAAATGACCTTATAATTAACTTAAACTAATGGGACGCACGTTGGTTTGCTCATAGTAAACGAGCAGGCGTTACGCTCGAACATGCCCCCGGACGTTGAAAGCATCAGGTACGCTTTCAACCAGACGAAGAATCAACGGGCAGCGGACAGATTCTGTTGAAGGCTCTTCTGATGACGCCAGCAGATGTTTGTATATCTGCAACACGAATAATTCCATCCGACCCTGGATGAACGGCCACAATTCTTCCCAATCTCCATTTGAGGGGAGGTAAATGTTCCTCCTTTATGACAACCAATGATCCCAACTTCAGGCTGTCTTTGCATGAGTACCACTTGGTCCTTTGTTGCAGCTCGGACACGTACTCCTTGCTCCAACGAGCCCAAAAATGCTGGCGTAGCTGCTCCAGTCGTTGGAAACGAGACAACGAAGCAGGGGAGTAATCTTGTAGATCTCGCTGCGGAAGTGACGTAAGCGGTCGGCCAACAAGAAAATGTCCCGGAGTCAGTGGGGTGTAATCTGCCGGATCCGATGACAGCGGCGTCAGTGGACGTGAATTTAAAATAGCCTCAATTTGGACTAGCGTGGTGTAAAGCTCCTCGAACGTCAAGTGACAATTTCCCAACACTCGTTTTAAATGATGTTTGGTTGATTTAACACCCGCTTCCCAGAGTCCGCCGAAATGAGGAGTATACGCAGGAATGAATTTAAAATTAATACCGTCATTAGCCAATTCCTCGCTCAAGGAATTGCAATTCGATTTTAAAAATTTCGATAGTTCATTGCAGGCGCCAACGAAAGAGGTACCGTTATCGGAGTAGATGTCACGGGGTTTCCCACGTCGCGAAATGAATCTCGACAGAGCCAATAAATACATGTTACTGGTGAGGTCACTCACCAGCTCCAAGTGTATAGCCTTGGTGGTGAAACACACAAAGATTGCTATGTACACTTTTACTAGCCTGCATCCGCGACCTTGTCTACTAGCAGCCGTGATGGGACCAGCATAGTCCACACCAGTATTCTCAAAGGGATGACCGCCTGGAAGGAGACGCTGCTGTGGTAAATTACCCATCAAAGGACTGACTGTTCTACCTGACATGCGACAACAACGCACGCAACTACGATAACATTTCTTAGCTAAGCTTCGTCCGCCTATAGGCCAGTATTTATCTCTAATTGAAGCTAGCAAAAGTTGAGGGCCTGCATGAAACAACTTTACATGTTCATATTCGAATAATAACTTCGTAAAATTATGAGTGGACTGTAAAACAATTGGGTACTTTTTATCAAAAGAAAACGCTGAATTTGCTAAGCGTCCTCCAACACGCATTATTTTATCTTTATCTAAAAATACATTAAATTTAATAAGGGCGCTTTTATTGTGCAACTTTTGATTATTAATGAGTAATTTGTACTCAGGAAAAGATTCGATTTGGCTTCTAATTATAATTACATTTAATGCATCTTGCAACTCTGCTTGTGATAGAAATTTACTAACAGGAGGGCTCTTTCTACACAATCTAATAAACCTAATGACAGTTGCTACACTACGGATAAGCCTTAAATAACTAGAAAACCTATTAAAATCTATGAAGGTATGACATTGACCATCGTTACTAACACTAGCGCTAAATGAAACATGAAGTCGAGTTTCAGGTAGCTGCTCAGACTCTAATGATTTGTGTCGAGAAGGCCAGTGAGACTGGGATTGCTTTAAGAAACTGGGACCACTCCACCACAAGTCCAACGATTGCAGAACACTAATTTCCACGCCACGGGATATTAGGTCTGCAGGGTTCTTGTCGGTTGGAATGTGTCTCCAAGTGCAGTGACCCGCCTTATCTAGAACTTCAGCAACGCGATTGCGTACGAACGGCTGAAGCTTAGAAGGCAACATCTGCAACCATCCCAACACGACGGTGGAGTCGGTCCAGCAATAAATGTGAGTGAACTTCAGTCGTAGTGAATTCACAACCTTCTCGCACAGACGAGCTCCTATTACGGCGCCACACAGTTCCAGTCTTGGAATGGTGGTCGGCTTAATCGGTGCCACTCGACTTTTAGCGACTAACAAACGGACCATGTATTCACCCTGATCATTGGCACTACGTACATAGACGCACGCACCGTATGCACGCTCAGATGCATCTGTGAATACATGTAGTTCTAGCGTAGTATATGTGTCACACACAACTAGTCGTGGAACACGAAAGTTGTTGATAAGTGGCAATGCCTTAACGATGACATCCCAACTAGCATGAAGTGCCGGGGTTAAAGGTTCATCCCATGACAATTTGTTTAACCACATCCTTTGTAATAACATCTTCATGGTAATTACGCAAGGAGATAAAAGTCCTAGGGGGTCAAAGATACGTGCAATGGCAGCAAGTATGTCACGTTTAGTAACTGGATCCTTAGGAAGTAATATTGAATTTGAAAAACCTAATTCGTCGGCATTGGCAAACCAGTCAAGCCCTAATAATTTATTGGATTTACTAGATCCTATATCTAAATCTAATGACGAATCAGCAGTTTCAGAGACTAACTCAGGTGCATTAGACCTCCACTTTCTTAGTGGCATGCAAGCAGACGTCAATGCGTTGGTGACCTCTGTACGGATAGACATGACTTCATTTAAGTCATCCCCTCCAGTCAGCAAATCATCAACATAAAAATCATGCATGATGACGTCAGCAACTTTATCTTTGATACCCGAGTCAGACTTGTCATTATTTTTATAATCCAATCCTATTTGCTTTAGGCAGCGCGTCGCAAGAAACGGTGCACTGGCCGTTCCATATGTGACGGTATTCAAATTATAAATCTTAACAGGATCACATACATTATGACGCCATAAAACTTGCTGTAGGTACCTATCAGACGGGTGGACGTATATACATCTATACATCTTTGCAACGTCAGCCGATAAAACGAACTTGTGTTGCCGAAATCGAAGAAGTATAGATATAAGATCGTCCTGCACCGTAGGACCCACCATCTGTAAATCATTAAATGACACTCCTGAAGAAGTAGCACAACTCGCATTAAAAACTACACGAAGCTTGGTAGTAGTGCTACATTCACGTAGTACCCCATGGTGTGGTATAAAATATCCATTGGGAGTGGGACTGTCTCTTATCTCGGTCATATGTCCTAACGTTTCGTACTCAAACATGAAGTCACGGTATAACTTACCGAAATCAGGCTTAGACTTCAGTTTACGTTCCAAATAATTTAAACACTTAGAAGCTCGTTGGAATGATTCTCCTAAAACAGAAGGACTTTGCTTTAAAGGAATACGAACACAAAAATGACCATCCTCTAAACGTGTCGTATTCTTCACAAAATGTTCTTCACACAGCTTTTCCTCAGGTAAATAATGTGAGGAATGTGAATCAATCTCTTCCAGATTCCAGAATTTCACAATATCTGTGTGAATCTTGCCTAAATAATCATTATTTGACAAATCGGTTTCATTAAAATTGCATAAAATATTGTTCGACATTAATTTACCGTTACTATAGCTAATAGGACCAGAAACAATCCAGCCTAACAAAGTTTCACATAACATTGGCTTATTTAAACCTAGTTTAATTCTTTGTGAACCTATCAGCTCCCAGAAAATGTCAGCACCGATCAAAACATCAACCTCTGAAGGTTTATAAAAATTGGGATCAGCTAGACAGATATTATCTGGAATATTTAAATCGGAAATATCGAGTTCTCGACAGGGCACGACAGTCGTTAATGAAGGTAAAACAAAACAATGAATCCTAGCAGCGAAACTGTTATCTAACGAATTCATTTTTACCTGACATAATTTGCCTATGCGAGAACTAACATTATTTATGCCATAAACCGAACCATTTACCTCACTGGAATTTAATTTAAGTCGATTACATAATCTTTCAGTCATAAAACTCGATGTACTCCCACTATCAAGAAGGGCCCTCACTATGTGCTCGCAATCATTCCGATCATTCAATTTGATGAGAGCCGTAGATAATAACACGCCCCGTTGTTTACGTTCGCTTCGAAACGAACTGAGATCCGCAGCTAAACTTAAATTATTAGCACTCGTACAGTTAGTGCTAGCTACGGCGTCAGTGGGCGATGACGTAGATACGGAATGGTTCGAGCTACCCTGTGATATGTTTTTGTCATTAGTGCAAGTATTTGAAGCCTCTTTGTTGTTCGAAGAATGTATCAACGTGTTATGCCGGCGGTTACATATCTTGCATCCCGGCTTTCTGCATCGGTTGGCAAAGTGACCTACGGAAAAACAGTTATAACACACTTTGTAGTTCGGCAATAATTTAACACGGGCGTCTACACTAAGTGCAAGAAATTGTGAACAACGACTTAGAACGTGATCACCTTTACAGTGCGGGCATAACTTATTTAATACAGTGCTGGACTTATCAGAATCTTGTGATACAACCATACATTTCGCCTTATTAGAATGAGAACTTGATTTTGAGGAACTGGGACTATTGTCATTTCGTGCCAACTCTAAAGTTTCCACAAAATCAGCGCGAGTGCGAATAAAATGAATGAAGTCGCCATATGTTATTTTACTCCCTTTATCTATGCGACTTTTATACTCCTCCCACTGACGAAAAGTATGTTGATCTAGTTTCCGAGTAACTAGGTATATAATAAGTGTATCCCAATACTTGACTGGCTCATCCAACGATTCTAAAGCACGTAGATTTTTATTCAGCTGGTCAATTAACGCTTTTAACGCAACAGAGGACTCCTTTGCAATGGCGTTTAGGTTAAAAAGAGATGCAACATGGTTCTGCACTAAATACCTTTTATTATTGTAACGCTCACATACAAGATTCCAAGCTATATCGTAGTTGGTTGCGGAGAATTCGAACGCATTGATAACAACAGCAGCGGATCCCTCCAGCGACGCTCGTAAATAATGGAATTTGTTGATCTTATCAATTTCGTCATTACTATGAATGAGGCTAGTAAAAGTGTCACGGAACTCCAACCAATTGCTATAATTCCCGTTAAATTTAGGTAGCTGTATAGTTGGCAATTTAACAGGCTTTCGCTGACTAATACGGGTAACTTTGTCACTGCATGTCGACTCATTATCGCTGTTATATTTACTTAATAACTCCTGCGCCCTAGCCAGTACCTTGTAATATAGTGACTCAAACTCCACACGCTCAGACAATTGAGATTTGACATCATCTACTAAACATTCTAACCGTACCTGTACCTCATCGTATTGCTCATACAATCCCTCGAATTTCCCCATCCGTAATTGCAACTCCTTGACATCACAACCAGTCAACTGCTTATCAGCTGATGCGTCGAGGTAATTGGCAAAGATAGTAAGGCGACCCTTAAAGCTTCCTCGCTTTTTAATAAGTTCCCTTTCTTCGGACATACTGGGAATCGAGTGTTAACAACCTGGAATTTATATAAAAGCAAATTAATTACAACTTATATTGTATAATAACTTAAGTGACGGTACCTACGTACAGGTAAAATGATAAAATAATTTTCAAAAAAGATGCAAATTCTCTAATTTTCACAAATTCTTGTAAATATGTAAATATAAAATGAATATATGAGAATTGATGACTTTTATTTAAATATTAAATTCCTCAATAAAATTTTAAAAATGAAATTTAAGGACAATACATAAGGGCATACGGTTTAGCTAAATTAATTGTAATTATTATAACAATAAAATTCAATAATTAAAATTATCTAACACCAACATAAATTAACAATATCTACCTACGCACAAATAATTCCGTTAAATACGAATAGTTATTTTAAAGCAGCTATACAACTATAAATGTAGTAAAATATCTACTGTACTAATTATACAAATTAAGTACGTATAATTGAAGTGCAAATTATAATCATATGACAAACGATTACACAATAAACTATTCAAAACGAAAATAGGTATCTACGTTAAATTTAACAAATCATCAGGTAATAAAATACACTAACCTTTTAAAATCCTTAAACACGATTAAATACTACCTGATCGAGTGTTGGGTGATAATATTTTATTATAATAATAATGCTTTACACCGTAAAACAGCTACAATCCTTTGTCCACTATGCCAGCTGGAAACTTCCACGGCGAATATCCACGATAACGATATATTTCGCTAATTTTTGCGATTCTTCATATAATTAATTTCCTCAATTAATCGTCCGACTCGTTATGGACCAAAATGATGGGGATATTATGGGACTCTTCAAGGAAACTCAAAATTGCTGTGCCTTTATGAAAAACTGTATTGCCTCAGTGATGGTCAGAGGTATAAGAAAGAATGAATTGCAAAATTCGTAAATCTAAATGACCTTATAATTAACTTAAACTAATGGGACGCACGTTGGTTTGCTCATAGTAAACGAGCAGGCGTTACGCTCGAACAACATTCATACACTATATTGAAGAATAGAACGTTTATTTTCTATATTTTTTTACATTACCATGCTTAAAACGCTAAAATTATTTCTACGTTCTGTCAGTTTGTCTATTCTTCCGTCGACAAAACCCCTTTCAACGGCGCCATGCTACGCCTGCTGTTGGCGCTTGCGCTACGTTAGCATTGTTTTAAAGCCGTTTGTGTGTGTTTTCCCATCACACCTGGCGTCCCCGTCTGATACTCTACTCTTCCCTTATACATTATTATTATAATCCTTACAGTATCGGTAATCGGTAACTAGAAACACTGTATAGCAAAAAAAAAAAAACGTCATCAATAATCCAAACCATCCAAACTTCCAAACTAATATTATAAATGCGAAAGTAACTCTGTCTGTCTGTCTGTCTGTCTGTTACGCTTTCCCGCTTAAACCTCTCAACTGATTTTGATGAAATTTGGCACAGACAATCTTTAGACCCTGAGAAAGAACATAGGCTATCAAAACACCACGCGGGCGAAGCCGCGGGCGGAAGCTAGTGTAAAATAAAATGAAATTCGAACGTTTATGTTCGGAAAGTGATCGGTTTCCGAGCAGTGGCGTAGCTACGTGGGGTCGAAGCTGACCCTAGCCCCAAAACATCTTGACGATGGCGATCATAAGTTTGTAAACAGTCAGTAAAGCATGACAACTTAACTTCTAACTCATTGTGGTGCCCGATGAGTGGGAACTACAGCTTGGCCAGAACGGATTGAAACGGAACTAATCTTTTTTTTTCTAACAACGTTTTAAAATCTTTGATATTTGATGTAAACAAAGACCGCAGGTTTGTTAGATTTATTATTGTGCCATAAAACTAGCGTAATAAGTGAAAAAAAATAAAATAAAATCATTCAAAGTGCTGGTAGCGCGAAGAAAGTGGCGACTTCCGGTTTTCTACAGTTTTTTGTCAAGCTGTAAATTTACTTTTTTCAGAAACGTCGTGTTCAATACACGAGGCGATTATTTTTGGAAAGACGGCACTAAAGCGAAAGACAGTAAGTTTATTTTGGCTCATTAATCGTCCACTTAACGTTTGTTTTCAATAATTGAGAGGTTAGAGCAGCGCTGGAGTGATAAGGGAAAGGGAACTGACTAGCTCCTGCTTTTCCCGCAGCAGACAACGCCCTCTTCTGGCCTCCCTAAATAGGTCCAGGGGTAACGGATTTGGGGACATTCGTTGCCCCCCTATCAAACTGGACCCGAGATGGCGGCGCGTAGTGTTCCATGCGCGTCTCTCAAAGACGTATTGAGGGGAGTTGGACACCTCACTTCCCTCCGTGATGTGGTCCGCAGGCGAAGCGGGCCGGCACCAGTCCGGGGTAGCGGAAGTCGCATTAGATCCCGGTGCCCCCCGACGCAGCTGATCGAGGGAACACCGGGGTGGTTTTAGTCAGTCGCCTTTTTCTTTATTTCCATGGTCACAGTTTCCTGATGAGATGGCCCCCGACCCCGGCAGGCTCTGGCCCTCTAAGGGGGCCCCGTCAGATTGCTAACAGCTTTTTGAGGCGCGCGTGGAACATGCACAGTGCCCACACGGGGGCCCCATAGAGGGCCATGGACCGCTTGAACGGTGTACAGCCTCGAGGAGGCATTTGGCCCGCCGAAAATGAACACCCAGACCTGGAACAACTGCTGGTCATAAACGTTTGTTCCGTGCGGGGATCGAACCGGCAACATGTGCACAACAGTTGATCGCTCAGCCACTTCGCCAACCGTGCCGTCAATACCATTATTTGCGCTTTCCCAATTGAAATCCATTGAAAATTACAATGAAAAGTGGCATTGATTTATATACATGTAGATGTAAACTTTGATATTATTTTATTGAAAAAATTAAACAAAATTACAAATTTTGTAAAAAACCCACGACGGTAAAAATCTAAATGAAAAAGAATAAAATAACTCTAAACCCCCGACTTAACCCAATTATTATGTAACGAAACATTATAATAGACGTAAAAATAACCGAGGAATATCCGTCGGGGGCTGCCATTAAACAGCTAAAGGTTTTCTGGTGACATGAACACAATTATTGAAGAACTAAAGATGTTCAACGACGACATAAAATACACTTACGAGTAGGTATGATTACATTTTTGTTGAAATTTTATATAGAGAAGGCAGCCCCCGACTGATATTCCTCGGTTATTTTTAGGTCTCTTTTTAATTTTATTTTAGACTTTTTAGAAAGCATATAAGAATTTTAATACGTTTTAATTTTAATAATATTGCAATATAATCGTTTGACACTTATATAGCAGCGCCCCCTAGTGAGTTAAGTTAATATCATAAGACTTATCTAAGACCATGCACTAATCAACTACAAACCCATTGCTGAAAACCGCATTGAAATCGGACAATTCGTTTTAATATTATTACAATATTATTTTGCACTAATATTGTAGCGCCCTCTAGTGAGTTACAGACGGAATTTTTATTATTTGAGAACATGCATTAAGCTACCACGAACACATTGCTAAAAACAGAATTGTAATCGGACATTTCGTTTTGATTATATTGCAACATTGTTTTTGCACTAATATTGTGGCGCCCCCTAGTGAGTTACAGTCATGACACCTGTCTAAGGGAGCGTCCACATCTGACGAATGTGCCGCAAATGTGCAGTTCGCGCGCCGTTTGCGAGAGACACGCGCGCATTTTATGCTCTTGTGTCGCTCCTGCGCCGCTCGCGCGTTGATCGCGCGCACTCTACGCGCCGTGTGTGCACGGCTTGCGAGCGGCGCATGAGCCGCACGCGCGCGGCCTCCGCGCTTCACATACTGCAAGCAAACGGAACGGTAAGCGAGCGAACTGCACGCGTGCAGGTCGCGAGCCGCTCGCGCGCTTTATACGAGCCTTGTATGAGTTGCGCTAAAGAGGCGCACCAAACCATTGCAGTGACTGCACGCGCGCAGCTCGCGGGCAGCTCGCAATCGGCTCGCGTGCTGCACATTTGCGGCACATTCGCCAGATGTGGACGCACCCTAAGAACATGAACTCATCAAACACAAACCCGTTATTGAAAACCGCATCAAAATCGGATCATGAGTTTAGAAGATAGGTGGGAACATTACTTTGCACAAACATACAAACACACAAACATCAGCTCTCACCCTAAACGCATATACCTGCTCCGTTCCGTCGTGGGTAAAAATTAGACTTCCTCGTTTGAACCCTAGAGTTTTTTTCCAGGTTGTCTCGAGTATCTGGCCATTTTGCCGTACGGGTGCCGCATTGTAAAACGCAAGGCTACCTCCATAAAATACTATAACACGAATAAAAAATGCAGCTACATATCAAAGTGAGTAAGCTTAATAGTCTGGTAAATGAGTTCTCAAAAGGGGTATGTGGTTGGAAAGTCGAAAGCAGAAAATCTGACTTATGAACTTTGTTTGGACTAGTTAGAAGATAAACATATTAAAAGTCCTGACCCCTCCGAGGTGAGCCCGAGGGATGGGGGGGGGCAAAGAAGGTCCCGTTTTTTTGGTTTTTTGCTTATATCTCGAAAACGATGCGTCGTATAAAATGTTGTTGTACTTCTTAATAAAACCTCATAAAATTCTCTACAACTTTGTTACACTTTTTATCTATCTCCAATATTTGCATAGCTGTGAGCACCGAAAAATGACCGATTTTCAAAAATGTGTTAAATTTTCTGTCTCGTTCTTTGTTTTCTTGTTTATAAATCTTGAAAACAGTGCGTCGCATGAAATTTAGTTTTACTAGAGAATGAAACCGAGAATTTTTTTTTCCGGTTCCGGCTTTGAAAAGTTAACACGCAAGTTTATGCTCTCCGAAAATTAATTAATTAAAACAGTGTAAAAAGTGAAAAGTCTAAAGTATCGTGTCAGCAACTCGTACAGTGAACACCAAAAGACACTATTGTGAAGTGATCACAGTGGACTCTGTTCTTTTGCAATAATTATCTAGTCGAAAAGTTCGAAATAACATAACCTCAAACCCAACAACGACGTTCGAACTTAAAAATCATAGACTACAGAGTTATTCGGCAGTGCCAATATCAGAATTTACCCGAAGTGTCACAAAGTGACAGCTGTCAGTGTGACCAGGAGCAAGACTTTGAATACCACCTCATTTCGGTGTTACCATAACAGAAAATACCAAAAAAGATGGAAAAATGTATGGAAATGCTACTGGCTAAATTGGACGAGAAATTGGACCAGCAAACAGTTACTATATCAACGCTAGTAACAACAAAAGTAATGGAAGCATTGGATGAAAAGTTAAAAATACTCTCGGAAGAGAATACAAAATTAAAAGCAAAGGTAAACATCCTAGAACAAAAACTTATTGCAGTAGAAAAAGATAAACGGAAACAGAACTTGGTTTTCTTTGGAGTCCAAGAGAGAGGAAAAACAGAAGCAGAGCTTGTGGATTACATAAAAGAGATTATAATCGAAACTGGAACGTATTTGGAAAGTCATGAAATTAACAACATTTGCAAAATTGGGCAGCGCACTAACAAAGATCGCCCGATCGTAGTTTCCATCACATCTGTATGGAAAAAGCATATGATATTGAGAAACAAAGCTAAAATACCGCCTGGCATCTCCGACAAGGAAGACTTTCCGAAAGACGTAATAGAGAAAAGAAGGCAGCTACAGCCACAATTAGAGGAAGAAAGGAAAAAAGGGAATTACGCATATCTAAATTACGACAAATTGATTGTGAAAAAACAAAAAGAAAACGCTCGTGAAAAGCGGAAAAGGGAAGACACAAGCCCATATAACAACTCCCCAACGCAAAAGAGAATTTCCAGCATGGTTAACACTCTGGAGAAAGACAATCCACACAACTCCCCGCCCTCCACCCCGCAGAAAAGAGACAATCCTTCTACTTCAACTCAATCTTTAGAAAATACTAAAACCCGAGGAATTTTGAAACCAAATATTCTCAACTATGTTGTACGGGAACGATCACTTTCATTGTCCGAGCCATCAAAAAACTAATAACTTTAACAGTGAACCGGAACAGAAGCAAACATAAAACATTAATAATATCAACATCAACTTTTGAAATAAGCACCCCAAGCCGGCCGGTCACCGTGGGGGAAGAAGACCACAACCCTCCAACAAATAAAACCATCAACAACAACAGAAGTAAACCTAAATATTTGAACAACGAAACAGGAAAATCACAAAACTTATAATTATATATGCACCTATAATGTAAGGTCACTATCGTCAACTACAAGAATAATAGAATTAAACAATGCAATAGAAGACATCAAATGGGACATCATAGGACTAGCTGAAATTAGAAGAAAGGGATGCGATATTGAAGAACATAAAAATCATATCTTCTGTTATATAGGCGAGACTCTGGGACTCCATGGTGTGGGATTTTTAATAAGAAAAACCTGGAAGGACAACATTGTAAGCTTTATAGGAATATCGGAGAGAATAGGTCTACTGAAAATGAGCTTCAAAAATGTGTCACTATCTATTATACAAGTGTACGCACCTACAGGCTGTTCCAGTGAAGAAGAAATTGAGAAGTTCTACAAGGACTTACAAAAAGCACAGGATCAAGCAGACATGACCCTTCTGGTCATGGGAGATTTTAATGCAAAAATAGGACACCCCAAACAAGAAGAACATACAATAATGGGAAAATATTGTTATGGTCAACGGAATGAACGAGGCGAAAGACTAATCCAATACGCATATGAAAACAAACTGTCATTTATGAACACATACTTTAACAAAAGAAACTCTCGCAAATGGACATGGATATCCCCAGACCAAAACACTAAAAACGAAATCGACTTCATACTGAGTCACAATCCGAAAGCAGTAACAAAACTAGAGGTACTAAACAATGTAAGTTTCCCATCAGACCACAGAATGGTTAGATGTTCAATGAATCTCCAGACACCAAAGATCCACAGAAAGACATTCAAAGCCGCAAATAATATGCTAAAGTCTACAGAAGAAAAAGAAACCTATCTGAAAAAACTTAAAGATAATGTTACAACACTATACGAAACAACAAAAAATATAAAAGATATTCAATCCCTGAGCAACGCGTTGGAAAAAGCAATCACAAACAGTCTAAAACAAGATGGAAATAATAAAACGAGGCACAAAAATCAAAAATTATTAGTGATCAAACATTGGAACTGATTTTTAAACGTACAGAACTCCTAAACACGAAAAACAAATCAAAAGAAATAAAACTCTATTTAAAAGAACTTTATAAAAAGACAAACAGAGCGATTAGACAAGATTATGAAACACATAGAAAAAAGATAATCGAAAAAAATATGACAACATTTAGAAGCTCAAAGAGAGCCTTTAAAGAACTGTCAACGCACAGGAACTGGATACAAGGTTTAAATGCTGGAAAAAACGAAGCGAAAAACAGAGAAGATATAATAAAAATCGCAACAACCTTCTACTCAGATCTCTATAAAAACAGGGACCGAAACCGGTATCAACAATACGGGTATTTTTTCGGTAACAACCTTTTTTTCTTTTACAGGTAATTTTAAAGGTTACCTTTATTATTAAAGTGAATACTTAACCAGTATTAATACCGGTTACCGAAATAAAAATTACCCCTATCTTACACGTGCCGTCGGCAATAGTCAAAGGGCGCGCATCGCCTGTGTGTGTGACAAAGAGTCGGGCCGACACACGAACTTAGGCGAACGCCGACCAATCACGGCCCTGGCTGGCACAGCACGCGGCACGCGCAACGCGTCTTTCATTCAGTTTGATATTAAGTATGTTTAACTCAGTATTACTCTATAATATGCCGTCGTCATTGTGGCCAACATGTTGTTTTTAATCCCCGACGGAAAAAGAGGGGTGTTATAAGTTTGACGTGTCTGTCTATCTGTCTGTCTGTGGCACCATAGAGCCCGAACGAATGAAGCGATTTCAATTTAGTTTTTTTTATTAAAGGTGAGGTCGCCAAACATAAGACCTAACATTAATCCTCAACTTTACCATATATTTATTTCAAAATTAATGCTGCAGTATTTTCGACGTATCACAGGATTCTGCTAAGCCATTTGAGGTAGTATGGCGTATAGCACTGGTACAGACTTTCTTGGTAATGTTTACTATTTTCTAATGCCAAATTGGCATTGCGATTTTCTTTCTCGTAATCAAGGTAATTTTGCACCCCCCACCGAATAATATGGTAATCGATAAATTCAAATTTTACAGGAAAAATAAAACAGTGTTTTTTTGTTTTTATTGTAAAAATTATCCAACCTAAGAGAATGATTTATATATCATCAAATGAAAGTAATTTTTTTATAGAATCATTCTAAATAAAAGTTTTACATTTTTATTTTATTAGGACCAAGTTATTAAAGAAAATATATTTTACTGGATACGTTAGAAAAACATTATTTCGCAACAAAACATAACGATATTATTCGCGTAAAAACAAAAAGACAGCGTGCACAATAATAGTACCTATATTACAATGTTATTCGTTAAACAATGACATCCAAACATAAACGGTAATAGATTGTAACTGGGATTTTCGCCTATTTAATATATATTATAATATTATTGTTTGAGTACTATTTTATTCTTCAATTGCCTGTTAAGTAATATCCATTATTAGAAATATAACTTTCAATAAAACTATGGCTTTCTGATAAAAGAACACTCATCATCATCATCATCAGCCGAAAGACGTCCACTGTTGAACATAGGCCTCCCCCTTAGACCGCCACGCCAAACGACAATTCGCTACTTGCATCCATCGGTTGCCCGCGACCCTCACGATGTCGTCGGCCTACCCAGTGGGAGGCCTGCCTACGCTGCGTCTTCCGGTCCGTGGTCGCCACTCGAGAACTTTTGTTCTCCATCGATCGTCAGTTCAATGAGCGATGTGGCCTGCCCATTGCCACATCAACTTGTAAATTGTATGAGCTACGTGGGTGACTCTGGTTCTTCGCCGAATATCCATGTTCCGGATTTTTATCCCGCAAAGAAACTCCGAGCTTCTAAAAGGCCAGCAGTGCAAGACCACGTTTCAGACCCCTACGTAATCACTGGCAGCACACACTGGTTAAACATCCTTGTCTTGAGACACTGTGGCATTCTCGATGAGAAGATATCACGTAGCTTCCCAAACGCTGCCCATCCGAGTTGGATTCTTCTTCGACCTCTAGAAAGAGGTCAGTTAGGTAGGTTCAACTTCGAGAACGAAGTTGGACCTACCTAACTGAAGAATCTGTCCAAGGTAAGTATAACGGTCTACAACTTCGAGAGTATATCATTCCCAACAACAACCGGTACGGGTGCCACATGGACGTTCGACATGATTTTCGTTCATTTTAAGGCCGACCCGTTGGAAGACGATACTGAGGTCGCTGAGCATAGCATTGAGGTGCTCCAACGATTCTGCCATGATGACTATAATCATCGGTAAAACGAAGGTGACTGATGTATTCGCCATTGCTGTTGATGCCGAGTCCGTTCAACGCGGTCTTGAACAGTTTCGGAGAAATAACGTCTCCCTGTCTCACGCCTTTCTGCAATTGCTCTCTTCCTGAAGTCGGAAAAACATGGTGGCGTTTCTATACAAACACTTCGATACACCTATAGTCGATATGACATCGTTGGAGAACGTGCAATACTGCCCAGGTTTCGATTAAATCGAAGGCTTTTCCATAGTTCACAAACGCTAAATATAATGGCCGATTATACTCCTCTGTCTTCTGTATAATCTGACGGTGTATGTGGTCTATGGTACTAAAACCTTTTCGAAACCCGTCTTTGTCGGGAGGCTGGAAGTCATCAAACCTGCTTTCGAGACGGTTCGTAATGACTCTTGAGATCAGCTTGTATACATGGCTCAGAAATGAGATTGGCCTGTAGTTCTTCAACAAGGTGTTGTCACCCTTTTTGAAAACAACCACACTCCCGTGGCATACTTCTGGTGTAGTACCTTCGAATACGACGGAATTAAATAACTGCTGGAGAACTAAAAGTACCGGTTTTCCACCCGCTCTTAGAAGTTCAGTTGTGATTCGGTCCTCACCCGGCGCCTTGTTATTCTAGAGCTGTTTAAGAGCCATTCTAATCTCATACAGGCTGATGTCCGGGATATCCTCAGTGCAGTGTCGAGTCAATTTAGCTCTTGCGTCTCGAGCTGTACCGACACTGGGTGTTGATGTGTATAACTGTCCGTAAAACCTCTCAAGCTCTCTTAGGATCTCAGGTTTCGTCGAAATGATGCTGCCGTCATTAATCTTCAGCTTCGTCATTTGACTTTGCCTAATAGAGATAAGACTTTTGAGCCCTGGTTCCGCTCGATCACCTCTTTGATCCATGCCACCCTATAGGCACGCAGATCACGCCGCATTGATTAAGAGATTCGTCTATTGAGTTTGCCATATTCCAACATTTCAGCTGAAGATTGCAGCCTTATCTCGATCCGGTCTTGCATCAACTTGATGGTTCCGTTCGAGAGCTTTTGAGACTTATTGCGGTGAGGGGTCTTAAAGAATTTGAATCCCACAGCTTGAACAGTTTCCACCAACCCACTGTTAATCTCATTCACAGTTTCGCATTCGGTTAGGCACTGGAAGCGATTGTGCAGTTCCAGTTGAAAGTCTTCGGGGTTTTGGATGTGGGCAGGACTATGTCGGAGCGTAGACTTTACGAGACGAGACCTTTCAAGCTTCACATTAATATTCAATGTGCCTCTGACGATTCGGTGATCGCTACCGGTTTTTACCTTGGGGATCACAGAGACATCACTGAATATTCGCTTCTTGGTCGTCATGATGAAGTCGATCTCATTTCTGATAGTACCAATGGGGGCTCATCCACGTCTACCTCCTGGATGGCCGCTTCTGGAAGTAGGAGTTCATTAAATGAAGTTCTACCTTTTCCATGAAGTCGACCAGTCGCTGGCCCCTCGCTGCCCATACCCAAATGGCCCCACTCTCAACTTATCGCCATTCCGTGCGCCCTTCGCGTTGAAGTCCCCCATAAAAACGGTGAAGTATGTTTCAGAGGTATGTATGGCCTCCGATATCTCCTCATCCAATGCCTCTACTTTATCATCGAGGTCGGTGCCTATGACCTGTATGACCTTTAACGAATACCAGTTGATAATTCTGAGTATAAGGTATGCTACCCTACTCGACACACTGTCGACTTTCATAACGTTGTTGATGAGAGACCCGCGGACGGAAAATCCAACACCACCCTGGGATTTAGGTCTCCTTCCCGGTAGAAGAGCATGTTGCCGGAATCTAGAACTATCGTATCCTGACCCTCTCTTCGGATTTCATTGCATTTTGCTCGAAGAATTGATAATCCAGCTCGATAATCTTCTCATCGGTCCTCAGTGTGCGAATGTTGTGTGTTACCAGGGCCAATGTCCGTTGGGGGTGGTATGCCACACATACTAGATATGAGCGCCGATGGCCAATCCACGGCGGCGGCGTGGCTTGTATATTTTCACGGCGGCGGCGCGTCGCGTCCGGCCGTGTGTCTTAGTTTTTTTTTATTAGGGAAAGATTTCTTAAGAAGAAAAATGAAGAAAATCATGTTGTTAGGTACCAAAAAATTTTTATAAAGAAACGTATTTTTATTTTGTTAATTACAATTTTAGTCTTCTATAATTAGCGATTACGTTTACTAAAAACAATAATTGTTTCAGTATTTTAAGATGCGAGACAGAGTTTTTAATCAAAGCACTATCTATTTTTTTATGTGAAATGGGTTTGCTCTTGACCCTAGTTTTTTTTTTTATCGTGGTAAAATCATCAAATGAGTCCTCCTATCCAGGGCAGGGCGGGAGGGACTGTCAGACTTCTACTGACTGAGTACTACTGACGGAGTCGCTGTATAAGTGTGTCCCACGACCCCGGCTGGCTTTGGCCCTCTAAATGGGAGGCCCCGTCATTGTGCTGACGCTCTTTGAGGCGCGCGTGGAGCACAACGAGCCGTCGACCCGGACATGGTCCATGGTAGGACAGCGAGTCTCCCATTACTCGCCACCCGCATGCCCGTGCCTACGGTAGCCGGAGGTCGTCCTGCGACGTCCGACGCCGTGGGCGTCTAACACGGCGCCGTGCGCGAGGGTTCTCCCTCGAGAGTCTCGCTTCCTCCTTCGCGAGCATGACTGCTTCGCAGAATGAGGCGACTGCTTCCCACTCTGTCTCACCCCGCAGAATGGCGGCGATCAATGTCGAGGTCGTCGCCTATCGCCTGCGTCAGGACACGGGGTTGCTCTGCCCAAGCGGGGCAGTCCTGCATTATATGCTCCACCGTGTCCTCCGGGCGGCCCTCGCAGTGGTGACACCCACACGTTTCATCCCTCCTTATCCGACACAGGTACCTCCCGAAACATCCGTGTCCATTGTCCGGTGAGGACCTGCGTCAAGCGGTAGGTGATGACGCCGTGGGACTTATCCAGCCACTCCTCAAAGAGGGATCTTACGGCGAGCCCGTTGACCCTAACCCTTGTCACGAATGACTAAGACAAAGTTGACGATGCCCAGAAGTAGGAGCCCTGCTAAGCGGGGCTCCGTCGATTTCTCTTGTGAAGGAAGAACTAGTTTTGCCTAGGTCAGACTAGTTTATCCTGAAATCGGGTTTGGCCGGTAATTTATACACGTGAATGTGTAGAGCCGACTATACACGTACCAGTATACTTGTACAAATCGAGACTTGCACAAACATAGGACAGTGACCATGTTAAGGACTTTAACCATGGCGTGATGTGACGCGATTTGATCGATTCCAACCACAACTGAAAATCAACCTTGCCACTAAGAAATAATGATGCAATTCGATTGTCTTGACGTCGTTGTGTCGTCCCTTAGGTGCAAGTATCTTCCCACACACGTTTCAGTATACTTGCGCAAGTCTGGATTACCGCAAGTATACTGTAAGTCCCTGTTCACACGTGCCATACACTGCGCCGTCGGCTACCCGGCAACCGGAACGTGTAAAAAGGCACTAACGTGTGTGGCATAAGCTACGTAGTGAGTGTAGCTCTAGAGCGAACAAACGCCGCATGCCCTCAGGGCGCGCGTGCGAGCGAGAAAGCAAGTTGCGACTCGTCGCGGCGGCGCGCCGCGCGTTTCTTTCGGCGGCGGCGCGCCGACCGAATTCACGGCGACGGCGGCGCGCCACATATCTATGCCACATACTCGATATTATTATATCCCTTTCTTTATTCTCGCGTTAATAGATAATACAGCAATCGTAGATTGAGTGTAGATCACCTAGGTTAACTATTGCAAAAGTAATTGCTATTTTTTTTTAAATACATTAATAAATAGTAACCAGCATTGCCATATTAATGTGTTTTTTGAAATAAAATCTCTACAGGAGTAGTATTGCTCAAAAATTGAGTTGCAAAAGTCCAACTGAAACGACAAACAAACAAATAAACAAACAAACAAGAAAAGTGAGTTTATAAAAACGTAGGAAAAACTTTACTATAATTAAAACGATTTTGCTGTTCTTACTGGAACAATATCGTTATCGTAACATATTGAAATTCTTATTATCAGTGCTATCCGTAATCACTTGAAGCGATATTATTCACGTAAATAAGTACAATAAATCTGTAACGGAATATTAGGGCTATGGTTATTATAAAAATACTTTGTAATGTACTCATAGGAAAAATGCGAAAAAAATTGACAAAGTGTAAGAGAGTACCTACACATGATGAATATGCAATAAAACGCAAAGTATCGTTACATCACATTACGATATTATTCGGTGGGAGGAGCGATTTTTAGGTAACCGGTATTAAAACGGTAACCTCTTTAAAGGTTTTTTCTCGTAATCAAGGTCATCTTTAGGAAACCGGTATTAAAACGGTAACCTTAATAGAGGTTACATTTTTCTTCGGTCTGGTTACCCAGATAGCGGTAACCTAAGTCTGAAAAATAACCGAAATTCTTCAATACCTGTACCGTAATTTATAAAGGTTTTCGGTCCCTGATAAAAAACCATACCAGGAAGCAGCTCAAAGTATAGAACAGACTGAAATGTGCACTATAAAGGAATCCCAATTAAAAGAGACAACTGTAGAACAGATTACTGAAAAAGAGATAGTAGAACACATAAAGAGATTAAAACCTGAAAAAAGCCCAGGACCAGATGAAATTAAAAATGAAGCCTTGAAGCTGGGAGCACCTTATCTGATAACATACCTCACAAAACTCTTCAACTTAATTATAGAACAAGAACAAATACCAAAGCAATGGTGCAGCTCAAACATAACACTGCTCTATAAAAAAGGGAACCCGCTCGACATCAACAACTACAGGCCCATCAGTCTATTATCAACAATCTACAAACTGTTCTCTTCAATTATCCTAAGTAGAATAGCCCCAGATATAGACAAAAACCAACCAATAGAGCAAGCAGGCTTCCGTCCACATTACTCGACAATGGACCATATACATGCTATAGAACAAGTGATAGAAAAATACAAAGAATACAACATGCCACTGTGCATAGCCTTCGTGGATTATTCCAAAGCATTTGACAGCATATCGCACGCATCTATATGGGAAGCTCTGAGAAGAAACAATATAAAGGAAAAATATATAAGTTTAATAAAGTATATTTATTCGAAGGGTGTAAGCAGAATAAAACTAGAAAGGCAAGGAGAAGAGTTCGAAATTGGTAAAGGAGTGCGTCAAGGTGACCCTCTCTCACCCAAACTATTTATAGCGGTCCTAGAAAATATATTCCAGAGTCTAGAATGGAAGAGCAAGGGTATATGGATAAAAAATAAAAGACTATCACACCTAAGATTCGCAGATGACATAGCTCTTCTAAGCGAAACCTCAACAGAACTAGAAAGCATGCTACAGAACCTGAACACCCAAAGTCAAAAAGTGGGACTACAGATGAATGCTTCAAAAACAAAAATTATGACGAATAGCTCTAGAAAACCAATCATAATAGAAGAAAAGCCGATAGAATATGTAGACGAGTATGTGTATTTAGGTAAAATGGTTTCATTCAAGGCAGACAGTAATGAACAAGAAATATGCAGAAGAATCAACATAGCTTGGAAAAAATTCTGGTCTCAAAAAGAAATTCTCAAAGGAAAATACAGCCTAAAGACGAAAAAGGTCATAATGGACTCGTGCATCCTCCCAAGTCTAAAGCGCATTTCACACAGAGAGCGGGCGCGGGTCGGGCGCGGGTCGGGTGCGTTTCGGTGTACGGGCACGACCCGCCCCGCGCCCGACCCGCGCACGCTTTCAGTGTGAAGTCTTCCATTTAAATACAAAGAACTAGACCCGCCGTACTCCCGCCCCGACCCGCGCCCGACCCGCGCCCGCTCTCTGTGTGAAATGCGCTTAACCAACCCAAGTCAAACATGGGTATACACGGAAAATGTAAAAAACAAAATCTTGTCCTGCTAACATGCTATGGAGAGAAGCATCCTAAGATTAAGAAAAATACAAAAAACAAGAAATATTGACATACGCACAACAACCAACGTTACTGATGCACTCCATCATAGTCTAAGACAAAAATGGAAATGGGCAGGACATATAGCCAGATACCAGGATAAAAGATGGACTCACAAAATAACCAAATGGAAAGGTCCAACGGGCAAGAGGAGCATAGGTAGACCAAGAAAAAGATGGGTGGATGATATTAAGAGCATAGCCGGAGAGGACTGGATGAGGATAGCTACAAATCGCGAAAAATGGTTCAAGTTGGAGGAGGCTTTTACCCAGGAGGGGCTACACACCAAAAATAAATAAGTTGTACTACTGAACTTATGTATGCATTAATGTGTAGACAAATAAAGCTTTATTATTATATAAAGAGAGATTTTTAAGTCAGATGACCAACCTCCAGTGATTGGAGAGGAACGAGAAGAAGAAGATTATTATTATTTATTTATTTATTTAATTCAGGCTTCAAAGGCCCATATAAAATACTATGATACAATACAATATGACTTAACTAATACAATAATACAATACATAAACAATACGCAAGTAATTAATTAATAATTATAGAGAATGAAACCTGATAAAATTCTCTACATTTTTTGCCTTTCACATTTTTATCTATTTTCAATCGACTAGCTATGAGCCTCGAAAAAAGTGTATTTTTGAAAATATGTTCTTCACTCTTACACCAGTTTTGCCAGCTTTACGAATTCAAAGAGGAGATCAAGAAAATGTTAACAAGTTTTGCGGAAAAACAGGGAAATGAGATTAAAAAAATTAACTCAACACTAAAAGAGATACACCAGTCCAACATTTGCCTCCAAAATTCAATTGATTTTTTAACAACAAAAAATGAAGAACTTAAAGCGAAGGTAATACAACTTGAGAAGCAGTCTGTGGAAGATAAGAAATCTATCGCTTTGCTGGAGAATAAAATTGAGGAAGCACAGGTGGGAGCTCGAAAAAGTAATTTAATAATAAAAAATGTAGGTACCACGAAAAAAAGATGAAACCAAAGAGGATCTTCTTGAAATGACTATCACCGGCATTCAAGAACGCTACTTAGATAAGTATGGCAGCAACACTATGCTAAGTAAGGCATTTCTCACTGCGTTCGTCATGGCAGGCCATTCATTTCATAAACAATACATAGCGGACTCTTTGCTGTGCGGACACTTAGCATCGAATGGGGCACTGTGATTGGTTAACGTTGTGACGCGACTTCACTCGGGTTGACTGAATGACAGAAAAAACGTCAATGAAAACCACTGTTTTATTTACAAGTTTTGTGAACTGTTTACTAAGTGTTACATAATTTATAATAAACTTTTCAAAATGAATACTAGTTGCTTGCCTTTATTGAGTACGAAATCACTCAAAACATGTTATGTATTAAATTGTATGTTTGTGTTTGTTTCGTAGTCAAAGTTGTGAAAATAATAACACGTGTTGTTTTCTTTCAGCTTAAAGAAGTTACCATTTACTTCTTCGGAAAGAGAACTAATTGTGGCTTTAGTTCTTTGTGTATTTAACCTCTCAAGAATATAATTATCAAAATCATCTTCGCTGCTGTAATCCATCGCAATTAAACAAAACAAATCAGCGTATCACAATTCACAAATCACTACAAACATAACCTAATACCCGATGCCAGTTTGAAATTTGTGTTGACTGTCGCACTATGCGTAGCGTAAAGTAGCTAGGGAGCTACTTTAGCTGTGCGTTCATTATAGTAAGCGCATAGTGTCGTTCGTCCCTCAAGTGTCGTTTATGAATAGGTTTTTGTGACCCTATGCGTCCGCGCGCCCTGTGAGACCTCATAGTAATGTTCATGAATACCGGTGTATGTGTCTCTTACAAAACCTTGAATGCAGCGCAAAGAAACACGACATCACGGATATCTACAGGGTGCGTGGAAAAACAGCTGATAAAAAAAACACACCTATCGTTGTAGAAACTGGCTCCACAATCATGAAAACTGAGATCCTGAAAATGGCTAAAGCATTCAATATAAAACACCACAACAAATTACGCTGTAAACATATGGGAATGAAAACTCAAGAAGACATCCCTATTTTTGTATCCGAGCATCTAACCCCCAAGGGCTCTCGATTACACTTCCTGGCAAGAGACCTAACTAAATCTGGATTGTATAAGTTTTGCTGGACTGCATTTGGAAAAGTGTACGTGAAAAAGAATGAATCTAGCCAAACTATACACATAAGAACTGAGGAACAGGTACACAAACTTTTACTTGATCAATGACTATATTCTCTCTTTTTTTATATTGCCTAAATTTAACAGTTCAAACCTTAAAACTATGCTTTGTCCTGTGTAAATTCCTAACTGCCTACGATATTATATTTTTTTCCATTCTGTATCATTGTATCCTATTGCTCATTACAAAATTAAGTTATTTAAATACTGTACTGTCTCACTATCGCACACACAACTCAATCATTGACACTCTCACATTTACACATCATATACAAAATTACTACAAGTTTAATTTCACTACATATTTACTCGTACTTATCTTAATACTCCACAAAACACATTTTTCCAATACAAGCCTGTTTCTGACCAAGTTATATGCAATTCTAAATACTATTTACCCTGATATACGCATTATTTTCTTATTTGCGATTATATTTTCATCAATCTACTTTTTTAATGAATAATACTCATCAAACTATTTCTGACATTGATAACATTAAAATAGCCCGCACTATTGAATGCGATTCCTCAGAGTTACACAAACATTTAATAATAAATAAAAACGATCTTACCATCGTATCACAAAACATTCGTAGTATATATTACTGTAACTTTGATAGCCTACTTACAACTTTATCTTCCATTAATATCGATCCCGATGTAATCATTCTAACTGAATGTAGATTATATACCAATAAAGCTATTCCCCAAATTACTAATTATCAATCTTATATAACATCCCGCCAGCTGAATCAAAATGATGGGGTGGTTGTTTATATCAAAAGTTCCTTTGAACCTAAAGTAGTGGAAATACAGCTTACCCAGGCGACTTGCCTACAACTGGATTTACTGGGCATCATTGTGCTCTGTATATATCGTTCTCCCTCTAATACAAATACTGATTCTTTTATTGACTCACTTAATTCACACGTAGAGATTCAAAAATCGCAAAAAAACATTATTATAGCTGGCGATATAAACATAAATATTAAACCAGGGTACAACGAATCGTCCCAGGATTATAATAATAGAGTTAACTACCTTAACATGCTTTCTTCATCTGGCATACTTCCCGGACATTTACTGGCAACAAGAGAACGGAACTGTCTTGACCATTTTATGATGAAGTTACATAAAACCAAGTACTCGGCAGCTATCGCCATTTTACACACTACAGTTACTGACCACTTTACTACTCTTCTTTCATTATCTAAGTTAAAAAAGGTTCACACACCTAGTAAAACAACTTCTACAATAAACTTTGAACAAGCTCTAAAAGATCTTCAAGAAATTTTTTTATCAAATCTACTATTTCTTGAAGACCCAAATATATTAGTTAATACTTTTATTAACACTCTAGCCAGTGTTATAAATGACAACACTCGTTTAAAAAATATCCCAATCAGTGAACGTATCATCAAACCTTGGATGACTACCGGCATCCTTCGTTGCATCAGAAACCGCAATAAAATACAAATGCGATGTCGGAATGCCCCACACAATGAAGTTCTGAAGATTACGTATACGAGATACAGAAATTTTTGTACGAATTTAATAAAAAAACAAAAAAGAAAGTATGAAAGAGACTTAATTAAAAACTCTACTTCTAATAATAAATTACTCTGGAAAAATATTAAAAATATCACCTATACTAATAAACCAAAAAGTCAAAATTTAGAATTATTAAATATTAAATCAACCCCTATGGAATCAATAAATTACATAAACGATTATTTTGCTAAAATTGGTATGCACCTGGCACAACAAATTCAACCAGGTGTAAATAAAAATGACTTTGTTAGACAATCGAATGGGATAAGACCTCAAGTTAATACATTCGTGCTATTTGAACCTGATGATTCTGAAGTCTACAAATTCTTAATGAATTTGAAATCGGATAGTGCTGCTGGCTGTGACAATATTTCAACGAAATTCCTAAAACTAATTAGTCATGAAGCTGTCCCAATAATAACTCACCCCACTAATCTTTGCTTTCGAAATGGTACATTCCCAGATCTGTTAAAACAGTCTATTATAACCCCAGTACACAAGGGTGGGGACGGAGACGACGTCAATAATTATAGGCCCATTTCGATTCTACCATCCATATCAAAAGTTTTAGAGAAAATTATAAACATTAGATTGATGAAATATTTCAATAAATTCAACCTATTATTTCAATCTCAATTTGGCTTCAGGCAAGGCTTAAGTACCGAAGACGCAGTTACTGCACTAAGTTCTCAGGTAATTGAACAATTGGATGGTGGAAACAAATGTTTAACTGTATTCTTAGACCTCAGAAAAGCCTTTGACACCGTCTCTGTCCCTATCCTTGTCAACAAGCTGGAACAAGCTGGAATAAGAGGTAATGCACTCAGCCTGCTCAGTGATTATCTTTCAAATAGAAAGCAAAGAGTAAAGATAGGAAACTACATTAGCGATGAAATGGACGTGTCATACGGCGTCCCGCAGGGTAGCGTACTTGGCCCAACACTCTTCTTGTTGTACATAAACGACCTTTGTAACATACAATTAAAAAATGCCAAAGTCTTTGCGTACGCCGATGACACAGCTATTGTTTTTTCTGGTACCTCTTGGGCGGATATCAAGCAAAGTGCTGAAATAGGAATTACACAAATAGCCATGTGGCTTAAAAATAATTTGTTGTCCCTAAATATATTAAAAACGAATTACATTTGTTTTAGTGTAAGTAACCGCACACAGCCATCCGAAGACTTTAAAATAATAATACACGAATGTGGCAACACACAACATAATGCCTGCAGCTGTCCTTGTCTTAAGAAAGTTCCACAAACAAAATATTTGGGAGTAATCTTAGATCAAACATTGTCCTGGTATCCCCATCTTGAACAAGTCAGCAATAGAATAAGGAAACTTAGCTGGATGTTCATGGCACTTAGATTTGTGGTTCCAACTAAACTCTTTGTAGAAGGCAAAAAACATCCCAGGAATCTTCTCAATGAAGTATATATTGCTCTAGTGCAATCAGTCCTCACCTATTGTATTCCACTGAGGGGAGGAGCAGCTAAAACTAAATTTTTAACGCTGGAACGTGCACAGCGAGGTCTAATTAAAATTATGTATTTTAAAAAAAGAAGATTCTCAACCGAAAGCTTGTACAGTCGGCCAAGAAAGTGGTGTACCACCCTAAGGTTGAATATCGCTTGCAGATTCATAGGTGATAAAGATTAGTTTCGCTTGCAGATCGATCTGACAACTTCTATTGCTGTCTTTATCTGATTATTGATAACGACTATTACTGTTTGTAACGTGACAGCTGTTCTTAGTTTGAACTTGATGGAACCAATGACGTCGTAAAATCAACGGCGGGGGGCTGTAGATTTTGATGACAAAATTGTATCTACAAATTCAGAATTGTAATCAACAAGTTACATAAAATTGTAAAGGCACAAGGCGAATCCACAAACCTACAATTTCTGTAAACTTGTAATTACAATATCAATAAAAAACAAGGTAAAAATAGATTTATCCTTTTATTAAATTTCTACAATCAATTTTAAAATACTTATAACAAACAAAAACATAGCATATATAGTAATATTTAAAAGATATTGAAAATTTTTTAAAATTAGAAACGGGTGTAACCGCCGTTGGCCTCTATAACCTCTAAAAGACGAGACCTCATTGAACCAACAAGCCGTGAGCAAATATCGGTTCCCCGCATTTCCTCCCAAATATAATTACAGTGACTAATAAGAGCTTGTTTGGTTCTTTCATTTTGATGCGACCATCGTTGGACCATAAGGCCCCAAAGATTTTCTATCGGGTTGAGGTCCGGCGATCTTGAGGGCCACTGAATTACCCTTACGTCAGTGTGTGAACGAAACCAGGCTCTTACGATCCTCGCATTATGAATTGAACAATTATCTTGAACAAAATCAAATTGTGGCACTTCGTTCTCCGGGTAAACATTACGGACTGTCGGTAGCATTGCATTCTGAAGCACGTCGATATAATTTACAGCCGTCGCTCGAGGAGGTAGAGAACACAATTCTCCTACACCATCCGCACTCATCCAGCCCCAAATATTTACGGAAATTCGACCTGATTCTCTATTTGGAATTACATGATCATCTTTATACCGTGTTGAATTTTCAGCAAAAGACAGAAGCTTGCAAGTGTCTCTCATTATCTATAGCGGAATCCATAAGATATCTCGGGGTGTTCGTTGATGAGAAACTTGACTGGACCAGTCAATTGGAGTCATTAACCTCTCGCACTAGAAGACTAATTTACATTTTTAAAAATTTAAGATTTTCAGCGGATAAAAATACTCTCCGAATGGTTTATTTAGCTCTGTGTCAAACAATCCTGATGTACTGTATCCCTGTGTGGGGAGGGACTCATAAAACTGAGCTATTAAAACTAGAAAGAGCCCAAAGGGCTGTGCTAAAAGTAATTCACTGTAAACCTCGTGACTACCCTACACATATGCTATACTCAGAATGCAATGTCTTAACTGTTAGGAAATTGTACGTCTTAAGATCCATCCTCTACAAGCATTCTTTGATCTCTTTCAATAAGCAGTTTGTCAGTCAGCGGCGCCGTGGCTTTCCTTTATGTCCTGTTGTCTCATGCAGGACTGCCTTTGCTAGACGTCAGTTAAATGGCCTTAGTGCTAGGCTGTACAATAAAGCCCACAAACAATTAAATATTTACGCTCTGACTAAGGGCGAGCTAAAAAACAAGCTTAAGACCTGGTTACAGAAATTGACATATAGTGATACTGAAGAGCTTCTTACCACTGTACAGTAAAGAGATAGGCTTACACACAGAACATGACAGACCCACTCACTCATACACACAAGCATGTAAGCACTCCCACATTCACACACATACATCCAAACACACACACACCCATATACACACACGCCCATACACACACACACACACACACACACACACACACACACACACACACACCCACATACACCCGCGCACTCATGTTTTATTTAATTTTTGTTTTTAACGTTTAATGTTTATAATTTAATTTTACAAAAGTACTTTGTTCACCTACTGCGCACGTACCAATATTTTTTTTGTAATCGTTATAAGACATGTTAATGGATACTCTTTCCTAAGATACAGACAGATTTTCTGCCTAGTTTAGGGAAGGGAGTCCTATGACCCACTTTATGTGTTGTACTGGTTGTATTCATTTACCACTAAGACAACTTTGTATACAATGTACAAACTACTTATTGAATAAAAAAAAATTAAAAAAAAAAAAATTATTTATTATTAATTAATTATATCGCCAAAGGTGAAGACGTCCATGCTGACTGGATTTAAACGTTTTTTCATCACAAAACACTGTATTAGACCAATCAAACTCTAAGTGCTCTCTGGCGAAGTTCAGACGAGCAAGTCTGTGAGCATCCGTCAAATATATTTTCTTGGCGTAATGCTTGTAATGTAGCAACCCCATGTAATGTAGATGATTCCTTATTGTTTGGGCACTCACATCGAACATCTCCGCAAAATGTTTTGTGGGCTTAAAACCATTGATTTCATATTCCCGTCTCATGAATTCTCTATCGTTATTGGAGAGTGCAGGCCGGCGACCACTTCTTCTGTGATCCAACAAACTTCCCTCCTCTCCTTCACGACGAATCCAAAAGCGGACAGAACGCCTCGATATATTCAAATTCCGGGATATCGCACTGATACTGCTTCCCTCATTAAATTGGGCAATTATTTGTGCTCTTTCGGCAATGGTCAAGTTGGCAGGCATTGAGATGATTTTATATGCAGTTGATTGAAAAATAACACGGAAAATATATCGATTTTTTGCATATATTTGACAAAATGTCAATTGTCAGTTTTCTTTTTCAAATGGAATTCGGTTGTCTATTTAAATAGTTTTTATTACTTTTGTTTGGAAACATTTAACAATTGCTTTGTAGAAACTAATGTCCTTTTCATCTATACATATAATAAAATAGTAGGAAAGTCAAAACTGTACATTGAATATTTTTTGAAAAGAATACTTGGGGTGTGATCTACAATCGATACCGAAGCCAAAAATATAGTTTGTAGAATTTTTGTCTGTTTGTCTGTTTGTCTGCTTGTCTGTATGTATGTCCGGGATAAACTCAAAAAGTACTAGACGGATTTGAATGATTTTGTTTTTGTTGTATAGGTATTAAGTCTGGCCAACACATAGGCTATAATTTATCTTAGAAACTTGAACACCTGGTGCAGAACCGCAACGGACCAGCTAAACTATAAGAGATACAAAAATGGTGCGATAGCAAAAATTATTCCACCTGATGAGCACTCTCTGTTGACGTATGAAAATTGAAGATCTGGAACACCTTTTGTGGAACTCCAAGAGCCCAGCTACACTATAACATGTAAAGGAATGACGTCTTAGCAAAGTTGTTCAGCCTGATGAGCAGTCTCTGTTGACGTATAAAAATTGAAGATCTGGAACACCTGATGTGGAACACCAAAAGCCCAGCTACACTATAACACATAAAGGAATGACGTCCTAGCAAAGTTGATCAGCCTGATGAGCTGTCTCTGTTGACGTATAAAAATTGACAATCTTGAACACCTGATGTGGAACACCAAGAGCCCAGCTACACTATAACATATATAGGATGACGTCTTAGCAAGAGTTGATCAGCCTGATGAGCACTCTCTGTTGACGTATAAAAATTGAAGATCTGGAACACCTGTTGTGGAACACCAAGAGCCCAGCTACACTATAACAAATACAGAAATGACGTCTTTGCAAAGTTGATCAGCCTGACGAGCACTTTCTGTTGACATATAAATATTGAAGATCTGGAATACCTGATGTGGAACACCAAGAGCCCAGCTACACTATAACAAATACAGGAATGACGTCTTTGCAAAGTGGTTCAGCCTGACGAGCACTCTCTGTTGACATACAAAAATTGAAGATCTCTGGAACACCTGATGTGGAACACCAAAAGTCCATCTAAACTATAGCATATATGTATAGGAATGAAGTCTTAGCAAGAGTTGCTCAGCCTGATGAGCACTCTCTGTTGACGTATAAAAATTGAAGAACTGGAACACCTGATGTGGAATACCAAGAGCCCAGCTACACAATAACATATACAGGAATGACGTCTTTGCAAAGTTGTTCAGCCTGACGATCACTCTCTGTTGACATATAACAATTGAAGATCTGGACCACCTGATGTGTAACACCAAATGCCCAGCTACACTATAACATATTATAAAGGAATGACGTTTTAGCAAAGTTGTTCAGCCTGATCAGCACTCTCTGTTGACGTATAAAAATTGAAGATCTGGAACACCTGTTGTGGAACTCCAAGAGCCCAGCTACACTATAACATAAAAAGGAATGACGTCTTAGCAAAGTTGTTCAGCCTGATGAGCAGTCTCTGTTGTACGTCACTAACAAAGTAAGATGCGTATTTCTTTTTGTTTTTTGTTGTTTAAAGTCCCATTTGACTAAGACAACACTGCAACACTCAACGGGTTCGTAGTCATGAAACTGTGACAAAGCAAAGGTGTTTCAGGATTATAATATAGTCGTCTTCCCCTGGAGGCGACGGCCCTCAATCGCGTCTATCGAGGCGCATCGCCAGGAGAATGATCATCTCATCCGCACGCAAAATTCGCGCATATGACGTGGAGTTGCGGATACCAGCCCGCTATACAATACAATCGCCAGGATGAATTCCCGGAAAGAGCACCGGCGTGATCACAGGGCAATATTGAGAGAGCGACTGTCGCAACCGAGTTCCGGGCACGCCCCAACCCCGGCGGTAAGACCCCTCTTTAAGGAGTAGCTGGATAGGCGTCACGGCGTCCCGCCTGACCTACCACATGATGTAGGTCCTCACCGAACACGAAAGTTTCGGGAGGTAGCTGTGTCTGATAGGGAAAGAAGAATCGCCTGGGTGTCACCACTGCGTGGTTCGCCTGGAGGACACGGTGGAGCATACGGTGCAGGACTACCCGCTTGGGCAGAGCACCGCCGTGTCCTCACTACGACGATAATCGGTGACCTCTCGTGCTTAGTGTTGGTCGAGGCCATGCTGCGGGGCGAGACAGAATGGGAAGCAGTCGCCTCCTTCTGCGAAGCAGTCATGCTAGCGAAGGAGGAGGCGGGACGCATGAGGGAGAGGACAATGTCCACCTCCAGCCCAGCCGCAGCGGTAGACGCCGATGGCGACAGACGTCGCTACACGATCTCCAGCCACTGTAGGCGCGGCCATGCGGGCGGCGAGTAAAAGTGCACGTTGTGTTCCAGGTGATTATTACCACGCTAAAAAAATGTAATCGTCTGAATGTATCATGTCGAACAAAAAAGCCGTCGAGGCCGTGGACAGAACACTTTGAGACATTCGCCATGATGATAGACCCATGGACAATATCACGGTAGGTACTGTTCTCTGTAAAATTCCGGCAGACACTGCCCGTTGTAAGAAGAATTGATAAGTTACGTATTCGGAGTCCCGTCAAGTATAACACTTCAGGAAAACTCTTGGCCATGTGATCGTGCGATACTAAAAAAATGACCGAACCGCTGCAATAAATGAAAACATATTAGCCGAAATTGTTGGGAATGATGTGGTTTACACATCATACAATAACGTCGTCAATTAGGGTGATGCCAGCAACCACCCACTCGAAATTTTAAATTTATCAACTGCCTGTGGTCCTCGAGCTCATAAAATAACCTTAAAGTAATAATAATGCTTCTAAGAAATCTAACTCCACCAAAATTGTGCAATGGAACGCGACTAATAGTTACTGCATTACGGTGCGTACAGACTATATAACATAACATGTTATATAACATTGTTATATAACATTTTTCATGGTAACATTCTACATAGAGTTGTAGTGTTTTATAACACATGTTATATAACATGTTACATGGTCTGTACGCACATTTACACAGAAATTTAAGCGTAGCTGAAATTCTCACCGGATGTGGCTCAGGGGAAACTGCATTGATACCGTGAATACCACTCTCCAACAATTTCCCTTTCCAGTTCAAACTCACACAATTCTCGGTAGCCGCTTACTTTGCGATGACCATAAATAAGTCCCAAGGATAGACCCTGAAGGAAGCTGATGTCGACCTAAGGTCCAACTGTTTTTCCCACGGCCAACTACATAACACATGCTCGCCTGTCAGTAATGCTGACCACCTTTTTATTTTAGCACCAGAAGGAAAAACTACCAATGTCGTATATAAAGTGTTGTGTCTGGAAGTTTTCATTTCATTTGCTTTAAAGTTTGTTATAGATTCTATAACAAACTTTAAAGTGGGACATCAGGTACCCTCACTTTCTCAACAAATTAAAAAAGAGAATATTAATTTAGGTGCCTTAAAACCAAATACAATGCGGACGAAGTCGCGGGCAACAGCTAGTTTATACTAAAGGTTAAAATGTCATGTACTTATATGTGACATTATGACGTATGAATACTAAATACATAGGTTTACGTCATGATAATGTTGTCTCTTTCAGTAATATCTTTTTATAACGAACCTTGTTGTAATTTTCGATGACCGGGAAACTAAATCAAAACTGGTACACCACTTTCTTGGCTGACCGTACCAGGTTAGTGATTTACTCTCTGTAAGGAAATTGTATGTGGTTCAGGTCATTCTCAGGAAACATAAGTCTCTACCATATCACAATTCTACACAAACAAAAAGAAGAAAAGACTTAATTGCTGATATTCCCCGAACTAAATTGAAATTCACAAGAAGACAATTACAGAAACGTTCAGCTCAATTATATAATAAAATAAATAAATACGTGTATGTGCACAATAAAAATAGGTACAATTGTAAAACAAGCTTACTAAATTGGATCAAAACACTTTCATATGATGAAACAGAGGGTTTATTGCAAAATACTGAATAATCAGACAAATCACACATTATTCACACACCTCATTCTTTATAATCTTCACATTATATCATCACACTCTCATCACAACGTACAGCACATTTATATGACAACACATCGTACACACTACTTCAAATTCACACAATACAACACATACTTCTCATCACACTACACATCACACTTCACACGTCACGCTACCAGGAACGTGTACTTACATTTAAATTTTTTTTTTCCATTATATATATTCTTTATTGTGTACCAATTTACAAAAATAACTTAAAAACTAAATTTTGTGCACAAAGGTGGGCTTATCTCTTTGAAGAGATCTCTTCCAGCCAACCTGTAAAACTGACTAACGAAATGATAAATACGGGGACAAGACTGTACACACAAACAATTTACTTCACTTAAATACATAAAAAAAAAAGTGTGTAAGTATTTAATAAGTGAGAAGGAACGAAGAAAAAACAATACATACAATTTTATAATATGGCATACTTAACCTTATATATATATATATAATTATCAAGGAAGTTGCGATAGGAGGTGCTCTTTTAATTGATTTTTAAAAGACGATATAGATGAAGAGTTTTGTATTTTCTGTGGTAGATTGTTCCACAGTTGAGTAGCTCGAACAGTGAAGGAGTTCTTAAAGAATTTGGTGTTCGCTCTAGGACACTCAAGTACCTTGGTGTTACATGCGCGCCTAGGCCGGGGATTAGGAGGTAGTAAACGGAACCGGGAGCGGAGATAGTCAGGAGTGGATGGGTCTTTGAGGATTTATCTTTAGTTTAAATTTGTATTTTTAAAAGTAGCCTTAAGAAAGATACCTGTATTGTTATGAAAGAGCGGAGCCTCCTAACACAGGCATTGTCTGCCTAAAAGGAGGCTTCAAACACTTTGTAACAATAACCTGATTGTGCCCAATAAACTATTTTTATTTTTATTTTTTTATTTTACAGTACAATATTATGGGTCCATATTGGCTCACCTAAAGTTGTTTATCCGAAATTGTTCTTCCTAACGATTTTTAATCCGAATGATCACTCTTCCTAAAATTTTTCATCCTAAAGTTTTCATTCTTAGTTTTTGTAGTGCTACCGGCGATGTTCATAACACTCATGTTTCCGAAAATTGTTATTAATAATATCGTTATTGTAAATATATTTAAACTCCTACTGTTTTCTATCATAACGTTTTTATCCCTAAACATTATTACGATAAGATTTTTAGTTAGTCATTTTACTGGATTTAGTCAAACTAAATCCAGTAAAATTTCAGACCCCGCCATCCCCTTCTAACCTAACCTGTCCGAGTCGGGGTGCCCCCAGTCGGGTCAGAGTGTCGTCTTGGTGGCACTATGAAAAAAATACTTCGAAATATTCGCGACAAATTCAAGGTAGGCAATTTCGAGGTAGTATCTGGTCACAGTTCTAACCTAACCTAACCTATGGATATCTTTTCAGGTACACACCGCTATAAATAAAATTAAAGAAGACGCTTTAACTAATAAAAACAAAAAACCAATTCATATAATTAGTGAGCGCGAAGCAAGTACTTCCTCAAGTATACGTGTTAATATGCCAACAAAATAAAACCCAATAAAAAGAAATCCAAACAAAAAAGATATGACCTTGAATTATAGTGTAAAAGAAGGGTCCATATTGGCTCACCTAAAGTTGTTTACCCGAAATTGTTCTTCCTAACGATTTGTAATCCGAATGATCACTCTTCCTAAAATTTTTCATCCTAAAGTTTTCATTCATACTTTTTGTAGTGCTACCGGCGATGTTCATAACACTCATGTTTCCGAAAATTGTTATCAATAATATCGTTATTGTAAATATATTTAAACTCCTACTGTTTTTTATCATAACGTTTTTATCCCTAAAAATTATTACGATAATATTTATAGTTGGTCAGAAAAGTCGACGGAGCACCGCTTCGCGGTGCTCCTACTTCTAGGTGGTTTAATAAAAAATAACCACGAAGGGGATGGCGGGGTCTTTCAGACCCCGCCATCCCCTTCTAACCTAACCTGTCCGAGTCGAGGGTGCCCCCAGTCGTTTGGTCAGAGTGTCGTCTTGGCGGCACTATGAAAAAATGCCAACAAAATTAAACAAAATAAAAAGAAATCTAAACAAAAAAGATATGACTTTGAATAATAGTGTAAAAGAAGGTTATGTTGAGAAAATATAGGAAAACAAATAATAGTTAAATAGATGTTTATTGCTACTGACATTATGAAGTCAAATGATTCGGAGTTATGAAAATTAGTGACAGAGCAATTAGGAGTTGTGATTATTAGGATTAAAAATGTTAGGAATACAATTTTCGGGCTTCCAATGATCGGAGTTTAAATTTTAGGTGAACTTTGGCGCGCCCGTAGAATTTGTGAGGTTAGAGTTGGTAGAGTTAGGCCGTGTAGATTCAGAAGCTTGGTTCTACATGAGATCTGATATCTTTTTGGTAGGGCAAACCTTATGTGCTCGTTTTGGCAACACTTTACATGAAATGTTTTTGGTGGGATTTCAGTTCTTTTTGTAAGTTGCTAGCATCTTGGATTTATGACGTCAAATTATTTTTCGAGTCGCTCTCTAAGAGCACTTTCATTTGATACCCATATTGCAGAAGTGCATTAAAAATAACTATTCCGCCATCTTGGATTTACAATGACATCACTTTTTTCTTCTAGTTGATCTCAACAAACCTTTTCATTTGATACCCATAATATAGATATGCGTTAAAAATAACTATTCCGGCATCCTAGATGGTCCGCCATATTGGATTTGTAATGACGTCACATTATTTTTTGAGTTGCTCTCTACGAGCCTTTTCATTTGATACCCATATTGTAGAAGGGCATTAAAAATAACTATTCCACCATCTTAGATGGTCCGCCATATTGGATTTATAATGACGTCACATTATTTTTGAAGTTGCTCTCAAAGAGCCCTTTCATTTGATACCCATATTGTAGAAGTGCATTAAAAACAACTATTCCGCCATCTTGGATTTAAAATGACGTCACATTATTCTTCTAGTTGATCTCAACAAACCTTTTCATTTGATACCCATATTATAGAAGTGCATTAATTAATATAACTAATCCGCCATCATAGATGGTCCGCCAGACCGCCATATTGGATTTGTAATGACGTCACATCATTTTTCGAGTTTCTCCCAACCAGCCCTTTCATTTGGTATCCTTATTACCACAATACCTAATAATGGCCCAGTGAAGCAGTGGTGGCCCAGTGGTATCTGTCCCGACTTACGAGTTGTAGGTCGGGGGTTCGAACCCCGCCAGGCGCATTACTTTGTGTAATTTATTTCCTCACCACTGCTCTCAAAACGGTGAAGGAAAACATCGTGAGGAAACCGGCATGTCCTAGAACCAAAAATTCGAAGACATGTGACATCTACCAACCCGCACTGGGCCCGCGTGGTGGATTATGGCCCACTCCCTCTCACAGAGAGGAGGCCTGTGTCCCAGCAGTGGGAACATTATAGGCTGATGATGATTGTAGAAATGCACTAAAAACAACTATTCCGCCATCCTAGATGGTCCGCCATATTGGATTTGTAATGACGTCACATTATTTTTTGAGTTGCTCTCCACGAGCCTTTTCATTTGATACCCATATTGTAGAAGGGTATTAAAAATAACTATTCCACTATCTTAGATGGTCCGCCATATTGGATTTATAATGACGTCACATTATTTTTGAAGTTGCTCTCAACGAGCCCTTTCATTTGATACCCATGTTGTAGAAGTGCATTAAATATAACTAATCCGCCATCATAGATGGTCCGCCATATTGGATTTGTAATGACGTCACATTATTTTCTGAGTTGCTTTCCACGAACCTTTTCATTTGATACCCATATTGTAGAAGGGCATTAAAAATAACTATTCCGCCATCTTAGATGGTCCGCCATATTGGATTTATAATGACGTCACATTATTTTTGAAGTTCCTCTCAAAGAGCCCTTTCATTTGATACCCATGATGTAGAAGTGCATTAAAAATAACTATTCCGCCATCTTGGATTTAGAATGACGTCATATATTATTCTTCGAGTTGCTCTCAACGAGCCCTTTCATTTGATACCTATATTGTAGAAGTGCATTAATTAATATAACTAATCCGCCATCATAGATGGTCCGCCAGACCGCCATATTGGATTTGCAATGACGTCACATCATTTTTCGAGTTTCTCCCAACCAGCCCTTTCATTTGATATCCTTATTGTAGAAATGCACTAAAAACAACTATTCTGCCATCTTAGATGGTCCGCCATATTGGATTTAGGATGACGTCACATACCTAACCGTGCATTGTAATCCAAACTAAACGTGTATACAGAATTTCAGCTCAATCGGTTGGAAATAATTCTATTTAAAAATTGAGTTAAAAGATTTCACCCGAACAAACATACATACATGGCAAGTTCCCCCCCCCCCTCAATTTTAGGAGATAGGGGATGTGTTTTTGTATACTACATACCAAATTTCGGCTTTCTAGCACTTCAGGAAGTACCCTAACATTTTAAGGTCTCATATAAACTTCAACCCCCCATTTTAGGGGATGGGGGGCGAAAGTTATAGGTTTGTGAATTTTTTCGTTGGTTGTATACTAAACTTAGATTACATACCGAATTTCAGCTCTCTAACACTTCAGGAAGTAGCCAAACATTTTGATGATCATCAGTGTGTCAGTGACGAAATCCGTGTATTTTAGATATCAATAAAATCTAAAGTATTATAGCTATTCTATTGAGACTTTGTATGCTTAATAAGACTATTGATGGCATCATATTCTGAGAATATGAACTATCTGGTACATCGGAAACCAACTCTATGAGGGTTCAAAAAAACGACGAAACACTTCGAGAAAAGGTAGGTAGTGCCCTTGCGCTTCGCTTGGCTCGTCTTGGCGGGGGCACTGCCGTGCCCCCAGATTTTTTTTTCACAGGTCATAGCTTTGCAACGATAAGAGATAAAAAAAAGTATAGCAAAGTTGTAGAGAATTTTATCAGATTTAATGGGGATGGCAACTCAAAGCTAATCGTAGATGGCGTTGCGATAGTTGGTCCCTACGTCAGATTACAACTGTCTACCTTGTACAAAAAACAAACAAGATTTATTGTTATAAAAATTAAGTATAAATACAAAACAAATATGCAAAATTATTCGTCAATGCAAGTGCATATACTAAAAGAAGAATTAAGACGCCGCGGTGCATCTACAAGAGGAAAAAAAGTGATTTAATTGAGTGGTAATACATTTGATTTTACCGTAATAAATCCAGAATTACTTGTAGTTGAGGTTTCAATTTTTGAGTTTAGGTATGTTTTACCTGTCCTCTCCTATAACAAGAATATAATGCTGCTTCTGACTTTCTATTTTGATAAAATATCATAATGTTTTAAGGGTATCCCTTTTCGTCACCTAAAACTGTTTGTCCGAAAATCATTATCCATAACACGTTTGCTATAAAATTCAGTAACCATAATGATCAAAAGTTCTAAATATTGTTTTACATAATTATCTTCACTTCTAAAGCTGTTCTGGCATAATATCGAGTATCATAATAATTGAATCTCCTAATTTTGTATGAAATAAAGTCATATGTCCTAATCATTGTATTACATAATGTGTATTATTCCGAATGTTCAAGTAGGTATAGTAAAACTGATATTTCATTAAATTGTTTAGAAACTGAAGATCTTGGGATCCAAGAGCGAGCGAAGCGAGCTCGGGACTTGTGGGCACCTCGACACGGACAGGTTAGGTTCGAAGGGGATGGCGGGGTCTGAAAGACCCCGCCATCCCCTTCGTGTTAGGTTACTTTAAACCTTGCACGCAGAAATAGGAGCCCCGCGAAGCGGGGCTCCGTCGATATTCCTTATTGGGTGGTAATCAGTAACAAAACAAACTTTAGGACTTATGTATTTTATGGCAATCGGTTTTATGTATATTGTATATTATTGATTGTTATATTTATGACAAACGAATTTAGGACATACAGTATTTAGGAATTTCAATGTTATGGCATTTGAAATTATGTGGTATTAAGTTCGGGTAAGTTATCATTCGGACAAATGATGATTAGGACAAAAAAATTATGTCACATTAGATTATGTATAAAAAAGTTAGGTAACACAATAGAGAACCTGTTTTAAGTCAGTAATTTTACCCCTTTTTTCTATTTAGATTCGAGAAATATCACAATATATTTAATTTCTTAACACCACAACTATCACAAAACTCGTTCCAGGTGATAATTCTTCCGCCAGACGAACCATTTCATGATTTATAGAGCGATGCAATACTGGTACTTAACCTCCAATAGAAAAGTAGATATTATTTTGAAAAGTGTATTCGATTGTTTAGTTATGGTATAATCATAGAATATCATTAATAAACTCAACTAACGGCCTGTCTCGGCTTCACAAGGCTGGATATTTGTTTTTTATATAGCTTTTCCTTAGTTATAATTCAATTTTTGTTCTCAATGCAGTCACAGCAGCTAACCATTATTTCTTGATAGTATGAATTGTCGGAAATTTGATGTTCCATCATTTTTACAGCTTATTACACAACATCCAGTAATTTTACATCAATAAATCGTTTTTTTTCAGAAAATTCCTTTGATTTGACAGTTCTTTTGGGACTAAACTGTCACTTGACACTTTGACACTTGCCTTCCCCATTGTGTAGTACAACAAGTATTCGTGCGACACACCGTTTTCGAGATGCAAACCAAAAACAACGAACGGGACAGAGAATTGGACAATTTTAAAAATTGTTCGTTTTTCGGAGCTTATATCAATTCAACGATAAGAGATAGATAAGAAGAGCAAAGTTGAAGAGAATTTTATGATGTTTCATTATGTAATACAACAAAATTTATGCATCGTTTTGGAGATATAATAAGCATACCCAGGGCTCACCTCGGAGGGGTCAGGACTTTTAATAATATGTTTATCTTCATAACAAACAAAGTTCATAAGTCAGATTTTCTGCTTTCAACTTTTCCAACCACAATCATTCATTGCCCAGGTTATACCACTTTCCACAACTGGATCCTAGACTTCAAAATCAGTATCCTCACCAAGTAAGTGAATCATTTACGCATTATAATAAAATAAATAAATCAAAAAGCCTTTATTTCTACCATAAATACATAGAACAGTAAAGAATCATATGTGCAATAGATCATAATATTGACTAAAGAATTAACAAAAATTAAATTAAATTAATTCCCTAACATTCATTCATAATCATTACATTATTATCATTACATTTGTATCAAAATATTCATCATTCTTATAATTATCACATTGATTACATTTTTTTTATTCATTATATTGCACTATTAACTACGTTGATTTTAACGCATTATAATAACTAAAGTTAAATATTTCTGTTTTCGATATAATTATGTAACTACGGTTGATTCAAATTCATACAGGGTGAATTTTCCAACTGGTTAAATTCGAAACTATGAGCAATATCGAAAAATTCTCAAAAGGAGTCGAAGACGATTTTAATGAAAACTGCATTGGATTTTATTAAAATCAGTATAATTCCTCACCAGGAATCGATAAAGCTGATTTTTGAAAAAAGAAACACAACAAAAGAAAAAAAATATGATTTATCTTTCACAGACCCTTGCATACAACAAAAAAAAAAAACGACGGGTTGCACTCCGGGAGTGCCGGTAGTGACTGTGTTAGATTTTAAAACTGGAGTGTGGGGGATATTATGGGACTCTTCAAGGAAACTCAAAATTGCTGTGCCTTTATGAAAAACTGTATTGCCTCAGTGATGGTCAGAGGTATAAGAGAGAATAAAATATGCAAAATTCGTAAATCTAAATGACCTTATAATTAACTTAAACTAATCGGATGCACGTTGATTTGCTCATAGTAAACGAGCAGGCGTTACGCTCAAACATGCCCCCGGACGTTGAAAGCATCAGGTACATACGCTTTCAACCAGACGAAGAATCAACGGGCAGCGGACAGATTCTGTTGAAGGCTCTCCTGATGACGCCAGCAGATGTTTGTATATCTGCAACACGAATAATTCCATCCGATCCTGGATGAACGGCCACAATTCTTCCCAATCTCCATTTGAGGGGAGGTAAATGTTCCTCCTTTATGACGACGAATGATCCCAACTTCAGGCTGTCTTTGCATGAGTACCACTTGGTCCTTTGTTGCAGCTCAGACACGTAATCCTTGCTCCAACGAGCCCAAAAATGCTGGCGTAGCTGCTCCAGTCGTTGGAAACGAAACAACGAAGCAGGGGAGTAATCTTGTAGATCTCGCTGCGGAAGTGACGTAAGCGGTCGGCCAACAAGAAAATGTCCCGGAGTCAGTGGGGTGTAATCTGCCGGATCCGATGATAGCGGCGTCAGTGGACGTGAATTTAAAATAGCCTCAATTTGGACTAGCGTGGTGTAAAGGTCCTCGAACGTCAAGTGACAATTTCCCAACACTCGTCTTAAATGATGTTTGGTTGATTTAACACCCGCTTCCCAGAGTCCACCGAAATGAGGAGTATACGCAGGAATGAATTTAAAATTAATACCGTCATTAGCTAATTCTTCGCTCAAGGAATTACAATTCGATTTTAAGAATTTCGATAGTTCATTGCAGGCGCCAACGAAAGAGGTACCGTTATCGGAGTAGATGTCACGGGGTTTCCCACGTCGCGAAATGAATCTCGACAGAGCCAATAAATACATGCCATGACTTGGTGGTGAAACACACAAAGATTGCTATGTACACGTTTACTAGCCTGCATCCGCGACCTTGTCTACTAGCAGCTGTGATGGGACCAGCATAGTCCACACCAGTGTTCTCAAAGGGATGACTGCCTGGAAGGAGATGCTGCTGTGGTAAATTACCCATCAAAGGACTGACTGTTCTACCTGACATGCGACAACAACGCACGCAACTACGATAACATTTCTTAGCTAAGCTTCGTCCGCCTATAGGCCAGTATTTATCTCTAATTGAAGCTAGCAAAAGCTGAGGGCCTGCATGACACAACTTTACATGTTCATATTCGAATAATAAACTTCGTAAAATTTTATTATGAGTGGACTGTAAAACAATTGAGTACTTTTTATCAAAAGAAAACGCTGAATTTGCTAAGCGTCCTCCAACACGCATTATTTTATCTTTATCTAAAAATACATTTTTAATGGCACTTTTATTGTACAACTTTTGATTATTAATGAGTAATTTGTACTCAGGAAAAGATTCAATTTGACTTCTAATTATAATTACATTTAATGCATCCTGCAACGGCTGAGGCTTAGAAGGCAACATCTGCAACCATCCCAACACGACGGTGGAGTCGGTCCAGCAATAAATGTGAGTGAACTTCAGTCGTAGTGAATTCACAACCTTCTCGCACAGACGAGCTCCTATTCAAAATCAAAATCAAAGTATTTATTTCAAGTAGGCCAGTAACAGGCACTTTTGAATTGTCATAGACAATCAAAGGAATATTATTAAACACTACAAAAGTTATGGTGCTACAGTCCCAGTCACAAGACATAAAAACTGTGAAAGTACCGTAGATGCCCGTTCCAAGAAGTAGATCTCTATGGAGAAGAACGTGCAAGAAACTCCATGGACACTCTTTTTAGATCGCCAGAATAATTACAGAACCTTTGTTACATCATTCATTTGAGGTGGTACATTATGTGAGAACGATGAAGCAAGTTTTTGATTAAAAGTGTCCAGAGTAACAATTAAAACAAAGACAATTCAAAAACAAAATGATCAATAATTATAAAAAAAACGTGGCAGCTAAGAGATGACCAGTCTCAACTGACAGCGCCCGTTCACGAACATGACACATGCATCAGCACCATTCAGCTCAACCATTTTGGAGGGAGCTAAATGATCCGACACACGCGCCACCATCAGCGAGACATTTGAGTGAGCATGACACACTCTCAGCCGCCAGGGTCATTCAAGTCAACAAGAGACATAGGTACTCAGTGAATGACAGCTCTGAAGTACAGTCGAATTCCAAAATCCTTTGTCAATTTCTCAACGCAATAGCTTGACGCTTCGCTGTGACTTACGTCCTTTTGTTATAAGTTGTTTTAATACTATACAAATCAAATCAACTTATGGTATACTTCATAATTTCAACCAGTTTCCTACAAGTGATGTTGGCGCAGTGGTAAACTATACCGCTCAGATAGTGCGTAAACTGACGAGCTGTGACGTGAAATCAAATCACCTACTTTGTGTTTTTTTTTTACCATTCATAATTTCATTTTCTTGATTTTTAATAGTAACTTTATACTTTTTGTTATTTTTAATACACTTTTAAAAGGATTTTGATAGTTAAAGTTACTTTTTTTATAATTGCTAATATTAGTTCGATCGTCATTAGTGTTGTGTGTAATAGTTTGTTATATTAAGTTCTCATTTATAATTTATAGTTTTGTCGGTAGATCTCAGAAAACAAAAGTAAATTATTTGTAGGGTAGAAACGGTAGACACAAATATGTTAGTTCGTTTCGAGTCACCTACGAGTGTAATAGAACGTTGTTGATTCCTAGTTATTGTGTGTGACGAGTGTTTGAATCTCCGATTAAACTTGTTATGATTACCGATTTGCAGTGAAATATAAACAATGGAATTTTCACATATAAACATTGGTGGCGAATATTATAGCCCTACGTAAATGTGAATGAAACAGAACACAAATATCATATGAAACCGGACTAAGTGTCAGTTTAACATTTTAATTTTAATTATTTCACATGTTAATTTTCTTATTGATTAAGTATTTATGATTCCGTATTCAAAAGTGTTAAAATAGTTTTGTTTAAAAGTAAAAAAATCTGATTGATACTGTGTTATTTATAGATTTTTCTTAATAGTAAAATAAATCAACAACCGTATTTTTCATAAAGATATTCCATGTTTTGTTCTAGTGTTGAAATACTGTGAGTCTGTGGGATATGAGAAAAAAAACAAAGCTTGAAGAGAGCGAAGTGGAACACTTGTTAAGGATAAGGATTGTTGTAAAGGATAAGCATGGACGTCAAAATATGGTAAACGAAAACGAAGAATAAGGTTTCCTTCAATGAGTAACTGATTAAACACGATATTAATAACCGTCCACCGTGCACTCAACACTGAAGGCTTATATTATCGAACATCAGCTAAAAACCGTTTATGTTTTACAGGAAAAAAAAACGTTTAAGATTTTCTCAAGAATATTTTATGATATTATGGTTTTTGTTGTATTTATTGTATAGTAGATAGTTTTATTGACACTTTTTATTTTAGGATTAACATTCGAGGTTATTAAGCTTCAATCCTCTTTTCGTAATGAAACAGATATTAAGCTAATAGTAACCTCGATATCAGGGTATTTTTTATGAAGTGCGTAGTTTATTATATCGTTTCCGTAATTTATAACTTTATTTTTGCTAAATCGCACTTGGTGAAGCAGAAGAAACTTGATGTGCTCAAAGCACAACCTTTTTTTGGTACCGCGACCTGGGAACGCAAAGAGCGACTGGCTCTTTGCGTTCCAGGGTCGCGGTGCTAAAAACGTTTATATTGACACCGTAAAAGGGCATCGCGGCCCGGGAAAGCAAAGGACTATGCGAGTCAGGGTGACCCAAGTCCCCAGCTCACTTCGCTCGCTCTTACTGCCCTGGAGCGCAAAGGGCAAATAGTCTATTAAATTCCAGGATCGCGGTGTCATGTTACTGTTTCAAAATAATCGACTTTAATAATGATAACTTTAATATTTCTTTTGGTGAAGTAATTATACGATTTTATTAATTTTCTTAAAAAAGGACGGACGTACACACTGGAAGCGTGGAATGTGTTTGGATAACGATTAAGAACGATGTTTTTACGAAATTACCACAGAAAGGCGACCTTCACATAGCCGCTGTCTATATACCCCCCAACAGCAATTCCCCAAAATACCTGAAGGACTTCAAAGACTCACTACTACAGTCCTACGATTTGAACCCTATAAGTGACATGTACCTAGTGGTGGGTGATTTTAACTTGCCCTTCTTATCATGGTCTTCGGATGGATACGGTTGGAAGTCTAAAGGTAACTCCGAGTTGTTTGATGTCACAGCTGAATTTCTTAACAGTTTAGATTTTATGAATATGTCTCAATTCAGCCTAAAACCCAATTGCTGTGACAACATCCTTGACCTTGTCATCTCTAATATATCTTTGGAGTGCACCTTGAGCGAAATATCCCTAGTAGAAATAGACAAATATCACGCCCCACTAGAATTTTGTATTAGGAACTGTAATTACAAACCGATTCGCTCTCAACCTAGATTAATAAAACAGTATTTTAAAGCTGATTTCGATAAAATCAATTCGGAACTCGTTAAAGTGGACTGGAGCATTGTTTTCGGTCGGTTGAGCGTAGAGGAGTGCGTCGATAGGCTATATGAAACATTACAGTCACTAATAGAATCACACGTTCCAACAGTACAAGTATCAGGACGTTTCCGATACCCGAAATGGTACACCCCATCATTAATTAATACTATTAAAGAAAAATTTAAAGTACACAAAAGATGGATAAAATTCAAATATCAAACCGACTACGCGGAATTCGCCTTGTTGAGATCTCGAGTGAAACTTCTACAAGAGGAGTGTTACGCTAAATACATAAGTAGGTGTGAGGAACAATTAATTAAATCACCTAAAGAATTTTGGAGGTATATTAACAATAAAAGGAAGTCTTCCGGTTACCCTCGTAATATGGTATATCAAGGGGTAACATACTCGAGCGGTGAGGATATCTGTAATGCATTTAATAAATTTTTTCAAAGTGTTTTTACTCCTACTAGCAGCAATAGCCTTCTATGTTACGAGGAGACTCCCTTGTCGAGCGTCACTCACTCAATTGATATCACTCCTGAATCTCTTAAAACCGTTTTTAAGTCATTAGACAGCAAGAAAGGTGCTGGTACTGACGGTATACCAGCGATTTTTATAAAAAAATGTGAACTGGGCTTGACTCCTCCCCTGATGATTATTTTCCAGCGATCTATCGATGAGGGCACGTTCCCGAGACAATGGCGTGAGGCTCAGATTGTACCAATCCACAAAAAGGGTTCAAAGCGGGAGGTATCTAATTATCGTGGTGTATCATTGTTGAACAACTTTGGGAAAATGTTAGAAAAGATTGTATACAATCATATTTACACAGCAACTAAACATTGCATTCCCTCTTCTCAACACGGATTCGTAAAATCTCGCACGGTCAATACTAACCTTCTTGAGCTTACAAACTATGTTGTTACTGGTATGAACGATGGTGCCCAAGTAGACGTAATATACACCGATTTTGAAAAAGCGTTTGACCGGGTGGATTACTGTATTTTAACTGAAAAACTAAAAGCCGTGGGCATAAAAGGGAATTTGCTCAGATGGTTAGACTCTTACCTAAGAAACCGGAGGCAAGCTGTCATTATCGGTAGCTTCAGATCAGATTATGTCGAAGTTACTTCCGGTGTGCCCCAGGGCGCTCTGATATCCCCCTTACTTTATAATATTTTTTTATTTGACATACCGCAATGTTTTCTTCACTCTGACCATCTTCTATACGCTGACGATAAACAAATATTCATGAAAATATATACCCTCAATGACTGTCAATTGATCCAATCAGACTTAGATAGACTTAGTGACTACTATAATAAAAACAATATAAAGGTAAATACGAAGAAATGTCAAATAATAACTTTTTCTAAAAAACGTAACATCATAAAATATAATTACATTATCAGTAACGATACTATCCCACGGGCATCACAGGTTAGGGATTTGGGTTTGATTTTGGATGAAAAATTCACGTTCGAAGCACACATTGACCACATCACTAGTAAAGCGTACAAGTCTTTAGGATTCGTAATACGTAACAGTGAGCAATTTAATAGTCCCCTTTGTATGAAAATTTTATACTACAGTTATGTAAGAAGCATATTAGAATCCGCAAGCGTAATATGGCGTCCCCATTATAAAAAATATATTGACCTTATCGAATCCATTCAACGTAAATTTATTAAGCATTTTAATTATAGAACTAAAACTGACATCCCAAATTACCTGGACTCCTGTCGACACCATAAAATAAATACTCTGGAGGAGAGACGACGGATAAATGATTTAATGTTATTGTATGACATATTGAATAACAGGTTTGACTGTCCACAGTTGCTCAACAAAATACACTTTAACGTACCTCCCAGACGTACCAGACACACCACTCTTTTAGCTGTTCCTTCGGCCTCCACCAATTATCTGAAAATGTCACCTTTCTTGCGTCTTCCCGCATTATATAATGACATGTTCTCAACAATCGATCTCTTCAATACTAGCAGGAACCGTCTCAAAAAAGAGATCATCTCTATCCTGGGTCAAACGTGAGTAGCTCTGTTAAGCCTGTAGTGCCAGTGAGTCTTCATACACACACACACACACACATCATCATCATCACACACATTCTCAGTCACCTATACAGTATACACAAGCTCACACCTCACACTATACATAATTTTAAGTATAGGCATTTGTTCATGTCACTCTCTGCTATGTTTTTTTTTAATTCTTATAGCTGTGTACTTCGTAATTGGCGTATTTCTTGGAATTATTATTTTATACATATTTCCTGTCAGCTGTGAAGCTACCTTTTATAAAATAAATAAAATAAATATAATAATTAAAATAAAATGTCCGCACTATATGTATAAAAAATACCCTGTATTTATTTATTTGTTAAAATATAATAAAACATTAGTAAGGGTTTATAAAGTCACTTTTTTTACTTTTATTTCGATTTGTTGAATTTTCCTATTTATTGTTTAGTAGCTTCGAAAATCCATTGAAGCATTTCATAATTTTGTTAATTATAATAAAAAAACATCTACGAATTTATAATAAATATTATTATATTATCATCAGACAACAAAAATATAATTATTGTTATATCATAATTATCACGCATTTTTTTTTATTCTAAACCCTTTAATAAACTATCATCATTATCAGAGACTTTAGTAAGAAGCCACATAATTTTGTGTTACAACTGTGTTTTACAAAACTGGAAACCGGTTTTTAACATTCCTTTGCATTCATTCGCAATGATCTAACATGTGCTGATAACTGTTTCTGTTGGGCTAAGTGGATTCACGATCAACAGAGTTCTGAGTTCGAATCTTAATAACGACGTTTGCAGTTTTTGTTTCTTTGATATCATCACAATATTTTAATAAATAACTTAAATATTGGTTGTTTAATTGAGTAAACGAACAATTGATTAAAACTTACAAAAAGATTATCACTTCGTGAGGTTTGAACTCGCATCTTTTTGATCACAGTGATTTTGTAGTCTTAACGCTTAACCACTAAGTCAAATGGACATGCTTTACAATGTTGAAATTATGAATACCATGCAATCAGTAGTTGATGATACATGTGTCTCTCGAAAGTAGAAGGTCATAAGTCAAACTAAACGTTAAGCTATTGCCTTGTAAGTGCGCCAAAGCACTTTTGAGTGTGACTGTACATAGTACTCACACAATGCCAGCCGGCATTGTGTGAGTACTATGTATGAAACTATATAATACAAGGAAGATTGAATCTATACAATGCAAATACAGTTGTACAGTCTTCAGCAGCTCCAACAATGGTATTAAGTATACTTCCACTATCAATTTATTCATACATTCACTGTCTCATGGAGCAGGACCAGTATGGAGCCAAGCATTTTCATCAGCGATATAGTCGCTCAGTTTATAATATGCCTGCTTACACAGTGTGTGTTTAATGCATGTTTTGAATTTCGTTTCATTCAGTTCAAGAACGTTTTGTGGTAGCTTATTATAGCATTTTAAACAGTACCCCATGAAAGAAGAATCTACTTTGGCGAGTCTGAAGCCCGGCTGAACTAATTGGTTCCTACTTCTAGTATGATAATTATGTCTGTCACCTCTTTTAGAGAAAAGATGCAGATTTTTTTCTAACGTACATTATATTTTCATAGACATATTGACAAGGTACCGTCAGGATGTTAATTTCCTTAAACAGTTCTCTTAGAGAATCACGCCTACGGAGATTATATATGGCTCGAATAGCTCTCTTTAGGAGAATAAAGATAGACTCGATGTCAGCCGCCCTTCCCCACAATAAAATGCCATACGACATTATACTGTGGAAGTAACTAAAATAGACAATTCTCGCAGTATCAACGTCTGTGAATTGACGAATCTTCCAAACAGCATATGCTGCTGAACTTAATCGCCCCGCAAGAGTTGTTATATGAGGGCCCCATTGTAGCCTTGAATCAAGTGTATACCCAGGAAAACCGTTTTATCAACGAATTCTAGTATCTCATCATCCAACACTATGTCATAATTACTATTTTTAACATTTGGTAAGGCAAACCTAATGCATTTAGTCTTGTTTCCATTTAATACTAAATTGTTTGCTGTGAACCAATTATGGATCTGACGCAGGGTATTATTGACATCGTCTAGATTCTGGGCTCGCCTACTTATTTTAAAAAGTAGGGAAGTGTCATCAGCAAATAACACCATATTGTGTAGTTGATTTTTAAGTGAATAGGGTAGATCGTTTATATATACAAGAAAAAGGAAAGGACCCAATATTGAGCCTTGTGGAACTCCCATTTTAACTGTTTAACCCTGTGAATTTACACCATTTATCTGAACTTGTTGTTGTCTATCACACAAATAAGATTTTACTAAACTAAGCGCAAGTTTACCTAATCCGTAATGTTCAAGTTTCAAAAGTAATGTGTCGTGATTAACGCAATCAAATGCTTTGGAGAGATCACAGAATATTCCTATGGCGTCTTGTGCCTCTTCTCATGCAGTAAAATGTGCTTCAATAGGGTGACACCGGCGTCAGTTGTACAACGTCCCTTGGTGAAACCATACTGCTGATCGTGTAAGATTTTGTAGGTGTTAAAGTGGTTAAGCATCTGATTTAGCATTACTTTCTCAAATATCTTGCTAAAGACTGGCAACACGGATACTGGTCTATAATTGTTAGTATCTTTGGAGTCCCCAGATTTAAAAAGAGGCACGACTTTACTGAACTTCATCAAATCAGGAAAAACTCCTTGATCCACACACAGATTAAAAATTAATGTCAAATATGGCGCTACAGTTTCCACAATGCCTGTACAAACTTTGATAGACAATCCCCATAAATCTTCGGTCACTTTAATTTTGATTTCCCGGAAAGCTTTAATAACTGTCATAGGGTTTATATGTTTAAACTTAAAATCAGCCGGGCTGCCAGAAACGTTCGCCTTTAATAAAGCTATTGAAATATCAGGTGAGGAATTTAGAGCCTCCGTAGTCCTAACCGGTATATCAGTAAAGAATTTAACAAATTCTTCAGCTACTTCCAGATTTGAGCTTATAGGACCACAAGATGTCTGCAAAGCATAGTTAGTGTTGGGCTTTTTTTTCCTGCAGTCTCGTTATTTATAACTTTCCAAACCGTTTTTATTTTATTTTCTGACGATTTGATCTTATTGCTAATATGCTTGGCTTTAGCAGCTTTGCAAGTATTTTTAAAAATTTTTGAATAAGCGCCAACATATTTATTAAAAGATTCAGTGTTAATGATTGGCTTAAGGCCATACAGTTCAAATAGTCTTTCCCTACTTTTTCTAATACCCCTAGTCGCCCAGTCACTAAATACAAATTTGGGATTAATGGTTTTTGTTTTCTTTTCAAAAGTTTTATTGAATTCATTATGAACTATTGAAAAGAAATTAGCATAAAATTTATTAACATTAATATCGTCCATATTCATTACACTTAGCCTGTTTTGTAGGCAATTATTAAAGCTATTTAATTTGGCAGCCGTTATTGGTCTAAATTTAATCTCAAGTTGTTGCTTAGTTGTAATACATCTAAAAGTTACCATTTGTCCGCTATGATCAGATGGCAGACAATTAACAATAGCCTTATCCAAATAATCACAATTACAAAAAACATTATCAATACAAGTAGCAGAAGATGGAGTTACTCTTGTTGGTTCTGCAAAAATATTAGTCAAATCAAATGATTTAAAAAGATTTAATAACCTACTGCTATTTGAATTTTCTTCTAAAATATTGACATTAAAATCGCCACAAATTATTACAGATTTATGCCTGACTACAAGCTTTGCCAGAACATCTTCCATTATAGATTCAAATAGTGAAAAATTTTGATAGTTCGGGGGTCTGTATACACACACTATTACATGCATATATCTAGCTCAACACAAGACAGTTCAATGCAATGTTCAACCGAGAGACCTACTATGTCATTACGTTGATTAAATTTTAAAGAATTTTTAACTAATATTAGGGAACCTCCACGCAGCAAATTTTTACGATTAAAACAACTCTCCACAGTGTAGTTTTCATAATTAAGTAGCATTTGGTAGTCCTTTAACCAATGTTCGGTAAAACAGATAGTATCAAACATGGTTTTTTCTAAAAACATTTCAACTTCTAATAATTTTGAAGAGATACCTTGAGTGTTCTGATGGAACAATTTCAAGGTATTCTGCTGAGGCCCTTTTTTAAAGCTAGATGTTTGGTTGCAAGAAGATACATTATTGCTAGTAGATGTTATATGGCTAATGGTATCTTCTGTTGTCCTACTGACTAGTTTAAACAAATATTATCAGGAGTGAGCCCTGAGACTCCAATGCCATCACCAGGCAAAAATATCCTACCACCAGTAGTCTCGCCTTGCGATTGAGAATCTTCCATGGTGACACATGGATCCTCCTTCGTACTACTAACACTACTACTAAAACTAATATTAAAAATATTTACACAATAAGACGAAGACATACTGTCTATTTATGTCTGAGTGAATATTAAAACTTAATAGACTAGCTATTATATGTCTATACTAATAGGCAGATACACTGAATACCGAGTCGACCTAAGTTTCTCAACAAAAATGTTGGTGTCTAAACATAAAAGCTTATTGCTGTAGTGACTTGCTAGGAAATGAACATGCTTATTCAGCATGTGTATATAATTGTTACTTCTAACACAATTTTTCAAAATATGGAAAAGCACACAAAATAATTTTATGACAATCTAGTTTTAACAACTCTGAAACAAAGTCAGTGATGTCTTCTTTTTTAACCTTAGAACTATTACGGCGCCACACAGCTCCAGTCTTGGAATGGTGGTCGGCTTAATCGGTGCCACTCGACTCTTAGCGACTAACAAACGGACCAAATTGTATTCACCCTGATCATTGGCACTGCGTACATAGACGCACGCATCGTATGCACGCTCAGGTGCATCTGTGAATACATGTAGTTCTAGCGTAGTATATGTGTCACACACAACTAGTCGTGGCACACGAAAGTTGTTGATAAGTGGCAATGCCTTAACAATGACATCCCAACTAGCATGAAGTGCCGGGGTTAATGGTTCATCCCATGACAATTTGTTTAACCACATCCTTTGTAATAACATCTTCATGGTGATTACGCAAGGAGATAAAAGTCCTAGGGGGTCAAAGATACGTGCAATGGCAGCAAGTATGTCACGTTTAGTAACGGGATCCTTAGGAAGTAATATTGAATTTGAAAAACCTAATTCGTCGGCATTGGCAAACCAGTCAAGCCCTAATAATTAATTTATTGGATTAACTAGATCCTATATCTAAATCTAATGACGAATCAGCAGTTTCAGAGACTAACTCAGGTGCATTAGACCTCCACTTTCTTAGTGGCATTCAAGCAGACGCCAATGCGTTGGTGACCTCTGTACGGATATAGACATGACTTCATTTAAGTCATCCCCTCCAGTCAGCAAATCATCAACATAAAAATCATGCATGATGACGTCAGCAACTTTATCTGTGATACCCGAGTCAGACTTAATGTGATTATTTTTATAATCCAATCCTATTTGCTTTAGGCAGCGCGTCGCAAGAAACGGTGCACTGGCCGTGCCATATGTGACGGTATTCAAATTACAAATCTTAACAGGATCACATACTTTATGATGCCATAAAACTTGCTGTAGGTACCTATCAGACGGGTGGACGTATATACATCTATACATCTTTGCAACGTCAGCCGATAAAACGAACTTGTGTTGCCGAAATCGAAGAAGTATAGATATAAGATCGTCCTGCACCGTAGGACCCACCATCTGTAAATCATTAAATGACACTCCTGAAGAAGTAGCACAACTCGCATTAAAAACTACACGAAGCTTGGTAGTAGTGCTAAATTCACGTAGTACCCCATGGTGTGGTATAAAATATCCATTGGGAGTGGGACTGTCTCTTATCTCGGTCATATGTCCTAACGTTTCGTACTCAAACATGAAATCACGATATAACTTACCGAAATCAGGCTTAGACTTCAGTTTACGTTCCAAACAATTTAAACACTTGAAAGCTCTTTGGAATGATTCTGTTAGGGATAAATTACCCACTACTCAAATATGTAATTTTATGTATGTGATCTATGGTCACTCCTCCTTCTCTCTGGTCGCTACCTCGTACCGAATATGTTGTACTTAACTTGTGTAAGCTGATTATTAAAAATATTAATTAGAAAGTGCTCTATAGCCTATATATTATTTGTTTATTATAATACTATAATAAACAAGAAATAAGAAAAGTACTCCGAAGTCTCATTAGCGCCGAACCTACTTGAAGAACCAACCATCCTCCAGTTTCTACCGCCAGCGAACCCATCCTACAAGTTCAATAGTCTACAAGGCCTACTCCACGGGTCAGTTGTGATCCTGTTTAATGTAAAACTATTGCAAACGGAAATTTTCAAAGATTGGGAAAGATTAAAGCGATGTAAATGAAAAAAAAGTGTTGAAGTTTATTCGTAAGTTTCAAATTCCTGTTCTTCTTCTTGATCTTCTTCTTTTTCTTCTTCTCCTGCTTCTTCTTCATCTTCATTTTGGATGCAAGTAAATTGCGTCAATAGCCATGTATCGCATGATACTTCGTCGGAGTCAAACGAATCCTCCATTGTTTGTGATTCAATATTAGAACACGACCGGCCTTGACAATTTGTGCATGCCAAAGAACAAGACAGTCCGACTTTTTTGCAACCACATTTAGCACTGCATCCCTTTTTGCAGTTGCAAAAAAGAGTGTTCAGCAGTTTTTCCGGCGCAGGTGGAAGTAAAGTTTGAACTGGCTCTAATATATTGTTGACCAACTTCCAACCCCAGTCTGTAGGCTCTAGCTGATAACCAAGCCACACTTGAACTTGGTAATATACTCGAAAAAGACGTTGGTGAGCAGCAACTGAGGTTGGAGGAAGACAAGCTAATTGAACTTGTTTTTTATTTTTAGTATTTTTAACGAAATATGCATATCGATGCTTATAAATGCTTATATGTATGCTTTTCTATATATATACATACATATATATATTATATAAAATATTACAACTCTAGATGTACATATATATATCATATTCATTCATTCATTCATACGTGGCGTACTCATGCATATTATGACGATAACAACTTTTATAACTTTTTGAATCGTTATATCTCAGAAACGGTGGCTCGTAAGAAAAAAAGTATTGATACATTTTTATAGATAATTTTATGATCTACAATTTTTGTCTGAGGTACTTTTATGATAAAACTTACCGTTTTGCTGAAAAACTATTTTTTTTTTCCTTTGACCTTGAATTAATTTTTTTCCTTACAGGGGAATGATGGGGAACTTCTAGACATTGTTTATAATTATATTATGATCAATTTCACTGAAATTCAGCTTGTTGGGACCTTATGTAACTTCACTCTCATTTTTTGGTCTAAATTGACGCGACTAAAGTTTAATAATTTTCTTCGCAAGTGAATTATTGAAATTATACTTTTTCTTTCGAACATATTATTTTTGAGGATGTTTATCATGTCATTTGCGGTTTCGCATGACTTTATAATATTTAAGTACTAGCTGTTGCCAGCGGTTTCACCCGCTGCAACTCGAAAATTATCCCACGGGAACATAAAATCGGGATAAAAACTATCCTATGTGTTAATCCAGGTTATAAACTATCTGTATACCAAATTTTAGCCAAATCCGTTCAGTGGTTTTTGCGTGAAAGAGTAACAAACATCCATACATCCATACATCCATACATCCATACATCCATACATCCATACATCCATACTTACAAACTTTCGCCTTTATAATATTAGTAGGATTTATCTGGAATGCATTGAACTATGATGCTTTTTGCTTTAGCATTTGCTTTCATGAAATCTTCGTCTTCATGTTTCATTTTTGATGCGTCCATTTTTATGGTATGCAATAATTGTTTTTCGTCCAGTATGCATTGAACTCTGAATACCCAATTGTTGAAGTTATCTGGTTTCAATAGGGAAATTTTTCTTGAACGGAAGCCATTTTGCTTGTTCACGTTCGTTCGTGCACGCTTCTCTGATTTTTATACTGTACGTGTTTTTATCTTTGCCCTCGATTTATTTGAGTAGCCCATAACCTATTAGGATATAGGCTATAGAGCACTTTCTAATTAATATTTTTAATAATCAGCTTACACAAGTTAAGTACAACATATTCGGTACGAGGTAGCGACCAGAGAGAAGGAGGAGTGACCATAGATCACATACATAAAATTACATATTTGAGTAGTGGGTAATTTATCCCTAACAGAATCATTCCAAAGAGCTTTCAAGTGTTTAAATTGTTTGGAACGTAAACTGAAGTCTAAGCCTGATTTCGGTAAGTTATATCGTGATTTCATGTTTGAGTACGAAACGTTAGGACATATGACCGAGATAAGAGACAGTCCCACTCCCAATGGATATTTTATACCACACCATGGGGTACTACGTGAATTTAGCACTACTACCAAGCTTCGTGTAGTTTTTAATGCGAGTTGTGCTACTTCTTCAGGAGTGTCATTTAATGATTTACAGATGGTGGGTCCTACGGTGCAGGACGATCTTATATCTATACTTCTTCGATTTCGGCAACACAAGTTCGTTTTATCGGCTGACGTTGCAAAGATGTATAGATGTATATACGTCCACCCGTCTGATAGGTACCTACAGCAAGTTTTATGGCATCATAAAGTATGTGATCCTGTTAAGATTTGTAATTTGAATACCGTCACATATGGCACGGCCAGTGCACCGTTTCTTGCGACGCGCTGCCTAAAGCAAATAGGATTGGATTATAAAAATAATCACATTAAGTCTGACTCGGGTATCACAGATAAAGTTGCTGACGTCATCATGCATGATTTTTATGTTGATGATTTGCTGACTGGAGGGGATGACTTAAATGAAGTCATCGAGGTTACAAAAAACTTACGTAAGTACCGACGTGAGGCCTGAGAGGCCGCGTCGGAATTTCAAATCGTAATTACTCACCAAATGCGCGCGCGACCTTACGCCTTCTTACTTCAACATCAACGTGGGCACTGTCCTTGCAGCTACTTAAAAGCGGGAATCGGAATTCCGTGGATAACGGGGTAAAGAGGCAAGTCAAGTGCCTGCCGGGGCCTCTCAGACCGCACGTCGGTACTTAAAGGTTAATAGTAGATTATTAACCAAGGGGATAAAGCAGTGTCTTCTGTCGCGGGTGACGATTGAAATCGCGAGCTTAACGAAGGACTCGAGGTTTATTCCCGAGCGTAGCGAGGGTGTTAAAAACTTAAATCACGAGCGAAGCGAGGGATTTAAGACGTGTCCTGAGTGTAGCGAGGGATTTAAGTTCACCCAAGACTAAGACAGCTTTATCACCGAGGAAAATACTCTACTTTTCGCACCATTTGCGAAAAAATTAACACAATATTAATATGAGATAAGCATTTATTAAACATTAACATTTAACATTAACAAATTTATAAAAAAAAATTAAAATAAACAACGTTTATGTATTTGAAGAAAACAAAAATGCGGCGAATTCCTCGACTAATATTTTTTGGCCGGAAAAGCAAAGGCATCAAGCTCATACGGCCTCTTCGGTTTTTGTAATTCTAATGAATAATCATAACTGCATAATAAATGCATATTCCTTTTTCAAAAAGTTGTATAATGCTATAAATACAAACTCAATGTTGTAAAGACAGACTGATGTAGTTCAGTATCGGTAAGTATTCCAAATTTAAATCACATTCTCTCCCTAGAGGATGAATGAAATTCAGTACAACTTTCTTTCCCTGTTTTTAACAGATTAAAAATGACTATTGTTATAATAAAAAATAAAATAAAATTCGTTTATTTCAGACTACTAAAATGTCCATAATTTTGTTAGTAACAATGTAACTTATAGAATATGTTAGTTATTATATTAGTTATTGTTGTATTGTTATGTACGCTTTTTGTGGCATAGAATGTCACTTTTTTGAGAAAGTGGTACGAAATAGTAGATTATTAACCAAGGGGATAAAGCAGTGTCTTCTGTCGCGGTGGACGATTTAAATCGCGAGCTTAACGAAGGACACGAGGTTTACTCCCGAGCGTAGCGAGGGTGTTATAAACTTAAATCACGAGCGAAGCGAGGGATTTAAGACGTGTCCTGAGTGTAGCGAGGGATTTAAGTTCACTCAAGACTAAGACAGCTTTATCACCGAGGAAAATACTCTACTTTTCGTACCATTTGCGAAAAAATTAACTATTGTGTTAATTTGAGATAAGCATTTATTAAACATTAACATTCAAAATTAACTTATTTATAAAATAAACAACGTTTACGTATTTGAAGAAAATAAAAATGCGGAAAATTCCTCGACTAATATTTTATTGTCTGAAAAGCAAAGGCATCAAGCTCATACGGCCTCTTCGGTTTTCGTAATTTTATTGAATAATCATAACTGCATAATAAATGCGTATTCCTTTTTCAAAAAGTTGTATAATGCTTTTTAATACAAACTCAATGTTGTAAGGACAGACTGATGTAGTTCAGTATCGGTAAGAATTCCAAATTTAAATCACATTCTCTCCCTAGAGGATGAATGAAATTCAGTACAATTTTCTTTCCTTGTTTTTAACAGATTAAAAATGACTATTGTTATGTACGCTTTTTGTGGCATATAATGTCACTTTTTTGAGCAAGTGGTACGAAAAGTAATTTTATGATCAACAATTTTTGTCTGAGGTACTTTTATGATAAAACTTACCGTTTTGCTGAAAATCGCGTAAAACTCATTTTTTTACCTTTGGCCTTGAATTAATTTTTTTCCTTACAGGGGAATGATGGGGAACTTCTAGACATTGTTTATAATTATGTTTTGAACAACTTCACAGAAATTCAGCTTGTTGGGACTTTATGTAACTTCGAATGTCTAAATTGACCGGACTACTTGAAACAAAAACCCGATGAAAAATTAGAAGACTACTTTGAAAAGTTTGAAACAATTGTAAGGGGAACTAGAATGTAATCAAGAAAAACTAAGTGACAGAGATAAAATTGCTTGCTTGTTGACGGGTCTAGACACCAAATATGATACAGTTTTAACTGCCATCGAGTGCAACAGTGATATGTCAGGCATCACTCCAGACCTAAAATTAGATTTTGTGAAACAGCGTCTCCTAGATGAAGAATTAAAAATCTCTGAGAAAAACTGTACTACAGCAAATGTTGAAACAGCTTTTTACACTTGTAACATATGTAACAAACAAGGGCATACAGCAAAATACTGCCGATCAAACCCAGGTCATTACAGAGGAAGAGCACGAGCCAGAGGATATAGAGGTCACCGTGGGTTGCAACCTCAACAGCATCCCAGTCAGGAGAACTCATCAAAAACTAATGTAGCTGTAAGTCAAAGCGCATTTTCATTTATTTCTACAACTAAATACAATAATAATGTTAATGAGAATAATAATTGTAATTATGTTAAAACAAATGCTAACCAAATTGAGATTGATTGGATTTTATAGATTCAGGTTGCACAGAGCATTTAATTACTGAAATATATGAAGAACATATGTACAATATTCAAAAACTTCAAACTCCATTAAAAATATATATTGCAAATAGTGATTATATTTTAAGTGAAAAGAAAGGTTCTATTATAATGTCTTATAGAAATTCTGAAATTAATTTGGAAGCATTAATTTGTACAAAAATTGACTTTTAATCTTCTTTCAGTAAAACAGTTGGTGAACAAAAATTGTAATGTGAATTTTAATAGAAATAATGTGATTATACAAAAGCAAAATGTTAAAAACTATGTAAATTAATTAATGTTGTCTTTTGACTGGTATCAGGTATTCTAGTTGGGAATCATCGTGCAAATGTAAGAGAAGGATGTAACGTAATCTGCTTGCGGGACGTGGGTTAATTGTTGAAGGATTGGTCATCACAGTCATAGGGATACTATAATAGGATTTCTCCTGTAACTATCACTTTTGGAAGATAACGTCCGCCGAGTACGTGGTATTGTGCCTTGTTCAACTTACTTCACTTAATGCTTAAAGGTAAATTGTTCAAATTGAAATTGGAGGTATGTTTCAGTGCTTCATGTAATAGCGCCTTATCCTCAAAAGATTTGTGGCATAAAAGGCTTGGTCACTTAAATAGCAGAAGTTTACACATTATGGGATTTCCAGTCAGCGACACAACATGTACACCCTGCATGTTAGGTAAATCTACAAGGTTACCCTTTGTTCCTGTTAAAAGACCGAGATCAACATGATTGTATCTAGGTGAGTTAATACATACTGATATTGCTGGACCGTGTCGAATACCTGGAATCAATGGTGAGTTATATTATCAAGTCATTATCGACTATTATTCACATTTTTGTGTAACATTTGTGTTGAAAAATAAAAGTGAAGCTACTCAAAATATCATAAATTATATAAAACAATTTGAAACCAAACAAATACAAAAATTCAAAATATTAGGTGTGACAATGGACGCGAATTTAAAAATCATATATTAGAGAATTTTTGTAAACAAAAAGGTATAATAATTCAGTATACTCAACCCTATTCGCCTCAACAAAACGGAGTATCGGAGCGTATGAACCGTACCCTGTATAATAGAACTCGCACACTATTATTGGAAACTGGACTTCCAAAGCAATTATGGTGTGAAGCTATAGCATGTTCTACCTATCAGCTTAATCGTTGTCCATCATCTGCTATAAATTATAGAACTCCTGCAGAAATATTTTATGGTAAAAAGGATTTATCTAAATTAAGAGTATTTGGAAGCAAGTCATGGGTAGTAACAATGCCAAAAGGAGATAAATTTGATCAAAGAGCGAAAGAAATGTATATGGTAGGATATTCCCCTAATGGATATCGCCTGTGGAATCCTGAAACAAATAAAATATTAATATCACGCGATGTAAGAATAAATGAAGATGATATAAGCTACAAAGAAAATAAAGAAGTGAAATATTATGAGCATGAAGATGAAAAAAAAGAAGAAGAAGAGCAGGAGAAAAATGCAAAAGCAAATAAAGAACAAAAAGTAAAGGAAATAGAGAAGAATAGAGAAGAAAAACAACATGAAATAAATAGACAAGATCAAGAATCTGAAACAGATACAGATGAACATGAAAACACAGAAGTTCAAACAAATACACATGAACAGCAAAGTTTAAGAAAATCAGAAAGAAACAAAAAGCTACCTCAACACCTACAAGATTATATACTAGAAGATCAAGTAGATATATCAAACATAGCATACTGTTTATTAGTAGACTCAGATCCATTAACATATGCTCAAGCTATAAACAAAGGAGAAGAATGGTAGAAAGCAATAGAAGTAGAACTCAAATCACTGGAAGAATTGGATACCTGGACAGAAGTAGATCTACCAAAAAGCGAAAAAGCTATTGATACTAGATGGGTATTCCGAACGAAACAAGATGGGAAGAAAAAGGCTAGATTAGTGGCCAAAGGTTTGCAAATAAATAATGCATACAATGTATATTCACCAGTAGCAAGAATGTCCACTATCCGAATAATGTTTAGCTATGCAGTACAAGAAAATCTACCAATGAAACAGTTGGATGTACCAACAGCCTTTTTAAATGGTCAACTGAATGACGATATTTATAATATATAAAACGATTTAAACGCAGCCCTGACCCAGTGACATGTCAAATTTTTGTTCCGTATTTTAAAATTAAATTTAATAAGTAATTAAGTAATATTATGGTGTAATTGTTAAAGTAAACCTATTATAAGTGTATAAATATCCAGTGAAATTGTTTTCTAAACATTTGATAAAGTTTTCGGCAATACAAACTTACCGGTAACCTACAAACATCAGCTGACGTTCTGACTTAAGGATTAATACGGATTTAAACGGGGAAGTATAATATTGTTTATGTTATTTATTTAATCGCACACAAATATAATAAAATCAACTCTGTAACACGGACATCCCAATTCTTGTTAATCCTGTTAATTTAATTGGGTCATAATCACTTTGACATACCTACCAATGTCATAGAAGTAAAAGTTTGTGAATATTTTCTATTAAATTCGGATTATATTTTAAATTCTTAATAATAATTAATAAGAGTAGTGGTAATTTGTTTTAATTCTTATAATAATCCTGAAATTAAAGCTTCAATACAAGTTTTTTTTTTTTTTTTTTTGGTTTTGACAGTCTACCTACATACAAAATAAAAAGGAAGACTGTTAATTTCTTTTTTGTTTTTGCTAGACAATATTAACATTCTGAGGCTAAATATAGCAGCCAACCTCATTTCTTAAAAATTACTTAATATTTTCTCCTGTTTTCTCCCCCCTTTCATCTCTGTCTGTTCTTTAGTAGTCTCTCCTATTAGTTCTCTCACTTTTTTTTTTATATTTTTCAGTAAGTAACTACATCTTGAAATCATGCCTGTGATGACCCGTAAGGCTACTGCTCAGGATTTAGAGCTCAAATTGAGAACGGCCCTCCAAGAACTGAAGGACTCTAAACTCCAATGCCAACAACTGTTAAAGGAGATTGAAGAGAGCGAGGAGGAAGTCAATAATAATAATAATAATAATAATTTATTTAATTCAGACATAGTCCATACAATGTTAGTAACACAAAAATCTTAAAATAATGTTAGTACATACAAAAACAAAAAACAAAACAAAAACAAAACCTTACATAAAAGCGACACACAGGAACGCCAATATTATGACAAGCCCTGGACGCGACCACCCACAGTGTGTAGTCGCATCCAGTGCTGCCACATCGGTGAGTCCCAGCGGCCCACGAACACATTCAGAAGGCTGTTCGAGCCCGCACTCAAACGTCTCATGAGAGATGCGGAACGCTTCCGCATGATAGCATGAAAGCCATCCACACCTCTCTCCGCAAACATTGCCGAGGCACTGCAGTGGCGCGGCAGTCCGAACAGCACCCTGAATGCGTTGTTATACTGCACGCGCAGAGCACTGTATGTACGCTGCGTATGCTGGTGTAAAAAGATTGACAGTAGGCCTTAAATAATGTCACCTTGACTTGCTCAGTACACCGTGCAAATCTGCGGGCCAGCATGTTGCAGCGCACAGACAGAGCCCTGCGCTCCCTCTCCACGTCGACGTTATCACACAAATCTTCTGAGACCCAGTGACCCAGATACTTAAAATTCGACACTCTGTTTAAGGTGGCACCGCAAAGATATAAGGGAGGAACATTAGCGTAGGTTTTTTTACCAGCCTTAAATACCATCATTTCACTCTTCTTTACATTGTATCTGAGTCCATGGGTTTTTGCATATTTTTCACAGATGTCTAGCAGTCTGCGCATAGCACTAATCGACGGGCTCAGCAGCACCATGTCATCCGCGTAGCTGATATTATTGACGCACTGTCCATCTATATAACACCCTAATTTGGTGCTGCTGAGCTCAACGATCAGCTCGTTGACGTATAAGTTAAAGAGACGAGGAGAGGTTAATCCCCCCTGCCTCACCCCGCACTCCAAACCATACACTTCCGAGTACGAGCCTGCCCACCTCACAACATTCCTTTGATTTGCATACCAGTATCTCAATATTGCAACAACATCGCGTGATACATTTGTTTTATTTTTCAACTTATGCCATAGTACATCGTATGAAACCACATCGAATGCCCTGGACAAATCTAGGTAACAAGCGTATACCGGCGTTTTCCTGGCTGTGTAATACTGCACAGTCTGCTTGAGGCACAGGATGGCACTCTCGGTCGAAAGGCGTGGCTTAAATCCAAATTGAGCATCGTGAAGTTCTATGTGCCTATCCAGGTGTCGGTCAAGCAGACTATCCAGCACTTTTGCTATTACATTAGCCAGAGAGATGGGTCTGTAGTTTGACAGGTCAGATATATCCCCGGTCTTGTTTTTTACTATAGGTACAACCACCGCATTTGTAAGTTCATCCGGTAGGAAACAATGACTCACACATAAGCTGAAAAACATAGCAAGCACTCGAGGCAGATGGAAACCAGCATGTTTCAAATGTTCAATACTGAGACCGTCTAGACCAGGGGACCTACCACGTGCCATTTTCTGAATTATTGAGGCAACTTCCCTGGCACAAAATCGAACAGTAACGTCCCCTACCATGATCTCAGCACCTCGAGCTAGGTCGTTCGAGCTTACCGGCGGAGTTTCCACCCTAAAATGACGCTGAAACTGGTTGGCTATGTCACGAGGCACATGCACGCATGTAATAATGTTAACATCAAAAACACAAGCCTAAAACGGGAGCTAGTTGACCTTCATCACCAATATTTACATGTTGTCGATGAACGGGATCGTCTGAAGTCACGGATGGATTCAACACATGTAGCAACTTATATGAGGAGGCTTTGTGTAAAATTAGGGATTTAGAGGATGAATTAATCCATGCAAACACACAAATTTCAACATTAGAAAAGGAGAAAAAATATATTCAGGTTAAAGAAACTGAACATTTGTACAATGAATTATTAAATACTAATTGTAACCCTCAGCCTATTATAACAATAGACCTTACAGAGGACTCATTACTGAAGCAAAACTACTCTCATAAAACTAGTACAAATAAAATTAAGAAATATGCAAGATTAAATAAAATAATTAAGAAATGTAATAAATATAAGAAACAACAAAATTACTTTTCTAAAAACATTCAATTAAGGAAAGAGCGTGTTTCTTTGGTTAATAAATTAAATAACTATCAGATTAAATTGGAAGATAGTATAAATATTTATGAAATAGACACTCAGCGCTTACAATCAGAAAATACAGGTTTTGAATCAGTCGCTAAAATCTTTGACAAATAAATATGAAATTTCTAAAAACCAGATTAAAGATCATATTCTTGCTACAAATCATTTAGTGGACAAAGTAGACTTGCTTACCCTCAGCAACACTCAGTGTTCCTGTCACATGGGACCCACTCCGGATGCCCTCCAGCCTGAAGCAACGGAGGACCCGTTTCAAGCAGCGAGGGCTTCGGACAGTATCACCAGTCTGAACATAATATCTGACATTGTTCTTGATAATGTTATGCAACCTGAGATGAATAGTTTTGGATCTTCAATTAGTCTTAGTGACTGTCATTCAGTTATGTTCTCTGACAGTATAGGCAGAGGGCTAGGTAATTTATTGAGTAATCATTTAAGTTAGTGTACTCTAAATCATTGCATGCCACATTCAAACTACAAACAGATAATGGCATCAGTCACAAAAAATGTGTGTTATCCTAATACCACCATTACTATATTTATTGGTAATAGTTCTAAGATTGGAAAACAAGACATCACTGACTGTGTAGCAGAGTTGTTAAAATTAGATTGTAAGAAAATTATTTTGTGTGCATTTCCCTATTTTGAGAAGTTGTCAAATAGAAAAAACAATCATAAATACATAGGCTGAACAACCATGTACAGTTCTTAGCAACTCATTATAGTGACAAACTTTTATTTTTAGACATCAACACTGTTGTTGATAAACTTAGGTCGACCCAGGATTCAGCATATCTGCCTATTAGATATAGACATATTTAAATAGCTAGTCTATTAAGTTTTAATATTTACTCAGACATAAGTAGTATGTCTTCGTCTTGTTGTGTACATATTGATAGTAGTAGTTTTAGTAATAGTTTTAGTTGTATGAACGAGGATCCATGTGTCACCATGGAAGATTCCCAATCTCAAGGTGGGACTACTAGTAGTAGGATATTTTTGCCTGGTGATGGCATGGGAGTACCGGGGCTTCCTCGGGATAGTATTTATCTTTCTTTAAACTTGTAAGTGAGACAACAGAAGGTACCATTAGCAATATAGCATCTCGTAAAGACAATGTATCTTCTTGCAATCAATTATTTAGTTTAAAAAAGGGCCTCAGAATACCTTGAAATTACTCCATCAGAACATTCAAGGTATTTCTTCGAAATTATTGGAAATGAAATATTTTTAGAAAAAACCATGTTTGACATCATCTGTTTTACCGAACATTGGTTGAAGGATTACCAAATGTTAATTAATTATAATAACTACACTGTGGGCAGTTGTTTTACCCGTAAATCTATGCTGCGTGGAGGTTCCTTAATATTAATTAAAAAATGTATAAAATGTAAAGAACGTAATGACATAGTAGGTCTCTCTGTTGAACATTGTATCGAACTGTCCTGTGTTGAGCTAGATAGGCATGTAATAGTGTGTGTGTACAGACCCCCAAAATATCAAAATTTCTCCTTATTCGAATCAATAATGGAAGATGTCCTAGTAAAGCTTGCAGACAGTAATAAATCCGCAGTTATTTGTGGTGATTTTAACCTCTCGAGCCCCGCGAAAAAATTTTTGCCAAAAATCCCTGACCGATTTTAAGACTTATTTTTTCAAAAATACAGTTTAAAATCGGTCGGGGTTTGGTGGCACAAAATTGTGCCATTGGGGCGCATTGGGGTCCGAGAGGTTAATATCAATATTTTGGAACAAAATTTAAATAGCAATAGATTATTAAATCTTTTTAAGTCATTTGATTTGACTAATATTTTTGTGGAACCTACTCGGGTGACTCCAACTTCTGCTACTTGTATTGATAATGTTTTCTGCAATTGTGATTATTCGGATAAAGCAATAGTTAGTTGTCTGCCGTCTGATCATAGTGGACAAACGGTAACTTTTAAGTGTAATCAACTAAACAACAAGTTCAGATTTCATATAGACAAATAACAACTAACAAATTAAATAAATTTAATAATTCCGTATTCAATAGATTAAGTGTTATGAGCCCTAGTGTTGACGACATTAGAGTTAATAATTTTTATAATGGTTTCTTTTCAATAGTTCATACCGAATTCAATAAATCTTTTGAAAAGAAGACTAAAACTATTTGCCCTAAATTTGTGTTTAGTGACTGGGCGACTGCAGGTATAAGAAAAAGTAGGGAAAGACTATTTGAGCTCTATGGCCTTAAGCCTTACATCAACACTGAAACTTTCAACAAGTATGTTTCTACACACTCGAAAGTGTTCAGAAATACTTGCAAGGCTGCTAAAGCCATGTACATAAGTAATAAAATCAAAACATCAGATAATAAAATAAAAACAGTTTGGAAAGTAATAAATGATGAGACTGGCAGGAAAAAAAACTCGGAGCACCAAGTATACGTTGGAGACACCACATGGTCCTATAAGTTCAAATCGAGATGTAGCTCAAGAATTTGTAAATTTCTTTACTGATATACCATTAAAGACCACGGAGGCTCTAAACTCCTCTCCCGATATCGCAATTGCTTTATTAAAGGCAAACGTGTCTGGCTGCTCGGCTGAATTTGTATTTAAGCACATAAACCCCATGACGGTTATTAAAGCTTTTCGGCAAATCAAAATTAAGCTAACAGAAGATCTTTGAGGAATGTCAATCAAAGTTTGTACATCCATAGTAGAGACTATAGCACCATACTTGGCTTTAATTTTTAATTTGTGTGTAGACCAAGGAGTTTTTCCGGATTTAATGAAATTCAGTAAAGTCATACCTCTTTTTAAATCCGGAGACACTAAAGACACTAATAATTACAGACCTGTATCCGTGTTGCCCGTTTTTAGCAAGGTTTTTGAAAAGGTAATGCTTGATCAGATGCTTAACCACTTTAACACCAATAAAATTTTACATGATCAACAGTATGGTTTCACCAAGGGACGTTGTACAACTGACGCCGGTGTCACCCTATTGAAGCACATATTTACTGCATGGGAAGAGGCACAAGACGCCATAGGAATATTCTGTGACCTCTCCAAGGCATTTGATTGCGTAAATCACGATACTTTGCTTTTTAAACTTGAGCATTACGGTCTAGGTAAACTTGCAATTAGTTTGTTAAAATCTTATTTGTGTGATAGACAGCAGCAAGTTCAGATAAATGGTGTGAATTCGGAAGGTTTAAAGGTAAAAATGGGGGTTCCGCAAGGCTCAATATTGGGTCCTTTTCTCTTTCTTGTATATATCAATGATCTACCCTATTTATTCAAAAATCAACCTCACAATAATATGGTGTTATTTGCTGATGACACTTCCCTAATTTTTAAGATAAATAGACGGGCCCAAAATCTAGACAACGTAAATGATGCTTTACGTCAGGTCCACGATTGGTTTACTGCAAACAACTTAGTATTAAACGGAAAAAAGACCAAATGTATAAGATTTGCTTTACCAAATGTTAAAACCACAAATTATGATATAGTATTGAATCAAGAGAAACTTGAATTTGTCGATAAAACAGTTTTCCTGGGGATTACGCTTGATGCACGGCTACAATGGAGTCCCCATTTAACAACTCTTGCGGGTCGGCTAAGTTCAGCAGCATACGCTGTTCGAAAAATCCGTCAATTTACCGATGTAGATACTGCTAGAATTGTCTATTTTAGTTACTTTCACAGTATCATGTCTTATGGCATTTTATTGTGGGGACGGGCTGCCGACATCGAATCTATTTTCATTCTGCAAAAGAGAGCCATCAGGGCCATATACAATCTCCGTAGACGCGATTCTCTCAGAGAACTGTTTAAGGAAATTAACATTATGACAGTACCTTGTCAATACATCTATGAAAATAATATAATGTACGTTAGGAAAAATCTGCATCTTTTTAGTAAGAGAGGTGACAGACACAACTATCACACTAGAAACAGGGATCAGTTAGTTCAGCCGGGCTTCAGACTCGCCAAAGTGGACTATTCTTTCATGGGGTACTGTTTAAAGTGCTATAATAAAATTCCACAAAATGTTCTTGAATTGAATGAGACTAAATTTAAATCATGTATTATACGCACACTATGTAAGCGGGCTTATTATAAACTAGGCGATTATATCGCTGATAATAATGCTTGGCTCCATGCTGGTCCTGCTCCACCTGACAGTGTAGGATAAATATTGATAGCGTTTTTTTAGTATTCTTGTTGGAGCTGCTGAAGATTGTACAACTGGATTTGCATTGTATAGACTCAATCTTCCTAGTATTATATAGTTTCATAGCCAGCATTGTGTGAGTACTATGTACCTCGGAGCTATCATTCACTGAGTACCTACGTCTCTTATTGACTTGAATGACCCTTTTTTTTTTTTTTTTTTTTTAGCGTGGTAAAATCATCAAATGAGTCCTCCAACCCCGGGCAGGGCGGGAGGGACTGTCAGACTTTTACTGACTAAAATCCACGGTGTCCTTCAATAGCCCTTTCTGTTCCAGGGTCACGGTAAGGAAATAATCCCGCGACCCCGGCAGGCTTTGGCCCTCTGAGAGGGGGGCCCCGTCATTATGCTGACGCTCTTTGAGGCGCGCGTGGGACACAACGCGCCGTCGACCCGGGCATGGTCCTTGGTCGGGCAGCGAGTTGCCCTTTACTCGCTGCCCGCATGCCCGCGCCTACGGTGGCCGGAGATCATCTAGCGACGTCCGTCGCCGTGGGCGTCTACTACCGCGGATGGGGCGGAGGGAGGACTCTGTCCTCTCTCGCTCGCGGCCCGCCTCCTCCTTCACGAGCATTACTGCTTCGCAGAAGGAGGCGACCGTTTCCCACTCCGTCTCGCCCCGCAGCATGGCCGCGACCAATGCTGGGCGCGAGAGGTCTCCGCCTATCGCAGCCGTGAGGACACGTCGGTGCTCTGCCCAAGCTGGGCAGTCTTGCACCGTATGCTCCACCGTGTCCTCCGGGCGATCTTCGCAGTGGTGACACCCAGGCGTCTCCTCCTTTCGCATCAGACACAGGTACCTCCCGAAACTTCCGTGTCCGGTGAGGACCTGCGTCAAGCGGTAGGTCAGGACGCCATGACTTCTCTCCAGCCACTCCTCAAAGAGGGGTCTTACCGCCGCAATTGCGGCGTGCCCGGCCTTCGGTCGCGACAGTCGTTCCTTCCATACTGCCCTGAGATCGCGCCGGAGCTCTTCCCGCCGCGCCTCGACTTCACGAGGCAGCGGGGTCACGCCCCGGCGCTGCGCCTCCACGCGCCACTCATAGACGCGCTGGAGGGCAGTCGCCTCCAGATCCCAGGGCAGCAATCCGGCAAGGAGGTTGGCCGATTCGCCGGCAATCGTGCGGTATCCCCGGATCATCCGGGACTTGAATGACCCTGGCGGTTGAGAGTATGTCATGCTCACTCAAATGTCTCGCTGATAGTGGCTTGTGTGTCGGATCATTTAGTTCCCTTCAAAATGGTTGAGCTGAATGGTGCTGATATATGCGTTATGTTCGTGAACGGGCGCTGTCAGTTGGGACTGGTCATCCCTTGGCTGCCACGGTCTATTTTAATTATTGATAACTTTATTTTTGAATTGTCTTTTTTATATTTTCTATGGACACTAATAACTTGCCACATCGTTCTCACATAATGTACCATCTGATGATGAATGATGTAACAAAAGATCTGTAATCATTTTGGCGATTGAAAAAGAGTGTCCATGGAGTTTCTTGCTCATTCTTCTCCATAGAGATCTACTCCTTGGAATGAGCACCTACGGTACTTTCACAGTTTTTATGTCTTGTGACTGGGACTGTAGCACCATAACTTTTTAATGTCTAATTACATTTTTATTTGTCTATGACAATTCATAAGTGCCTGTAACTGGCCTACTTGAAATAAATGCTTTGATTTTGATTGATTTTGATTTTGAAACCACCAGAAGGAGTAACAGTACAAAAAGGAAAAGTTTTGAAGCTCAACAAAGCTTTATATGGTCTTAGAAAAGCTCCAAAAAGTTGTAACAACAGATTTCACAAATATATAACTAAACAAGGATATGAACAATCTAAATATGATTATTGTTTGTACAATAAGGATAAAACTTTACTTCTAATATGGGTAGATGATATTGTAATTATAGGAAATGATAAAGAAACCTTGGAAATAATAGAAAAACTAAAAGAAGAATTTAAAATTAGAAATTAAGGAGAAATAAAAGAGTATCTTGGAATGGAAATTATCAGAGAAAAAGGAAAACTTCAAATAAGTCAACGAAAATTAGTAGAAAAAGTCTTACAACAATTTGCAATGCAATATTGTAAAGGTGTGCAGACGCCTATGGAACATGGAATTTCAATACCAGATGAGGAAATTATAACCAATGTACCATATCGTGAATTAATAGGTTGTCTAACTTATATCTCCATTACTTCAAGACCAGATATTACTTTTACCACATCATAATATCTCAGTAAGTATTTAGATAAGCCAACTAAAACTTTGTGGACAGCAGCTAAGAGGGTATTAAGATACCTTAAGCAAACTTCAAGTAAGTATCTAACATATACAAAGTTAGAAGATAAGCAGACATCTCTAGTAGCCTACTCCGACGCAGATTGGGCAAGCAACAAGGAAGACAGGAAAAGTGTAAGTGGTTGTGCTATATATCATAATAACAATTTAGTCTCATGGTTCTCTAAAAAGCAGCAAACAGTGTCATTGTCTTCAGCAGAGGCGGAGTATGTGGCAGCCGCAATGGTATCTTTTGAGCTAATATACAGGGTGAAATTTTAATGGTTGTCTTTCCACGGCAGGACGATTACCCATCAGTAGTACTATCGAAACACAAAGTTAAACTTAAAAAAAAAGTTCTTTTTTTTTCAAATCTTTAAAAAAGTCTTCATAAACTCGAAAGAGCGAGAATCGATAGTAGCATGTAGGTAGGTACCTACACGAAACTCACGCGCCTCCGCGTGTGAATAATAAATGTTCAGAGCAAAATAAGCTCTCGAGCATAGTGGCGCGGAGCATACGGCGGCGGCGCGGGTGAGGGGGGGGCCGCGCCCGCGGCTAAAAGGTTCGCTCTGCGTTTACGTTTAGTCCTTCCGCGAACGTCATAAGTGTAATACGTTATCGACATCTTTTCTGTGGTCTATCGTGGTCAGCTCAAACGCCTGGTGTATTGTGAGGTATACATCAAACTCGTGACGTGTTGTTATGTGCGATAGTGGACGCTTTCAATATCGTGAGACTTGATAAAGACACTCTTATCAAACTGAAAGACAACCAGTTAAAACGTACTCGTTTGTGCATTGAACTCTGCTACCGGGAAATGTAAGTACTCACTCGTACCCCGTAAATAAACATTTAAAAGTGGGTTAGGTAATCAAAATCATTGTAAATAAGTTGACTCCATTTTTTTAATACGCCTCAAATACTTAATTATCTAAATCAGACTTTTTAAAAGATAATTATTTATGACGGTCCTAAATCCGTAAAGTATGAAGGGAAAATTGGAATAACTTATTGGGTTTTGTACTAGAGTGGAGACCACGGACTAGCAAGCGCAGCGTAGGACGTCCACCAGCAAGGTGGACAGACGATCTTATAAAGGTCGCCGGAAGACGCTGGATGCAGGTCGCTTCCAACCGGTATCTGTGGAGATCAAAAGGGGAGGCCTATGTTCAGCAGTGGACGTCCTATGGCTGAGATGATGATGATGATGATTGGGTTTTGTGTTTTATTAAGTCAGGACTCAAAGTATGATCAGCTGATTTAAAAGTGCAACGACCCCCGCGGTCGATCGAGCCAACCCGGCGGCCGCCCGCGTTCCGCGTATCATATCGCGCGATGCACTACTGTTGGTTCAAGTCACTTTCGAGTTTTATTTATCACAATTGTAAATCTGCCATTTGTTGAGTCTAATTTTTTTTATAAATATTAATCGATTGTATTACCGATACAAACTCATTTCGCTTCGGAAAGACAACCATTAGAATTTCACGCTGTATACTCACAAATTTTAATTGTCTCACAGATACATACCTTTTAATAGATAACCCGCGTAATGTTGAACCGACCATTTGGGCGTTCCAAATGGTCCACATTACATGATATAACCAAAGTGCCAAATGATTGAATGTAATGAAAATAGTAAAAGAACAAAACATATACACTCGAGAGCAATGAATCCGGGTCACTTAAAGAATGTTAAAAATCTCGGAAACTAAAAATGATAGGTTAATACAATAAATTGTATTTAATAGACAATGTAATACTCCTTAAATGAAAGTAAAAAAAAAATGAGTCACCATACATTTTATTAACACAAAATTACATAAAGAAATAAACTGCTGATCTCTCCTTAAAACAAAAATAGGAAATATGAATTTTTTGAACTTTATTACGATTTTCTTGAATTTTAATATTTCGTATTGCCTCATCGTGCTTCCATTACTGCGTTTACGCGGTTTGGCATGCTGTACACCAAGTTCCTTATCGTCGTTGATAGTCCAATGACGCGTAACTAACATTGTCAAATACTGCGTAACTACACTTTCACTGATTTTACAGGAGAGACAAAAAACTAATTTTCTAAAAGACTAATCGACCGATCTTCGACTGAACTTGAGTAGAGGATCATTTTGTTTTCTTTCATGTAATGTACTCATTTTGAAGACGATATTATCAATATTTTAATTAGAAAGTCACTTACGCTGTATAGTTTCAAACGATTTTGGATTATAGACAGTACTTACGTGATATTTAAAAAAAATCTACAACTTCAATCAATCATTTATTTAATGAAATTAAGTATATAAATGATTATGTTTAATCATAAATAGTTTATATTTATAGAAGAACAACATATATATACTAACAGGTATGAAAACATATTAGAAGTAATAAATAGGCAACATTATTACTTTTTTAAACTTCCTCAGCTTATTTATTAATGCTGCTAAAGTTTAACATCATATAAGAAATAAACATAGTTATTATTATATATAATAAGTCTTTATATGAACAGAAACAAATCAGTCTCAAAATTATAACTAACTAAAACTATTTAGAAATAATATTTTTTTCAACAATAATAATTTATTTTTTAACAAATCTCTCCCCTAATGATCTATATTTTTAAGTCAATTTGTTAAAAATATAGGTAATTATTGAAAGAAGATACTCGGTAATAAGAAATACATTAAATAGATGTCTTAAAAAAATAAATGGTGAGCCGTTGCAGTATCCTGTAAAAAGCCTTACTTTTTACTAAATCCCCGCCGATTTTCGGGACTTCAGTGAATTTATCAAACAATTTAGCTTACTGTTAGCCTGTTATAGATTAGTCTTTGGGAAACAAGACAAATACAAGAATCCATGGACCCCAAAACTGATTCACATTTCCTAGCGATTTTTGTGACATGACTTCTTTCAAGGGAGAAAAATCTCCCTGTTTCCCCTTTTTTGACAATTGCTCAGGAATGTAGTAGGAAAGTTGATTATCATAGATGTTCATTACACATTGCTGGTATCTGATCGTCACATACCATCTTGCAATTTCAACATGGTTAAGTTTTTGACAAAGTATTAGTCATGGAGCCACTTTAAGATTTTTTCCATTACCTGGCAGAGTAGCAGATTGCCTGAAATAAAAAAGCGCAATTTACAATGAAACGTGATAATAAATAATCAAGCTATCGAATAAGTACAAATTTATTTACATACTACCCTCAAATATAGGCTAGGCCGAAAATTTTTCAAACCGAGGTAGTTCCTGTCGTCGCTATTTACACACCAAATTACACAATTTTAGAATAATAAACATTCCAATTTTAATTACCATAACATTTAGAATACGTGTAATATACTTACATTCAAAATAATCCAGTGATGCCGAAAAAAAGCAATTTTTAACTGAAGCGTCACATAAGCACTGCAAATTCTCATACAAACTGGCGCATATACGCGGTTTTCTGGTCGTAACTTGTTCGTCCAAAGATCCGCGGTATTGTTATTTTTGATTTACTCCTCATTTTATTGATCTATTCAAAAATTGGTCGCACAGGTCGACGCCAATCACAATCAGTTACCTACAACCGCGAAATCTCATTTTTGCTTTTTTTGTAGTTACGCGGTTTTTGACAATGTTAGTTACGCATTATTGGACTATCAACGACGTTATACGATTTTGGGGAATATTCTCCCATTCCTCTGTGAGAGCAATTTTGAGCTCACGAAGCGTGATTGGGGGAGGGTTTCGTTGTTTTACGCATCTGCCTAGCCCGTCCCAAGCATGCTCGATCGGGTTGATATCCGGGCTGCGCGCTGGCCACTCCATACGAGTAATGTTCATCTCTTGAAGGTAGTCATTCACAATCCTACCTGTATGAGGTCGGGCATTGTCATGCATAAATATAGCATCCTCACCTAAATTGACCATAAATGGACCAACGTGATCATTGAGGATTTCTTCCACATATCTTACGCAAGTTAAAGAGCCGTTTTCTATGATCACCAGCTCTGTGCGACTTTCAGAAGAAATTCCGGCCCACACAAGTACAGACCCACCACCGTAGGCTACTTTTTCTTCGATGCATGCTTGAGTGAATCTTTCCCCTGGTCTTCGATACACTCTGTGTCTTCCATCGTGCTTGTAGAGCATAAATTTTGATTCGTCGGAGAACATAACTTTTGACCAATCTTCAATACTACAATTTACGTGGCTCTGGGCATATCTTAGTCTTGAAATACGATGCCCACGCTCCAGTTTAGGGCCGTTTGCAGGTCTAAGGGGTTTTAAGTTAGATTCAGCAAGCCGACGTCTTACTGTCCATGCACTTGGGTTACTTCCTCCGAGGCGTCGAAACTGATTGGTGAGTTCAGTTCCTGTGAGAAAGCGATTTCGAAGCATGGTGTTCACCAAGTATCGGTCTTCTCGTGCTGTGGTACACCTGGTTCTGCCCGTTCCTGGTCTGCGTAGGTTAGAACCAGTTTCTTTGTAACGTCGGAGAACTCTTTGTACTGTTGACAGCGACACACCGACAGTCCTGGCTGTATCGCGCTGACTCCGGCCGGTTTCCAGCATTGTAAGTATTCTGGTGCATTCTTCAGGCGTAAGCGACATAATTTCAGCTTGAATAATGAATATAGAGCACTATCAACATGGTTTATGTACCCACATAAATGACAGATTACAAACAAAAGCAAAACCAAATGCTGTAATTTCATAGTTCCATCTTCGAAAGTGGCCCTTTTTCAAATTTGTTTTTTTTTTATGATATAACTTTACAATAACTAAGAAGTTTTAATACCTTCATTTAAGGAGTATTACATTGTCTATTAAACACAATTTATTGCATTAACCTAGCATTTTTAGTTTCCGAGATTTTTAGGATTCTTTAAGTGACCCGGATTCATTGCTCTCGAGGGTAGATATAAAATTCCACTTTATTAAAGATTGTATAAATAAAAATATGTACACCATTTATTATGTGCCAACTAACGAAAATGTTGCAGATATCTTTACTAAGCCATGTTATCAGTAAAACATAATTATTTTGTAAGTAAGCTTAAGATTACACTGTAAACAATATTTGTACCAAATATTGAGAGGGGGGGTGTTAGGCCGGGATAAATTACCCACTACTCAAATGTGTAATGTTATGTATGTGATCTATGGTCACTCCTCCTTCTCTCTGTGGTCGCTACCTCGTACCGAATATGTTGTACTTAACTTGTGTAAGCTGATTATTAAAAATATTAATTAGAAAGTGCTCTATTTATTAGTCTACTGTCCTCATATATACCTAAGAGATTCTCCTAAAACAGAAGGACTTTGCTTTAAAGGAATAAGAACACAAAAATGACCATCCTCTAAACGTGTCGTATTCTTCACAAAATGTTCTTCACACAGCTTTTCCTCAGGTAAATAATGTGAGGAATGTGAACCAATCTCTTCCAGATTCCAGAATTTCACAATATCTGTGTGAATCTTGCCTAAATAATCATTATTAGACAAATCGGTTTCATTAAAATTGCATAAAATATTGTTCGACATTAATTTACCGTTACTATAGGTAATAGGACCAGAAACAATCCAGGCTAACAAAGTTTCACATAACATTGGCTTATTTAAACCTAGTTTAATTCTTTGTGAACCTATCAGCTCCCAGAAAATGTCAGCACCGATCAAAACATCAACCTCTGAAGGTTTATAAAAATTGAGATCAGCTAGACAGATATTATTATCTGGAATATTTAAGTCGGAAATATCAAGTTCTCGATGGGGCACAACAGTCGTTAATGAAGGCAAAACAAAAGCAGGGCGGGAGGGACTGTCAGACTCGTACTTACTAAAATCCACGGTGTCCTTCAATAGCCCTTTATGTTTCGGGGTCACTGTAATAACCAATCATTCCTCTTACGTTACAATTAAAAAAAAATCTCTCTCACAGAAGCGATGGGAAAGACGTAACAGCAAAAAGATTGGCTTCCAATACTGTAGTTTACAGTTGCCCTCAGAACCTTTACTGTGTTTCTCATACAGGCTTTGCTGGGATACGGTAATGACGTGGAATCAGCTAAGTGGGAAGCATCGGGCACTATCATCAGCAACAAGTACATCTTGACCGCGGCTCACATTGGCAAGTTACTATTTCAAGCGTAAGTAATTCAATTTACCTATGCCTTTAACTACGATTCTGCTACTAATATTAATAAATAATATTATAGTTTTGAAAGTTTAAATAATAACGGACATGCTGCATTCATGGTGGTTTAGCCCTACTTTGAGCAATCGCTAGAAAGACGCCACGGTGTCATCCCCTCCGCTTTTAATGTAAAGCCGGAAACACATTATTTAACATGCCACGCGACGCAACGTGTCGACACCCGATCACATATTACCCGATGTGCACCGTGCACATTAAACAACACGCGACGCCACAAATATATTAAATTGGCGTAAACTCCGTTTGACAATTTGAAGAATAGGGATATTTTTTTTTTGTGAGTGGCATCTTGCAGGCCAACCTAAGGAGGTTGTGAGCTGCTTAACCGGACTTTTCTGTGGATTGATGATTTCTGTGTCTATACTCTGTGATAGTTCTCGATGTTTTCGAACGACTGACGCGGGCGTCGGGTCTGGACTAGAAACACACTACATGTGATGCGTCGGATGGCGTGTTTACCCCCCCCCATCGGCAACACACCGACCTGGCACGTCTGGATCGGGTGGCGTGTGAGCGCATGTCGTCGCGTTGGGTGTTCATAGTGTGATTCTGGTCATAGAAAACAATACATTTGATTTGACTCAACACGCATCACGTTTACTTTCATCGGGTGGCGTCGGGTGTTAATAATGTGTTTCCGGCTTAAAGTGTTTTTATCGTGCGTGGCGAGACGGAGTGGGAAGCGGTCGCCTCCTTCTGCGAAGCAGTAATGCTCGCGAAGGAGGAGGCGGGCCGCGTGCGAGAGAAGACAGTGTCCTCCCTCCGCCCCACCCGCAGTGGTGGACGCCCACGGCGACGGACGTCGCGAGACGATCTCCGGCCACCGTAGGCGCGCGGGCATGCGGGCAGCGAGTAAAGGGCAACTCGCTGCCCGACCATGGACCATGCCTGGGTCGATGGCGCGTTGTGTCCCACGCGCGCCTCAAAGAGCGTCAGCATAATGACGGGGCCCCCCTCTCAGAGGGCCAAAGCCTGCCGGGGTCGCGGGATTATTTCCTTACCGTGACCCCGGAACAGAAAGGGCTATTGAAGGACACCGTGGATTTTAGTCAGTAGAAGTCTGACAGTCCCTCCCGCCCTGCCCGGGGTGGGAGGACTCATTTGATGATTTTGCCACGTAAAAAAAAAAAAAAGTGTTTTTATCGTAAAATTAGTAGGAAAAGATAAATGACGAAAAACTATGCCTATTTGGAAGCCATTGTTCCAATATGGCTGCCCCAGAAGCAAAGACAATATGAGGAGGTAAAAGTTGGAATTCGGAAAGAACATAAATCAAGAAGCTCATAAGACCTCTTCTTTTCGAAGTTTGTAATCGTCTTTTAAATTATTCACAGAGGTCCCCTGAAGTTCATCGCGCTAGGTATTATAAAACTCACAGATGATCCATCCACCTGGCAAATACATAAAGTGAAGAAGTTAATCCGACACCCGGACTACAAGCAATTCAGTTTGTACAATGATATCGCCCTGATTGAAACTGAGGATACGTAAGTAAGACTATATTATACAATAGCAGTTCTTCTACAGGGTGGAATTGAATTCGTGGGCAATAATTTAATCTAAGGCTCTACTCACGATACTGATTGCATTATGGCTAATAATTCGCAAATCAAAAATATTAATAATGCAAGTATGAAAAACTTTTAAAATGTAGTAAGTCACATTGCAAAGGCATAATTTTGCAAATAAACATTAAAAGTAATAAAAAAATACTTCGTAAACTCTAATAAGTCTTGGAGTATCAAAATTTTAAAACGCAGTACACCGCGCGCGGAACGAAAAGTAAACAAACATCAAATAATATTAATAACTTTACTAGCGGCACAGAGGCGTGATCAGAAGGCTAATTCACGTAATTTTATGACGCGCCGATGAAGTAGTAGTGCAGTAGCAGTTAAGTTCACGTTCGAGTGATAAACGGAATGTAATCTTTGAACTGCGCGTAAGCTGCGCGTGAACTGCACGTCAACTGTACGACAACCAAACCAGGAGAGAAAAATTATTGCCCACTGAATAATCGAATGGAATCGATTACATTTCAATGAATATGACATCGGCTGATTGGTTTTATTCTTCGTGATACAAGGTAATCTTCAATATAAACCAGGTTTCAATTGAGAGGAAATGACTAAAAAAAATATTTTTTCTACGTGTTTGAACGGCTTATCCCACCAACGGAATCGCAGCTGACTTCCACGAATGTTCATGATACGACTCCCTCATGTAGTCTGCTAATTATCGCTTGAGAGGAAATTGGTCACGGACATCTGTAGGGCAATTCACGTAACCACGTAACTAAAGAAGTGCTGTTGCAGTGCAGTTGCAGTTAAGTTTCGATCAAAACAACGCTTTTCGAATTCTCTGTCGCTGTCAAACACGCTCGCGTCAAGTTCGCGTCACGCGTGCGTGTTTTGGATCTTTGGATCGCAACATGATCGGTATTCTACTATTCGTTTGACGTTTCAAAATGACATTATACAAGTTTATATTCGATCAACGTGCAGTTTTTTAATGTCATATTCATTGAAATGTAATCGATTCCATTCTGTTATTCAGTGGGCAATAATTTTTCTCTCCTGGGTTTGGTTGCGCGTTATAAAATTACATGAATTAGCCTTCTGAAGGCTAATTCACGTAATTTTATGACGCGCCGATGAAGTAGTAGTGCAGTAGCAGTTAAGTTCACGTTCGAGTGATAAACGGTATGTAATCTTTGAACTGCGCGTGAGCTGCGCGTGAACTGCACGTCAACTGTACGACAACCAAACCAGGAGAGAAAAATTATTGCCCACTGAATAATCAAATGGAATCGATTACATTTCAATGAATATGGCATTATAGCTGCACGTTGATCGAATTGAAACTTGTATACTGTCATTTTGAAACGTCAAACGAATAGTAGAATACCGATCATGTTGCGATCCAAAGATCCAAAATACGCACGCGTGACGCGAACTTGAGGCGAGCGTGTCTGACAGCGACAGAGAATAAGAAAAGCGTTATTTTGATCGAAACTTAACTGCAACTGCACTGCAACAGCACTTCTTCAGTTACGTGAAGTGCCCTACTGATCGCGCGGCATGTCCGAACTCTCTCCGTCTCGCTTTCTCTCGCACAAATGCGAAAACAGCCCCCGCGCGCGGGGGTCCCAAGTCCCGAACTCTTTACAACCCGGAACCCGGAACTAACTAGTGACCTAGTGTCATTACGACTGCGCTGCGCTTAGATCGATTTCTCCCGTGACGTGATCGGCGCTCGCGCCACTAGTAGTGATAACTTGGATTGCAGTGTTGATGGACTGTAATTACTGTAGTGTACTGTGTGTTGTGTGTAGTGTACTGTAATTACTGTAGTGTACTGTGTAGAGAGCAGTGGTGGCTAGAGAGCAGGGGTGGCTAGAGAGCAGTGGTGGCTCAGTGGTATCGGTCCCGACTTACGAGTTGTAGGTCGTGGGTTCGAACCCCGCCTGGCGCATTACTTTGTGTAATTTATTTCATCACCACTGCTCTCAAAACGGTGAAGGAAAACATCGTGAGGAAACCGGCATGTCCTAGAACCAAAAATTCGAAGACATGTGACATCCACCAATCCGCACTGGGCCCACGTGGTGGATTATGGCCCACTCCCTCTCACAGAGAGGAGGCCTGTGTCCCAGCAGTGGGAACATTATAGGCTGATGATGACTGTGTGTTAGCTGTGGTGTTAGTCAGCTGTTGTGATAACGATGATAGCGAACGAACGACGACTAGTTAGGTACACAATCAACAATACCTACTTGCAAATGTTTACAATTTGCAAGTAGGTACTGTTGATTGTGTACCTACGAGCGAGTTTCCACTAAACTGTTTGTACCTCGTAGGTACAAACAGTTTAGTGGAAACTCGTGAAGTGTGTCATCACGGGGTGTCATCAAAGTATGAAGGGAAAGTTGGATCTCATCGTAAGTAACTTATTACCTATGACTATGACACGTGAGACGGGCGAGGTCAGAGTTAACTAGCAATAGCGCGTGCCTCCGCGTCACGTTGATACTTTGGAACACTTATTAAAAAATGTAAGGTTTTACATACTTGCATTAATAATGTTTATGGCGACGATTACACGTAAGGTATTTACTGTGATCCATCAGTAAATAATGACGTATCGTGGTATTTAATTAACGTGTAACCTAATGTATTGATGTATGTCATTATTTATTCATGGATTTCTAGATTTCTTGATTCTGTATTGATGATCCGTCGGATTATGATAAATATTGATCGTGTAGCCTCGCGTCAATATTTATCACGTCAGTACGCGTTACGCTAGCAATGGAGGAGGACGACTTTTTGGATCTTGTGGCGGCGACGGACGCACCGTCGTTGTCGCCGCCCCGCACCCTCTCGAAACTTACTAAAGATCAGGAAGTTTTAAAAGAATTTATCCTAAATTTAGAAGTATTGCCAGAGATATGGGATAGTTCTTCAAAAGATTACAAAAATTTAATAAAAAAAGGAGAAGCAGGGTTCAGGCATTCGAAAACAATTCTCGTAATCATCCATTTCACCATGTAATTTAATTTCTGCCATTAAAATCAAACGTGTGTACCTTTCCCTTTGTTGTAACCAATTCTTTGCCCATCGCTTTCGCTTGACCTTTTTATACTAAGTGCTAAAATAATAGCCACGCAACCTTTAATTTTCAGCTCTGTTGCCATTTTAGACGTTTAAACAGCAGGAGACCGAACACAATACTGACGTAATAAATATTGAACGTGTAGGCTGGTGTATTAATCCATCAGTAAAAACTGAAATCCATCAATAAATACTATACTGACGTATCACAGTAAATACCTTACGTGTAACTGTCGCCTATGAGTTGCGTAATACAATCAGTATCGTGAGTATGACTAGACTAAAATATTGCCCACGACATAAATTGCACCCTCTATATTAAGTCCTGGTAGGGCAAGTAAATTACTATATTTTTTTTAATTTAATGAACGTTCACGTTTGACCACGATCTCGCCTGATGGTAAGGGAAGATGTGGTTGACGGTGAAGCACGCTTGCCTAAAAGTAACCTGTTCACTCTTGACTTGAAGACGCCAAGGTTATAGCTGTCGGGAAATACAAAAGCCGGCAGGGAATTCCACTTCTTAGATAGATAGATGGAATACTCTTTATTATGCACACCATACAACTTAAAGGTAATTACAAATTATGACTTGCCGGAGAGATGTCCACCATATTATATCGATGGCGCATTGTCGTACATCTTGAAGACCGATGATGGAAAGAGCCAGGCGGAATCAATTTGTGCAGTTCCATCGCACACTCTTCAAAATGTAAACGATAATAAACCGATAGGCTGGCAACACGCCGTCGATGTTAAAGGCTCTGGAGCTTAGAATCGACTAGAGCATCGTTAACAATAAGCCTCTGGACCAGTTTATCTATTGACTCCAGTGCATCTAGTTGGTATTTGGCGGATCCATCCCAGAGGTGAGAGCAGTACTGTTCAGGCATAAAGTACCTTCTTACCTTGGAGTGGATCCCCAACTTTTTGCGGCCAACTGAGCCTTTGCCTCAATGAATGAACCAAAATTGAGGGTTGATGTTAATGTAACCCCAAGAAGGTCAAGAAAGTCCGCTACAGTCACACCTCGGAAAGATGGAGACGGCTGGAATTGGCTCTTTCTATGCGGAAAAAAGACACGCCTGAGTCTTAGTAGCATAAAACCTGACAGCACAAGTCTTCTGTAAGAGTATGGACTCTTACAGAGGATGGACGTGACCGAGATGGATCTGTAGTTGCGCGGGTCAGCCCGACAACCCTTCTTGGGCACAAGCTGGACGTTAGCTTGCTTCCAAGCCTTCGGCACTTTTCCGGTCGCCAGTGAAACACTTAAGTGACATCACTTTGGGCCCTATCAGAAAACCAGCACCGTGACTTTTTAAAATGTCAACGGGAATAAATTGGTCTCGTAGTTTTATTATTTCTTTATTTTCTTATGTTTTTTACGTATATTTTTTTTATTAACTTATGTTGTTGTTCTGTCTTGTGTGAGTACCTCAAACCCAACCAGAGCTCGACCCCTTTGACCCCTTCAGGGTCATAACGTGTACCTTCGGGGTATTCCACAGCCATTGCGGGAAACAAATGGCCCGCGACATAGTCGCCTATAAGGGCGATTTTCGCTCGGGTGTACGATTCGTACCCCGACGTAACCGCAGCCCTCCGCAACCTCCCCCATAACATTCATCCAAGCGGGGCAGTCCTGCACCGTATGCTCTTCCGAGAGCAAATTGCGTATCTACACCGCATGCCTTCGGCCTGTCCTGACATACGCGTGCCCTGTGTTCGTGCATGCAAAACCCCACCACATCCATAGGATGCAGACATTACAGAATCGTTTTCTCCGAAAAGCCACGGGTTCACCCTGGTATTTAAGGAATGAACGAATCCATGTGGATCTTAAAATCTCAACCATTAAACAGTTTATGAAACGCCTTACAAAGCGTTTTCTCGATACAGCTGAGAAACATTTCAACCCACTCATTTCATCGGCCGCCCGATATGTTCCCACCAAAATAGGTGGGATCTGCTACTCAGCCAACAATACTATATTATACTAATTTTTCATAGGCCTGAACCTGCGTAATTCGCACGCACCAGTTGACTGTTGAATGAACACGTTTAAGTGAGATCAGTCTGATGAGTGGCCAAAATGGAGCAAAGATTATCGAAGTCCGTCTCTGAATGACTGATTAAAAACCATATTTTATAATGTAATCCCACTGCTTACCTAAAGCATTCCCATGTCTCGTTCTAAACCTTTTCTGTTTTGAGTGACCATTATAACTGTCTTTGGTCCCACCACCTTCATCATCGTCAGTATTGAACGCCATTTCCTTCGCTCTTCTTCTTCTTCTTCAACCTTTAGTCACTCAATGCTGAGTGTAGGTCTCTTCCAAATCTTTCCATTTCTGGCGGTTTTGTGTTATGGCTATCCAGTGTCTTCTAGCCACTTTAACAACATCGTCTGTTGTTGACCACCTAGTCGGTTGTCTCCCTACATTCCTCTTTCCCATTCGTGGTCTCCACTCCAACACTTTCCTGCCCCAATTCCATCCAGCCTACGGCGTATATGGCCCGCCCACTTCCACTTTCTTTTTGTTATCACCCATGCTATGTCTAAAAGTCTCGTTTTTCTACGAATTTTGGTGTTTCTCACCCGGGCGTCGAGAGAATTCGACCTTCGCTCACGGCTTTTATTTCACCTTAATTTCAGGATTTATTTCAATGAAAAAGCCCAACCAGCTTGCCTGCCCGTCGACCTTGAAAGTTTCGATGACAAGGCTTTCTACACGACTTGGGTTCAATTAGAATCATCATATTATATGGCTGATGCAGGCGTACGAGCCCAAAAGGTAAGTCATCAAATACACTCTTAGAAGTATGAAAGGTTGGGTCTTCTAATTTTTATGGTAGATTCTTTGACCAATTGGGCTGTGTCTAGTGGCCGGTGGGGATACTGCCTGAATTTTTGTCCGGCTACTGTAAGTGTACTGTAAGTGTGATATTCTTGGAGTACATATATTATGTATGTATACCGTAAGTCATCGTCACAGAGGCACATGTAAATCCCATTGACGGTGTTTCTTTTTTCTTCTATCGTGGTAAATTCATCAAATGAGTCCTGTCAGACACGTACTGAGTAAAATCCAAGGTTTCTTTCAGTAGCCCTTTATGTTCCGGGGTCACAGTAATGAGATAAGTCCCGCGACCCTGTTATGTTTTGGCCCTCTAGAGGCGCGCGTGGGCACAACGCGCCGTCGACCCGAGCATGGTCCATGATCGGACAGCGAGTCGCCCATTACTCGACGCCCGCATGCCCGTGCCTAAAGGTGGCCGAAAATCGTCTGCCGACGCCCGTCGCCGTGGGCGTCTACCACTGCGGCTGGGGTGGAGGGAGAACGCTATCCTCTCCCTCTCGCGGCCCGCCTCCTCTCTGGCGGTGGTAGGGTATTTTTGCTGTGTTCCGTTTGCGTCAGTGCGTAAGGCCCTTCGTACATTAGGCGACTCGGGTATCCGATACTCCAGTCGAATACCCAAGTCGCGCGACTCTAGTAGCGCACGATCCGTACACAGCGGCGACTCGAGTCGTAAGACTCAAATCGTCTATTCGGCCACCATTCTATATTCAACCTTAATAATACATTGTACAAAACACAAAATGTACATCTCATAACATAAATTAAAATGCTTCTATTTTAAAAATGACGAGCGCATTCCTATTTCAAATATTTGGAATTAAAAATTGGCGCGTATAGAGGAAAAAAATCAATCTAGAAAGAATATGGTTCATAATTTCGCCGCGCCAACCGGCTACAAGCAAGGTAGCTCGATTTGTTCAAGCTTTGACTTTCAAGGTGGTGACCATGGGTTCAATCCCCAGGTAAACATAGAATTTTTCTTTTTCCGTGTTTCAGTTGTTTTTTAGAGGTTTATTCAATTTTTTTCTAGGTTTTTTTTTTATAGTTTTCTTTTATTTGCACCGGAACGCTGACGCCCTTACTGCTATGATGATGACCGTGGTTTCAAATTTCATATTTGAATAGGTTTTTTTTAATGTTTTCGTTTTCATAATTACTTTATTTTTGTCGTATGTGCAAGTACATGACGAAGCTGGGTTAAAGTAGTAATGTTTGTAACGAAACCATAATCCATCCAAACTAATATTATAAATGCGAAAGTAACTCTGTCTGTCTGTCTGTCTGTCGGTTACGCTTTCCCGCTTAAACCTCTCAACCGATTTTGATGAAATTTGGCACAGACAATCTTTAGACCCTGAGAAAGAACATAGGCTATCAAAACACCACGCGGGCGAAGCCGCGGGCGGAAGCTAGTAATTTATAAAAGTGCATAAAGTTTGACACCATGCTCGATAGATGGCGCTGTCGTCGAGTTAGATCGCGCTATCGTTTTGTTAGGTTCTATTGAAGGACACCGTGGATTTTAGTTAGTACGAGCCTAAAAGTCCCTCCCGCCCTGCCCGGGGTGGGAGGACTCATTTAATATGATGATTTTACCACTTAAAAAAAAAGCTTATTCCATGCTAATTATCTATTAGAATATTCTTTTGAATTTGACAAGCCTGTTGGTCTAGTCGTTAGTGACCCTGACTGCTATGCCGGAGGACGTGGGTTCGATTCCCACCCAGGACAAATGTTTGTTTGATGAACACGATCATTTGTTCTGTGTCTGGGTGTAATTTATCTATTATATTTATGTATTTAGAAATAATATAAGTATGATTATCAGTTGTTTAGTACCCATAACACAAGCTCTGCTTAGCTTGGGACGAGATGGCGTTGTGTGATAGTTGTGGAATATTATTATTATTAATTGTAATGATACAAACAAGGATATTTTTCTACCTTAGATACTTTAATAATAAATTTTAAAATAATAGATACAAATATTTCGTCGGTTAAAAATCGCGAAGACTTGGGTATCGGCGATCTTGATAGATGAGTAGCGAGCGACTAGAGTCGGCGACGCATGTCGGCGACGCAAGTCGGCGACGCGACCTGTGTACGAGCCTCTATGGATTTGTATTGCGATAGTCGCCTGGAAACCAAAATCGTAAGGTATCGGAAACTTGCGTCGCCTCGTGTACGAACCTTCGTACACAAGGCGACGCAAGTTTCCGATACTAGAGTTTCGCCACTACTCATGACCTGCGGAAAATTCGAGGTACTAAATTTTTATAATGCAATTTGATGTAACGACATAGACACTAGCGCCGCGTCAAAAGGTCATGATGGGTGGTCAAGAATATGAATTTATAAAATGGCTGACACATGACTGTGACGATCAAAGTATATTTTTTAGGGTTCCGAAGGTTCAAAAAAAAACGGAATCTTTATAAGATCAGTCGTGTGACAGTCCGTCCTTCACAGTTAATTTCCTGGGAACCTTACATTAATCCAAATCCAAATACTATAACATAATTTAAAATTTTTATTCAATAAAATAGAAAAAAAACCATCTCTCCCAACTTTTTAATAAAATGCATACAAAATTATGATTTGATAGAGGATTGTAAATATTTTTCTATCGTTTTAAAATAATTACTTTCCAAAAATGATTCAAGAATATGCTACGGAACCCTTTATTCTGTGAATAAAATAAAAAATGGTAAATAAATTGTTCCGCCATCTTGAAAGTCGCGGAAACTCAAGTCGCCGCGATGTCAGCAGATAGGTAGCGCGCGATTGGCGTCGCGCGTCGCGTGCCTGTGTACGAACGTATATACATTTCTATTGCGAGAGTCGCCTGGATACTGAAGTCGTAAGGTATCGGAAACTTGAGTCGTATAGTGGACGAAGGGCCTAAGAGTTCTAGTTTCATCATATGCCTCACCTTTGCTTGATTGAGGTCGAGAGCCCATCAACTTTTCAGCTTTGCGAAGATCTTGTAACACCTCGTGAGGTGATAGACAAAATAAAACCAAATATATTATAAAGCAAATAATATATGTCTCGTTTAACTCAACGAGTCTGCAATAAAACCCTACCACAGTGTTGTTTTACACCCAAAGGTTGACTGGTAGAGAATGCCTTGTGGCATTAAGTCCGCCTATGTACCATGATCTGTACATGAAGTATAAATAAATAAATAAAAAAAAAAAAAATAAGTAAGCTGGTAAATAAAGCATGAAAAATAAAAACTTTAATTAAAATGAAGGATTAATTCATTTTTCAGGTAAATGTAAGTAATTTCTCGGAAGATGAATGTAAAGCTGCCTATAGTCAATATAAAATACAGTTTAGTGACGGAATAGACTATAACAAACAAATGTGTTATGGAACCAAGGAGAAACATCGAATAGATTGTAAGGTAAAATCTCTTTAATTTAATAAATAATTCAGCAGCTTCAGCATGGGTGAAACTGGCGAAGCAGATTTTTTGGCGACGGCAGCGACGGCTTCTTCATTCAGCCACTGCCAGATATTTTCTTCAGTTCATCGGTCCGTCGTGCGACTCATAGTTTTACCAACGCACGGTCAATTCTTAAACTCATCATCAGCTGTTCCCACTGTTGGAACACAGACCTCCTCTCTGTGAGCGGGAGTGGGCCATTTAATCCACCACGCGGGCCCAGTGCGGGTTGGTGGATGTCACATGTCTTCGAATTTTTGATTCTAGGACATGCCGGTTTCCTCACGATGTTTTCCTTCACCTTTTTGAGAGGAGTGGTGATGAAATAAATACCACAAAGTAATGTGCCTGGTTGGGTTCGAACCAACGACCTCCAACTCGTAAGTCGGGGCCGATACCACTGAGTCACCACTGCTCTATTCGGGACCGATAATAAATAAATGGGTACACTACAAAAATACGAAAAACTTTATTCCGAAATTCATAAATACGAATTTCAAAATACCGATTTTCATAATTCCGAATTGCTTAAAATTCCTAATATAACAACTCTGATGGATCATTATTCCTATTTTAATCATTCCGAAATTTCAAAATTCCTAACGTTTACTAGATATTACTCGTAATTAGGTACCGTGGAATGGGGTGTCATTGATCAATTTAAAAATTCAAATGGCTGTATTTTCTAAAATACAAACGTACCGAAGACGAAAAAAAAATTGGAATATCGGTTTTTACTATACAATCGATACAATGAATTAGATTCTATTTTACATAAATAATAATATGTCGGTGAAAAATATAAATGTGAGTGGTCAATGTTAAACCGTACGTGGGGTTACTTTGATACCCCCTAATATTTTCACGGCAAATGAAAGTAACCCCTTTAAACGTTATTATTTCGAAAGAACAAAAAAAATCGGCTAAGTGCAAAAAAATATATTATTTTTTTTAAAGTTTAGGGGTGACATTGATCAAGGCAAAAAAAAACTTTTTGAAAAATCACCTTTATTTTAACGTTTCATTGAGATATATTAATTGTAAAAACATAATTAGGAACATTAATCAGTCAACATCTTAAATGTTAAATAAAAATAGAAAAAAATCACTACTAGCTAGTGCTCGTTCTAACACGTCTTCATTAGGATTCCGATAGGCGCGAGCCCCTAAACGCTTCATATATGTTCTTGGCATAGCGCTGAAAGTAAAAAAAAAAATCATATAAAGCAGCCATCATTGCTAATATATTGATAATATACACTTCTCATCAAAAAAATCGAAACACTTTCGTTTTTATTGTTTTTGTCCTAATTTTTTACAAAAGAGAATTAATTCCATGAAAAAAAAACATTACTGTGTAGCTGGCAGTTTGGTCATTACAGTAAGAAGAAAAAAATCAAAATTCGAAATAATTTCATTTGTTTATCCTATAAATGAAATTAATCACTGTTTTGAGACAAATGTGTATTTAGGGTTGGAGTACGTTTCTCGTTTAAAAACTAAAAATTAGCGCTTGTCTTTAAACTTTCTGTTTCTTATTTCATTTACTGTGACTTTGGGACGTCTGAAAAAACTTTTTTTTCTAAAACATATGGATACTTCGCCCGCAGAAGCCGCCCAAGTGGTGGCATTGCTGGATTCTGGACTTAGTCAGCGTGTTGTGGCTGCAAGATTGCATCTAAGCTTATCATCTGTTCATAGAGTCTACAAACGCTATCGGGAGACTGGTTCGTTCACGCGCCGTTCAGGATCTGGCAGGAATCGGGTCACTTCTGAGCGAGATGATCGATTTATTGTAACAACTTCTTTACGAAATCGACGCCTTAACGCTTTTCAACTGCAGCAGCAGCTTCGCGTTGTACGAAGAGTAGCTGTAAGTGACTCTACAATAAGAAGAAGGTTGAAGGAACGCGGATTGGCACCGCATAAGCCAGCGAATGGGCCGAAATTAACTGCAGACCATCGAAGAGCGCGCCTTAACTTTGCACGCGAGCACCTAACTTGGTCATACCTTCAGTGGAGCAAAGTACTGTTTTCTGATGAGTGTAAAATTATGCTGTATGGTAACGACGGAAGGAACAAGGTCTACAGAAGAGATGGAGAACGCTTTGCACAATGCTGCATTGAAGAAAAGGTCAGCTATGGTGGCGGTTCGTGGACGGTTTGGGGAGGAATCAGCGCCGACGGTAAGACAGAACTTGCCTTTGTGTCTGGGCCACGGCTGCCTGCACTAAACTCTCATCGGTACATCGAACAGTGTCTTGAACCTCATGTGATGCCCTATGCACATTTTATTGGCAACGACTTCATATTCATGCACGACAATGCTAGAGCTCACACCGCGGGCGTCGTACGAGATTATCTTACCGAAGTCGGTATCTCCATTATGGTATGGCCAGCAAGAAGCCCGGACATGAATCCCATTGAACATCTATGGGATGAATTAAAGAGACGAATTCGAGCAAGAGATCCAGCCCCAGAAACACTTAGCCAGCTGCAAAATGCAATCCAAGAGGAATGGGATAATATACCACAACATGTGATCGTGACTCTCATCCGATCGATGAAGAACCGTATGGAAGCAGTAATAAGAGCTCGCGGAGGGAATACAAGTTATTAAATAAACGTTTCTTACATTTTTTTTTCATTTACGCGTGTTGTTTTACCCATTTCCTTCATATTCCATACAGGGTAAAAATTACTCATTATACAAAATACGAAACCTATGAAGACTTAATTTGAATTTAGAACATTAACATTAGGATTTAAAAACCTCATACTACTCACTATTAAATGACATTTTACATTTATTCCTAAATATACACATTTTTCTGATAATCCTTATCAAATCATAAACTGCGAGGTGTTTCGATTTTTTTGATGAGAAGTGTATGTTAAAAATGTCATGGGGTGAGATTGATCAATGACCAAAGTGACCCCATGCCTGTGATCAATGACACCCCGTATAGAATATAAACCACCACTGAATGAAATTTTGGAGGTTAAAATACAAAAACAACTTCTTTCTCAAGCTAATTAAACACATAACAACATAAACTATAATTTTTTCTAGCAACTCGCATATCCAATCTGGTACGCTGGAAGTTATTTTAACCGCTAAAATACTTAAAACACAATGCTCACAGTTTTTTATGAAAATCTCCGGTAGCGATCTGTTTGTACGTGCAGCGCTTGGGCAATGTCAAAGAGTGACATTCAGTGCTGCCAATGCAAAAGACGAAATTTTTCGGTTGCGTTCAGAAATTAAACAATTCCTGTTTTAAAAAAATATAAAGTTTTTATCAATGTTACCCCGTGAATCAAACTAACCCCATTCCACGGTACTATTTTCAAAATACCGAATTTCAATAGACCGAATATCAAAAATTCTGAATTAATATATTTTCCGAAACATCAAAAACACGAATACCGAATATTAAAATTCCGATTATTAGAATTCCGATTCGGGTCCATCAGGTCGAAAAGTCCGATTCGGGGTGCCCCAAGACACATTTTGCTCGCTATTGCATCCTGAGTTATAGCACCACTAAGGTGGTTCAACGGAGCCCCGCGAAGCGGGGCTCCTATTTCTTCTGTAAGCAAGGTTTGCAAGGGTTCGAACCTAATCTGTCCGAGTCGGGGTGTCCCAAGTCCCGAGCTCGCTTCGCTCGCTCTTGCATCCTTGGTCAATTTGTTGACTACCACCTACCAAGGCAGGTACCAAGGCAGGACGGAGCTCCGCTTTGCGGAGTTCCTATTTCTGTGAGCAAGGTTTAAAGTAACCTAACCTCGAGCTCGCTTCGCTCGCTCTTGGATCCTAAGTTCTCCTAATAAAAATCCTGAAGGCAAACAGGGCGTATCCTCTTAACTTTGGCTTAACTTGACGAGCCACTCCGTGCCAACACAGGCTTAAATGACACTCTGGGAGTACGTTAGACAAAATTACGTGGAGCTGGTTTTGCACCAATTCGTTTCTGTCACTGACTTTGTAGAATGAGATACGAAATTCCGATTTTCAATATTCCGAAAAAAACAGTTTATTAAGAATATTCAAAATCGGAATTTCGTTTTTCGGAATGAGAACTCATCGAACATAACATTTTTCGAATTATGTGAAAATCGGAAAACGAAGAAATCGGACATACGACTATCGGTCAAATTAATTTCGAGATTCTTAATAATAGATTAGGTATTGTAATTTTTAGGTATTATGATATTCGGAGTTTTGAAAATTGGAATATCGAAATTCGGAATAAAATATTTCGGAGTATTTGGGTGTTCCCTAAATAAATACCTAACTAGCCAATAAATGGTGGCCTCGACGGCCTGACTCCTCAACACCTGAAGGACCTACTTTGTTCAGGCGCCGGGGCAGCCGGTGAGTGTCTTTTGAGGGAGCTGACGGCCCTCATCAACCTTATGCTCTCCGGCAATGTGAACGGAGCCGTCATTGATATTTTGTACGGGGCAAACCTCTGTGCCCTACGCAAAAAGGATGCGGCATTCGTCCCATTGCCGTAGGGTCAACCTTTCGTCGTATCGCAGCCAAAATTTGCTGTGCCTTTTATAGTGAAACACTGGCCAGTAAATTCCAGCCCCTACAGCTGGGCTTTGGGTCCAAAGGGGGCTGTGAGGCTGCGGTACACGCTCTGTCCACCTATCTTGACAGTGGTAAGGGTGAGGTCATCCTTAAGGTTGACATAAAGAATGCCTTCAATTCCGTAAATAGGGACACCTTGTTGGCAGAAGTACAAAAGGAAATACCCAAAATTTACAGTTTTCTCTATCAATGCTACAGGAACCCTTCAAAATTACTTTATAAAGAAAACCTTTTAGAATCAGCCGTTGGCTGTCAACAAGGTGACCCTCTTGGGCCAGTCATTTTTAGTTTAGCAATAAATCCAATCATTCGGCAGCTAAATTCAAAATTTAACGTATGGTATCTTGATGACGGGACTCTGGGTGGTGATGTAGATACAGTTCTGGAAGATTTAATTTTAATAAAAGAAAAATTCAATTCCATTGGCCTACAGCTCAACCTATCCAAATGTGAAATATATCTTCCCCGGACTATCGACAGACAGACAACTATTTCTAAATTTAATGCAATCGCACCCAACATCAAAATTACCGAAAAAGACTCTCTTCACCTCTTGGGGTCCCCAATTTTTGATGAATCCTTTCCCACCTTCATTGAGAATAAAATTCAAAATTTCAATGATGTCTCGGATAGGCTTTTTAAAATCAACATCCATTCGGCCTTCACAATTATTCGATACTGTTGTTTTGGACCTAAATTTACCTATAGCCTTCGTTCCTCTCACCTTTGGAAACACCCGCAACTCTTAGAAAAAGTAGATAAAATCATCAGAAATACATTGACCTCCATCCTAAATGTGGCCCTGGACGACCGAGCGTGGCAGCAAGCCACTCTTCCTATCCGCTTGGGTGGTCTCGGCGTCCGCAAAATTTCAAGTATTAGTTTACCGGCCTTCCTCTCCTCGGTCTACGGTGCCGAGAAATTAACCAGGAATATTTTATCTAGTTCACTGGTCGATTTTCAGGTACCGTTTATGACCGATGCGTTGAACGCTTGGAAAATGGCTTGTCCCAATACGGATTTGCCCGACTACCTGTCCTCCCAAAAACGGTGGGACGTGCCGCTCTGCAGTATTGTACGGAATAACCTGTTAAATACGTCAACTAATGCTGCGGAGCGCGCCCGTCTGCTGGCTGTGGGGGAGTGGGAGTCGGGATTATGGCTTCAAGCACTCCCATCATCCACCATTGGTACCATGATGGATGATGCTTCATTTCGGCTCGCTACAGGCCTTCGCTTAGGCGCACCTTGTGTTGCTCCGCATCGTTGCCACTGTGGTGAAGCTGTCGACAACCTCGGGCATCATGGCCTGTCTTGCAGCAGGAGCGCAGGTCGCATAGCTCGTCACGCTAGCATCAATGACATTATTCGTCGAGCTTTTGCCTCCGCCGGCGTACCAGCTGTTTTAGAACCACATGGCTTGGTACGTGACGATGGGAAAAGACCAGACGGTATGACGTTGGTGCCTTGGAAGGTGGGTAGGCCTCTGGTGTGGGACGCTACTTGTGTCGATACCCTTGCGCCATCCCACGTTGCAAGCACGGCGGGCTGTGCTGGCGCTGCTGCTGCGGCTGCTGAAAACCTCAAGCGGCGCAAATACTGTAACCTTAATGGTTGCTACAGTTTTGAGCCGTTTGGGGTCGAAACGCTCGGGTCATGGGGTCCGAGTGCGCGTCACCTTTATAAGGAAATTTTGCGCCGACTGATCGACAGCTCGCGTGACCAGAGGGCTGGTTCCTTTTTTGGTCAAAGAATAAGCATTGCCATCCAACGTGGCAATGCTGCCAGTCTTCTGGGCACGTTTCCGGATGACAGCGATGCGGAGGAGTACTTTGACGCCTAAGTGTCTCTGCCTTTCTGTGTTTTTATTTTTAATTAGGTATTTTGTTTTAGTTTTAGTTTAGTTGTAAATATAATTATAGTTTTATGTATTTTTATATCTAACTTTAGTAAAATTTAAATAGTCGTGTAGCCAATAAATAAATAACTCTTAAAACTGTTTTAATTTTACCATCTTCGGAAAATCATAAGATTAGCGTTAAGTATTACAAAAAATGCAAACCAATTTACGTCCTCCATGAGTAACCTGTGGGCGGTTGACTTGGAGCAAGAAGGCAAAGCCGCTCAACCAGATACTGGCCGGAGATGGCGGCGACGTATCCAGATTAAAGAACGGCCGTATCAGCGATTTAGTTAAATACCCTGTGCGTTTTCCGCAAGAGACTCCTCTACTGCCTTATACTGGGTGCGGGTTCACTTTGACCCTTAACACTTCCCTGGTGCGGCCGCTCACTAGCGGCAAAGTCAACCGCATGCAGGCTACTCATGGAGGACGCAGATCGGTTTCCTTTTTTTGTGATAACAAAGTTGATAAGATTAAAAGAGTTATAGGTTAACCGTGTCAGCGAAAAGTCCGTTGTTGAAAGAGTCCATTGATGAAACGGACATAAGTAAATAAATAAATAAATAATAAATAAAAAATTGTAAATTTTAATGTTAAATGTATGTGATGTGGCTGTACTTTTCTAATAAATAATAATAATAAATAGTCCGTTGTTGAAAGTGTCTGTCAATGAAACAGACATAAATGAACCGTCCTGTCGGCGAATAGTCTGTAGGTGAAAGAGTCTGTCGGTGAAACGGCCATAAATGAATCGTCCTGTCGGTGAAACGTCCAATGATGAATCGGTCGTCGGTGAATGGTTGCAGAATCAATAAAACCAGCCTGGTGTACCCTCGCACACGTGACGGAAGACAGCAGGTTATTAAGCGACTTTCACTGCCCCAGGCTAGTGACACTTGCCATCCTGGGGAGCCCGAGAAGGAATTGTAGGACTCCTTCTTTTACATCTGAGAGCTATTCTCTCTGCCTGCCTATCGTAGAACAAAGACTAAATTTTGTATATCTTTTTCCAGGGTAATTCCGGAGAACCACTAATGATGCTGATTAAGAAAACATGTCTTTGCATGGTTATCGGAGTGACGTCATTCGGCAGGTCACAATGTGGAAGTAAACACAACTACCCTGATGTTTACACCAGGGTGGCTTATTACAAACCCTGGATTGAGAGCGTGGTGTGGCCTTGAGTGTAATCTGAATACGAATTTTATGTTAGACTAAGATACTGGTCGAAATGAGGTGGACATCGTATGGAATGCTCGCTTCTGTTTGAAGGAGCACTTTAAGGGCGATTTTGCCACATTTTTGATCAGATCCTATAAAAAATAAATACGTTACATTAATTAAAATTGAAAAAAAAAGTATTTTTTCTTGTTTTTTTTTTTATTCTTAGGAGGGTAAAGGTAACCTACCATGACTTGTTATTCAATTGTTAGAAATAAAACAACTTTTTCAATAATTCTATTATTTATTAATGATATTTATTCAGTCTCACCACATCTGCGTGGTCCCTCAAGGCCACACGATGGTCTCGATCCAGGGCACGTAGTGGTAGACGCGCGTGTACATGCCGGAGCCGGCGGACACGCCGCACTGTCTGCCGTATGACGTCACGCCCAGCACGGTGTATGCGCAGGACAGGAACACGTTAGCAGTCTGGAGAGGACCTCCGCTGTCACCCTGAGGAGAAGATTTTAAGTCTAACAATAAAGCACATTGATATGACAACAAGGCGTTACAGTTATTTAGAGACAGATTTCTCTTAGCAAAAAACATCCTAAAAACTTTTTTTAGAGTGTGTGGAATCAAGTCCTAGTGCTCCACGTATGGCAACGCCACTACAAGTTACCTGTAAAGCGAAGTGTAAGCTGAGAAATCTCTAACAGTAGAAGGCCTTACCAGGGCCAATCAAAGTTTGACTAGGTTCTGTGTGGGCCCAGTTTCGTTTCGGTTTTTTTTTATCGTGTTATAATCATCAAATGAGTCCGGACCCCTACTGTCTGACTCGTACTGACAAAAATGCACGGTGATCCTACAACGACGTCCACAAACAAGGTGGACAGACGACCATATAAAGGTAGCCGGAAGACGCTGGATGCAGGTCGCTTCCAACCGGTATATGTGGAGATCTAAAGGGGAGGCCTATGTTCAGCAGTGGACGTCCTATGGCTGAGATGATGATGATGATGATCCTACAATAGCCCTTAACGCTCTAGGGTCACGGTTACCTGAAGAGACAGTCCCGCGACCCCGGCAGGCTTTGGTCCTCTAATGCCCCCCCGTCAGATTGCTGATAGCTGTTTGTGGCGCGCGTGGAACACGACCCGCTGTCGACCTGGGCATGATTCATGATCGAACAGCGACTCACCCATTCTGCGCCATCCGCATTCCTGCGCCTACGCCTATTTCTTTCTTTCTTCTGTCTTACGGAGGTTGGAAATCGCCTCGCGACGTCCGTTACCTCTTGCGTCTCCTGCGGCAGCTGCGTCGTGAGGTTAACGTTCTCTCTCTTCATCTTATCCTTCATTTTTGTCTCTGTGCTAGATTGAGGCTTAAAGTATACTAATTAAAAAAAAATTAAATGCGAAATCTAGTCATACCTCACACGTATCCTTAGCCTCCACCGTATCTCCGTAGCACATCTGCGAGGCGTGATTGTATCCTTCACGTAGATGTCTGTGTTTGGGGTACAGCTGCGAACACTTCTCCGCGTCGTACCTCTGCAGTAGTACCTGGTGATCGTGACAAATTAGGATTAAAGGATTCCCAGATTTCAAATCTCTAAGTAGGGACTGCGGTGTCTTGGGATGGACATGCGATGAGGAAGGATGATACTCATTTCACTAAAAGAGTGATGAGTAGTGAATGTTGATTTATAAAGAGGAAGAGGAACATAAAGAAAAAGATGAATGGATTGTGTGAGGATTGAAATAAGAAAAAGGAGTAAATGATACTGTGACGTCTGATAGGGGAGAATGGAAGAAAAAAACGTGATCTGCCCACCCTAAGTAGAATGAGAAAAGGGCTTGAAGATCGTGATCACTCTGCGTAATTACAACGCCACATTGAAACTACGCAAAATCGCACCCGTACCCGTATGGTTCCCATGAGATTTTTAGGTGTTAGGAGAACAAGGTGTCAACTCACTAAATGGCTATTGAACGCTACAGCGTCCAGTTTCACCGGACGCAGATGAAAGTAAATTTCTTGACGATAAGTTTGATGTCCCGCTAAAACTGTCAACTTACTGTCTGTAAAACATCTGCCAAGCCCTGCCGGTGACCCAGAGCACCCCAGCCAGTTGCTTCAGCGAATTCATCGGCCTCCGACAACAAAGGGAGACAGGCTGGCAGGACATCGGTATTGAAGGATATCCTGGAGAAAATGAGACTATTAAATCACGACATCCGACTAGCGCCTCAACAGCAAATGGACGTACAGAGAGTAAATTCGTCGTCAAATGCTCGTGCGTTGGTACGTTCAGTAAGGTTCCTTCTCGATGCGATGGTCGCGCGCGATACTCCCGATAGATTCGTGTCTAAAACGTCCTTTCTGAACAAGCTAAGAGCTTGTCCAGAAGAGAAGATTTGGGGACGAATTTGCCCTCGATATGTGCACTTGCTCGGAGTTTGGGCGTTTACTGAACGCAACCAGGTGTCTGCTATCGCGACTGGCGTGCTAGACGTGCGAGCCTAGCGCGAGTTACTAGTCTGGAAGAGTGCACGCAATTTACGCGCGTATTTTGAATTCGCGATATGCTTGTGGATGCAATGATTGTATTGACCTCCAGTACGAGTGTCTTGCTAAGAGCTTATCCAGAAGGAAAGAATTCACCGCGATACTCTCATGCGTATCACACGCAATCCTTGCATCTAGAACAAGAGAACAAGCGTACGACCGCGCGAGCATTTGGGGACTAACTTACCCACGGTACGTGCACTCGCTCTAGAGTTCGGGCGTTAACTGAACTCAACAAGTCCTTGAGCCCATTACGGGCAAATCAGGCGTGAGTCGATAGTCTCGTGAATTGCACGCGAATTCGTTCGATATGCTTGTGGATGCGATGTGTTGCCGCCTAGTATTTTGCTAATGTAACGAAATGTTTCGCGGCGGTTTCACCCCTCCTGGACAAGGCAACGTCTAAGCAAAGAGCGAGGAAGCTTATTTTTTAGGTTTTGAGAATATTCGGAACTCCAGGTCTACTTACGTCTTCTCAGTCTCTAGTAGAGCGATGTCATTGTATTTGGAAGGTGGGTGATATTCCGGGTGCGCGATGATCCTCGTCACATTGTAGGTCTGCCAGAATTCAGGGTTATCTGAGCGCTTTAGTATGCCCATGGCTGCGAATTTGACTGGGCCACTAGAACCAGAGGTTTATTATTTAAAATAAATTTTTATATTTCTAATTTCGGTCACCGTTTTTCTACTTTTCCACATGAAATGATAGTTGTAAAAGCGCTACAACTCACACATTTTATCTCATACATAAGTTTTTGTAAAATTGTATTTTAAGAGTTACCATGGAGTTTCTTCAGTAGTAATGAGCAGTGATGGCTCAATGGTATCGGCTCCAACTGAGGATTTAAACCCAGTCTGGCACATTACTTTGTTTAATTCATTTCATTACCACTTCTCTCAAAACGGCGAGGGCATCGGTGAGCAAAAGGCATGTCCTAGAACCTATTCGAAATCATGTGTCATCTACCCACCCGCACTGGACCGCGTGGTGGATTATGGCTCAGGTCTGTGACCTAGCAGTGGGAATATTATAGGCTGATGATGATGATGACGATGGAGTTTCTTGGCGGTTCTTCTCCATCGAAAAGACCAACTCGAACCTCTTGTTTCACATAGGTGTATGCGGGCACTTGAACATTGACAAACAGGTGCTCGGTATTTGATTTTGATTTTCACTTCATCATCTGCCTAGCCTTTTCCCAACTATATTTTGGTCGGCTTCCACCAGATGCACCAGTCGAACCAGATGCAGCTGAATATCAGTATTTTACATGGAGCGACTGACTATCTGACCTCCACAACCCAGTAACTGGGTAATACAATACCCCATGGTAACATTGTCATACTTTTGGAGCTTCTGACTTACAGTAACGACTGTCAAAGATCTACAAATGGCAGCCGGGACCAACGGCTTTACGTGCTTTCCGAGGCACGGAGGAAACTCGCTATGTCAGATGGTCACCCAGCCTCTGACAGTCAGGGGCTTAACTCGGAAGATGGGTCTGTGCGAGAGTAATTATTCACACGAGCTCCTCGATTTTCACAGAGGCTAGGATCTGGGGGCACGGCAGTGCCCCCGCCAAGACGAGCCAAGTGAAGCGCACTACCTACCTTTTCTCGAATTTATATTGTTTTATTGTGATACTTACACAGCAGGACTGGATATGCAGTGAGCAGCAGTGAGGATGTACTTCTCACTAATGACAGAGCCTCCACACAGCCACTGAGCTGAGTTTATGTCGTCTCCATAACCCAGCAATGCCTGAGAAAAAACGATTCGAATAGTTATTTGTTATGCAAGGCTGCAAAGTTGATTTTTGGCGTGAGTACTTGAATTAAAAACTGAGCGAGCGAAGGATTCTAAGATTGAACCGCGAGAGAAACGAGCGGTTCAAGTATAGAATATTGAGCGATGCGAAGTTTTCAAAGGTACGAGACGCAGAAAATCTTTGCTGCCGAGTGCAACACACAACTTTTCACCTCACACAGCGAGGAAATGCAGTGGGAGCCGCTCGCCTGGCAGTGTAGGAAATAATTGACTACGTGTTCGAATTTTGAACAACACTTTGTGCTTTAGAGCAGAAAATGGAGTTTTGCGCACAGATTTTGAATGAGAAGCAGAATCTTTCCAAGCGTGTGAGGTGAAAATAATATAGTCAATACGGGATTAATTACAATGTTTAATCAAATTACGTCACCAATAGATAAAATAATATGATTAGTCGATTTGACACGAATTATTGCTACGACGCGCGACGCACGACTTCCCCAGACGTGAGAGTCGTCTCGGTAGAATAGCAAACTTTCCATTATTCAGTTCCTGCAATTGCTGATTACTCCCAAGGGAAAAGAAAGAGGCAGAATGCGTGAGGGAGAGGACATCCTCCACTCAACGCCGCCCCGGGAGATAATGTAATTTACCAAAGATATAACGCAACAAAATTCGACAGTGGCGGCTCGTGATGTAAGAAACAAATGAAAATTGTTTTTGCTTGCAGACGTATTGGTAATTTAAAAGTGTATCTTCGCCAATTTTGTTTACGTATTAACCCTATACTTGACATTGTGCACTTAAATGCACATTGAATTCAGATTTTTTTTTAAACAAAGTATTACATCGAAATGTTTTAATAATAACTCCAAGTGATTACTTATACGTCTGTTTACGTGAGGAAAAGAAATCTATATTTGTCTGGCTCACACTTTGTCAGTGGTGAACAAAATGGCGAACCGTCCGTCAGAGCCTGTGCATTGCTCTGTAAGTATCGTATTTTATCTCACTTAGATTAAGTTAAATGTATGAAATTGCTATTATTTTACTTTCTGCAAGCTTTACGCAATAGTCTATTTATATTATTTTTTTGATATCTTTTCTGAATATACAGTAATTCACGATTTTCGTAAGGTGTGCATTTAAATACACACTGTCTGGTGCATTGTGAATGACAATTTATTTGTTGTGTATATTTAAATGCACACTGCCAACGTCATGATGATTACTACTTGTGAATGTTGTGTTTATAAATGCTGTGCTACTACATACTCGAGCCTTTCTTCAGACAGAGTTTTTTTCATAATGCATGACAACAATTCGTATCACACTTTCCACCAAATTCCTTTGCTTTAGCTTGCAATACTTTAATTTCAGATGACTAGAAGTTGATAAATTCTAGCGTTGGTGCCTAAATGTGGAGCTAAGTCTGATGTAGAATCTTGCGAATCTTCGGAAGATGCATTCCAGATGTGTAGACCTCATCAAGATGTCTCCGAAGACAGTTCCCTGGACCCAAAAAAATGGGTCCTCACTCCACAAGTTGTTCATTCGTGTTTCACTATCTAGCCTTAAATGAGTTTCTGCGCTATTTTTTACTGCTCCCTCGGTGGGAGGAAGATAAGAGATATCAAGCATGATGGTGGCCACCGAATTCAAGAATCACTTATAGGTACTTGTGGGCATTGAGGGAGACTTTTTTAGCTGGAGGCCCATTCCACCTCAAGATGTAGGTTTCACTTGACTTTGTTAATCTTAGGTAGTGAAGGGAGGGTCTGAAATGACTGCTGCTGGTTTCTGGATCTTTTGCAATATCAAATACAACTTTCCAAACACGAAAAGGTCTAAATGTTGTTTCCCAAAATTACAGACTTTCAAGAGCGGTTACCTCGGAATCTGTACAAGTTATGGAAATACTTACTGAATAATACTGGGTTTATTGAGCACTTATATTGTTCATACATGCTATGCCGTTTGGACGCATGGTTTCCGAGATATAAGCAAAAAAAAACAAAAAAGGTAGCTGCTACAAACCCCCCTACCCCCCAGCTCAAGGGCTAGGGGCGGGGACTTTTAATAATTATGTTCACCTCATAACTAGTCTAAACAAAGTTACATAGTCAAAAATTGTGTTCCAAGAATTTCCCCCTATAACTGTTCGTGGACTGGGCTAATAGTTGAAGGGCGAAATTTGTTTATAGATTTTCATACTAAGTACTTAAATAGTATTTAAGTTTTTCATATTGTTACATTCTTAGATAGAAATGTAAGAAAACCTTGATCTCAGAACATTAGGACTGAATACTGTGATAAATAATAGTAGAAATAAATGTTTTACTATGTCAATATCGTAACCGTATCGAACCTAGATCCTAATGAATTTCAAAACTTTTTGATATTTTTCGAGACTAATGTTATTTTTATGTTATTGTTCCTTTTTTAGATTAGTGATTACATGGCAGTGTGCATGTAAAGACACAGTTTTCTTTGTATGTTTTTTCTTGTGAGCTTGGCAGTGTGCACTTGAAGACACTTATTATATCCTGAAAACTGAAATTCAGAGATTTTTTGTTTTATTTTTCCTGACATCCTTATGATCCAATTAACATAGGGAACTAGTAAAAGTTAATTTTTCTAAAGATAAAATTCTCTGCCAAGTATAGGGTTAAAAGAAAAAACTGGCCAAGTGTGAGTCGGACTCGCCCATAAAGGGTTCCGTAGCAGCAAGTAACATAATATAAAAGTTTTTGTAGTTGGTTGTGATTTTGCATGGAAAATTGCGGTTTACGATTTATGACGTATTAAAAAAAAACTTATTACTTACTCGATCAAACCAATTTTCAATTGAAGTTTGCATGGTAATGTATGCATCATATATTTTTTTTAGTTTTATAATTCTCTTATTTTAGAAGTTACAGGGCCCCGACACACGCATTCTACCACTTTGAAAGTGTCTCTCACGCAAACTGTTCAGTTTAGAAAAAAAATATGTTAGTAACCTCAATATCATTTTTTAAGACCTATTCATAAATACCCCACACGTATGGGTCAGGCGAAAAAAACTTTTTTGAGTTTCAATTCTAACTATGGGGGGTACCCCCAAAATTGGTTTTTGTTTTATTTTTGTGTGAAAATCCTAATGCGGTTCACATAATACATCTACTCATCAAGTTTCAACAGAATAGCTCTTATATTTTCGTTAAAAAGTGGCTGTGGCATACGGACGGACAGACAGACAGACAGACATGACGAATCTATAAGGCCTTTGTCAAACAGACAGGCGATAGCGAACCGAACCGAATCATGTCATATAAAAATGCGAAAGCGATCCGATACTCTATGTGACAGGCTTCAAACAATTCCATACATTACAAACAAAAACGCTACGCCACGCATTCGGTTCGTCTGTCAGTTTGACAATAGCTTAAGGGTTCCGTTTTCTGCCATTTGGCTACGGAACCCTAAAAATACGTGTCAAATATTTTTGATAATCTAATGACGAACTTTTATTATTGTTACGAGCTGGGTAGGGGATAAATTAATTAATACCAATTAAAACCAAATAAACTTTGGTGACACACGAATTGGAAAAACAAACTGGAGCAGTGGTGGCCCAGTGGCAACGACTATATATTACTAGACTACGCATTGCACGATCTAACGAACAAAACTATTCTGCCAACTCGCTGAGGTACTACGTAAGCGAGGGGGACGGGGTACTGCGTTGTGATTGGCTAACTCAAGGTCAGTTCTGTCTCAACGTATGTTTACGGCTCACAGGATTGGTCGAAATGAGACGAATATAAGACTTTTTTGCCTAAATGTGTTGACAGACATCGGTCGCCTGTTATTAGGAGTCTAGTATTATATCGTCGTTGCCCAGTGGTATCGGTCCCGACATACAAATCGTAAGTCGTGGGTTTGAACCCCGCCAGGCGCATTACTTTGTGTAATTTATTTCATCACCACTGCTCTCAAAACGGTGAAGGAAAACATCGTGAGGAAACATGTCTTAGAACCAAAAAATCGAAGAAATGTGACATCCACCAATACGCACTGGGCCCGCGAGGTGGATTATGGCCCACTCCCTCTCACAGAGAGGAGGCCTGTGTCCCAGCAGTGGGAACATTAATAGTCTGATGATGATGATGTTGACACATGAACCACTAATAACAACAAGCACTTAACACTACTCAACACTTACACACATAATCACACGTAAAAGTCACTTAGAGAATGCTTCGAGTTCACTTCGAGTAGCCTCGATCGTTGTCAAAACCACTCCCGGCGGGTATCGGCGCCCCATTTATACCACGGCCGAACTCACTAGATGTTTCTAGAAGATGGCCGAATGTTCTAGAAACGTCCATAGACTTCTAAACAGTCCCATACCTTCTAGAACATTCCAGAGGCATCTCGAAACATCTAGATCAGGGTAGAATTTTCTAGAAACCTCAATTCTTCAGCAGAATAGTCGAGAACCTTGTGGAACTGGAACCTTCGAGAAGCCTGTAGATTAGTCTTGCAATACGATCGACGTAACATTATTTTCTGGAACTTCGGTTACTTACCATGTGTGGGTATTGGCGCCTGTACGCTTCTTTTCCATGGCTGATGGCTGGCACATTGTCGTATGGTTGATGGATACTGAACGTCTGTAATAGGCAGAATATAATGTATCTTTATAATCGACTTCAAAGAAGGAGGTTCTAATCCATCTGTATGTGCTCAAACAGACGTGGCAGCGGCGGGCGCGATAATATATTATTGAATGTATGAAATCGCCGCTCGTGGCCATGCTGAAGTGACTAAGGCGAGGGCTACAAGCGATTTTGCAAGCCTAGGCGTTGCTAGGCAGCAACCGATACAACGGGCAGGTGGCAGGAGTATCAAACCATTTCGGTGTTTGTTAAAATCAATAAAATGTATTATTTTTTCAAAGTTTTTATTTATTGTTCAAAGTAGGCTGATAGGTCTTTCAAACTTTACAAATAAGTAAGTAGTTGCTCTGCTGCTGCGGAGCAAACTTCCCAGGAACACATTAGTCTGTTGTTGGTTAGAAAAACCTGAATTTATACAGCGCCGTGAATTGGAGCGATCCCCTCGCTTCCAGCTGTTGTTACGGCCATGGTCGGAAGTGAGAGTTGTGTACGAAGGAAACATTTTCAGCGATGGTCTGTCCCAGGGTAGAACGTATACCTCGGTTTTGCAACACCTGAAATCGCCTCTACAAAAACAAATGCTTATCGGCATGGACACAGATCGCGCCCGCCGCCGCGCCCGGCACCGCGCCCGCCGACGCCGTCGCGCTAGGCTTCCAGTGTGGACACACACTATGTTTCTTACTCGATTTATACCTGATATACCTGGACCGATTTGAAAAATTCTTTGAAGAATACACATTCTTCATACTTTTAAATGTTAACTATTATAAATCAATCAATACAAAAGTAATAAATTACCTGGTTTTCAACATAACGTTTGACTTTACTATTCTGGTTTCCTGGACGACTATTCTCTACATTCTTCGATGTAGATGATTCTTCATGACCGAAGCAATCTTCTGACGTACTCCTGTCTTTAACAAAAACAGGAGGTCCGCATGAATAGTCCAGGGTCTTCAGGTATTTGAGACAATCTGTAACAATGTGTGGGCGGGCTATGAAACAATGTGTGAGTTGTGCTTCATGGTAACTGACACAAATGCTTGCACTGACTGGACAAATGGACAGGTCCACTCAAATCTTTGTGGTTCTTTCTTCAAAAGACCACCTCAGACACCTGCGTGGTTTTCATATAACTTAACCAATACAAAATTGTCTGGACATTAAAAGAGACGGTGACCTCTAAGTTTGTTTCGGATGTTTCTTCTCAGAGTAGTCAGGTACGAAACACCGGCCTCATTTAATGTAAAACTAGTTTATTTTTGAGTTTGCCAAAACCAATTTGCTGAATAAAGATCGTTTATCATTCTCGTGTATTAGGCAGTTGTTAGTGGCCCAGTGGTATCGGTCCCGACTTACGAGTTGTAGGTCGTGGGTTCGAACCCCGCCAGGCACATTACTTTGTGTAATTTATTTCATCACCACTGCTCTCAAAACGTTGAAGGAAAACATCGTGAGGAAACCGGCATGTCCTAGAATAAATTCGGAGACATGTGACATCTGCCAACCCGCACTGGGCCCGCGTGGTAGATTATGGCCTCACAGAGAAGAGGCCTGTGTCCCAGCAGTGGGAACATTATAGGCTGATGATGATGATCATTTATGAATGCCGCGAAATATGGAGTACGAAGGTTCTTAAATGGAAACCCCGCGTTGTAAACGTAGGTTGGGACGTCTACCAGCAAGATGGACCGATAACCTGAATAAGGAAGCTGGCAATGGCTGGATAAAACAAGTGCGTATCGGACCATAATGAGAAGTTACCTCGAGTATTTAAAGACCATGGACTCCTTGTAGATTCTCCTGTAATGTATTTAAACGATATTTATCAGAAAATTGGTTTTGGCAAACTTTTTTACACGTCAAAAAGACACTATTTTTACACTAGATGAGGCCGGTGTTGCGTACTACTCTACTCTGAGAAGAAACATCCGAAACAAACTCAGAGTTCGCTGTCTCTTTTAAAGTCCAGACAATTTTGTATTGGTAAAGTTATATGAGAACCATGTAGGTGTCTGAGGTGGTCTTTTGAAGAAAAAAACCATACACATATTTGAGTGGGCCTGTCCAGTCAGTGCAAGCTGTGCAAGCATGTGTCAGTTATCGTGTAGCTCAACTCATAACACAAGGAGCTCAACGAAACTACGAACAGTACCAAAAAAAGGACATTTGGGTAGGCCGCTTAAATAACTCAAATTGTCAGACAATAAACTGCAAGAAAATAATAAAGAAGTCGGTTAAAAAGTAGAATATACAGTGAGGGTGGTCCAAACCAAATGGATATAATAGTACATTATGGTACGAGGGTACGAGTGTGTAATGTTGGTGATTACCGCTGAGGCGCCATTGAGACCCGAGCCGTCAGGTGAGGGTGTTAAGAGAGCCGAGGACGGTAATCATCAATACACATGTGTATCATACAACGTTTTTCAACACACTTGTGAAAAAAATAACTATAATTTCAACAGTGAAAACGAGTTGTGAAAATTTTTTCGCAATGGCAGGAAAAATTAATCAGTTTTCCTATGCGCGCGCATCTAACAGATCGGCCATAGACTAAAAGAATGAGGTTTTTTTTTGGCTTTTCTTGGATAGCGTTTCAGCCACGTACAAAATGGGCCACGCACCGGCAAGGATAGCGTGTGACGTCCACTTACAAGATGGACTGACGATCTTATGAAGACCACAGGATCACGCTGGATGCAAGCCGTGACAACCGGTCCTATTGGATGTCTATAGGGGAGGCCTATGTTCAGCAGTGGAGGTCTTACGGCTGATATTATGATGATGAATCAGAATTGTAGTTTACTTACTGTCCTTCGCTTTGCTTGATTTATTAAATCTTGAATCCAGCTCGAATACTTTGAAAGGATCCCTGAAAAAAAAATACATGTAAAAAACTTGATTCAATGTTATCAAATCTTTGGCTGTATATAGGTATTATAATCCATCAGATAGATTGAAAATAATGACAACTATTTTTAAAATTATTAAGTTACACTAGCTGTTGCCAGCGGCTTCACCCGCTACAACTCGAAAGTTATCCCACGGGAACGTAAAATCGGGATAAAAACTATCCTATGTGTTAATCCAGGTTATAAACTATCTGTGTACCAAATTTTAGCCAAATCCGTTCAGTGGTTTTTGCGTGAAAGAGTAACAAACATACATACATACACATACACATACATACATTCTCATAAACTTTCGCAATTATAATATTAGTAGGATTAACAAAGATCAAAGCTCAAACTAATAATTATCCACGCATAGACTTATTGTGAATTTAAAAAACGTCGCACCATTTGTTTTAATTATTTTTTAAATCTAAAAATGAAAACTCTCACCCTGCGTGGCGTGGAATGTGCCGTCAGACTAGTACTGACTAAAATCCACGATGATCATTTTAATAGCCGTTTACGTTCTAGGGTCACGGTTACCTAATGAGAGAGTCCCGCCACCCGGGCAGGCTCTGGCTCTCTAATGGCCTGGCCCCATGTCTCCGGCGCGGCGCCGTGCGCCGGCGAGCGGCGCGGCGCCGTGCCGGGCTACGGCGCCGCCTGACGGCGAGCGGCGCGGCGCCGTGCCGAGCCACGGCGCCGCGCCGCGCTTCGGCGTCGTGTACCGGCACGTACCCTATGTTCAGCAAGTGTATCCAAAGATAAAAATTACAGTTATATAACATGTTATGTTACATAGTCTGTACGCACCGTAAGGTAAGAAATAAAAGAAATTATTTTAACTTATTTATTCTTATCATAGAATTTTTTTTTTTATGTAGACATACGTATGACTACATACATACATATGTATACACTAGCAACAGGACCAGGATACGCCTTTCGCGGTCCATATCAAATCAAAACTGTAATTTTTATCTTTGGATACACTTGCTGAACATAGGGTACGTGCCGGTACACGACGCCGTAGCGCGGCGCGGCGCCGCGCCGCCCGCCGGCGGGCGGCGCCGTAGCTCGGCACGGCGCCGCGCCGCTCTCCGGCGGGCGGCGCCGTAGCTCGGCACCGTAGCTCGGCACGGCGCCGCGCCGGAGACATGGGGCCACGCCCTAAGGCAGTTCTCCGACCGCCGACGATGAACGAGTAACGAGTAGAACTATACACTCTAAAAGAGTTTGCGATCGGCGGGAAGCGAGTGTAGTTTCGATAGTTTTGTCGCCAGGCGACAGTGAGTGTTCAAGTGCAACGAGCGATTACTTGCGCTACTTGCCCGCGGTCGCTTTATGTGACATTTCATTTACTGTACCGAACGCGAGCAGCGAGTGAGCGAGCATCGCTGAACGAGTATCGCTGAGCGAGTTAATTTTTGAAAGCTCGTCGCTCAGCGACAGAACGAGTAAAACGAGTCATCGCCGGTAGTGTGAACAGTCAGAGAGCAAATATTAATATATGCATCTATGTAGTTTACACGGAATGTACATTTTATTGTGCGTTTCTTGAGAGAGAAAATCGCCGAGAGTTACTCGTTTTCTCGCTGTTGGTCGGACCACTGCCTAAAGGGGGCCCCGTCATATTGCTGACAACTCGACATGTCGAACCAGGTTCAGAATCGGACGGTGAGTTATCCATTACTCGCCGTCCACATGCCTAAGTTAGAAAGAATAATTATTTTCAAATATCAGTTTCCTGTGAAAATAGACAAATGGGTACTCACGTTATTTCTTGATTCGCCTTACAAATCGTACAGCATACGACTGGTGTCGATCCTTGGAAGCTACATATCTGAAATACAAATTTATATTTTTATACGTAATAACGCCTGTGTCGCGTCTTCGCAACTTCGATAAATTAGTACTGATTCCGATGAGCGCTTCAAGAACGGGCCTAAAAATAACGCCACAAACACTTTTGTAACGGTATTTCGAATCCTTATTGCTTAGACCTTAAATGTCATTTTAGAATGAGTACTTTTGAATGAGTACTTTTGAAATTGTGAACGTTAAACTATGGTTAAACCTTTCTCGGATGAAAGAACTTAAATAAATACATTTTGCAATGGTAATTAAACTGTATGTTTGAGTGTTAAGGTTTATAATAAACTGAAGTTGTCAATACTATTGAACATTTTTTTATGAAATGTAGATGTTTACGTGTGTGAAAATGTGGCCGTTATGCGACTCATTTTTGTTCCTGATCCTTAGTCTAGAGGTGTTATTGATCGACGCTTGACAAAGATATTTTTAAAGAACGAACATCTTATAGATGGCGCAACGTGTAACAGGGTTAAAAAAAACAAGGGAATGAGAAATTCAACTTCGAGAGTAGTGGTTGCAATGGCCTAGTTGGTTAAGGCGTCTAGAGTGCCTATCCAGAAGACGTAGGTTCGAACCCTGCTCGCAGCTGAATTTTTCGTTCCTTAAAAATTTCTTTGAAATACATATATAAACCTCATCGAGCTATACGATAACCGACACGTGCTTGCACTGAATGGACAGCTAGGTCCACTCGAATTTGTGTTCTTTCCTCGTGGCTAAATAATTACAGCCGTACAGGCCGATCTTCCAGCCGTGCTTGCCGAGGTTGGTCTGTGGTTGGTGACCATCTGTCATAGCGAGTTTCCTCCGTGCCTCGGAAAGCACGTAAGCCGTTGGTCCCGGCTGTCATTTGTAGATCTTTGACAGTTGTTTCTGTTTATTCATTCTAAGGGGCACGTCGAGCTTCATTGTCTCGGCGCTTTTCTGGTGGTTGCCACTGTTGATTCTGGCTTTCAGGAGTTGCAGTGGTTTGGGAATAGTAGGGTGAGCTGGTCCCAAAAAAAAAAAAGTTGTTACTGTTAGAAGCTCTAAGTCTGACAACCAATCTTATCATGGGGTATCGTATTACCCAGTTGTGTTGTGGAGGTATGATAGACAGTCCCTTCATTTAGAGTACTGATAATGAGCTGCATCTGGTTTGACTGGAAGCCGATCCCAATATAGTTGGGAAAAGGCAGGCAGATGATGATCTTTCCTCAAAATACCATCTCAGACACCCGCATTGTTCTCTTATGACCTGACCAAAACAATGTCTGGACTTTAAAAGAGACTGTGACCTCTGTGTTTGTTTCGGCTGTTTCTTCTCAGAGTAGTCAGGTACGAAACACCAACCTCATCTAGCTTTAAAATTTTAGTTGTGACGTGTCAAAGTAATCTTGCGCATCGCTGTCATCTGGGAACGTGCCCAGAGGACTGGCAGTATTGCCATGTTGGACGGCAATGTTGGTAAGAATTTTTCTTTCTTAAAAGCTACATGTAGAAACACGTTCTAAAGAACTCACAGGAACATGCATCTTCCGTTTGATAGCGTCCTGGGCTGATTGGCAATTGTTTATATTGTTGCATTTTCCCTGCAGACCGTTCGACGTACATGTTGATCCTACAAAATAATATAGGTAAGTCAAATTAAAATCCTAAAGGCGCTCTCATCACCGGAAGCATTCGCGTGTAATGTAACATTATATATTCGACTTTGAGCATTACATTACAATACTACCTCCCTGACTGACGAGCATTCGCGTACATTTAGTATAGATTTGATACAAGGTGCGAATTGTGATGTTCGATTGTCTTCCTGCACTGATGAAATGTTCGAATCTGTAACGCTACATAACAGGTGAATGCTCGAGAGGGCCTTTAGAGCGGTGCCATGAGTAATGGGCGACTCGCTGTCCGACCATGGACCATGCCCGGGTCGTCGGCGTGTTGTATTCCACGCGCGCCTTAAAGAGTGTCAGCATAATGACGGGGAATCTCCTAGAGGACTCATGCCAAAGCCTGCCGTGGTCGTGGGACGAACGAATACCGTGATCCCGGAACGTAAAGGGCTATTGAAGGACACCCTGGATTTTAGTCAGTATAAGTCCGACAGTCCCTCCCGTTCTGCCCTGGGTGGGAAGACTCATTTGATGATTTTATCACCAACAAAAAAAAAGGCGCTGGAAATATGTTTCTATTCGCTTTAGTAAGTAATGTTAGATTTAGAGTCGCTCTATTGAAATGTGCGCGCGTGTCGATGGAAATTGACCCTTAGACACGTTCCTAGGTTATCTATTACAAGTCACCCTACATAGATAGACTAGCTGACTCGGAAAATCGTACCGCCTCAGAAACAATATTTGTTCATATTTACTCACCTTTGAAACCTTCCCTGGAATTTTTCATATCAAATGAGTCCTGCCACCCAGGGCAGGGCAGGAGGGACCGTCAGACTTGTACTGACTGAAATCCACGGTGTCCTTCAATAGCACTTTACGTTCCGGGGTCACGGTATTCGTTAGTCCCGCGACCCCTGGACTTTCAAAAAATAATTCAAAACCAAAATTAGCCAAATCGGTGCATCCGTTCTCGAGTTTTAGCGAGACTTTATCGCACGGCAACTGATTTTTATATATACCTATATTATCTATAGTTATTTCAATACTGACTTACCTTCAGCTAAATCCAAATATTCGAAAACTATTTCATTTACACTTCCAAAACAAATACACGTTGCAAATAAACACAAAACAATAACTTGTTTAATCATTTTCACAAAAAAAAACGAAGCTAAATAAAATAACTCGACGTTCTATCTATTAGATTAAAGACTACGATAATACGTCCGATGTTAACAGAGACTGGAAAACTAATAAATATACTTAATTTATGGACGTTTCAAGTCAAACAAGTTTTGCAAACAACTATAGATTTAAGAGCGCGTATTCTGTAAGTTGGCAACGTCGCAAATTGTCGTCAAATATTAACAAGTTTGAGCAGTGGTGGCCCAGTGGTATCGGTTCCGACTTACGAATTGTAGATCGTGGGTTCTAACCCCGCCAGGCGCATTACTTTGTGTAATTTATTTCACCACCACTGCTCTCAAAACGGTGAAGGAAAACATCGTGAGGCAACCGGCATGTCCTAGAACCAAAAATTCGAAGACATGTGACATCTACAAACCCGCACTAGGCCCGCGTGGTGGATTATGGCCCACTCCCTCTCACAAAGAGGAGGCCTGTGTCCCAGCAGTGGGAACATTATAGGCTGATGGTGATGATTAACAAGTGTTAATTAATTTGGCAATGTTACTGTATGGAAATAAGAAATATGGCTCTGTAAATAGTGCACGAAATTTGAAAACGGAATGCAATAATTAATAACATTACACCAAATATATAGTTTTAGATGAAAAAAAAGAATTTGGAAACATGAAACGGTTACAATATCAAATTCAGTATTATAATTGCATTCCTATATCAATGTTTTAGCGCACTACATAGCCATATTTCTTATTTACATACAGTAAATTCACCAAATTAATGAAAATTTCTAAATATTCGACAGCTATTTGCGACATTACCAACTTTTAGGATACGCGCTCTTAAAAGTAAACATTTTATGTTAATCCCCGTTCACCATTTTATGTAATACAATAGCTCAGAGAATGCCATGCGTCGTCGCGACGGGACTTCATTTTACGTGGTAAATTATTCATCAAATGAGTTCTCCCGTCCTGGGTAGAGCTGAATAGACTGTCATACTTGTACTGACTAAAATCCACGGTATTCCTACAATAGCCCTTTACGTATCCGGGTCACGGTGACCTCATAAGGCCCGCGGATCCGATAATCTACAGGGCGCGCGTGGATCACTGCGCACCGTCGACCCCGGACGATGAATCACCCATTACTCGCCGTCCGCAAACCCGTGCCTACGTTGGCCGGAAATTGTCTCGTGATGTCTGTTGCTGTGGGCGTCCGTCTCGCTCCGAACACTGCGATCCATGCAGTGGTACCTAGGCGTTACTTCCAAACCAATCAGTCACAGAAACCTCCCGAAACACACATGTCCGGTGAGGTTGCCGTGGTGCCTCTTCAGCCACTCCTCAAAAAAGGGTCTTAACCCTAATTAAGACCCAGTTGCCATCCGTCCGGGTTTCCTGGGTTTGTTCTAATTTAGAAGGCGTCCGGGGAGCGTCCGGGGGGGTTTCATTTGTAGTCCGGTTTTAAAAAATTATAAAAATAAATTGAATAAAAAGGTAATTTATGACCTTTTCAACCGTTTTCGTTACACTGACTATGTTTAAAAAAACCTGTTGACATGTCCGGGTTCTGGACTCTAAAATGCGGGGTTTGCAGGCGTCTTGTTTCCAAATTTTAGAGATGGCAACCCTAGTCTTAATTTTAATACCGCAATTGCGGCGTGCTGGAGCTAAGAGAAATAACGTAATTTTGTAAGGCAATAGAAACAAAGAAGAAAATCGATAATGCTGTTCACAATATTTATTGTTTCTTGTTTTTCATCCATCTGCGTGGTCCCTCAAGGCCACACGATGCTCTCGATCCAGGGCACGTAGTGGTAGACGCGCGTGTACATGCCGGAGCCGGCGGACACGCCGCACTGTCTGCCGTATGACGTCACGCCCAGCACGGTGTATGCGCAGGACAGGAACACGTTAGCAGTCTGGAGCGGACCTCCGCTGTCACCCTGAGGAGAAGATTTATCTCATCATCTGTCTATCAAGTCTTGATTGGAGGCCGAGTGGTTAACATCTCACCTTTTATGCACGAGATAGTATGTTTATTTATCGGGAATGCATAATATTTTTTGTGGAATCCATCAGGAAAGTGGGATTCAAAAGTGGAATCCTACGGGAACAATTCGTTTAAACCAGGTAAGAAACAATGTGTCTGTTTTAATTTATCTTGGACAAGCTATTCCACGCGTTTTTACCCGCTGCTCGCCTTCTACTGTGTCGTAGAATGATTAAAGGAGACGTTTCATTTTTATATGGCGCTCCGGCCATAACATGTACATTTTACCAAAGCTGGGAAAATTGCCCCTGAATAGAATAAAGTAACATTTTTTTTCATAATATTGAATGGATTTTATGTACAAGATAAAAATAAAACATACGTTTGTCCTAAGAGTTATGACAGCCATGACAGGTTGTAGAGATGACATTTACATTACCTAGAATTGTTTTGTTTATTTTTGTTCATCAGAACCAACTTCCTAAATAGTCTTCTAAGATGAGAACTGTGATACTTAATTATGTTTACTCAAAAATATGTACTTACCTAAAATAGAATATTAGTTTATTTTTAACACTTCAAGAACGTTTTTTTTTAAATATTTTTATGGCATGGCTTTTGGTCTTTTACGCTAATCAACAAGCGGTCATTTTGAGGGTTCAGAAACACGAATAAAAGATTTTTGCAACGATAAAATCGTGCTACTTAATTATATTTACTCAAAAATATGTACAATAGAATTATAGTTTATTTAAACACTTCAAGAATACACACATTTTTTATTTTTTTTCTACTTAACATTAATTTGTTTTACATTAATTTCTTTTTAACAAATCAGGCTCAAATCCACCAGAGAATATTTTTCCCGAATTCTTGGTATTTTTTCCTCTTTTTTGATATAATGTACTTCTAATGGCCGAAAATGAAACATCTCCTTTGAAGCAGCATTTACTAAGATTAGTCCGTTCAACCAAACTCCGCATCACTGAGACCTAGAGCTAGATGGACCGACGACCTTAAGAAGGTGGCTGGTACAGGATGCTATGAAGAGAATTGGAAACTACGTGTTTTTTCCTCCCCCTTCCACCATTCTCTCTGATAAATTTCGTTGCAGGATCCAAGACAGGTAAATTCATTCTCCAGGACAGATCGAGCTTCATTGTCTAGGTGCTTTTCTGGTGGTTGCTGTTGATTCTGACATTCAGGAGTTGCAGTAGCTTAGGAATAGTGTGGTGGGTTTGGTTCAGGGTGATTTGGCGCAGCCTGGGAGAGGCTCATGTCGAACGAAAGGAGTTGAACAAGAGAAAAGAGAAGTGTTCATACCTCGCACGTGTCCTTAGCCTCTACCGTGTCTCCGTAGCACATCTGCGAGCTGTGATTGTATCCTTCACGCAGATGTCTATGTTTTGGGTACAGCTGCGAGCACTTCTCCGCGTCGTACCGATGGAGTTTTACCTGGCGGTCATGAAAAACGTTAAGAAAGGCGACTTCAAATAAGCTAAAACATTCCGGGTCTGGGTGTTTATTTTATGTATGTGAGTTTCTGTGTTTGTAAACGCGTCCACGAGACAGGAGAAATTCCTAGCACGAGCTTTCAAGTGATGTAAAGTAAACGGGGACTTTGTCGCTAATTTGATGGATAAAAACCACTAGTAGAGCTTTTTCGTTTTCTATTATAATTATATTGTACGGTGAAACATGGCGTAAGGCTACAAGTACACTCGCGAGAAAAAGTATGGAATCACTTACTACGATTCCGCGCGATCTTGAGTACTTAATAACTAGAACAATAAAAATGTCACCATTTTAAAGGTTTGACTGTTCACTTTAAATTTATACCAAATTCATTCAAATCACGCCATTATTTAAGGACCTATCCAGGATCAAATCCAAGTAAGTGATTGCGTAGTTTTGCTTGTTAAGGCGGCGCTAGTCGCGAGCTCGAACTCACTGGCAGGCATGGTCAAAAACCATGATATTTCACCGGAAATCGAGCCATATTGTACATGTGTGCGCGAGCGTCATCCCCCCGTAAAGAAAACAGGGGAAAACATTATTCAGTGAGATGCACGATCATTCAGAGTAAAAGGCGCGCGTAAAAAATACGCAAAAGCCTTTGGAAGAAGGGGTTTTATGAAAAATCCACTGCACCAATTAATTTCAAATAAAATTTATTAAATTCTTCGATAAATTTGCTGTGTCGGTACGGACTTCGTTTTGGAAATTTGATGCTTCTTTAGCTTCTAATTTACAGCTAAAGTTGTGTTAAAATTAGCAAAAAAACGAATCTTTAGAAGCTCGTAACTTTTTAATAGCTTCATATTTTACAATTCTGCTTCCGTACAGACAAAATTAATAATGAGACAAAACGATACCATGTTTAATTTTGGATGTACCTTGTCAAATAGTGGAGTAAAACCCCAACGAAGTTTCTATGGAAAAAATGTTGACTTGTTTGACCTTAACATATTACGTTCTGAGGGATAAGCTCCGATCTACAAGCGGTCAAAGCCGCTGGCAAGAGCGAGTTATAAGGTCTCTTACAGTTTGCAAAGTGTCTGCCAGTTCTTGGCGGTGCCCCAGCGCACCCCAGCCAGTGGCTTCAGCAGTCTCATCCGATTCTGGTTCCAATGAGAGACAGGCTGGCAGTACACGCAAGCCAAAAGTAATCCTAGACAGAAACACATCTGGGTATAATACAATTTGACAACTGCGCCACCTGTGTCGTCATATCATCTGCCTGCCTTTTTAACCGACTTCAAAAAAAGGAGGAGGTTATCAATTCGACTGTATTTTTTTTTTTTTTTTTTTTTTTATGTTTGTTACCTCATAACTTGCGACTGGGTGAACCGATTTTCATGATTCTTTTTTTATTCGAAAGCTGGTGCTTCCCGTGTGGTCCCATTGTCACCATTTCAGGATCTGATGATTGGATCTTGGAGAAATCGAGGGCAACCCTCAAATTTTATTGGCTGACACATAGTTTTTCGCAAATCTTATGAAGTAATTTAAGTACTTGCGTATGGAAATCATCATCTCATGTACCTGAGCTGATAATGGAAGGTACAACTCCTCAAGTAAGAAAACTATGTTTGTGTTCGCATATCTCCGGAACTACAAGTCCGATTTAAGTAATTCTTTTTTGTTGTACTAGGTATCGTTCAACTTAGGGAATACTGCAAATTTCATCAAAATCGGTTCAGTAGTTTTTGAGATAGGGAATGAATTAAAGAGATGTTAACGATGTTATTACCGGTGCTACGGATTACAAAATTCTAGTGCACATGGAAGAAAATGATGTATTTGACAAGAATTTTGGTTGAATATTTAAACTAAAAAGAGTAAAATAAAAACTTTTTCTAAAAAAAATGTGACCGCCTTCAAAAACAACCACAAAAAAGGGTAAAATAACCTACAAAACTTTTCTTTCGGAAGTCGGTGGCAAAAGAGTCAATGAAATTAATAAAAAAAGTCACCGACTTCCGAAAGAAAAGTTTTGTAGGTTATTTTACCCTTTTTTGTGGTTGTTTTTGAAGGCGGTCACATTTTTTTTAGAAAAAGTTTTTTCCCAACTATATTGTGGTCGGCTTCCAGCCAAACCGGATGCAGCTGAATATCATTATTTTGCATGGAGCGACTGCCTATCGTTCCACAACCTATTATCGAAGTTATACGATAACCCATGTTAAGACTGGCTATCAGACTTTAAAGCTTCTGACTAACAGTAACGACTGTCAAAGATCTACAAATGACAGGAGGGAACAACGGCTTTACATGCTTTGCGAGGCACGGAGGAAACTCGCTACAGATGATGGTCACCCTAAGCGCAGTTTATCCCGGAAGATTGGCCTGTGCGGCTGTAATTATTTAGCCACGGGTAACCATGTCGTCATATAAAGATGAATTTCCCGATAACACTCACAAAAACTTTGGAGTCTTTAAGTCAATAGTGAATAGGTGACTTCTAGACAAGCGTGCATCATCGTCGAAAACATCATCAGCTTATCATCAGACAAGATATCTATCAAACTCGAGACTATCGCTATAATAGTAGACGAGAAGCTCTCATCGTCTTGATAAGCATTAAAATGGTTAATCAGTAGTTGGAAACCTCCACATACTTGAGAAAAGGCTTGACAGGTGATGGTACAAGAAAGTTAATACTTACTCGGTATCAGTCTCCAGTAGAGCGATGTCATTGTACTTGGAAGGTGGGTGATACTCCGGATGAGCGATGATCCGCTTCACGTTGTATTTCTGCCATAATCCGGTTGGATCCGACCGTTTGAGGATACCTAGAGCGACGTATTTGACAGGTCCGCTGGAAAATGGAAGGAAAAATTATGTTTTTATGAGCTAGTAGCTTTTCCCAGCGATTTTTCTGGCATGTCGACTGGTGGACAGTCTACCTCTTCAAATTATATCAGCATTATCATCAAGTACTTACACGTCAGGACTGGATATGCAGTGAGCAGCAGTGAGGATGTACTTCTCACTGATGACAGAGCCTCCACACAGCCACTGAGCTGAGTCTATGTCATCTCCGTACCCCAGCAATGCCTGGGAAGAAAAAGACAGAGTCTGTATTTCTTGGGCTATAATCGTGAGGTCTTCAATTCAAGAGCGAACAGGTTACTTCTAGGCAAGCGTGCTTCACCGTTCACCACGTCATTGCTTACCATCAGGTGAGATGGAGGTCCTTTGACCTTTGTGAATCTATCATTAAAGATTGTTTTAGCCTTCCTCTTCTATTTCCATCTGCATAGCCTTTTCCTAACTATGATGGGGTTGGCTTCCACCCTAGTCGGACGCAGGTGACTTCCAATCTGTTGATCGACCCGAAAAAAGCTTCTGACTATAAAATTTTTCGGTCCTGTTGTTTTAAATGGAGCGACTGCGTATCTGACCTCCAAAATCTAGTAACTGGGCGATACGATACCTCTTGGTAAACCCTCTCAAACTTCTGACTAACAGTAACGACTGCCAAAGATCTACTTTAATGACAGCCGTGCTTTTCCAGGTATGAAGAAAACTCGCTATGATAATACCCATTGACTACTTAGCCAAGAAGTCTTCTCTACTTTAAAACAAAAACGAATTTCTTACCATATGGGGGTACTGGTTCCGCCTGGCATCAATTCCCAGGCTCACTGGTGGTGGTACTGTAGCGTTGACTCTCTGCAACATTACATCAAGCCGTTCATCCTTACAGAGGCGGATTATCCCTAAGGCAAACTAGGCATCTGCCTAGGGGCGCCAAGGTACAAAGGGGCGCGCGGAATTGTAAAATAAAGAAAAAATATACAACATAGAATAAAATTAATTATGTCAATATGTAAGCCACCACTTTTTTTTTTTTTTTTTTTTTAGGTGGTAAAATCATCAAATGAGTCCTCCCGCCCTGGGTGGGGCGGAAGGGACTGTCAGACTCTTACTGACTAAAATCCACCCGTGTTCCTTCGGATGCCCTTTACGTTCTGGGGCAACGGTATCCTGGGTTAAGAAAAAACCCGCGACCCCAGCAGGCATTTGGCGCGAAACACGACGCGCCACCGACCCGGGCTTGGTCCTTGGTCGGACGGCGAGCTACCCATTACTCACCGTCCGCAAGCCCGCTCCGCCGCTGTGCCCTCTGCTATTCAGAGGGACACGCGTTGGAGCGTCCACCTGACAGGCTATTTGCATACGGGCAAAGAGACCCCTTAGGCACACAGTGCCTAAGAAAGAGTTTTTGCCCGCATCCCAGGGTGCACCGGCCCGAAAAACTGGTCTTCCCCCCGGACGTATCCGAGAGGGAACTCCAGTCCACGGGCGCACGTGGAGGTTTCCTGTCTTAGCACCCCATGTAAGCCACCACTTAGACAATAAAACTATTATTTTTGCATACAATCTCAATTTGCTTCAATTTATAACAAAAGATTAATTATAACATGGAACTGACTAAAACTTACGCCTACAAACAACTTTGTCGATGGTACATGATCTCTGATTGAAGTTGGAAAGATACGACTGCAATGTTCGTCGGTCGACTACGAGCACACGGCGACTTGCGAGGGAATATCGGACGGATTCGGACGTTCCTGCTACTAAAATTGCGGGGACGAGAGTGCGACGCGTGTGCGGCCAGCTAAGCGATCAGGCCCGAACGAATGAGTGGAGACGGACTTTCAATTTTTTTGTCGTCGGTTAACATTGATTTTATAAAAACAGAAGATGCACACTCAACGTCTAAAAAAGTCCCTAAAAATGAGCGCAGCATTCTAAATTGTGCCGTCATTACAAATAGTCTAGCGTCGCTCGCGCCTGGGAGCAGTCGTTAAAAAGTTGTTTTTATGACTAATTATAACAAGCAATGTGTGATTTGATTTTATTTTTCTAAAAAAAATATTAAACGCTCCAAGTACAATACAGCCAACTTCAATGGCTGCAGGGCCCCCGCTACCATTATAATAATATAATAAATAATAATAATAATAAATTTTATTCAAAAATTAAGTCAAAATAAAGGTTTACATAATTACAATAGAGGTACAATTTTTCTTAAGGTAGTGTTAGTTCTGCCTGATGTAGGTTTAATTAAAACCTGTGTTTCAGGTCATCACTTTACAATAAATATAAGAGAGGACAATTCATTAGAAGATAAATAAACAACGAGATAATAATTATAATACTTTTAGAGACTAAATCATTTTGTATAAAATACTAAAACTAGATTGTTTTAAAACAATTATGTTTAAATAAATAAATTTCTGAAACAATGCTATGACAATAATGTGAAGACTAAATGCTAAATCTTATGTTGAAATTTCCAGCAGTTTTTCCGTGTCTGTATAATTAAGAGTTCCCAAGTATTCTTGCATTCGTAAATGACAGTTTTTATAATTTAAATCATAAATCTTTAACAATTTGTTGAGCTGATTATATAAGTAGGGTCCCAAAAAGAAATAAAATCGTCTAGCGTAAGCATGTTTAGTCTGAGGGTTAGCACAGACCAAATCCTTTCTTCTCCTATCTGAAGGTACCGGCTTAAAATCAAGTTCGCTGTGCTGAAGCAAAACGACATTCAAAACAAATAATTGGCGTATTGTTAATACCTCACATGCCGTGTAAAGCTGGTGAGTAGGATATCTAAATGGTCTGAAAGTAGCAACCTTTAGGACTGCTCTTTGAGCCCGTTCTAGGTGAATTAAATTTGTTTTGGCGGCACCACCCCAGGACGATATGCAGTAGGTGATAATGGATTGACACAAAGCCAAATAAACCTGTTTAATTAATTTAAAGTCGGCTATGTTTCGTAAATTTTTAAAAATATATATTAATTTACGTACTCTAGTACATAATAAATCAATATGTTTGCGGAAATTCAGATTTGTGTCAATCGTAACACCTAGGTATTTGATGTGGTCGGTTTTAACTAAAGTGGGACAAGTGCATGCAAAGTCAGCATAATGTAAATTACAGTTGTTATGCGCTTGAATGTTTAGGTTAGTAAGTGGATTAGTGTTTCTCATTGTAAATAATAGGTACTTGGTTTTATCTGTATTTAATGTTAGTAGATTATTACTGAGCCAATTAGCCACAGTATTAAAACCCTTCTGTGCTACTTCGTAGACCTCTGAATTTGATTTCGCAGCAAATAATAGAGCTGTGTCATCCGCGTATGACATAATAACACCCTTTTGGAGTGTCAAGTTGCATAGGTCATTAATATAGATTAAAAACAAGGTAGGGCCCAAAATGCTGCCTTGTGGGATTCCATAGTTGCTGTTTCTAAGTTCAGAACTGATGAACTCACCTATTTTTACACACTGATGGCGGTCACTAAGGTAATCAGCCAAAAGTTGTAATTGTACTCCCCGTATCCCCAATCTTTCAAGTTTGTTCAAAAGTAAAGGACATGAAATTGTGTCAAAAGCCTTGGCGAGGTCTAAAAATATCCCTATAGTGTGCATGCCGTTATCCAAGTTTTTGCTTATAAAATTAGTCAGCTGGTGAACAGCTTGGCTTGTTGATCTTTTAGGCCTAAAACCAAATTGATGATCAGAGAGTAATTTATTTTCTTCTAGATAGTTTACTAATCTACTGTTTATAATTTTTTCCAAAATCTTTGATAGGCCCGTTAGGACTGATATAGGTCTATAGTTATTTACACAGTTTTTGTCTCCAGCTTTGAACACAGGGGTGACCACGGCTTTTTTAAGCAATGTCGGAAATATTCCTTTCGTTAAACATATCTGAAAAATGTGGGTTAGGGGAGGGGCAATTACATGTTTAAATCTTTTAAGTATGCTATTGGGTATGTCATCAAGTCCTACGGCACAAGTGTCCTTTAATCCGTTTATAATAGTAATTACTTCATCAACATCGGTATTTAATAAAACAAACGATTTTTGCGTTGCAACTGTCTTGTTTTGGCTTGAAATGGAAAAATCTCTATTTTTTAATATTGTTTTTTGTGCTAACTTTTTACCGACGTTAATAAAGAAGTTGTTAGCCTTATTTGTTGCTTCAGTTGGGCTTAACTCAGAGGATAAAAGATCAAGCGCAGGTTCGGGATTTTTTGACTTAATTGTATTTGTTTTTATAAATTTCCATATAAGTTTATTGTTTTTCCCTGCTTTCTGTAGTTGGCTTTTATCATATTGACATTTTAATTTTTTCAGCAGATTATTGCAAAAATTTCTGTAACGCTTGTAAACAAACGAGAGTAGCTCATCATCTGGTGTGTTTTTAGATTTTTGGTGAAGTTTATCTCTATGTCTGATACAGCGAACAAGTCCGGGCGTTATCCATGGTTTTATGTTACTGTATTTTCTAGGTATTTTTTTAATATATGTATTTTTTATTATCACTGATTGTACCAAATCGATGAAATATTGTATAGAAATATTTGGATCATGTGAAGCGTAAACGGGGTCAAAATTAATGCCGCGTAAGTCAGTTTCAAGGTTTGTCATATTGAGTTTAGTATAGCTACGCATGCAGTTTTTTCTAGGTGACGACACTTGCAATGTTAGTAAAATAGCTTGATGGTCGGTTAGTGAAGAATTAATTACTAATGTTTTGGATAGATTTTTTGATTTTATGAGGACGTGGTCCAGACACGAGCCACTCTGATGTGTTGGATGGTAATGACCTGGTAGAAGTCCATGAAATGAGCATATATTCAGGTAATTATGAGAATGAGTATCAAATTTCTCGGCAGCAATGTTTATGTTGATATCACCTATTAGTATAATATTTTTAAATGACGATAATTTTTCTAGGTTGTTGTTAAGTGAATCTAAAAACCTGTCGATACTTTGGGATGGAGGCCTATAAATAGCCATAATAACTGTATTTGGGATCATTTTGATTACTAAGCAGTTACAGTCTAGGAAATGGGGTTGTTCTACTACGGTTTTTAAATTATCTTTAATATAAACTACAATGCCATCATTCTGATTGAATGTTGTATTGCTTTTGTGAAAATTGTAGCCATCAAGAGATGGTATATTAGTTTGTTTGAATAGCCAACACTCTGTAAGAACTATAATGTCACAACATATGTCAAGATTTTGTAATAGAACTTGGAAACCGTTAAAATTTCGACATATACTGCGAATATTTTGTGTGAGTACAGTCAATGTATTGTCCCCCGTGGAAATTATATCTTTACATTCCTCAACATTACATATTTTAGCTTCAGACACAGAAAAGCTATCTAGATCACAAATTAACTGATTGGCCATGAACCAAATATATGTAAAAAAGCTAACCTACTCTCTATGTGCTAAATTAAAAAGTAGACGGTGGCGCTCTTAGGCGCCTTCATAGTCAATGGAATTAATAAAATTGTCTTCTGCATATTTACGTGCCGGGCAGTTCACATCACCTGTTGGATGATCATTTCTCCTCTTGAATCGTCTGCAGGTCGCACACTGGGGCGGAGAACTTTTATTGGCGCATTCCTTGAAGGAATGTCCAGTCTCTCCACAGAGGTGGCATGTTGGGGCTGTTTCTCTGCAATATTTGGCTGCGTGTCCGAACTGCTGGCAGTTAAAACACCGGGTCACAATGGTGAAATCTTTTACTGGACAGGATGTCCAGTTTATAAAAATTCGGCCTTGGTCCATTATAATTTTCCTGGTACTGGCAGGAACTTCCAATATATAATTGCAGGTAGGGCGATCCTTCTTTCCTGACTTATGGCTCAATTTGATCGTTTGTAAAAAGGACTCTTGTGTGGTGTTCTGCAATTTATCGGCAAGGTTTTGCACGTAAATGCAGTCGAATACCTCTTTTTCCGTGAGGGCTACAGGAACACCGATGACAGCAATCCTAGGGCGGCGTTTAGATGCTTCTTCGACTGTTAAGCCCGAGGATGCAAGCTTTTGTGAGCTCTTTAATTTCTCTATATCGCCTTTGTTATCCGTCCTGATGATAACGCCTCCGTTTCTAATTTTGCTCAGTCCGCGAACATGTAGTTTTAACTCCTCAGGCGAGATAATTTTTTGCACCAATGACTTTGTATCGTCACTGGTTTTACTTTTATCGCTGGGATAAATAGCAATCGAACTGAGGTTAGCTGGTCGAATAAAAGTATCAGCACCTTTCTTTACCATGTTGGCATAGGAGATACCTTCTGGTACGGGTCGGCTCATTTTAGTTTCAATTACCTCTTTGAACTGGCAAATGGATTCCGCAACATTCCGGTGGGCTTGAAGGTGCTGGATGGTGGTGTGCGCCTGGATAGTCTTCTGCTTTAGGGATTGGTATAGTACGGCCATCTGAGCCGTCCCATGTGAAACTTTACGGCAGAGATTTGAGACGCGTAGCTTCTGTTCCGAATTCATTTTTCCATCTCCCACGATTGTGCAAACTTCGGACAAAATAGTATCGATGGATCCAATCCATCTCTGTATCTCTGGTGTGGAGACACATTCGACAGAAGGTTCATTCTCCTTCGCTGCTGGCGGCGCTGGTTCTGTCGTCTGGTTTTGATCATCAGGCGATGGCGTCGGTGGAGGACTTCGACGTATCAATTTACTGCGTCCAAAGGGGCTATCTCCTGGGTCAGACATAACACCAAACACAGAAAACGCTGATTGTCTAAAAAACTATTTAGTTCATCTTTCACAATGATCAAAGTTTTTAATTAACGCTCGACACACTGAATAAATCTGACTCAACAGATTTGCAATAGCATTGTATTTATTTAATTAATTTTCGTATAATAAACAAAATACACGACCGCTTAGTCTCGCGGCTCGTAAAGCGATGATCATTATTTGCAAAGTGTGCAATGCACACGGGCGCCAAAGCCAAGGGCCCAAATAAAAAAAAATAGAAAAAAGATACTGATCAAAAATAATTCTAAAATAGGAGTTGAGAACTTACGAGTATATAGGATTAGGTTTAAGAACTAAATACTTCAAATATTTGATCTCACTTTTAGAATAAAACTTGAAGTCCGGAAACGTTTAATTTTAGAGCTGACTGCGTTCGCTTTTCTATGAAATATTACCTTGTCCTATTCCAAAAACCTAAAAAATTTCGCGCTCGCTTCGCTCGCGCTTCAAATATGGTTGGCATTCGCTTTTCTAGACTTCTCTTTTGATAGCTCATTTTTCAATAATAAATGCTTCCTAAGCTAGTTTAATCTTGTTGTGGTCTACAAAATTTTAAGTTTGTATGGCATATGAAGATGGTATGGCACTCTGGGTGTGAAGTTTGAGTAGCACTTGATGATTTCTTTTGTGTTTAAGTTCCGAGGCGGCAAGCTTTACAGCCCAAGGGCGCTGAACTTTAAAATACACCACTGACCTACCTACCATAAAAAAGATAATTCAAAATGCTTTAAGGGGCGCCAAAATCCTTTTTTGCACACAGGCGCCAGTAGCCCTTACGGGGGCCCTGAATGGCTGCTTCTTCAGTGTTAGAACAACACGTTACAGCCTCCTATTTATTTTAGTCGTTTTTTAAGATCTGTTCGACAGATATCGATCTCATGTAAACTGATGATCTTTTTTTGTTGGCCCCTATCTCACCGCGTTTTCCTAAGGTACATCGGTTTTGGTCAAACTATAGTATCTACGAGTTATTTTTAATATAGGGGCGCCGATGAGATGCTTGCCTACAGTGCTCTCAACGTTTAATCCGCCACTGCATCCTTAGGTCACTGTCTCAAATTTTGTGGTGAACAGGGCGATGGCGGCGGAAACGCGGGAGTGGCAGGATTTTAGGCATGTTACGAGTCTAATCAAATGTACCCGCTCTCGAAAACAGCGGGTCGAGTCGGGCGGAAACGTCCCTCCCTCTGTATTGATAGACCACATCTTCATAGACCCACAATAAATCGAGCGTTGGAATTAATTTGAATACAAAAACATTTTACCGTAGTTCAACTACCCAGAACGGAAAGGAGAGAACGGGTTGGAGCTAACTGCGGCACCGCGCAGGTGCCTTTGGCGTAGCTTACAATATCGCTTAGGTTTGAGGCTACGTTCAAGGACTAGCGTTGCGTCGGGCGGACCGTCGGGCGGAGTATGTAGCGGCGTCATCATCGCGGCGCCGAACGCGGGTTTCTTTTAAATGACAGGACGCGTTTAACGTTGCGGAGGACGCCTTGCAGCTCGTTCCGCCCGACGCATCGTGTGTTCTTGAACGCGGTGTTAGGCTTTGCTTACCTCAGGTGGAGAACTAAATCGGTCTCCTGAATTATTTATGTCGGTATCTGCCAATCGTGTTGTTTCCACATAATCATAGCACTTCTTATCACCCTGTCTCCTTTTCTCAACCCTAACTTTATGAGTGAAGTTGCAGGGATAGTAAAGATTTTCCAAGTAATTTAAACAATCTGAAAGAAAAACAACTCTTCCGCTGCTGATAAACTTGCCAAGATGCTAAATTTGCTGTTACTCGAGCGTCATTAGCGACATAGTGGGTTTGACAGATTATCTCAGCAACTTGATGGCGCCCACATAGAGGGCCGCTTAAGGCATCATCGGGGTCGCGGGAGCATTTTATCAGATTGCCATGACCCTGAAACTTACTGACGGGGCCCCCCCTCTCAGAGGGCCAAAGCCTGCCGGGGTTGCGGGATTATTTCCTTACCGTGACCCCGGAACAGAAAGGGCTATTGAAGAACACCGTGGATTTTAGTCAGTAGAAGTCTGACAGTCCCTCCCGCCCTGCCCGGGGTGGGAGGACTCATTTGATGATTTTACCACGCTAAAAAAAAAAAATGACCCTGTAACTTAAAGGCTATTGAAGGATCACCGGGGATTTTAGTCAGAACGAGTCGGACAGTCCTTTCCGGTCTACCTAGGATGGGAGGACTCATTTGATGATTTAAAAACCCAAAAAAAAACAGATAAGAAAATCTAACAAATAAAAATACTTACGATCTCTAGCTTTGCTTCCCGTTTGGTTGAATCTTGAATCAAAATCAATTTTAAAATCAGAATGAGTCCTGAAAGCACATAAAACTTTACTGACAGGGGACAGGGGACAGATGGCAGGGGACAAGAGACAGGGGACAGGGGATAGGGGACAGGGGACAGGGGACAGGTGACAGGGGACAGGGGACAGGAGACAGGGTACAGGGGACAGTTGACAGAGGACAGAAGCAGGGGATAGGGAACAGGTGACAGAGGACAGGGGACAGAGGACAGGAGACAGTTGACAGGGGCAGAACAGGGGACAGGGCACAGGGGTCAGGGGACAGGGGACATGGGACAGGGGACAGTTGCCAGAGGCAGGGGATAGGGGACAGGAGACAGGGGACAGGTGACAGGGGACAGGGATAGGGGCAGGGACAAGAAAGTATTTGTGTCACATGACATTAAAAGTGTAGTCACCTACGTTGAATTTTCAAGCAGCTCACAATCTGTACAGCATACAATAGGAATTTTTCCGTGGAAGCTGCATTTCTATAAAAAAATGAAATATTAAGGGCGTGTATTGAAACCATATTGAAACAGTTGGCAACATCGCAAATAACAGTATTTTATTTAATATTATTTATGCGATTGCAATGCAATTAAAACACTGAATTTGATGTTGTAACCGTTTCAGATGTTAAAAGGCAATTGGCAAGTTTCGAAATACTTTTTTAATATCTAAAACTATATCTTACGATATTAATTAATGCATTTTATACCACCATGGGCAATAAACTCCTCCTTTTTGAATTCGGTTAAAAATTAAATATGAGGGATAATGAATAACAATAATAATTATTGGGTGGATAAGTGACCATCTGTCATAGCGAGTTACCTCCGTGCCTCGGGAAGCACGTAAAGCCGTTGGTCCCGGCTGTCATTTGTAGATCTTTGACAGTCGTTACTGTTAGTCAGACCTCTAAAAGTCTGACAACACCAGTCTCCATGGGGTATCGTATTGCCCAGTTACTGGGATGTGGAGGTCCGACAGGCAGTCGCTCCATGTAAAATACTGATATTCAGCTGCATCTGGTTCGACTGGAAGCTGACCACAATATAGTTGGGAAAAGGCAGGCAGATGATTTCTCATTAATATGACCTTAATTACTCACAGGAGGGCGGATCTCTCGACTTAAACTTTCTCTAGCTGATCTGCAGTTCATTATGTTAGTGCAAGTTCCTTCTAGATCGTTCCAAGTGCAGTTGGATCCTACAAAGATAATAAATAATATAATATGGCATTTGGCTACGGAACCATAAAAAACCCGTTTTAGTACCCTTTGCTGGTTAAAAAGAAAACTGTATTGTGTCTATTATGCAATAAAATGCAGGGTAATGCTTACCTACCATGAAGTGTTAAACCATAAGTAGTTTAAATGTGGGAACAAGATTGTGCTTGACGACTTGTATAGCTCTGTCGCTTTCCCTCAACGGAACTAATAGCCGCTTAAGGCAGTGGTCCGACCGCCGAAGATGAACGAGTAACGAGTAGAACTATATATTATACACTCTAAAAAGAGTTGGCGATCGGCGGGAAGCGAGTGTAGTTTCGATAGTTTTGTCGCCGGGCGACAGCGAGTGTTCAAGTGTGACGAGCGATTACTCGCGCTACTCGCACGCGGTCGCTTTATGAGACATTCCATTCAGTGTACCGAACGCGAGCAACGAGTTAGCGAGCATCGCTGAACGAGTATCGCTTAGCGAGTTAATTTTTGAAATCTCGTGGCTCAGCGACAGAACGAGTAAAGCGGGTCGTCGCCGGCAGTGTGAACAGTCAGAGAGCAACTATTAATATATGCATCTCTTTCGTTTACACGGAATGTACATTTATTGTGCGTTTCTTGAGAGAGATAATCGCCGAGAGTTACTCGTTCTCTCGCCGTTGGTCGGACCACTGCCTTAAGACGTCACAGGCCACCAGCCTGTGCTACTTCAAAAACTGACCTTTCTGAGGTCTTAGCACAATATTTCCTTATTTCACTTACAGCGTACTTGAAGTACGGCGTTTATTGTATGAAAAACGAAAAAAGTGGCTGTAGTGGACGAATGAGAAACTAAGTTTTCAAGTCAAACCACTTGACATCACAAACACGTGAAAATTCGTGCTTGATCCTCAGAGCTAATTTTTACATTAAATACAAAATTATTAATAAAAAAAAAACACTGGTTTACCTTGAGGCACATCAAATACTCTTAAATTATCTTCGTTGGACGAACATAATACAACCAGACACAAACCAATAATTTTATTCAAACTCATAATATTTATGACAAACATAGCTCTTTTAACACAAGAAAATCGTCTATACGTGCAAAGTTAAAACGAACCAAGATGACATTAGTGTATAACAATAAAAAAAAAATAGTGAATACTTATTTATGCAGTAATCATTACGTAGCTATTCAAAATCCCGTTGTATATAAAAATATTGGCTTATGCGACCATAGAGTAAATAAATCTGTCAGAAGCCTCTGACAGATTTATTTACTCTATGGTCGCATAAATGTCGCCACACTGAATAGAATTATTTGTTGCTATATATATAACTAGTCTTACTTCTTCTTACTAAGTTAGTAAATATCCGAAAGTTTGTGAGGATGGTTGAATGGATAGTTTGTTTCTCTTTCATACAAAAACTACTAAACGGATTTTGATAACAATCCAGTAACACTACCAAATCTAATAAAATGCGTAGGTATCCGATCCCGAGGCTAGTCGTAGGGTTAGCTTGCAAAATATGTATCTACATCTTGGCTTAAATTACGGTAGTTATTTAATCCCTAACATTGTAATGAATGTGTGGGTACAACCCTCACTTGATTGCACTTACTCTCACCCTCTACTCACATACATTCTCACCTACACACCATCTCACACATAACACACATCCCAGCGCGTTTCTGCCTTTCAAATTACCTTTTCCATCTCTCTTTTTTCAGTTTTAATTGTTTGTTTTGTTTATGTTTAAGTTTATAATGTATTTTGCACATGCTTAATAACAGTTAACATGGGGATGGGCGGAGCTTCCTAATACAAGCTAACTATTTGCTTAAAAGGATTATATAACAATGTTAATAACATGTTATGTTACATAGTCTGTACGCACCGTTAGACAGTCCTGCGATGTTCTCTGCCGCCTCCACTAAAGACAAGAACCCATTTGAAATAAAAAAAAAAAAACCCAGAAATCCAATTCAATAGATTCTTGCGACCACAAGAAAAACGAGGTGGTAAATCTGGGTATTCTGGTATTTATTTACTCTGTGTTATACAAACAGATTATGTAAAAATCACGTCAGATAGGTCATGAGTTCGCCGTTCTGGGTCAATTGTGCAGATAGTATGTTTTGAATGAATTTATAATTATGTATGTCAATACTAATGAAATCGTTGTGGAGGTCGGTTGCCTTTTTTTAAGATTTTTGTTTGTTTTGAAGTCGGCTACATAATTATATTTTTAACCGACTTAAAAAAAAGTAGGTTCTCAGTTCGACCTGTATGTATGTATGTATGTTTGTCCGCGATTATCTAGATTAAGCGTTTGGCTGAACGGATTTTGATGCGGTTTTCAGGAAAGTGTTCATCATTCTGGAGAAGGTATTAGTATATTACACTAATAGATCGTACTTACGTCTTAAGTCTTACAACCTACGTCTTACGACTTATTTCTTACGACTTACGACTTGCGACTTACTTCTTACGACTGACGCCATACGACTGACGAGTTACGGCTAACGTATTACGACTTTCGACTTAAGTCTCACGACTTATCTCTTACGACATACGTCTGGCGACTTACGTCTTACGTCTTACGACTTACGTCTTACGACCTACGTCTTACGACTTACGTCTTAAGTCTTACGTCTTACGACTTGCGTCTTACGACTTACGTCTTACGACTTACGACTTTCGATTTACACCTTACGACTTTTGACTTACGTTTTACGACTGACACCATACGACTTACTTCTTACAACTTACGTCTTTCGTCTTATGACTAAAGTCTTACAACTAAATATGTCTTAAGTCTAACGACTTACGTCTTACTTCTTACGACTTACGTCCTACGTATTATGACTTACTTCTTACGACTTACGTCTGTAAGACTTTCGATTAATGCCTTAGGGCTTTCGACTTACGTCTTATGTCTTACGACTTACGTCTTACAACTTTCGACTTACGTCTTACGACTAACGCCATAATACTTACGACTTACGTCTTTCGTCTTTCGTCTTACGACTCAAGTCTTACGACTAACATCTGTAGTAACAAGTGTATCTACTTACGTCTTAAGTCTTACAACTTACGTCTTACGACTAACGTCTTAAGTGTGTCAAATCAGTTACCTTCAGTCCTCAATCAATCTGAACCAAACATAAGTACCTCGGAGGACATAAATGAACTCTCCAAGAATGTTCCAAATATTACCTCTCGTAATAAAAGGAAGCGTGACGACCAACACTATCTACTCCACTTGAATGATTTTAAAGATGAAATATCTGGTGTAATCAAAGACCTTAAAAGGGAACAAAATGTTTTCTACTCAAACATGGAGTCGACGCTGCTAGAAATAAAAAATCAGTACAGCAAACTACAAGACTCTGTAAACTTTACTGCTAAAAAGTACGACGAAATGCTAAACAAAATGCAACAATACGAAGCAGAAAAGAGGGAAAACCGAATCTACATCAAGAAACTGGAAGAAAGAGTTGATCAACTTGAAAAACATTCGAAAATTACAACTGTAGAAATAAAAAACATCCCAAAGATTGAGAGTGAATCGAAATTAGATCTAATAAATGTGCTCACTAATGTTGGTACCGTTCTGGATACCACAGTTTCAGAATCGGATATTAAAGATGTATATAGGATTATCTCAAATAATTCTATGAATAACACCATCATAGTAGACTTTACCACTGTCTTACTTAAATCTAAGATACTTCAATCAGTCAGAAATTTTAATAAAAATAATAAAAACTGTAAGCTAAACACAACTCATCTACGAGTCCCTGGCCCAAAGATACCTGTATTCATTTCTGACAATCTCCCCGCAAAAACACGAAAGTTGTTCTTCCTGGCGAGAGATTTTGCCTCCCAACATAAATATAAACATTGCTGGTCGGCCTATGGCAAGGTATACCTACGCAAAGAAGAAGGTGCTCAACGCTTCACTGTGAACTCGGAAATGGATCTTGCTAAAATAATCGAAAAATGACTACTTGGACATTATTCTTCAATATCACTTAAACCTTGCATGCATTTTAATAACGTATCTTTAATGATCATGATCATAAATGTTTCCCAATTATATTTTTCTACCTATATATCACCTATATACGCAAACAATAAACTACACATTAACAATGCCACACACAGTCATACACTTTCATCACATATTTTTAGGGTTTTTCATTATACAGGAGATAAAAATGGAAAGTATTTTAAAGTTGTTGTCTTTTTACTACTGTTTTCCACTCGTCACAACAAGGTGGATTCGATAAAAAGCGATCGGCCATATCAGATTTATCTGACATCTATGCCCATTAACCTGTGCCTCTACCATCCAGATCGTACTCTTCGATAACTCTAATTTAATAAACAACGATATTGACAATTTTTCAATAGCTGAATCTACTACCTGTGAACTGGACGATTGCTTAAAACTCATACCAAATAACGAGAAATGTCTCAAGATTATAAACCAAAATATAAGAAGCATAAACTGCAACATGTCAGGTTTTAATCTCTTATTGGCACAATCGAGAACTTCTTGGGATCTAATAATTCTCACGGAATGCTGGTTATCGCATTCCTCAAATCTTCCTGTGTTAACTGACTATAACTTTTATTCAACTAACAAAAACAAAACGCAAAATGAGGGTGTGGTTGTCTACATAAAAAATGGTATATGTGCTAAGGTTGTCGAACCAGACTTTCTTGACGCAAATTGTTTAACAATACAAATTAATAATAACACCGTGGTTTTAGCTATCTATCGCCCGCCTTCGTATAACAATATATCAAACTTTCTACAATCATTAAATGAATTATTAACCAACTACTCTTCTTGTACAAACATTATTCTTACAGGTGACATAAATATAGATATCAGTACCTCAAATCATGACCGTAATGCTTCACCTTATCTCGATTTGACCTCGTTTCACGGCTTGCTACCTGCACACGTTATCCCAACACATGGGAAAACGTGTCTAGATCACGTAATTCTTAAAACTAAATTGCCTGCGAACGTTCTTATAGCTCAAACAACCCTCACTGATCATTTTACTGTCATCCTGTCATTAAATCAATGTCTTCCTAGGTACCTGAAACACATGTTCTCACGGATAGATCCAGATGGATTACTTTCCGACTTAAACAAAGCCAACTTTCTACCAGTTCTCGAGACAACTGATGCCAATGTAGCTGCTGATGAACTAGTTCGCATTCTTAAAACTATAGTAGAGTCAAACACTAAAATGATTATCGTCTCAAAGAGGAAAACAATTATTAAACCCTGGATTACACCAGGTCTCCTGAAATGTATAAAAAACAGAGACAACTTAAATAAAAAAACAAAAAAACATCCTGAAAATTTAATACTAAAGACAACATACACAAGATATAGGAACTATTGCAACAAAATTTTAAAAAAGGTTAAAAGGGAATTTGAAAGAGAAGAAGTTAAAAAGGCTGGAAAAGACAATCGTCGTCTCTGGAAAGTTATAAATAAAGTAGCTAATAGATCAAAACCCAAGACATCACCTACTGAGTTAATAAGCAACACGGATCCACCAGCTCATTCCTTAAATAAAATTAATCATTTTTTTGCCAATATTGGCTCAACCTTAGCTAGTAAACTAACCGGCCAACAGCAGGGTCATGTCTACCCCCCTATTAGTACCCATCAACCTGCCTCTTCCCACTCCATGGTCATTCTTCCTACAGATGAGGACGAGGTAGCTGCCATTATTTCCACTCTTAAGCGCGACTGTGCCGTGGGCTGCGACAATATTTCCTCAAACCTTCTCATTGCGCATAAGAATATTTTAGTACCATCTATTACTCATGTCTGCAACTTGGCGATAGAATCTGGTACCTTTCCACTTGCGTTTAAGAAAGCTCTTATCCATCCCATTCACAAGACGGGGGACCGACACTGTATTAATAATTATAGACCAATAGCAATTCTGCCTGCCTTGTCAAAAATTTTGGAACGGCTACTGAACAACAGATTGGTAAAATACCTAGAATCAAACAACCTGCTGTCCCAGTGTCAATTTGGTTTTCGTGCACAAAAATCGACGGCCATGGCAGTTCACGAACTAACAAACTTCATCGTTTCTAAACTGGATGATAAGAAGAAATCCTTGGCCATCTTTTTAGACCTGGCCAAGGCCTTCGATACGGTATCGGTCCCTATCTTGCTACGTAAACTGGAACACGTCGGCATTCGTGGAAATCAATTGGCACTCTTCAAAGATTACCTAACTAACCGCACGCAATTTGTCAAAATTGACAACAACTCAAGTGACACTCCCCCCGTACTTTTTGGAGTTCCTCAGGGAAGCATCCTTGGGCCTACCTTGTTTTTGGTGTATATCAACGACCTCTGCAACCTCTCTCTTCAAAATGGACGTTTGATTACATTCGCAGATGACACTGTGCTTCTTTTTAGTGCGGACACATGGGAGGAAGTCTATGACCATGCCCAGGCCGGGTTTAATACTGTGAATTCTTGGCTGAAAAGTAATATACTCACCTTAAACTCCAGTAAAACCAAGTATATGGCCTTTACTTTAAGGAACGGCCCTCAGTCAACTCTCCAACCTTTCTCTATTATCGCTCACAACTGTCCATTCCCTTACAACGGTGACTGCTCTTGTTCCGAATTGCAAAAAGTAGAAAATATCAAGTACTTGGGAGTCATTTTGGACTCTAAATTAAACTTTTCTGCACACATAAATTGTCTCACTAACAGAATAAGGAAATTTATTTTCGTGGTCAAAAATCTTCGTTCGGTACTTAACTCCAAGCAACTACTTTCTGTGTATTGTGCTTTGTGCCAATCTCTACTGACATATTGTGTCACTTCATGGGGTGGAACGTTTAAAACAAGCCTTTTACCACTTGAAAGGGCTCAAAGGGCAGTCCTTAAAATCGCACAATTCCTCCCCTTCCGTCATCCCACTATAGAAGTGTATAAGTCCTCTAAAGTCCTCTCAATTCGGCAGCTTTTTATTCTCCATACAGCTTTGAAGCAACGCTCTCTTATTCCTCCTATAAAAAACCATCTACATTCTGAAATGAGAAGCAGAAGAAGGGACGTATGCCAACCTCATCTAGTAAAAACCAAATTTGCTCGAAATTTCTTCTCTTTTCTTGGCCCCTTTCTATATAACAAACTTAATCATCTTCTCTCTGTACATACTCTAAACAAAACAGCATTTAAAAGAAAGATAACTGACTGGCTTATCACTTTAGATTACACCCAAATTGAAAATCTTTTCAAACCCGTATCCTAACAAAATCACCACGCACTCACACATCACATCACACCCACTCACCCCATACACACATTCACAAACATTCTCCCCTGCATGCATCCTAAATAATAACTACAATTTATTAATGTTATTCTTTTTATTTTTTTTAATATTTGTAAATCGATTATTATGTGAGAAATGTTACAATTTTATAACAATTTAAATTAAATTAATAATTTTCATTTTAATATTATATTTCTATAATAATTATGAATGTAATCGTCTCCAGTACAACAATTATTATGTATGTAAAACTTTGTAAGGGGGTCTGGTGACCTGCTATACAGGTTTTGTAAAAAACTTAGTTTAGGCACCAGTCTTTCACAAATTACTATCAAATGGTGTCTGTAGACTTATAAGTACTCTCTCTGTAATTTGTGGTAAGAGAATAAACATATTATTATTATTATTATATTATTATGTATCGACTTACGTCTTAAGTCTTACAACTTACGTCTTACGACTAACTTCTTACGACTTACGTCTTACGACTTACGTCTTACGACTTACGTCTTACGACTTACGTCTTACGACTTACGTCTTACGACTTACGTCTTACGACTTACGTCTTACGACTTACGTCTTACGACTTACGCCTTACGACTTACGTCTTACGACTTACGTCTTAAATCTTACGTCTTTCGACATACAACTATGACTTACGTCTTGAACTCAGTACTTACGACGAGTGAGAGTTTTTAGTTTCGATGTTTGAGTTATGAATTTCGAGTGTCGAGATAAAACATATTAACGAACTAACGTATACCAAATCTTGACTTATTGTACACTCAGCTACACAAATGACATACTAGCCATGCAAGAGCGAGCGAGGCGAACTCGGGACTTGGGGCACCCCGACTCGGACAGGTTAGGTTACTTTAAACCTTGCCAACAGAAATATATAGGAGCCCCGCAAAGCGGGGCTCCGTCGATCTACCTTGGTAGGTTTGGACATAAATGGTATAGCGGGCTTTTTAAGATATCGTCGGTGTTCTTTGAAACTGTGTTAGTCATTTTACACCTTAATTAAAATCACTCAAAGCATTTTAATTTTACTGAACCTGACTATACCTAATTTCTTCAAACTTGTTTTGGTACCTATTGGTTTTAAAATGTGGTACTCGTTGGGAATACAAAATAAATTCGGAAATAAAATAATACCAAATGGTATTAGCTCTTGGTATTGGATGGGAATTGATCAATATAATTATGTAAATGTTTCCTACAAAACTGGTTTTCTAATTATACATTTTTAACAAAACGAGTTTAGTAGGAAATATTCATAAATTCTATTAATTAGTTTTTGTGCATCATTAAATATCAGACGTGTTATTTTATTATTTTGTGAATAATATCGTATTTTTAGTGACTATGTTTAACAAAATACTTGTTATTCTGTGTTTATTTACTCTGTGTTCTTGTGATGTCATTGATAATGGGATAGTTTTTGATTACTTAGATTTATCTGAAGGTAAACCTGTTTTGACACCATTTTATTGTAATTACCTTCGAAGTAACGGAATTAAAATTCTTTTCATTTCTGTATTTATACATATTATATACGTAGGAGGAGCTCGTGGTTAAAACCCCTTCTACACGGTCAGGCGGTCAGGTCTGACAGAGGTGAACTTGGTCGTGTCAACAGTACCCCACCGTCTGGAACGCTGTCGGCTGACGGTCGGGTCCCACCGCGGACGCAGCCTGTCGGGACGGCTGCGCTCCCGACTGACTCCGCCCATATTTGGTCGCACACCGGACCAAGGTCACCTCTGTCAGGCGGTCAGGTCTGACCGTGTAGAAGGGGTTTAAATAATTACAACCGCACCAGTCGATCTTCCGGGTCAAGCCGCGCTTGCCGTCCATCGTCCATCGACCATCTGTCATAGCGAGTTTCCTCCGTGCCTCGGAAAGCACGTAAAGCCGTTGGTCCCAGCTGTCATTTGTAGATCTTTGACATTCGTTACTATTAGTCAGAAGCTCTAAAGTCTGACAACCAGTCTTACCATAGGGTGTCGTATTACCCAGTTACTGTGTTGTGGATGTCCGATAGGCAGTCGCTCCATATAAAATACTGATATTCAGTTGTTCGGTTTGACTGGAAGCTGACCCCAATATATTTGATGATTTAATGATGATTTATACATTATACTAGCTGTGCCCGCGACTTCGTTCACGTGGATGTCGGAACTTAACAATGTATGTTTTATTAAATTGACAAAGTTTCATACCCTATTTTATCCCCTTGGGGGTAGAATTGATCAAAATCCTTTCTTAGTGGATGCCTACGTCATAACATCTACCTGCATGCCAAATTTCAGCCCGATCCGTCCCGTGGTTTGGGCTGTGCGTTGATAGATCACTATGTCAGTCAGTCACCTTTGAGTTTTATTATATTTAGATTTAATTAATCAAGAGAACTGATAAATGTAACTAGTACCTACGTAAATTAGGTAACCAAAAATTATTTGATCCGTATTTTTCTTATGTTGATTTAATAAAAGAAAAGTATGTACGTGTCCGTTATTTTTCAAAACTATTCATGACGTACTAAATAAGTTTGCAATTTATTACACTGTCAAACAGTCAATTATGACAAGCCTGTTTGGTTAGTGATCCTGACAGCTATGCCGGAGGTCGTGGGTTCGATTCCCACCCAGGACAAAATGTTTGTGTGATGAGCACGATCATTATTTTGTTGTGTCTGGGTGTGATTTATCTATAATATGTATGTATTTAGAAATATATAAGTATGTTTATCAGTTGTCCCATGTACCCATAATACAAGCTCTGCTTAGCTTAGGACTAGATGGCGTTGTGTGATAGTTGTGGAATATTATTATTATACATATATTTTTATTAATTATACGTAAATGTGTAAATAGATAAATTATATTAGTTACCTTTGACAATACGCAATGAATACTCTTTCATTTTAAAAATCATCATAATCATCGTCTACCCGCCTTTTCCCATCTATGGGGTCAGCTTCCAATCGAACCAGATCAGTATTATACATGGAGCGACTGCCTATCTTGGGCTACAAATTTCCGTATTTTTTAACCGACTTCAAAAAAAAAGTAGGTTCTCAGTTCGACCTGTATGTGTGTATGTATGTTTGTCCGCGATTATCTCGCGCTTGGCTGAACGGATTTTTTACGTACTTACTTTGGTTATTTTACGAAAAACGAAAAAGCGCCTAGTGTACGAACGAGGAACTTTTTTTCCGTCAAAATTCGCGTTTACTTTACGTTACAAAAACGTGAAATAATTCTTATTTTTAATTAAAATAATTATACTTCTTCCGTAGGATCAAGTTGCACCTGGAATGACCAGCAGGGACGGTGTACCAATATAAACAATTGCCAGTCAGCTAAAGATGCTTTACAACAGAATATGCATCCACCTGTGAGAGTTTTATAAACTATTTTTTGTATCTGACTGCAAAACAATAAAAAAAAAAGAAGTTTCTCAGTTCAAACGGGCCGTTCCCATTAGGTCCATGAGTCTATTGTTCCCAATGGGTCCATGACAATGTTTGATACAGTCAACAACAAAAGCTTAAAAACCGAAATAATGTTGCTAACCAGCAAAAGTACTAGGCTGGATAAGTTCAAGGTGGTTTTTGTTTTAGTATTTAATAATTGTTAATAGTCATTATGGTAAAAGATCAATTCAGGTGTTCAATCAAATATATGTATACCTCCGTGAACTCATGGTACCCTAGTACTTTGCTGGTAAGCTTTTCAGTTTATCTACCCAGAATAATTATATTTAAAATCAAACCACCCTGTTTGAACTCATGTAAGCCCAGAACTTTAATAATAGAACTGGTGTAATAATTAAGAGGCCATTCTCATTTCAATAGTTTTTATCACAAGCAATTAAACCAGTCGAAAAGACAACTCTGAATATTTTCCTTTCTCTTACATGACATCGTTTTTACTGACTGTACTTTTAATAAATCTCGTGGACCCGTGGGGAACTCATGTAGGAAAATTCAAAACAATATTACGTTGTCATGGAGCCGTTGGGAAACAAAGAACAAAAGAATCGTGGACCTGTTGGGAACGATCCGTTCAAACACTTTGTATGTACTTACGTTCATCATCATCACTGCTTTCAGTAACAGTTTTTTATTTATTTTAGATCTGCAGCTTTCAAGGACTGACAGCTGTCATGTGCTGCTTGACGGGTGCGTCCGCGCAGTTTCCGAAGACGATGTCACGTAGCCTGTGAGTGCCTACATTCACCAATTTTTGTCAAAAACTCATTATTATCTAGCCTTTTGCCAATTATATCGGGCTCGGCTTCCAGTCAGTTTGTACTGTCCCACCGCTGGGCAAAAGTCTTCCCCAATTTCTTCCAAGAACCTTTTCTTCCTGGCCACCTTTTTCTAGGCCGGCCATCCAGCTGACATCTTACATAAGACAAACGTGACCTGCACAATTCCATTTCAGCCTAGCAGCTTTTTGCCAGTTTTAGAACCCAGCTTAGTATTTCGCACCTTGTCTTCTTCTTAGGGTAATAGATAGGATAGGATATTTTATATCCTCTTTAACTGTATCAAATCTTCTTTTGCAGGGATCCTTTGACTTCCTCAGACTTTGCAGACGATTCAAGATACAACAACATAAGCAAAGCAAGGGACAGTAAGTTAAACCACTTATTAAAGCCACGAGGGGCGGCCATATAATACATTATGTCTCCTTCGCAAGATCGGACCAAATGCATATGAATCTATTTATTTATTAGATAAAATATACGAGTAATGTTGCATCTTGGTTGAGTTGAGTTTTAATCATTATTAACTTACGTAACCAATATATTTTTCATCTAACACGCTCGGAAAGATTCCATTTGTCATTCGAAATCTGAGCGCAAAACTCCATTTTCCGTGCCAAAAAACAACTTTGCCTTGCATAACAAATAATTACTATTGACATGAATATACAATAGACTTAGGTACTTTTGGCAGTAAACTCAAAAAAATAACTAAGGTTATTTTTTTGAGTTTGACTCATCGTGAGTTGAGGCACACGATTAAATGGCGAGCAAGCAAGTGTTAGCTACAAATTTTATCGAACGACGTACGAAAATGCACGAACACTTGAGTTTCGGTGGGGCCGAAAGTTTCTGCTATATTTTGGCCGAAACCGACACTAAGGCCGAAACCAGATTTTTTGGGCCGAAGCCGGCCGAAACCGAAACCGAAACCGAAATTTCGGTCGGTCACTACTATGCATGACACTTAAAACTGTTATAATTTTGATCACCAACTAATATACCTACCTGGATGCATCATATACAACATGACAGACAAGAAAAAATATACTTACAGATTACAGTATTCTTAAAAAAAAAGAAATTATCGTAAATACGAGCATTTAAAAAAAAAAAAAAATTAATTAACATCTTACATCCATCTTCTCACACAAGCTGAAACAAAAAATCATTTAGATTGTTTCAGGTACTTGAAGACCCTTCCTTATTCATGCAGATTGTCACCAGTTCGATTAAATCTAGCTGATGAGAAGAATAACATTGAAGAAGACATGGGTTTCACACATCGGATGCCGTTCGAAGCCACAGTACAACAGACTGTTAGAAGAAAACGTGAAACTGGACAGGAGGTAGGTAATTATTTCTAGTTCTAAGTAAAAATTAAAATTAATTAAAATTCTATTAATAAATGACATTATTATCATGATTTTTTTTCTTATAATCTGTTTTAGTAAAACCACGTCATAATAGACACTATAAACTAATTACAAATCATTCATAATATTGAAAACGATTTACACAAATTATTTGAAATTCAACAAAAACACGTTATACAACAGTTGAGCCAGTTTTTCATACATAATATGCGTCCACCGCACATGTATGAAAAACTGGCTCAACTATGCGAGCTAAGCTAAATTAACTTAGTTTAGCCGGCGGTGGACGTTCGGCTTTAGTCTCGCTAAAAATCGAGAATAATAATAACAAAAAGTCGAAATAATTGAAAACCAAAAAAATTTTTGAAGGTGGGTGAATATGATAAACTAGCGTTCCGGTACGTGCTTCGCTAATTTGACAGCAAAATCGCCATTAACAAAATGATCCGCCATTTATTGAATTCATTTGTTACAAAAATGTGATAAATGAAGAACCGCTAGACCGATTTTGTACAAACTTCACAACCATCTAATTATAGGTACTTAGTCCAAACAAAGCCTGAACATTTGGTTTGGATAGGTGAGCCCGTTCTTGAGTTATAAAATTACAACAAAAGTGGCGTTGATTATTATAATATAGATAAAGTAAAAGCAACAATTTCTTTTTCGCTTAGAAACGATTCCTACCTTTCAAATATTTGATGTTCGTCCCGTCGCACAGTGTGGGAATTTCGGAATCTAGCGGGATTTAATTCCAAATTGAAATAAATAAAAGAAACAAGTTTAAAATGATATTAATTGGTATTTAAATAAATAAAATTCACCATTTACAATGTCTACCGATTGCAGCCAATTTTTCGTTAAATTTGTAAAATAAACTTTTTAAAAAGAGCTTTATTTCATTTGTAGTATCTTCCAAAAAATTTACTTGGTGGTATGTACCTCTTAATAAAAGCAAAGATAGCTTTAATTCGCTTCTTTTCCACATTTGAGATCAAAAAACCAGTTTTTTTGTAATATTGGAGGTCATTACGAAAATCGAAAAAAAAATATTGGCGCAAAAAAGCGCACCTGTTTTTAACTGTTCTCAAAAGTTTAGACTCTAAACCATAATTTGAAACAATCAAAACACCGGGACCTTCTGGCCATTTTTTTTTAATACACCTTTTATTTTGCAAATCGTCTCAAAAAATGCTTTTTTCAACCTTTGCTTTCATATTATGTTGTTTTATGGGTAATGTATTACTATTTCTTTATTAAATTGCACTCTAAATTATCTTGACAAATATACCTACACAATGGAATAATAAACCAATAAACAAGGTTTTAAGTTAATTTTATCAGTAATCTCAAATGAAGATGACACTAAAATGTCGTATTCACATTGTCGGATACAACGACTATTATCAACCCACTTCAAGATTTTTTATTACTTTTTTCAAGCTACATACAACAATTTCAAATATGTAGCTTTGACCAATAGGGTCTTAGGTATAAATAGGTTATAAATACGTTATAAAAAATTAACATTTCTATTTTGATTTAAATCCCCCTAGATTTCGAAATTCCCACACTGTGCGTCGTTCAGAAATCAAATCCAGAGGCCGTACGAAGTTTGCCGGACAAGCTAGTGATTACATAATAATGCCTGTTACAGAATTCCACCAACGGTCTTGCACACTCAAAACCACAAATCAGCAACGGAAAAGCAGCGTACAGGCGTCAGTACCCCCATATGGTGAGTTAACAACAAAGAAATATTAAAAACAAGAGAAGTGGCAAGGGGGCGTGTCGGTGACTACGTGGTGCTGAGCATTGTGGCCAGCTTGGACTTGGACTACTTTATTTTTGTTTCCTATATTACTCCGACTGTATTGTTTTTCATTAAATCTGGGGGCACGGCAGTGCCCCGCCAAGTCTCGAGCAAAGGGCACGGCCGTACCATCTTTTCTCGAAGCGATTCGCGGCTGTTTCGCCCCCCCTATATCTTCGACGTGGACAAAGCTAGGAGTTTAGGTTTTCGGTGAATAATAGTAGGCATTAAAACAAGCTTAAGTTCGAAATTACATGCCAAACGAATTAATAGTTTAGGAGTTACAGTCGATCAAAGTTACACCATTCTGTCACTCACTGACTGACTGACTCACTGACCGATCATCAAAAATCTAAGGTACTTCTAGCAGACTTAGAAACTTCAAATTTTGCACCAAGATAGGTCATTAGCCACATATAAAGGAAAAATTACAAAAACATTAAAAAATAATATACCATAGAAAACAATTTTATATTTGCGGTTTGGCAAGAACATTGTGTATGGATTTTGACTGCATTGTTAACTTTGTTCGTGGTTTATGCATACATAGAATAGAAAAGAATAATATAAATGTAATACATAGACTATAGTTAATACAAATTAATACATAAAGTTCATAATTCATTAAATTAATAAAGCTAAAACTCCATTGTATTGCGATAAATGTTGTATGTGCGCTCGATAGATGGCGTTGTACCTGTCTGAATCGCGCTATGGTTTCGTTACAGAGCGCAGTCTAAGTAGTTCTTTAAAATAATTCGACAATTTTCATTTGATAGCGCCATCTGTCTATGAACAACCATTTCGAAACTAAAAAAATATTGTAGCGTTATTCGGAGAACTTAAGTTAGCCGGATTAGATAGTAGATTTATTATTGTTACTGAAACAGTTATTTAGGAAAATAGTTTATTAATATAACATAGACATAGTTACATTATGTAGTTGTTTACGTGTTATTTAGTTTAGTTACATTTAGTTTGTAAGTTAGTAGATATATAATATATTATTTAGTTATTTGTTAGTTAGTTTAGTTCTATTTCGTTTGTTAGATAGAGAATGGGTCCTAAGTAAAAAAGTAGCTGAAGTCCAAGAAATTATGAGGACACCTAAAAAAAAAGAAAGAAATACACTTACAAAAAATAAATGAGATCCCACCAAAAACATTACATGTAAAAAAATGCCAAGTCTCTCGATGCAGTCTTTCCATCGTAAAAAGTTTTGAGATCTCATAGAAGCCAAGTCCTATTCAAATTATTTTGTAGTTATAAATCAACATTTAGTAATTATATCAATAGTTTTCTTTATATTATAATTATAGTGACTTGGCAATGAGCACAAATTAAAAGCTGCTTGCTGCCTGGAATTAATGTGCAAATGTTACTGACGAGACCTGTGATCAGATTATTTGTTATGTGTGAATCATGATGGTCACTACCGACTACATGTTCTAATACAATAATTAAGATTACTTAACTTTCAACTCCTCCAAATATGCCGTTTTATTTGTTTCTTCTTGTGCTCATTGCCAAGTCACTATAATTATAATATAAAGAAAACTATTGATATAATTACTAAATGTTGATTTATAACTACAAAATAATTTGAATAGGACTTGGCTTCTATGAGATCTCAAAACTTTTTACGATGGAAAGACTGCATCGAGAGACTTGGCATTTTTTTACATGTAATGTTTTTGGTGGGATACATTGCTCTTTTACAACCACCTCACTCTATAACTGAGTGACTGGACAAGCAATGTAAAACAGACATAACGATACCTCATCAAGCCGTAATGTCGCGTGGTGCGTCCGTTGTATTTGAGCGGGAGTAGTACCGCTCCCCGCGTGTCGCGACAACACACAATGATAATTGTTAGTGTGAGTAAATTATACGAAAAAAGTACGCTGTGGTTTAAAGAATAAGGTTGTACGGGTTAGGGTACATTTAAATGATAAACTGTTTTTTGATAGTTTTGTATAATGCCCGAAAACTGGTAAATGATCGACCCGCGGCGAATGAGTCTTAGTACCGATGATATGCAACTACTCTATGATTACACAAATGTATGCGTTTTATTCATTCGCTGCGCGTCGATGTCAGCACAAAACTTAAACAACTAATATTGTACGGGTTTGCTCGTACATGCTCCCCGAGGGAAGATGAAGACAGTAAGTGAGAAGAAACAATTAAGAATTATTGATATTAATCTAATTTCTTAGTGTCTCTACCGTTAACACACTGATCACAAATTTGAAATGGTTGTATAAGAACTTAACATAGGGGAGGTGGCTTTGTCTAACACTCGCGCACTTGTTGCCACCTTCGCCCTTTCACTTTCGCACTGATACACTACACTATCTCCAACACACGCACGTTGCGTGGCCGGGCAGGAGGCACCGCCAGGCGCGCTCACTGCTGCGGGCGTCGCCGGCGCAGGCGCCTGCAGGGTGGCGCAGCGCCAGCGCACGCGCCTCCACGCGAACACTCCGAGAACTGCTGCTACCACACCGATCATACAGTAGATCGCGGTGTAATGATGAATGTCATGATATGACAGACTGTCAAGTAACAAGCCGTTTTCTTTCATGATTCTGATTTTGTTTGCAATCGTTTGAAGCTCTCAATCGCTCTCTATGCTGAAGTCATTCAAGACATCTTGAGGAATCGACACGTTTATTACGTGATTTATGGATGCAATGACTGGTGAGTATATGTTGGCCCGAATACTAACATCGCTCTTTCTTTGTTGATGCGCAATTACTTCAAAATTGTCTGTTTTGATTATGCAGCCGTAATCTATAGTTATGAGTCCGGCGTGAATCAGCTGATGCGCGGTAACTTGATTTCCACATACTGTTCGTAGGTTACATTGACCGCAGCAAAAGTAGATGTAATTGTTGATAGAATGGCTTTCCATCCAAAGATTTTTACAGGGACCGACATCTACTTCACATGCAGATGCCATCCCATCCCATTTCCTTAATTTTAAAAATCGACGTTTAAAAGTGCCTCTTTGATGGCCTAATTGAAATAAATGATTTGACTTTGACTTTGACTTTGACTTTGATGCCTTTGATTGGCAGAAGTCTGTATCTCTGCTAAGTTTGTAAATAGGAGAATGAATATAACACAAGTGTACGTTTGTCACTAGACAAGAATCTATGATATTTTGTGTCATGATAATGTATGCATCCTTCTTCATGGTCACAGCTATGAGATCCGCCACTGGTTTAATTGATAACATGGTGTTGTTGGCTTTCTTTGTAGGAATTGGTATAAGTTTGAATATTTCATAGGAGTCCCTGCTGATCAAAGGTATTTGTACTTCAAATATTGAATAATTCTTAAGCATTCTTGCTTTGACCCGTAGTAGTTTAAACAGTTGTGCAAGATCTGTGTGAATGTTTTCTACAGGTAAGGTGACGTCATTAGACAAATGACTAGCTATAGTACTGAGTTGATCTAGTAGTTGTTCCGCTGTTATTAAATGTGGATTAACTCGACCATGATAGATGTCTGTTATTGTATCTACTAAAGCGTTCTGTAGATCTTTTAAGTCGCGTAATAGATTGCTTGCGACTATAGCGCCCATAGAAACCTCATTTGCTCTCGAATTGTTTTGAGTTTCAGCCTTTAATAGTTCCAATGTATTTCCGATGTTTGCAAACTGCTGATGAATTATTTTATGCTGTTTGTGCATTGTAGCCTCCGTCCTCTTTATGAGACTAAACTCTGCTTCTATGACCGAAGTTTGATTTTGCCAAAATGATACGATATGCTTTTGATTTTTGCGTAGAAGAGTGATATCTTTCTCGTATTGTTCTGCGAATCGAGCGTCCAATACACCGAACAGGCCGTTTGCTATGTAACCGACACCGTCGATAAGACCTCGCCGCCACCTGTTCACTTGCTTTGCAAAATGCTGACTGAGTAACATATGATTATTGTAATCGAGTTCGTTGTACCCGTGACGTAATTGCAATAATATTATATCACAATGCGTTTGTTGTTGGATTGTGCTACATGTTTGTTCCAGGGACATAATGCTTTTGTTAAGTGCGGTAATTCCTTCCCAATAAGGTTCTAAATCGTAGTATATGATGATTTTCCATTCGTCGCGTATGATCTGCATATTTGTAAGTTTATCGAAATAAATATGTTGATTATTTCTGAATTGTGTGACGTTAAATGCGCATTGGGAAGTTGTTATGATATTAAAGAATAACATGATTGCTGCAAATACTGACGCTACATTGTAACGAGTGCCCTTTTTCCTTGTTTCCGACTGCTTATTTGTGTTAGAATCTCCCGAATCCACTGTATTTGCTTGCTTGGTTTGCGAGGATTCATTGTTAATTGGGAGTTTTGATAATTTTGTGATAGGACGTTTTAGTGTTCCGTTTTTGGTTTTTACTGTAACCACGCGAACATTACCGTCGGAACCGGGATGTTGTTTGATGATTCTGCCCATCAGCCATTTTCCCGGCGGAAGATGATCGTCATGTATCATGACAACGTCATCAACATTGAGGTCGCTTTTAGTTTGTCGCCACTTACTTCTTTCTGTAATTTGTACTAGGTACTCCTTTCTCCATCTTTTCCAGAGATCTTGTACAATTTTTTGTGTCAACTGCCATCGGGTTCTTAAATCTGTTTCTGTCTCTTGTATGGTAACCTTTGATCCATTTGTTAGAAAGTGAGCAGGCGTTAAAAAATCAACATCGTCTGGATCTTCTGATATAGCACATAATGGCCTCGTGTTGAGACAAGCTTCAATCTGTGTAAGCACCGTATATAGTTCTTCAAATGTAAGAATCTGGTCACCAATAACCCTCTTAAAATGGTATTTGAAGCTTTTAACTGCAGCTTCCCAGAGGCCACCTGCTGATGGCCATGATGGCGCGTTAAAGCTCCACTCGATTTCCATATCTAAAACTTCTGCTTTTAGATTTTCATCTTGCATGATGTTAATTAGTGCTTGATATTCCTGTTGTAGTACCTTGTTAGCACCGACAAAGTTGCGACCATTATCGCTGTAGATGTGACTAGGCGTCCCTCTGCGAGCCGCCATTCTCCTTAATGCTGCGATGAATGAAGTTGTGCTTAAATCACCAACTAATTCCAAATGTACTGCTTTTGTGGCCATACACACAAAGACCGCCACATATCCTTTAGTGCTCTTGATGCCTCGTCCTTTGCTTGCTTTGACGTAAATGTGGCCGGTAAAATCTACGCCAGTGTGTGTAAAAGGACGGGATGGATTACTCCTGGCCTCCGGTAACTGTCCCATAATTTGCTGTTGACAGTGTGGATTTTGCTTTTTGCATGTTACGCACCGACGAAGCTGCCTCTTCGTAGCGACGTTACCTCCTAGAACCCAGTATTTTTGTCTGATAAAACCTAATGTCAGTCTGGCTCCGGCATGTAACATGGTTTGATGTGCGTCCGCTATTATTAATTCCGTGAGACGTCCACTGTGCGGTAGAATAATAGGGTGCTGCATGTCATGGCTGATATTATGTGCCTTTTTTAGTCTCCCCCCGACTCTTAAGATATCATTCTCGTCTAGGAAAGGGTTTAATTTTAACAATTTGCTCTTTGAAGTTAGCTTTCCTTCTTGTTTTAAATCTCTTATTTCATTTGCAAACTCTTCTTGCTGTACTTGCTTGATAATTTTTTGCTTTGCTTGACTGATTTCTGATAATGATAGATAGAGATTTTTTGCTTTTCTTTTGTATGTCTTAATCCTCATCACTAATGCCAGAATACGTGCAATTTTGCTGATTGATTGATGTTTGTTTAACAGGTCTGTTATGATACTTGATTCCTGCTTTGTAACAACATGAACATCTTGCTTCTTTATTTCTTCGTTTGTGGTGTAAATTGTTTGATCATCTTTCGTTGCATCAAAGGATTGTAACCATGTTGGTCCTTGCCACCACAAACGCCAGTCATTCAATTGAGCCACTGTGAGTCCTCTGCTTGCACAGTCAGCGGGATTGTCGTTTGATTTTACATATCGCCAAGCTTGTGGTTTAATGATATCTGTTATTTCTATTGTTCTATTTGCTACGAACGTTTTCCATCGGCTTGGGTTTCCTTGAAGCCATCCCAATACGGCAGTAGAGTCACTCCAACCAAATATGTGTAGATCATAACCTGCTAGACACTGCTTGACTTTGGTCATGAGTTTGGCCAGCAACAGTGCTCCACATAATTCCAATCGGGGTAGTGATATTTGCTTTTTCGTAGGAACTAGTTTTGATTTAGCTGCTACTAATATTATTGATTGTTTGCTACTTCGTACTCTGCAGTAAATTACGCAGGCATACGCTTTTGTTGATGAGTCACAGAAGCCGTGTAACTCGATGCTGCTTGCTGTTTCCGTACCGTACCACCTTGGTATTTTGAATTGATTGATATTTTCTAATTCTTCCTTGATTTTAATCCATTGATTGCTGATTTTATTTGGTACCTCTTCATCCCACTGAAGGTTGGATAACCATGTTTCTTGAAATAAGATTTTCAATTTTGTTGTTACTGGCACAATCCACCCTAGTGGGTCAAATATTTTTGACATGTCTGATAGTATGATTCTTTTAGTGATTTTAGTACTTGATGATTCAATTTTTGATACAAATGTGAAGTTATCGTCTGTAGGGTTCCAACGAAGTCCCAATGTCTTGGTTAATCCTGCATGATTAAAACTCTTGCTTTCTTGTTTATAATAATCTTGATTTTCTGATGGCAGTAGACGACTGTCGTTTGATGTCCACTTTCTTAAGTGGAAACCCCCTGACTTTAACAGATTTATCAAATCATGCTGCAACTGTTGTGCTGTTGATAGGGAGCAGGCTCCATGAACTAGATCATCCATATAGAAGGATTCTTCGATGACCTTGGCGGCTGCTGGAAATTTATCCTGTTCATCAGCCGCTAATTGTCTCAATGTCATCATTGCAAGAAATGGTGCAGCTTTTGTGCCGCATGTCACGGTTGTCAATTGATATTCTTGTAATTTTTGCGAAGGATTGTCTCTCCACACGATTTTTTGTAATGGTTGATCTTCTGGGTGTACCCAAATCTGCCTAAACATCTTTTCTATATCAGCCGTGAATGCGTACTGATATTGCCTCCATTTAATGATTAGAGACTGAAGATCTTGCTGTAAATTGGGCCCCGTATACATCAAATCATTTAAACTTTTATTTGTAGAAGTTTTCGCAGAAGCATTGTAAACAACTCTTAATGCAGTCGTTGCACTATCTTCGCGCAAAACGCAATGATGCGGTAGAAAACATTCCGGTGTCTGATTGCGAGGTGAAGGTTTCATGTGACCTAAGTTTTTATATTCGGTAATGAATGATTTATATGCGTCGAATAAAGAATTGTTTTTATGCAATTTCTTTTCTAAATGAATGAATTGAGCAACAGCCTTGTTTTTGGACTGTCCCAATTTCTCCTCAAAATTTGGTATAAGTGGTAATCTCACTTGGTATTTTCCGTCGTCCAACCGATTCGTTGTTGCTTTATAGTATTGAATACACTCCTGGTCTTCTGATGATAGTGATTTTTCATCTGTAACGTCTTCTATTTCCCAGAATTGTTGAAATTTATCTAAATCAAGTTGCACGATGTTGCATGTTAGATGAGTTTTGATATTTCCACAATATAATATCCAACCAAGACGAGTTTCTTGAACAAGTGGAAGTGATTCGCTTAATCTGCACATTCCTGTTAATATAATATTTGCATAGACGTCCGCACCCAACAAAATGTCTATGGGTCGGCTGATGTTGTACTCAGGGTCTGCTAATTCTAACTTTTTCAGAAATGGGCATTCTATTTTTGGGAATGAGTACGATGGTAAATATTTTGTTAGATGATTCATGACGTAAACATCGATATTAAATTGATATTGTTTGACTCTTGATGTTGACATACAATTCAGGTTCATGACTCCTTTGCAACTGCTTTCTGTTTGCCCTATGCCTGTGATTATGCCATCACACCTGGATCGATTTAATCCTAATTGCTGAGCAGCGTTCTCAGTGATGAGAGACATTTGTGAGCCCTGATCAATGAGAGCCCTCAGAATCAGATATGTCCCATCTGCTTTCTGTACCTTGAGTAGTGCAGTTGAAAGTAGAGTTTCTTGCATCATATTTTGTTGTGTCACGTGCGCGTGGCCTTGATTTACACGTTCCTGATTACAACGGGTGTTGTCTTGCTGTGCAAGAGGCGTCGAGTTACCTACTTGTTTTGATAATTCCTTTGCATACGATTCATGAAGCAGCGTGTTGTGAAATCCTTTGCATTCGACGCAACGCTTTTCGGATAAGCATTTTTTTCCTTTATGATCATATAAGCAGTTTTGACAATAATTCAAGTTAGTAACACATTGTTTTTTCTTCATCGGGGAAAAGTCAGCAAATTGTTTGCAATAAAATATAGCATGTGCGTCATTGCACACTGGACAGTTTGGTCGATTTTGCAATTTCCGGTAACTAGGTGATTGCGAAGTAACCTTGTTGCTTGAATATGACTGTTTGTAATGATAATGTTTTGCTTCTGATAATTTATTGATATTAGAAGAAAGGGGTCTTTGCTGATTGGTCTCCTGTTTTCTTCTACTTGCTTCCATGCTGGTGAACTTCCCCTCCAGAAAGGCTAGAAATTCCTTCAACTCGAGTAATTCTCGAGGTTGTTTGATAGCTTTGTTGTATTCGTTGAATGTGTCCGAATCCAATTTCTGACACAGGATGTGCACAATCAACGGGTCCCACGACGTCACGTCCACGCCTAGATTCTGTATGGCGTTCATTGTTTCTATTGCAGTATCATGGATTCTTTTGATGTGATTTATTGATGCTTGCTGTGCAATAGGCATGTTTAATAAAATGTTAATTTGAGACGTGAATATCATCCTTTTGTTGTCATATCGGTGTCTCAGGATGTCCCAGCTTATGATGTAGTTGTCTGAGCTGATTGGCAGATGTTGCATGAGACGCTCGGCTTCACCTCTAACTTTTGATTTGAGGAACTGCATCTTCTGAGCTCCAGATAAGGATGGATTGGTGTGGACGGCTTCTGTGAAGAGGTCCTTAAACGACGTCCACTGATTGTAATTACCGCTGAATGTAGGTATTTCTATTTTAGGTGTAGTATGCTCTCTATGTGAGGTGGACGACATTTTCTTATTGATTGCCTTGATAGCATTGTTGTATGTGCTTTCGTATTTGATGTACATATTAAAATACTCTTGATTTCGGTCTCCCAGCTCACTGTCTAATTCCCAGTGCTGAGTGTCAATTTTCGCCCATCGAGACATTACCATGCTCAACAGATGGTCGAATTCCCATTTTTCCGCTACGTTATCCATGTCAATGCTTGAAACAGTGTGTTCAAAGGCCTTAAAGTTACTCATTTGTTTCCTCATCATCTCATCGGTCTTGCTGTTCGACCCCTGCGACTTTAAAGTTTGCTGTATGGTGCTTGATGAAGCTAGAGGAGTTGCAGGCTTTAGAAGCGGCGTTGATGGCCTTTCCTCTGTTGGCTGATAATTTTGAATTGCTGCTTTGATTTTTTCATACCTCTCCTTCACCGTGTCAAATTCCATTGAAGTGAAGTAAGTATGCGACCGGGCATATTCGATGCTACACAATTTCAGATGATTCGATTGAAACTCTTGCCAGCATGCATCCAAATTCTCTAACCTTCGGCGTATGTAGTCCGAGGTTTTGCGATCGGAGCCATCCTTTTTAAAGTTGGTGTAAACTTGCTCTATCTGATGGAGTAGTTGTTGTTGACGGGCAAGAATTTCCTCCATTGAAGACATGCTGATAGAAATGATAGAAATGGAACGATCTTACTTGATTGTCCAAGTGGGTGAGCTTTGTTGCTCACGAAGTGTGGATTCCTGTCGAATCCTGCTGATTGCTGTTGCTGCTGATATGTACTGCACTATTGCTGGCAGTACAAACACCTTCACTGCTAGTATTCGTTGGATGTCACTTGTGAACCACTTAACAGTACTTGTTTGCTACACTGTAAGCTACACACGCGTGATCCGTATCGAAGGACCATAAAATGTACGGGTTAGGGTACATTTAAATGATAAACTGTTTTTTGATAGTTTTGTATAATGCCCGAAAACTGGTAAATGATCGACCCGCGGCGAATGAGTCTTAGTACCGATGATATGCAACTACTCTATGATTACACAAATGTATGCGTTTTATTCATTCGCTGCGCGTCGATGTCAGCACAAAACTTAAACAACTAATATTGTACGGGTTTGCTCGTACAAAGGTTTATATTTAAATGACTGAGTTATCGATGGCGCGTGTGTGCACTTGTTCGTAGTATTGTTTTGATAGAACTGCGCAATATTATCGTTATGGTGGGGCTGTTGCGGCTTCACTGGTTTTCTATACATTTTAAACTCCACGCCAATCTCCTTTTTAAGATATCTGTGGTTAACAACCTATGGGATAGCCATCCCATAGGTTGTTAACCACAGATATCTTAAAGCATCAGCATCAGCTGTAATACCTACCAACTTGCCGCTCTTGACTCAGTGGAACGCAGAGCTAGGAGGCTCGTTGGCGACGTAAAATTGGTGAATGCCAAGCTCCATAGCTTGACTCATCACCGCAAGGTTGCCCGCCTGTAGGTCCCACCACGCGGGCCCAGTGCGGATTGGTGGTTGTCTCATGTCTTCAAATTTTTGGTTCTAGGACATGTCAGTTCCCTCTCGATGTTTTCCTTCACCGTTTTGAGAGCAGTGGTGATGAAATAAATTACACAAAGTAATGCGCCTGGCGGGGTTCGAACCCACGACCTACAACTTGTAAATCGGGACCGATACCACTGGGCCACCACTGCTCCAATACAAATAAAATAAAAAACGACACCGTCTTTTGTAGGGCATTACTTCCCGTTGACTGGATTACAATGCGTTTAATAAAAAATAAATTAAAAATAACTAAAACCCGACTACGACAAAAACGTGCACTGAAAAGTATAAAACAAGAACAATATTAATTTGACCGATATTGTGCTAGTCGTGGTCGTGTGCCACTTACCTAACGAAGATTGTGTGAAACAACCGCAGGTGGTTTTCGGTCACGACTTTACATCACCTAGAGGGCGCCATATTGGATTTGGTGACACGTCACCTACCCTATAACCAGCGGACAACTGAGACGCTTCTAACGACGCCTCATTTGTCATGTAATGATAAGTAGTTTAGAAAATATGAGGGAACAGACAAACATACATACATACATACATACCGGTCAAAATCATAACCCTTCTTTTGGCTTTGCCGTAGTCGGGTAAAAATAATTAATTTTGATGTTTTGTCGGAGGCTTTTCAAAATTTTAATTTTTATTTCAGGCATTGCTGGGATATGGAGATGACATAGACTCAGCTCAGTGGCTGTGTGGAGGCTCCGTCATCAGTGAGAAGTACATCCTCACTGCTGCTCACTGTATATCTAGTCCTTCTATGTAAGTAGCCATCATGTGGAGTGAAAACACTCGAGAGGCCTTTTATATCGTGATAAAATCATCAAATGAGTCCCCCCACCCAGGGCGGGACTGTCAGACTTGTACTGACTAAAATCCACGGTGATCCTTCAATATTTCTCTACCTTCCAATATCACAGTTACCTGATGAGATAGTCCCTCAACCCTGGCTGGCTTTGGTCCTCTAAGGGGAGCCCCGTAATATTGTTGACAGCTCTGTGAGGTTCGCGTGGAACTCGACGCGTCGTCGACTCGGGCATGGTCCATGAACGGACGGCGAGTCACTCATTACTCACCAAGGTGACGGTAACAAAACATTCTGAGGCCATTTTGTATAAGTTATTTTTTTTTTACAATACTCCTTAGTTACTAACTGTTGACTACTAGAGCAGTGGTGGCCCAGTGGTATCGGCCCCGACTTACGAGTGGGTTCGTGGGTCGTGGGTTCGAATCCAGACAGGCGCATACTTTGTGAGCGTTCAACCAAACAGACTCTTCAGCATACATTCTATGTTTTCAGTGGCCCAGTCAAATTCGCAGCCATGGGCATACTGAAGCGCTCTGATCACCCTGAATACTGGCAGACCTACAATCTGACGAGGATCATCGCTCACCCCGAGTATCACCCACCTTCCAAATACAATGACATCGCTCTACTGGAGACTGAGAAGACGTAAGTATGGGAATTTTTAAGGAAATCTAGCTTTGAAGAACAAAATAAAACATGAGAAAGAAGACTTTGAAGAAACATGAGTTTGGCTAAACTGATTATGGAGTGGTTTTCAGAAAAGTAATAAGAATAATAATAATAAGCAAGCGACGACTCCGGGGATGGTGGACGTGCGCGTCGTTTCCTGGCTCGTGTCAGCATATTATTTCATTCCAATTCCATAATTTCATTCCATTTATTTTTGTAATTTCGTGGTTTTTCTTGTGACATATGTCATCCGTTGTCATAATATATATTTTTCTCTAAAACACATGATAAAACTCATTTTGTATCGGAATTTTGCACTATTATTGTTAGTTGAGTATTTTCACTTGGTTTGCACAAGTTTTTGGGGTATATGGAAATAATTTTATTAGGAAAAGGATGAGTAAAACTTTAAGAATTATGTATGACGTAAAGTGTTGCCAGGTTTTTATTTTATTTTTTGTTTTTATGAAAATATTTAAAAATGTACTTAGTAAGGTTAAAAAATTAATAAAGGAAATAATAATAACTACTCGTTCGTTACTTTTTGGAGAACGTTTTAATATAATGTCGGATCTTGGTTGAGTAAGCTTTTAAAGAGAACACAAAGCGCCTTTGTTTAGGCGTTGTACTGAGTTTAGGTGTCTGATAAGCACCACGATCCCATGGACCGACAGTGATCGTTCTGACGTCGTGGTATTGACACGTAATGGTCTGGGTTAAGAGTGTTAAAGTAGCAAAGTAGAGTTAGTAACAGACTCTGAAGTTATCTCATTTTCCCGTATCCCACTCTGCGCCCACAATTACTACTGTACTGTAACTATTCTGATTCGCCAACAAATATACCTGGATGCGACATATACAACAACAAAGGATATCCCGTGACGTTATCCGCATGGATCCGTTATGCTTACTTGTATGGCAGCGATTGCTTACTTGTCAGGCGATTATTTATTGATCCCAAGGTTGCAGGATTGCCCAAAAAGGATACCATATACCTAGGGGAGCCGAAGAAACAGGGAGAATTTTGAATCAGTAAGAAACAATCCCATTTATTCCACTCAATCTTACCACAATAACAATGTTTGAATAGAATTCTTTTCTCCAGGATATCCTTCAACGTTGATGTCCTGCCAGCCTGTCTCCCGTTAAAACCGGAGTCTGATAAATTGGCGGAAGCTACTGGGTGGGGGGCCCTAGGTCACCGGCGGGGATTGGCGGACACTTTGCAAACTGTAAGTAACCCAGCCCCGTCTACCATCTGACTTCTAGATGTACGCTAGCTAACTATCATCGATATCTAGTTTCCATTCCACCACTTCGCGTTAAGCGCTTTCAATCTTCCTCCATAAGGCGCACAGCAAAGGACTGGAACTCACTTCCTGCGTCGGTGTTCCCGGATTCTGCCCCGATTCACCGACGACCGGTTCATCATTGGACGTTTCGCTGACAGGATGATTCATTTATGGCCGTTTCACCGATAGACTCTTTAAGAAAGCGTACAAGTTCAAAGTTATAGTGAACAGGCTTCTTCTGGGTAAGCTCACTCCATCGTCGACTTTGTCCTGACACCTCTGACCTAGATGAGAGTCTAGAACGTTGCCGGGTTGTCCCCCGGAAAAGTGGACCGGTGGACTGAAGAAGGTAGCTGGCAGGCAGTGGCTGAATGAAAAAAGCGGAAGATCCGCTCTCCTTGAGAAAAGCCTATGTACAGTAATCATGTTGTACGTAAAGCGAAAAGCTTCAAATCTGTTCGTCTTTGTAACCATATTTGTGACGATCCCCAGGTACTACTGCAGAGGTACGACGCGGAGAAGTGTTCGCAGCTGTACCCCAAACACAGACTTCTGCGTGAAGGATACAATCACACCTCGCAGATGTGCTACGGAGACACGGCGGAGGCTAAGGATACGTGTGAGGTATTAACAGTTTTTTAGCAATTTAAAATTGGTATGCCTTTGGCTTCAATCTCGCTCAGAGGCAAAATTGAAGGATAAGATGGAGAGCTCACCAATAAGAAACTGGGAGAGGACAGCGTCCACCTCACGGCTCAGCCGCCCCGGAGACGCCTACGGCAACGGACGTCGTGAGGCAATTTCCAGCCACCGTAGGCGCGGGCATGCGGATTGCCGTGATTTGTAGTCCGATCATGGACCATGCCCGTCGACGGCGCGTCGTGTTCCACGCGCGTCACAAAGAGTAATTAGCAATCTAACGGGACCCTCCTTAGAGGACCAAAGCCTGCTGAGGTCGCGGGACTGTCTCATCTGTGACCCTGGACCGTAAAGGGCTATTGAAAGAAAGAAAGAAAGAAAGAAAGAAAAAACGTTTATTTGGCACAAAAACCACGACAAACACACAACAAAATAAACAGAAAAATGGAAACTTAAACTAAAGACAAAAAAAAAAAAAAGGGAGTTCAATTAAAAAACAAATGCTTGATGTGTGTCCCATGGCTGCGCCAAGGAAGGACACCGTGGATTTTAGTCAGTACAAGTCTGACAGTCCCTCCCGCCCCGCCCTGCCCCTGGGTAGGACTCATTTGTTGATTTTACCACGAATGTAAAACCCGTAAAGAAACTGGTCCCTACAGAACACAGTAAAATTTTGGCTCCGGAATCCGACATGATGATGATAGCGAGGTGGTCGGCCCTGGTGAGACCTGCTACCGTCACTGGGATCGCTCAGCTGGCACTGCAAGGTAGGGACTTTACACATGGCGCGATGCGACGCGAAGCAATTCGTGCGATATCGAGTCGATTGCCGATTTAAGTCGCTATGATTGATGATGACTCCATTAGTAAATATTTACTAATGGAGTCATCATCATCATCATCAGCCTATAATGTTCCAACTGCTAGGACACTAGGCATCCTCTCTGTGAGAGGTAGTGGGCCATAATCCACGCGGGTTGGTAGATGTCACATGTCTTCGAATTTTTGATTCTAAGACATGTCGGTTTCCTCACGATGTTTTCTTCACCGTTTTGAGAGTAGTGGTGATGAAATAAATTACACAAAGTAATGCGCCTGTCGGGATTCAAACCCACGACCTACAACTCGTAAGTTGGGGCCCATACCACTGGGTCACCACTGCTCCCACTGATTAATGGAGTGATGCGATGCAATTCGACCGTGAACTTCAAAAATCCACCTCTTGTCTTTGGTTTGTAGAGTTTTTATGTCGTAGTAGTACTATACGACATAAAAACTTTGCAAACCAAAGATAAAAGATGTCGCCAGTGGCGAGTAGTTGCGCAATCGAATTTCGAAAAGAGAATCATGTGCATTGTCGCTTTTAGCACGTACATGCAATTCGATATCGAGGAGATCTGTGAGCGATATCGTCAATCCGTGCGACTCCATTATTACACTAGCGATTGTCCATACATTTTCTTCGGCCGAACGCTTGTGTGATATCTGACCGATATCGTCAATCGATGCAATTCGATATCGCGTCGCGCCATGGGTAAAGTCCCTTACAGTAACTTGTGGTACCGTGGCCCGGTTTGGATCGCTAGGATTTTGTTCCACATACCATTCGTCACGTCACCGTCCAGGTCTAGTTGAAAACCAGCGTCGAGCACTAGCTGCTCGACAATTTGCTGAACTGGACCAATTAGTTTGGAGCAGTCGTGGGGCACACAATTTTTGTACCAAATAGATATAAGTAGGTTATTTAAAAAAAAAGTCACTTGTTTATTTTATTTTTTTCATGTTTATTAATGTGCTATGCCCTGTGTCTGTGCGGCGAGTAAAGGGCAACTCGCTGCCCGACCAAGGACCATGCCCGGGTCGACGGCGCGTTGTGTCCCACGCGCGCCTCAACGAGCGTCAGCATGATGACGGGGCCCCCCTTTAGAGGGCTAAAGCCTGCCGTGGTCGCGGGACTTATCTCATTACCGTGACCCCGGAACATAAAGGGCTATTGAAGGACACCGTGGATTTTAGTCAGTACAAGTCTGACAGTCCCTCCCGCCCTGCCCGGGGTTGGAGGACTCATTTGATGATTTTACCACGCTAAAAAAAAAAAAAAAAAAAGCGTTGCCGTGAGCGCACAATGTTATTTTTCTTTATTTTTATCCATGTTTAGATCTAACTTTTTATTTTTAGATTATCATTTTTTTGTGTGCTCCTGTTGGCTAGTCAAGTAAACGTTTTTCTTTCTTTCTTTCAAACACCCTAAAAAAAAATTCGGAGATTTTTCTCCTGCCAAGCCAAATCTCTCTCTAAACAACTGTAACGCCATGCTGTCATATCAATAAGACTTAAAATCTTCTCCTCAGGGTGACAGCGGAGGTCCTCTCCAGACTGCTAACGTGTTCCTGTCCTGCGCATACACCGTGCTGGGCGTGACGTCATACGGCAGACAGTGCGGCGTGGCCGCCGGCTCCGGCATGTACACGCGCGTCTACCACTACGTGCCCTGGATCGAGAGCATCGTGTGGCCTTGAGGGACCACGCAGGTGTCGTGAGACTGAATAAGTATCATTAATAAATAATAGAAATATTGAAAAAGTTGTTTTATTTCTAACAATTGAATATCAAGTTATGGTAGGTCACCTTTACCCTCCTAAAAATAAAAAAAACCCACGTTTTTAAATGTCCTAAAAATAAGAAAATAACCCTACGGGGCCGAGAGAGGGGCCACTCAAAACGTGGGGGTGTGTATTATAATTATGTATATGAGATTATTTATGGCATATATTTACATGACGTGTATAGATCGTGGGTGTTACTTGCAAAGATACGCCCCCACGTTTTGAGTGGCCCCTCTCTCAGCCCCGTAGGGTTATTTTCTTATTTTTAGGAAATTTAAAAACGTGGGTTTATAGATTTTTTAAATCTATTAATTATTATTATTTTATAATTTTTATCTTTGTTTTCATATTCCTGTCAGCAAACCCTTTTGTTTAATACCCATATCATGGGGGTGCATTTCAAATAGCCAATCCGCCATCTTGGACGTCCGCTACATTGGATTTAAGTCACGTGACTATTTTTTTCGTATTCCTGACAGCAAACCCTTTCATTTGATACCCATATCATGGGTTGCTAGTCATGTATTGTCATCAGAATTTAGAGCGTGTGCAAAATTTGAGCCTGCTAGCTTATCGTGATGTGCCTCAAAATTGAGTTGCACAAGTCCAACCGGAACGACAAACAAACAAGAAAAGTGAGTGTATAAAAACGTGGTTTTTTTTTTATAAGTATATCTCAGGCGATTCGCTGCCCGATCATGGACCATGCCCAGGTCGAAGGTGCGTTGGGTCCACGCGCGCTTCAAAGATTGTCAGCACAATGACGGGGCCCCCCCATTAGAGGTCTTAAGCCTGCCGGGGTTACACGTATACCGCGACTCCGGTACATAAAAGGCTACTGAAGGACGCCGTGGATTTTAGTCAGTACAAGTCTGACAGTCCCTCTCACTCTGTCTTGGGTGGGAGGACTTATTTGATGATTTCACCACGATAAAAAAACTTTTTCAAAAAAAAAATGAAACCGACTTCAAAACAACCACAAAAAAAGTTCAAAATAACCTACAAAAAAACTTTTCTTTCGAAAGTCGGTGACTTTCTTTTTTATTTCATTGACTTTTTGTCACCGACTTTCGAAAGAAAAGTTTTTTTGTAGGTTATTTTGAACTTTTTTTGTGGTTGTTTTGAAGTCGGTTTCATTTTTTTTTGAAAAAGTTTTTTATTTTATCCTTTTTAGTTTCACTATTCAACCCAAATTATTGTCAAATACATAATTTTCTTACATGTGCACTAAAATTTTGTAATCCGTAGCACCGGAAAATAACAACGCTCATGTATAAAAACTAAAAATAAAAACTACGGCACCAAACTTAATGAAAATTTTATGGGACCAAATGGCAGATATACTGTAGCGAACAAAAAAAAATCATCGAAACCGGACCAGAAACCTCGGAGTAATCGGTGTAGACAAAGTTAAAAACTTTTTAGGTTTTTGTTGATTTATGTTGATTTTTCAAAAAGTGCTAGTCCGATTTCGATAAAATTTGAATGGGACCATTCCAGAAGTATATCCTATCCAACAAAAAAAGAATTTTTCAAATCGGTTGTTAAACGACGGAGTTATGCCCGAACAAACATAAAAAAAAAAAAAATACAAACATCCGAATTGAGAACCTCCTCCTTTTGGAAGTCGGTTAAAAAAATAATTTAAAGAAAAACAAAAAACCCGTCTGCGTAAAAACTAATTTTAAAAATACGTGAAAAAATTAACTTAAATAAAAACTAAAAAGAAAGAAACAAGCCCAGTAGTTTAGAATTCACACTCACAGTCGGGGCCCCTTGGGAAAATTTGATTGGTACAATTTGAATGGGCCCCGACTGTGAGTGTGATTTTTTTACCAAAAATATTTGTTGTTCATGCTTTTTCACTGTTTTTTTTTTGTTTGTATATCGTTTATACTTGAAATAAAAACTAAAATCATTATGTGAGAAATTAGAGTGAATGATTGTTTTGTTGAACAACTTTAAATCGTTATATATCCTAAACTATTATTTAAAATGAAAAATTATAAAAGGAACCTAAAGATGATTTTAAAATACCTATTCAACGATACCCCACTTGACATAATTCATCGACTTTTGTTTTTTTCATTTTGACAATAAGACGTCTGGTTGTCGCTGTGGTGAATTTTGATTACTGTCATGTCTTTAGTGACACTCGCAAGGTTAAGACGAATCGATTGACGTAAGAATTATCAAAATCGGCCTACGCATTTGGTCTCTAGAACGCCACATAGAAACAAACATACATACATAGACTGATAAACACATTACCCTCCTTTGCGTTACGCAGTCGGGTAAAAAAAAGTAAAACGTTTCGGATTTTCAAAGAGACACTGATTTTCTTTCGTTTCACCATTTTAGAGATAAACCTGGTCTATTGTGCGCTCGCTTCGGTGAAGTGAGCTCCTGAAAATAAATATTGTTTGTGCATTTGCTACTCCAATTTATTGTGGAAGATTTTGTTACACCCTCCTAAGAGTAAAAATGATTGCATAAAACCTCAGTGCATATAGCTAGTATTAAAGTGCACTCGCCATAATATTTTCCATAAGGTGGCCTTTTAATTTAAGATAGGTAGAATAAAAACAAGAAGCATACTTTTTTTTTAATTTTAATTAATGTAACGTACCTATTCATTTTTTAAAAGTTCTGATCAAAAATGAGGCAGAATCGCTCTTAAAATGCTCCTTCAAACAGAAGCGAACATTCCATACGATGTCCACATCATTTCGACCAGTATCTTAATCTATGGATATTCGGCGAAGAACCAGAGCCACCGACATAGCTCATAAAATTTGCAAGTTGAAGTGACAATGGGCAGGCCACATCGCTCGTAGAACTGACAACCGAAGGGGAAGAAAAGTTTTCGAGTGGCGACCACGGACCGGAAGACGCAGCGTAGGCAGGCCTCCCACTAGGTGGACCGACGACATCGTGAGGGTCGCGGGTAACCGATGGATGCAAGTGGCGAATTGTCGTTCGGCGTGGCGGTATAAGGGGGTGGCCTATGTTCAGCAGTGGACGTCTTCCGGCTGATGATGATGATGATGATGATCTTAGTCTAACATAAAATTCGTAGTCAGATGACACTCAAGGCCACACCACGCTCTCAATCCAGGGTTTGTAATAAGCCACCTTGGTGTAAACATCAGGGAAGTTCTGTTTACTTCCACATTGTGACCTGCCGAATGACGTCACTCCGATAACCATGCGAAGACATGCTTTCATAATCGGCATCAGTACTGGTTCTCCGGAATTACCCTGGAAAAGATGTACAAAATTTAGTCTTTGTTCTACTTCGATCAATAATACTCCAGATTAAGGATCAGGAACAAAAATGAGTCACATAATTGGCCACATTTGCACACACGTAAACATCTACATTTCATTAAAAAAACCATTCACCGACGATCGATTCATCATTGGCCGTTTCACCGACAGACTCTTTTACTTACAGACTTTTCGCCGACAGGACGATTCATTTATGTCCGTTTCATCAATAGACACTTTCAACAACGGACTTTTCGCTGACACGGTTAACCTATAACTCTTTTAATCTTACCAACTTCGGAAAATCATAAGGTTATCGTTATTACAAAAAATGCAAACCGATCTGCGTCCTCCATGAGTAGCCTGCATGCGGTTGACTTGGGCAAAAATGCAAAGCCGCTGAACCAGATACTGGCCGGAGATCCTCCTGCTTTGTCGCTCTATTAAGTGAACGGCCGCACCAGAAGTCGGGTCAAAGTCCTGGAAGGATTGCGTGAATCCGCACCCCCAGCATAAGGCAGTAGACGAGTCTCCTGCGGCAAACGCACAGGGTATTTAACTACATCGCTGTTGCGGCCGTTCATTAAACTGGATGCGTCGCCGCCATCTCCGGCCAGTATCTGGTTGAGCGGCTTTGCCTTCTTGCTCCAAGTCAACGTGGAGGATGCTTTATTTGTATTTTTTGTAATAACGCTAATCTTATGATTTTCCGAAGATGGTAAAATTAAAACAGTTTGAAGAACTATTTATTTTAACCGTCGTGTCTACGAAAACTCTGTTGTTGAAAGAGTCTATTGATGAAACGGACATAAATGAATCGTTCTGTCAGCGAATAGTCTGTTGTTGAAAGTGTCTATCGGTGAAACGGCCGTAAATGAATCGTCCTGTCGGCGAAACGTCCAATGATGAATCGGTCATCGGTGAATGGTTCTAAAATCTTTAGACTCTTTAGTAGTTGTACGAGTCTGATAGATCTCTCCGCTCCCTGTGTGTAAAACTTCCACCAAAGAAGTTCCACTGTGATACTAAAAGCCTCAAAAAGGTAGAGAAAAGTATTTAAAAATTCTCTCTGCTTTTTCTGCCAATGATCCACAGGTAGATGTTTTGCGATTATTTTGGTCATGTATGTTGCGACATACATAAAGAACTGACGAGAGATAGAGAATTTATTTATTTTATAGTAGTTTAAGAATTGTGTTATGTAGTTAAAGAGCTGTGGTGGCCCAGTGGTATCGGCCCCGGCTAGAGCAGTGGTGGCCCAGTGGTATCGGCCCCGACTAGAGCAGTGGTGGCCCAGTGGTATCGGCCCCGACTAGAGCAGTGGTGGCCCAGTGGTATCGGCCGCGACTAGAGCAGTGGTGGCCCAGTGGTATCGGCCCCGGCTAGAGCAGTGGTGGCTCAGTGGTATCGGCCCCGACTAGAGCAGTGGTGGCCCAGTGGTATCGGCCCCGACTAGAGCAGTGGTGGCCCAGTGGTATCGGCCGCGACTAGAGCAGTGGTGGCCCAGTGGTATCGGCCCCGACTAGAGCAGTGGTGGTCCAGTGGTATCGGCCGTGACTAGAGCAGTGGTGGCCCAGTGGTATCGGCCCCGACTAGACCAGTGGTGGCCCAGTGGTATCGGCCCCGACTAGAGCAGTGGTGGCCCAGTGGTATCGGCCCCAACTTACAAGTTGGAGGTCGTGGGTTCGAACCCAACCAGGCACATTACTTTGTGTAATTTATTTCATCACCACTCCTCTCAAAACGGTGAAGGAAAACATCGTGAGGAAACCATGTCCTATGAATCAAAAATTCGAAGACATGTGACATCTACCAATACGCACTGGGCCCGCGTGGTGGATTAAATGGCCCACTCCCTTTCACAGAGAGAAGGCCTGTGTCCCAACTGTGGGAACATTATAAGCTGCTGATGATGAGTTTAAGAATTGACCACGCATTAGTAAAAGTATGAGTCGCTCTCCGGCACGACGGAGCGATGTACTGAAGAAAATATCTGGCAGTGGCTGAATGAAAAAGTCGTCTGCTGTCGCCAAAAAATCTGCTTTGCCGCTTTCACCAATGCTGAAGCTGCTGAATTATTTATTAAATTAAAGAGTATAACCTTACAAGCTCTTCGAGGTTGCTCCTTGGTTCCTAAACACATTTGTTTGTCATAGTCTATTCCGTCACTAAACTGAATTTTATATTGACTATAGGCAGCTTTACATTCATTTTCTTCCGAGGAATTTCCTACATTTACCTGAAAAATTAAACATTTTATCCTTCATTTTAGTTAATTTTAATTTTTCAAGTTTTATTTACCAGCTTACTTATTGCAGACTCGTTTACTTAACCCTTAACAACCCAGTATGCCTTTCTATTCTAACATAACTGACCAGCAGACACATTAGATAAATAAACCAATTAGGAAAAAAATAAAATGAGGTAACTAAACTGTTATGTGTTTTAGTATTATGATAATAGCTGTAGCTTTGATGTGTATATAATTAATTATACATATTTTTCTTAATTTTTACACGCAAAATTCTTTTTTTTCAAAGTTGTCAAAGAAAATGTTACGATTCATATTATAATTATCAAAAAAAGACTGGCCTGTTGGTCTAGTGGTTAGTGACCCTGACTGCTATGCCGGAGGTCGTGGGTTCGATTCCCACCCAGGACAAATGTTTGTGTGATGAACACGATCATTTGTTCTGTGTCTGGGTGTAATTTATCTATAATATGTATGTATTTAGAAATATATAAGTATGTTTATCAGTTGTCTAGTACCCATAACACAAGCTCTGCTTAGCTTGGGACTAGATGGCGTTGTGTGATAGTTGTGGAATATTATTATTATTATATTATTAAATTAAAAAGCGTAAAATAAAAAACTTTTAACCTAAAATAAAATTTAAGCGCCTTAAATAAAACTTTTCTTTCGGAAACCGGTGGCAAAAAAGACAACGGAATAAAGAAAACAAAGCCACCGACTTCCGAAAGAAAAGTTATTTTATAGGTTATTTTACCACTTTTTGTGGTTGTTTTTGAAGGCGGTTATTATAGGTAGGTACTCCAAAAATATACACACTTACACAGATATTATTACCGTGCTTACACAGTAGCCACACCATAACTCAGGCAGTATCCTCACCAAACACAGCCCAATTGGTCACAGAATCCCTTAAAATTTGAAGAACCAAACTTTCATACTTCTGAGAGTGATTTTGACGACTTACCGCATGGGCTCGTACGCCTGCATCAGCCATATAATATGATGATTCTAATTGGACCCAAGTCGTGTAGAAAGCCCTGTCATCGAAACCTTCAAGGTCGACGGGCAGGCAAGCTGGTAGGACGTTTTCATTGAAAGAAATCCTGAAATTAAGGTGAAATAAAAGCCGGTGAGCGAAGGAATCCTCTCGACGCCCGGGTGAGAAACACCGAAATTCGTAGAAGAACGAGACTTTTAGACATAGCATGGGTGATAACAAAAAGAAAGTGGAAGTGGGCGGGCCATAATATCCCGTAGGTTGGATGGAAGATGGGGCAGGAATAAGTGTTGGAGTGGAGACCACGAATGGGAAAGAGCACGAGGGTCTAATTGCTAAGCTTCCTTCCTTCGGTCTGCCCAGTGGTCTATGTGATTGGATTACAGAATTCCTGAGGGATAGTTCCATCTGAGTAGTTATCGATAGCTGCTCGTCCAGTCGGTTAGAAATTAACGCCGGAGCTGCTATGAGATAAAACCCGGAACCTTTGAGTACACAGATGACAGCACGGTTGCTAAGAGATACGTGTCCGATGCACGGGCTACTGAGCCTCAGATCTCTCTGAGAGGCCATGGTTGAGCGCTAGAACCTGTCTTTGGAGGCTGTCTCAGAATAGGGTGAATCCAATCTGGTCAGGTTCAATGCTACTAAGTCTCAGTTGTGTCTTTTTTCCAAGTGAATTCCACCCGGCTCCATCTTTCAGAGGTGTGACTGTACCAATAACGGACCATCTTGACCTTCTTGGGATTACGTTAACACCAACCCTCAATTTCGGTCCATTCATTGAGGCAAGGCTCAGTTGGCCGCAAAAAGTTGGGGATCCTCTCCAAGGTGAGAAGGTATTTCATGTCTATGTAGTCTATACTTACGTTTCCTCAGTTTCAATCAGGGCGATATCATTGTACAAACTGAATTGCCTGTAGTCCGGGTGTCGGATTAACTTCTTCACTTTATGTATTTGCCAGGTGGATGGATCGTCTATGAATTTTTTAATACCTAGCGCGACGTACCTCAGGGGACCTCTGTGAATAATTAAAAAGACGATTACAAACTTCGAAAAGAAGGGGTCTTATGAGCTTCTTGATTTATGTTCTTTCCGAATTCCAACTTTTACGACCTCATAATTGTCTTTGCTTCTGTGGCAGCCATATTGGAACAATGGCTTCCCAGTATAGTTTTTCGTCAATTATCTTTTCCTACTAATTTTACGATAAAAACACTTTACATTAAAGGCGGAGGGGTGGCGTCTTTCCCACGATTCCTCAAAGTAGGGCCAAACCACCATGAATGCAGCATGTCCGTTATTTAAACCTTCAAAACTATAATATTTTATTAATATTAGCAGCAGAATGTGAGCAGTGGTGGCCCAGTGGTATCGGTCCCGACTTACGAGTTGTAGGTCGTGGGTTCGAACCACGCCAGGCGCATTACTTTGTGTAATTTATTTCATCACCACTGCTCTCAAAACGGTGAAGGAAAACATCGTGAGGAAACCGGCATGTCCTAGAACCAAAAATTCGAAGACATGTGACATCTACCAACCCGCACTGGGCCCGCGTGGTGGATTATGGCCCACTCCCTCTCATAGAGAGGAGGCCTTTGTCCCAGCAGTGGGAACATTATAGGCTGATGATGATGATGATGAAGCAGCAGAATCGTAGGTGAAAGCTTAAATTGAATTACTTACGCTTGAAATAGTAACTTGCCAATGTGAGCCGCGGTCAAGATGTACTTGTTGCTGATGATAGCGCCCGATGCTTCCCACTTAGCTGATTCCACATCATTACCGTATCCCAGCAATGCCTGGATGAGAAACACAGTAAAGGTTCTGAGGGCAATTGAAAACCGCAGTATTGGAGGCCAATCTTTTTGGTGTTACGTTTCCCTATAGGTTCTGTGGGAGTGATTTTTTGAAATGTAACGTGACGAAAGGACACCGTGGATTTTAGTCAGTACGAGTCTGACAGTCCCTCCCGCTCTGCCCTGGGTGGGAGGAACCATTTGATGATTTTATCACGATAAAAAAAGTGGAACGATTGGTATGTTTGTAAATATAAAGAAGACATGATTTAGAGTGAAGATGTATGTGTGGGGTGACAAGAATGGATAAAGTAAAGAGTGAGTTTATAAGGGGAGTTTCAAAGTGGCGCCTGTTACAGAAAAAAGGAAATGGAATCGTCTATCTTGGTATGGACATGATGTGATGAGGAGGCATGACACTCTTGTTACTAAGAGAGTGATGAGTGTGATGAGTGGAGAGGAAGAGGACGGCCAAGGAAAAGATGGATGGATTATGACCATCAGACCAGTTTTTAAATATAACACAATAAAAAAGTTTTCACTTCTACCGGCACTCCCAGAGTGCAACCCGTCGTTTTCTTTTTGTTGTATGCAAGGGTCTGTGAAGGATAAATCATTTTTTTTTCTTTTGTTGTGTTTCTTTTTTCAAAAATCAGCTTTATCGATTCCTGGTGAGGAATACTGATTTTAATAAAATCCAATGATGCAGTTTTCATTAAAATCGTCCTCGACTCCTTTTGAGAATTTTTCGATATTGCTCATAGTTTCGGATTTAGCCAGTTGGAAAATTCACCCTGTATGAATTTGAATCAACCGTAGTTACATAATTATATCGAAAACAGAAATATTTAACTTTAGTTATTATAATGCGTAAATGATTCACTTACTTGGTGAGGATACTCAGATCCAGGTTGAGAATGCGGTGATCGAGAGAGTAAGCTTACCCACTCTATTTTTGAGCTGCATTTTTTCTCCCTGTCATAGAACTTTCTGAGGGTAACCTCGTAACTTGAATCGCCGCACCCGTACGGCAAAGTGGCCAGATACTCGAGACAACCTGGAAAAAAACTAGGGTTCAAACGAGGAACTAATTTTGTCAATAAAATAATGTCAAAGTTTACATCTATATTATTATCTACTACTTAGCTGTGCCCGCGACTTCGTTCGCGTGGATGTCGGAACTTAACAATGTATTTTTTAGGCCTTTGTCAAACAGACAGGCGATAGCGAACCGAACCGAATCATGTCATATAAAAATGCGAAAGCGATCCGATACTCTATGTGACAGGCTTCAAACAGTTCCATACATTACAAACAAAAACGCTACGCCACTGTTTTCTTCGTTCACTGTACGCCACGCATTCGGTTCGTCTGTCAGTTTGACAAAGGCATTAGTGCGAAGCGCTGTGGGAGGATACCGATACAAATCATTTTCTTTATGCTTTTTTTTTAGCGTCATAAAATCGTCAAATTAGTCTTCTCACCCAGGGCTGGGCAAGAGGGACTGTCAGACTTGTATTGACTAAAATTCACGGCGTCTTTCAATAGCCCTTTACGTTTCGGGGTCACGGTAGCTCGTAAGTCCTACGACCCCGGCTGGCTTTGGCCCTCTAAGGGGTTTGGCCCCCGTCATTGTGCTGACGCTCTTTGAGGCGCGCGTGGAACACAACGTTGACGTCGACCCGGGCATGGTCCATGGACGGACAGCGAGTCGCCCACTACTCGTCGCCCGCATGCCCGCGCCTACGGTGGCCGGAGATCGTCTAGCGACGTCCGTTGCCGTGGGCGTCTCCCGCGGCGGCTGCGTCGTGAGGTGGACACTGTCCTCTCCCTCGTGTACGATCCTTGTAGTGGTGACACCCACGCGTTTCTTCCTTCCCCATCCGACACAGGTACCTCCCAAAACTTCCGTGTCCAGTGAGGATCTGCGTCAGGTGGTTGGTCAGGACGCCGTGACACCTTCCAGCCATTCCCCAAAGAGAGGTCTTACCGCGGCGATTGAGGCGTGCCCGAACCTCGGTTTCGATAGTCGCTCCCTCCATACCGCCCCCTTTTTTTATCGTGGCAAAATCATCAAATGAGTCCTCCCGCCCAGGGCGGGACAGGAGGGACTGTCAGACTTGTACTGACTAAAATCCACGATGTTCCTTCAATAGCCCTTTATGTACCAGGGTCACGGTTATCGAGTGAGACAGTCCCGCGACCCCGGCAGGCTCTGGCCCTCTAGGGGGGCCCCGTCAGACTGCTGACGGCTCTTTGAGGCGCGCGTGGAACACAACGCGCCGTCGACCCGGGCATGGTCCATGATCGGACGGTGAGTCACCCATTACTCGCCGCCCGCATGCCCGCGCCTACGGTGGCCGGAGATCGTCTAACGACGTCCGTTGCCGTGGGCGTCTCCCGCGGCGGCTGCGTCGTGAGGTGGACACTGTCCTCTCCCTCACGCGTTCCGCCTCCTCCTTTGCCAGCATTACTGCTTCGCAGAAGGAGGCGACCGCTTCCCATTCCGTCTCGCCCCGCAGCATGGCCTCGACCAGTGCTTATCGCCGCTGTGAGGACACGGCGGTGCTCTGCCCAAGCGGGGCAGTCCTGCACCGTATGTTCTACCGTAACCTCCGGGCGATCCTCGCAGTGGTGACACCCAGGCGTTTCTTCCTTCTCCATTCGATACAGGATCCATACCGCCCCCTGAGATGGCGCCGGAGCTCTTTCCGCCGCGCCTCGACTTGTCTATGCAGCGGGGATTGGCCAGTGCTTCTTTATAAATACATGCCGTTGGACGGCAAGCTACCCATTACTCCCCGTCCGTAAGCGGCTGGAATATGACCCACTATTTCTGACGCCCTGGGCGTCTTCAGCGGTGGCTCGGGTGAGAGGTAGAGTGTGCACTTTCCCTCACGCGCAATTTTATTATGAAATGCTCAGTATTGCCCAGGCAGTAATAATTTTGTTGTGACATTATTTTGAAACTATGATATCTCCTAAGATATTCATTGAAATCAAACGATATCAAGGGCAATTTTGTTCAAAATTAAATGCTTGTGATGATTAACGTATTTATTTTGATGAGGATTAATATCATATTAATGAAAATACCTTCGCAAATAATGCATTACTTTAAAACAAATTTGATTTCCATAAAAAAGTTTATAGTGACTTAATCTTAAAATATAGATATATGCTCTCGCGGACTTTATTTTAGAACTTTTTATGAGGAATAATTCCGTGGTACATAATTTTGGGTATGATTTAAGCTGTCACCAATTTAATTCATTTTGTGTTTCTTAAATAATAGGGTTTGCCCTCAAAATAGTAGATTTGTCACCAAAATGTAGTCACCAAACAATATATAATCAATTCCACAATAAATTACCGAAAATCATGGATGTATTATATGTATTGTATGTATTATAATAGGTTTGTCCTAATAGTATTTAAGCAAAGGTAGGTCGACGGAGCCCCGCTTCGCGGGGCTCCTATTTCTGTGAGAAAGGTTTAAGGTAACCTAACAAAGGTTGTGAGAAAGGTTTAAGGTACCCCGAAACGGATAGGTTAGGTTCGAAGGGGATGGCGGGGTCTTTCAGACCCCGCCATCCCCTTCGAACCTAACCTATCCGTTTCGGGGTGTCCCCAGTCCCGAGCTCGCTTCGCTCGCTCTTACATCCTTGGTCCATTTGTTGACTACCACCTTTTGGTGACAGATCTACCATTTTGAGCACCAAGCTATTATTTAAGTAATAAAACTATTATTATAAGAACGAAGTTTATATTCATGTAATGCACTACAATTTTATTGGTAATCCATCTCATATTTTACACATTATATTAACAATAATTTGGTAATTCATACCTGGGAACACTCTTTGTTTATCTGAGAACGAAAATATTTCGTGGCGATAGATCTATTTATTCGTCCGTTGATATTTAATAAATCATTAATTAATTATTTTAAAAAATACCTATATATACATACTACATATAAAAACTAAAATTAAAAGTAAAATATTTATATATATATATATATATAAAAACTAAAATTAAAAGTAAAATATTTACAGAAATAACTAAACTAAAACTAAAATTAAAAATTTAAAGGGCGTCAAAAAACTCCTCCACATCGCTATCAATGGGGAAAGTGCCCAGAACGCTGGCAGCATTGCCACGTTGGATGGCAATGCTGATCCTTTGGCCAAGAAATATGCCAGCCCTCTGGTCACCCGAGGCGTCGACTATACGCTTGGCGATGTCTTTGAAAACTCGGTGGGCACTCGGACCCCATGGCCCCAGTGTTTCAACCCCAAACGGCTCAAATACATAGCTAGTAGTCAAGCCATTGTATTTGCGCCGCTTGAGGTTTTCGGCACTTGCAGCAGCCGCACCAGCACAGCATGCAGTACCAGGAAGATGGGATGGCGCAAGGGTGTCGACACAGGTTGCATCCCACACCAAAGGTCTACCCAACTTCCATGGCATTATAGTCATCCCATCTGGTCTCTTCCCATCGTCGCGTGCCAAGCCACTGGGTTCTAAAACGGCTGGCACACCGGCGGTGACAAGAGCACGACGGATAATGTCATTTAAACTAGCGTGCCGTGCTAGCCGACCTGCACTCTTGCTGCAGGAAAGGCCATGGTGCCCGAGACAGTCGACGCCTTCGCCACACTGACAACGATGTGGAGCCCCGCAAGGAGCGCCCAGACGCAGGCATGTAGCGATCCGGAAGGTTTCGTCACCCAGCATAGTGCCTATGTTGGTTGACGGTAGTGCCTGAAGCCACAGACCCGCCTCCCATTCGCCCACAGCCAGCAGGCGGGCACGCTCTACAGAATTGGTTGACGTATTAATAAGATTATACCGTACCAACCTGCAGAGCGGCTCATCCCACTGCCTCTGGGAAGACGGGTTCACGGGTCGATCTGAATCCGGGCAAGTCATTTTCCAGGCGTTCTCCGCATCCGTCAAGCACGGCACTTCAGAGTCAACCAGGGAGAGATTTAAAATCTTCCTGGTTAAGGTTTCAGTGCTGTGGACAGAGGACAGGAACGCCGGTAAACTCACACTAGAAATTTTGCGGACGCCGAGTCCACCAAATCGGATAGGGAGGGTGGCTTGCAGCCACGCTCGGTCGTCCAGTGCCACATTAAGGATGGATGTTAAAGTTTCACGAACAATTTGGTCAATTTTGTCCAAAATATGTGTGTGCTTCCACAGAGGAGAACACCGGAGAAAGTACATAAAATTTGGACCAAAACAACAATACCTAATAATGGTGAAAGCCGAATGTAAATTAATTTGGGAAAATCGATCTGAAATGTCATTGAAATGATTAACTTTTTCGTCGATGAATGATGAAAAACTATCTTCGAAAATAGGGGAACCTAGGAGGTGCAGAGAACTTTTGTCTAAAATTTTGATCTGGGGAGCTATTGCATGAAATTTATCAAGGGTAGATTGTCTGTCAGTCGTATCAGAAAGAAAAATTTCACATTTGGAAGGGTTAAGATCCAGACCGATGGATTTAAATTCTTGTTTGAGAAATGTGAAATCATTGATAACGGTGTCTACATCACCTCCTAGAGTTCCGTCATCTAAATACCAAACATTAAATTTAGAATTTAGTTTTTGGATGATGGGATGTATGGCTAGGCTGAAAATGACAGGCCCGAGAGGGTCACCTTGTTGGCATCCAACTGCTGACTCCAAAACATTATTTTTGTACAATAATTTAGAAGGGTGCCGGTAGCATTGCCACAAAAAACCGAAAATTTCAGGTAATTCCTTTTTTGCCTCAGCCAACAAAGTGTCCCTGTTCACAGAATTAAATGCATTCTTAATGTCAACCTTGAGGATGACATCGCCATTTCCTGAGTTTAAAAAAGAGGACAGGGCATGTACGGCAGCCTCACAGCCCCCTTTGGAACCAAACCCAAGTTGTAGGGGCTGGAACTTCTTCGCAAGCGAATCGCTATATAGCTTGCAACATATTTTGGCTGCCATACGCCTGTAGGTGCACCCGACGGCAATGGGACGAATACCGCCGTCCTTCTTGCGCAGGGCACATAAATTGGCCCCGTACAAAACATCGACGACGGCATCGTTCACGCCGCCGGAAAGCATTAGGTTGACCAGAGCCGCAAGCTCTCCCAGAAGCGACTCACCAGCATCCCCGGCGCCTGAACTCAACAAATCTTTCAAATGTTGTGGAGTCAGGCCGTCCAGGCCACCGGCAGAACCGCTCCGGAAAGAGCCTACGGCTGCGATCAATTGTGGGGCTGTAATTTTGATTTGAGAATCCTGAACAATGGGGTTAACGGGCGGATCAGGAAAGGTGAGGCCATCCGCAGGCGCTGGATGTTTACTCTCCAGGGCTGAAAAAGTCTCCTGAGAGTAAGGCGCCACCACGTCACTGCTGAATAGCAGTCTGGCCGCCCCCCTAATATCACCCTCACTTAATTTGGATTCCACATGAGCACAAGTGCCTTTCTGTGAAAAACTATTGAAAATAGGTAATTTTGAATCTAAAATAGGAGCCGAAATGTTGCAGTTTTCCTTAATTTGGTTGGTCAGGGATTTTTTAGAAGCCAAATTTTTCTGGACATGCAGAATCCTGTAAGGGAAGGTGAGTAGCTGCTCCCAGGCACGCTCCGAGTTCTCCCGGGTGGCGACACGGACACATTGCGCCAAACTCAGCGCAACAGACCGTCTCGCACCCCGAGGAACTCTCTTTAATATAGGAGTGGAATTTTTGAATTTGGATAATGATTTCCACAACGGTTGGTCAAAAAGTGGTAATGTCGTCGGGATTGTTGCTGGGGGGTCCAAAGGTACACTATGTGGTTTATGAACCTTACCATAGTGTATCCTTAGACCCCGTTCGCCTTTAAAATAACGAGCCTGGGAGCAATGGGGACATCTCACCAGTTGCACATCCAGTGATGTGGCAGGTTGACTGGCACCACTCAAACCGGCATCGCTACATCCAGTGCTAAACATAAAATTATTCTACTTACCAACTATATAAACACACATTAAAATGCTGTAAAAAAAACACAAAAAAAAACACATTATATACACTATAGAAAAAATGTCAACAATTAACTGTGTCGCCTAGCAGCGATGGTGACAGCCAGCGCCTCGCTGGTGGCCTGGAGCGCCGCTGCCGCCTCCACACAGACCGCGCTGGCAGCTTTCTATCTATGACACGCGATTATGCACGCGATGCCTCGGGCGGCGCGTCTGCAGGCGCGTGTTGTGGGCCGCCAATTGATTTGCTCATTTTAGATGATGTTGTGGTTAAATCCAATAATTATTTTTGTCTTTTGACCTCTGTCAACTATTTTCGGAAAACCGCTTCCAGTAGTAGAGGTATTTCAAATAAAACAAAAATATCAATGATGGAATAAACCGCCGAAATAAAACTTGTCGTCGGGTTTGCCGTTGTTTTAGGCAGTTTTTCTATTTATTAGGTGATACAACTTGATGACAAATATTTTTGGTGACAAAAAATATAGTTCCCCATAATTTTTGCGTATATTTAACCGTTTACGCAGCGCACGCAACGAAAGCTCTCGAAAAGGAATACATTTTCCCGATTTTGAAACATTTCTCATTGCTGCTCCGCTCCTTTTGTGATAGCTTGATGTTATATTGCCTATAGCCTTCCTCGATAAATAGACTATCCAACACAAAAAGAATTTTTCAATTCCAACCAGTCGTTCCTGAGATTAGCGCGTTCAAACAAACAAACAAACAAACACTTCAGCTTTATAATAATTTAGTATGGATCTGGATCGTTTGAGAGAAGATGCTGAGGGTATCGATTGGTCGCCCGTATTGACAGCTGACAACATTGATGCCAAAGTTGCTGCTTTTAATTTAATAATAACTAGGTTGTATGATACTTATGCACCGGTTAGACCAGTGCGTGTGAAGCATGCTCCTGCTCCCTGGCTAACTCCTGATATTAAGAGGGCTATGGCAAGAAGGGACAAAGCTAAGTGTAAACTTGGGAAGGATCCTTCTGACGGAAATAAAGCTGCCTATAAGAAATTGCGTAACATCTGCAACAGATTGTGTAGGGATACTAAACGTCGCTTTATTCACTCTAAATTAGAAAATCTTTCTCAGGCTCAGTCCTGGAGATTCTTAAAGTCATTGGGCGTGGGCAAGGCCATGGATGCCACTAGTGGTACCATGGATCTAAATGCACTCAACAATTTCTTTTCTACTCCTCCAGTTTCGCTCGATACTACTACTAAAACATCAGCTCTTTCCTATCTTTCCAGCCTTGACCCCCCTGACTGCCCTCAATTTACATTTCATCCGGTCACTGAGGACAATGTTAAGAAGAGTATCCTTTCTATCTCAACGAAGGCCGTGGGCAGTGACGATCTCAGTCTCGACATGCTCCTTCCAGTGTTAGGAAGCATTACGCCTACTATCACACACATTATAAATTTTTCATTGTGGGCTAATGTCTTTCCTTCTGCGTGGAAAAAGGCATTTGTTATCCCTCTTCCCAAAACCTCCAATCCAACTTCTTTTTCTCAATACCGTCCAATCTCAATCCTTCCTGTACTTTCGAAAGTTCTTGAAAGTGTAGTTCACAAACAACTCTACTCCTATCTTACTTCCAGTAACCTACTCTGTCCTTTCCAGTCCGGTTTCCGTCCTTCTCATAGTACGGTTAGTGCGTTACTGAATGTCACGGAGGATATTCGTCATGCAATGGATAACACCAAGCTGACTGTTATGACTCTGCTTGATTTCAGTAGCGCATTTAATTCAGTTGACCTCGATATGCTCCTTGGTACCCTAAGCTCACTTAACATTGCTCCTTCTGTGATCGATTGGTTCCGGTCTTATCTTCATGGTCGCCAGCAGTGTGTGAAAACCTACGACTCAATATCGGACTGGGTGAATCTCACTGCTGGTGTCCCACAAGGCGGCGTTCTTTCTCCATTGCTCTTTTCCATTTTCATAAATAATATTTCTCAAATAATTTCTTCTCCCTTCATTTGTATGCAGATGACTTACAAATTTACCGACATTTTTCTGTGGATGAATTCCCTGATGCGGTTGAAGCAATGAACTCTGATCTTTCAGCCATACAAACATGGGCAAATAGCTTTGGCTTATTGGTGAATCCCACTAAGTCACAGGCTGTGATTATAGGCAGCAGTAGACTTAGGAGTAGGCTTGTAAGTATTGACAGCAACAAAATTTATTTTAATGATACCTGTATCCCTTACACGGATAAAGCAAAAAATTTGGGAGTAATATTTGACAGTCACTTGTCCTGGTCAGCCCAGATTAGTGAGGTGAGCAGGCGCATGCACTATTCTTTTCATTCTCTCAAACGACTCCAGACCTTCCTTCCTTTCCAAACTAAAATCATGCTTGCACAAGCACTTCTCCTTCCTACTCTTGATTATGCTGATGTGTGTTAATTGGATGTGACTGAGGAGCAACTAAATAAACTTGAGCGTCTACAAAATCTTGCTATTCGGTTTATTTTCGGACTTCGCAAATATGACCACATCTCTGAATTTCGTGCTCAGTTAAAATGGCTCCCAATCCGACTTCGTCGTGATGTGCACATCCTATCTGTTCTCTACAAAATCCTCAAAGACCCGTCCACTCCTGACTATCTCCGCTCCCGCTTCCGCTTACTACCTCCTAATCCACGGCCTAGGCGCGCATGTAACACCAAGGTACTTGAGTGTCCTAGAGCGAATACTAAATTTTTTCTGAACTCCTTTACTTATCGAGCTACGAAACTATGGAACAGTCTACCACAGGTTATCCAAAACTCTCCCTCTGTAACATCTTTTAAACTTAAATTGAAAGAGCACTTCCTTTCGCAACAACCTTGATATTTATGTATATATATTTATTTATGTATATATATATTTATGTATATATTATTTGTTTATGTATAATATATATTTTATATATTATTTTTATGTGTAGGTATTTATAATATGATTTGCTTTTTGGTTGCTTTTTTTATATAAATAAATGTAATTATTTGTGAAAAAATATTAATAGTTTCCATTAACAATTTTTTGATAAAAAGATTCGTTTGTGAAATATTAAGCTTTAAAGTGCAAATTTTTGCTCGACTCGAGTGTCCCCCCCCCTCTACCAGCTAAACGGTTATGTTTGGGGGTGTGAAAAAATTCAGAATAGTAGCATATATAACGAAGTTTAAAAGAAAATTATCATGACTAAGTAGGCTTTACAAGTTTACGAGTAATAGTCGACCAACTTATAAAACGTACTTGGATAACATATTTTCCTAAACAAAATGTATCGGAGAACATCTGCTTCAACTGCAAATGTAAGTTTGTCAACTTTATTTTTACAGCAATAATTACAGGTGGGTATGTTTTGGGGATAGGTAGGTTTTTATTGTCAACTATTTTTAACTAAATTTAAAAAAAGGATGAGGTTCTCAATTCGTCGTAATCTTTTTTTTAATGTATTTTCCCCGATTTCTCAAAGACGCCTGGACCGATTTTGAAAATTATTCTTTTTAAAATTAAATTCAGCAAATCAGTTTAGTTAGTTCGCATAAGTATTTTGATGGGCAATTACGGAACCCTACACTGTGCGTGGCCCGACACGCACTTGGCCGGTTTTTTCGTATTCCTGACAGCAAACCTTTTCATTTGATACGCATATCATGGGGGTGGATTTTAAATAGCCTGTCCGCCATATTGGATTTAAGTCACGTGATAATTTTTTTCGTATTCTTGACAGCAAACCCTTTCATTTGATACCCACAACATTGGGGTGGATTTCAAACAGCCAGTCTGCCATTTTGAATTTAAGTCACGTGACTATTTTTTCTATTTCTGACAGCAAACCCTTTCATTTGATACCCATATCATTTGGGTGCATTTCAAATAGCCTGTCCGCCATCTTGGACGTCTGCCATCATGGATTTAAGTCACGTGACAATTTTTTTCGTATTCCTGACAGCAAACCCTTTACTTGATACCCATATTATGGGGGTGGATTTCAAACAGCCAGTCCGCCACCTTGAATTTAAGTCACGTGACTACTTTTTCGTATTCCTGACAGCAAACCCTTTCATTTGATACCCATATCACGGGGGTGCATTCCAAATAGCCTGTCCGCCATCTTGGACGTCCGCCATATTGGATTTAAGACACGTGACTATTTTTTTCGTATTCCTGACAGCAAACCTTTTTATTTGATACCCATACCCATATCATAGGGGTGAATTTCAAACAGCCAGTCCGCCATCTTGGATTTAAGTCACGTGACCATTTTTTCCGTATCCCTGACAGCAAACCCTTTCATTTGATACCCATATTATGGGGGTGTATTTTAAAAAAATCACATGACTTAAATCCAATATGGCGGATATTGGATTTAAGTCATGTGATTTTTTTTTTCGTACTCTTGACAGCAAACCTTTTCATTTTTGATACCCATATATCATCAACAATTTTCTACGTTTTGGAGGAAGTTACTAGGAAGTTTCGATTCTTCTTCGGTCGTCTCTTCTTCATTTTTCTTTCTTTTTAAATACAAGCTTGCGGATTTTTCGACGAAAACCACCAGATCTTTTAATTTGTTTCATCTTTTCCATTGCATAAACTCATCCAATTATTTAAATTTCTAGTGCAAATGCACTTAACTGAGCCACTTTTAAGGATAAAAACTCTAAAAACACGACTTCTCTATCAGTTTTCTAGACAAACTTAAAAATATCTAGTAAAGTATTTTATCTAGACTGAAGTATCTATAGAAAAAAAAGATAAGAGTACCATTAGCTAAAATAGAATATCTGTAGAAAGTTTTGTCTTCAAATATATCGTTTTATCTATAAAACTACTTCAAAATAGGTACCTTTAGGCTTTTTTAACTATTTGTAGAGCATTTTATCTAGAAACATTCGTTTTAACTATAAACGTACTTAAAATAAGTGTTCTATAGAACAAATGCTCTTAAAATAATAAAGCTTTAGATAAAAAACTCTATAAGATTAAATGTTCTATATCAAACCCATCTTTAGAAAGCCCGTATCTAAAGATTAACCCTGAATAGACAGTCTATAGACAGATTGGTTTTAAAACTTCCAGACTGTGTTACTTGGGGGTACAGACGCCAGCAGGTCAACCTGCCGCAATGTATTAAATTTTACAAATCAAAACCTTATCTTTCACAATTGAAAATCAATAAGGTAAGATGATAAATTTCACAAATTGAGGTAGGTTGATGTGCTAAATGATAAATGAAAAACTTACTAAAGGTTTCTAAAAAAAAAACAAGGGAAAACACAAACACTACAAAAAAAAACCCACATTTTTACTTTAGCTCGAGAAGTACTGAATTTTGCTTGGGTTTTTGTAAATAAATTAAAAGTATTTCAGTTAGTCTACAAAATGATATCAAAATACCTTGTACTATTTACTAGTTCACAGTCAGTGCAGCACACGATTGTTTCATCGCCTTTTGTGGAGCAAACCTGAAATAGTTACCATAAAATAAAATTCAATGTCATATTTTTTTTAAATTTTAAAACCTTTTTTTAAGGGGCTTAAAACATTTCTCATTACTCATACTCATTTAAAATGTGTATTAAACGAAAGGGTTTGCAGAATGGGATACGAAAAAAATTGTCACGTGACCTAAATCCAACATGGCGGCCGTCCCAAGGTGGCGGATAAGTAGTAAATTAAGTTTGAATACTAAGAAGACTAAAAAATATGATTTTAAGTGCGTGCTAAAAGCGTGTTTTTTAGTTTTCTTAAACTAAAAAAAACTCGCTCCATCAGCTCTCACATAGAAAAGGTGCATCATGTTAAAATCTCCGAAATCTAACTACGATGCACCTTTTCTATGTGAGAGCTGATGGAGCGAATTTTTTGATAATTTTTATATTTAAAATTATACTTGTTATTACCGCAACACATATATTTATAAAGTTACAACATGTCACTGGCCTGCAAATTGCAAAAAACGTAAAAAAAATTGAATTTCGCGGACTACATCGAAGCAATCACCTTTAAGTAAATAGGTAGGTACTCTTGTTAAACTTATTTTCGTTTTTTTCTTATACTGTAGTGCTTTTTAATATAATTTTATTTAATTATTTAATACACTACACGTTTCCTTACACACATTTTACATTGTTTATTTTAATTAACTATTTTATAGTGCCGTGTGTCACTGCGAAAACCAGCGCTGGATGTCTTTCGCCCAGCAAATGCTGAGTTGGTAACCCGAGAATTTTATTTTTTACTAGCTTCTGCCAGCGACTTCGTACGCGGATCGTGTTGTTTATGCCAGTGGCAACGGGGTCGTCAAAATCGAAGATCTGAAACGTCTGATGTTGAATTCTTAGAGCCTGGGACGGGAAACCAACGGAATGCGCATGACGATTCCAGACGTTCCAGTTTTCTTACAAAAGCCAGTCAACAGGAAATGCCCATCAGACTAAACAACTCTTGCTAAGACGTGATTCCTATATATGTAATAGTGTAGCTGGGCTCTTGGAGTTCCACATCAGGTGTTCCAGATCTTCAATTTTTATACGACAACAGGGAGTACTCATCAGGCTGAACAACTCTTGCTAAGACTTCATTACTGTATATGTTATAGTGTAGCTGGGCTCTTGGAGTTCCACATCAGGTGTTCCATATCTTCAAATTTATTTTCTCAGCTGAAAATGCTCATCACGCGGAACAATTTTTGCTATGGCGCTATTTTTGTATCTCTTATAGTTTAGCTGATCTATTGCAGTTCTGCATCAGGTGTTCAAGTTTCCAAGACAAATTATAGCCTATATGTTGCCCAGACTTAATAGCTACATAACAAAAAAAAAAAAACAATCAAATCCGTCCAGTAGTACCGAAGATTAGCGTGTATGGAGTAACTTCTCCCGTTTTCCTAACATTTCCCTTCACTGCTCTGCTCCTATTGATTGTAGCGTGATGAAAAGTATCCTATAACCAGCCCAGGAGTATGAAAAATAATTGTACCAAGTTTCGTCAAAATCCGTCGAGTAGTTTTTGTTTCTATAACGGTTATACAGACAGACAGACAGACAGACAGACAGACAGACAGACAGACAGACAGACAATAATTTTACTGATTGCATTTTTGGCATCAGTATCGATCCCTAATCACCCCCTGATAGTTATTTTGAAAATATATTTCATGTACAGAATCGACCTCTCTACAGATTTATTATAAGTATAGAAGATATAGATAGAAGATAGAAGATAGAAGATAGATAGATTATTTCTGTGTGTGTCCAATATCAAATACATTGTTTTTCTATTCTATTCTTCTATTCTATACAATATTTTCTTACTGGATGGGGATCGTCCGATTTAATCAAAGTGGTCAAGCATTGCGTCTCTTTCACACACTTCCTTTTGACTCCATCCCACTCGCAATCGGCTCCTGAAACCAATTTTGATAAGATTTTTTTTTGTTGTAAAATCATCAAAAATGTGTCCTGGGCGGGGTAGGAAGGACTGTTAGACTTGTACTGACTAAACTTCACGGTGATTTAAGATTTTCTTTGGAAAGAAAAATTCGAACCGCGCCTAGGATTCAGTACATCCGACGCTCAAGGTTCTTACCTGCCGCGGCTTTTTTCACGGTGATCTTCCAATAGTCCTTTACGTTCCAGGGTAACCTGTTACCTGTGAGACAGTCCCGCGCCTTTGGCTCTCGGGGCCTCCGTCAAAGTGCTGACAGCTCTTTAAAGCGTTCGTGGAACACGACTCGCCGTCGATCATGGTCCATGATTGGACGGCGAGTAACCCGTTACTCGTCAAAAATAAATATTTACCTTTATGGCTCACAGATGACGTTGTCTCGGGGTCTTTTCTGCTTAGCTAATGTCAAGTAAAATATTGACAAGCGGGTAAAAAATTTTTCATACTTTAATTAACTAACATTGAAGTATTCCGAGCCTATAAAATTTGGGCATGCGGACAGCGAGTAAAGGGCAACTCGCTGTCGGACCATGGACCATGGCCCGGGTCGACGGCACGTCGTGTTCCACGCGCGCCTCAAAGAGCGTCAGCAAAAATGACGGGGCCCCCTCTCAGAGGGCCAAAGCCTGCCGGGGTCGCGGGATTTATTTCCTCACCGTGACCCCGGAACATAAAGGGCTATTGAAGGACACCGTGGATTTTAGTCAGTACAAGTCTGACAGTCCCTCCCGCCCTGCCCGGGGTGAGAGGACTCCATTTGATGATTTTACCACGCTTAAAAAAAGCCTATAAAATTTAAAATCACGGAAGAAAATTTGACATCTAGATTTTAATGTAATGTTGTTGTAGTAATGTTGAGTCTACTTAAGGCGCTGTACAAGGCAAACAGTAAACGACTAGATTTTCGACGCAAAGTTAGCCGTATCTGTACATACCACAAGCCAGAAAAAAATACAGTGTATAGTCAAAAGTATAAAGAAAAGACTTACCTACAAAAAAACAGTTTACAAAACAGTCTAGTACTACGAAAAAAAAATTGTTCAAAATGGTAAAAAAAAAAACTTTCGTCTTGATTTTTTCAGCGATCACCATCATATTTTTTATAACTATAACAGACGAAATTTCATAGACTACAGACATATTTAAAACTTTTTAAACGCAGAACTGTAATTTTTTAAATATTCAGTTATAACTGCACTTAATTTTTTTTTCCCCCGCGCGCCGCTGCTTCACCTCCGTGACTAATACCTTAGCTACACACAGCGCGGCCTTAACGATGCCAAATTAAGGGATACAAGTCAACCTTTTTTTTGTTTATATCAATTTCTAACACTTTTCTGTAGTTTTCTTTGTATTTTTATACTTATAATATGTATAAGCGACAATATCGAATGATTTTTAACAGCATAAGTATTGTGTCTTTTAGCATTTTCGTTATTCCTCATAGTTTTAGATTTGGTCATCCACGCCCAGTTGTTAAATTCACCAAGTACGTGTATGTATAGGTTCTATAAATATATATAAATTAATATTTAATAATTATATAAAGGTGTCAACATGGGCTTACCTTCAGGTAAATCTAAATTTTCCAAAACTTTCCCATCTTTATTGTCATCACAGGAACACAGGGTAAAGAAATACAAAATAAACATAATATAAAAATGGATCGCAAAATGTGTTGCTAAGCTCATAACTCGAAAACGGCTGGACCGATTCGGCTACTTCTTTATTTGTTGTGTTTGTAACCATCAGCGCCAGGTTTTAGAGGATGAAAATCATCATGTCCACCTTTAATATTTAGGTGTCAACACGGGCTTACCTTCAGGTAAATCTAAATTTTCCAAAACTTTCCCATCTTTATTGTCATCACAGGAACACAGAGTAAAGAAATACAAAATTAACACTATTTTATTAAACATAGTCACTAAAAACGCGATATTCTTCCCAAAGTAGTAGTCGGTTAATAATATTAGCACGTCTGATATGTACAGGTAGGTAACTACATACAGGAAAACTAAACTTAAAGAATCTGGAAGTTTCCAACAGGTAAATTGTGTATTTAAAGAGTGTGTAGGTGCTCCGAACTTGACACTCAATTTTAAATCAAGTCTTTATTTTTTAAAGTGACTGTTTTTTTAATATTTCTATGAAATAGCTGCAGCAGCTAACGAATCTTTGCACAAAAAGGTGTTGACTATCAATCGGCCAAATTTGAAAAAAAAAAATACAATCTATGAAAAAAATACATTTTATTGATTTTAAAAATAGTTTGAAAGAAAGAAAAAACGTTTTCACCTCACCCGCTCGGAAAGATTCTATTTCTCATTCAAAATCTGAGCGCAAAACTCCATTTTGTGCTCTAGAGCACAAAGTGTTGTTTAAAATTCGAACACGTCTTGTATTCAATTGTTTTCTACTTTTCTACACTGGCAGGCGAGCCGCCCCCGCTACATTTCCTCGCTGTGTGAGGTGAAAAGTTGTGTGTTGCACTCGGCAGCAAAGTTTTTCTGCGTCTCGTACCTTTGAAAACTTCGCATCGCTCAGGATTCTATATTTGAACCGCTCGTTTCTCTCGCGGTTCAATCTTAGAATCCTTCGCTCGCTCAGTTTTCAATTCAAGTACTCGCGCCAAAAATCAACTTTGCAGCCTTGCATAACAAATAACTATTATTGGTACACGCCACAAGTGCACACAGTATCACAAAGAAACAAAGAAATACTTAGTACTTAAAGCTAAACAATTTTTAAAGTATACAACGTGTAACGGTAATTGCGCAAAACCTCACGTGGGGTAACTCAGCCCATGTTATTGAACAATTTTTGTTCTAAGACTTTTGGAAAAAAAAAAAATGGTTTTTCATACTGATTTACCCCACGAAAGGTTTTGCGCATTTAACGTTACACGTTGTATACATATAAATATTCTAAGCCAAACAAGAATATAGGCATATACTGTGTGACTCACGGCTGCGCCAAATAGGCCACACTGCGTCGGTGCCCGACGCTGGTTTTCAAATAGTTTGATGCACCTGCCACTCGGCCGATGAATCGCTTGTTGCCTACCAACGTTATACGACAACATGGGGTCAAAACTAACTGGTTTTGGCGATATCATAATTATTTAAAGACTTCATCTCTCCATCTCTCCCTCAGTAAGAAATGATGGTGGACACCACTAACAATTTATACTTTTTGGATAAAATATGAATGACTGAATCTAGTGAATACAAGTTTGTTATAAAACTAATCATAATAATTATCTTGGGAAAAGTGTCATAAACTTTCTGTTTTGAAGCTTTTTGGAAACTTTCCTTTGTCTTTCAAAGTATATTTCTCAAAATAAATGTGAATGACACTTTTTTTTTTTTTTTTTTTTTAGCGTGGTAAAATCATCAAATGAGTCCTCCAACCCCGGATGTGCATCTGGACTGAGAGTCCGTTTTTTTTTTATTATTGGATCAACTTGAAACTTACAGGGGTTTTAGTTAAAAATAGTAAAAATTCGATGCCGCAAAGCATAAATTTCTTATACGTGAAACAAAGCTGTTATAGGCAAATATCTATGGCCCTCAGTTCAGACGCTCGCTAAAAACGGCTTAACATAAATCTCAGAAAGTACTACCTCTGTGATAATAATTTTTATTTTAAATTTTAGTAAAGAATTTCTTAAAGATTTTAAGAAATTTTCAAATTCCTAGAATATAGCATTACTGATTTATAGCAGTTTTACTTAGGGCTCTCAGTCCAGACGTTTATGAACTGAGAGCCCCACGAAAACATAGCTTTAAATGAAGAAATACATACATTTGCTTCTTTTACCATATAGTTAAACATCCCAATGAATTTCTTAAAAAGAAATAACGACATAGGAAGTAACGGTTGAAAGGTAAATTGCAATCGAATTTTCGGATAACGTCTGAACTGAGAGCCCTTATATTTTCGGTTTTATCGGCTATGTGCGGGCTCCGAGTTTGAAATAAATTAGCTGAAAAGTTTTAAGAAATTTTTAAGTAAAACTTAACATACGGCTTTTTCTTCTAAATGCTATACTTACCGAGAAAAACCATTTTTTAATTTTTCATTCCAACAAGTTTTGTAGGGTAACCATGATTTAAAAATCTCAAAAGTCTGTTTCAGACTTGTACTGACAAAAACCCACGGTGTCCTTCAATAGCCCTTTACGTTCTGGGTCCACGGTTACCTGATAAGACAGTCCCGCGACTCCGGCAGGGTTTGATTATTTATTATTAATTTTTTTTTTCGGACCGGAGTAATATAATATCTACTTATATCTATGTTTATTTATTTATTTATTTATTTATTAGAAAAGTACAGCCACATCACATACATTTAACATTAAAATTTACAATTTATAATAAGAGCGGTCTGATGCACGTGACAATAATGGCGTACATAACATTCACAATTCTTCAGCTCGGTGATAAAAGACAATTATAATTTAAAGAGGGAAAAAAAAAAAATGTTACTTAATGAATGTTAAATTAAAAGCAAACAGTATGTTAGTAACATTACATAAAATTAATAATGTCAGATTAATAAAAGTAATAACATATTTTGATAGTTTATAACATTATATACTTACAAATAATAATCAAAATAGTAAAATATTTGTTCGTTGATTTTGTCATTTATTTCAGATAGCATAGGTCATTGGAGCCGCTGCTGTGTAACCGGGTCCAGTACCACAGGAATGGGCCCTCTAAGGGAGGCCCTGTCATATTGCTGACAGTTATTTGAAGCGCGCTTGAAACACGACGTGTCATCGACCCGGCCATGCATATGGTCCATGATCGTACATTGATCCCATTACTGCCTACCGGAGTCGCGGGACTGTCTTATTAGGTAACCGTAGCCCCAGAACGTAAAGGGCTAATGAAAGATAACGTGGATTAAGTCAGTACAAGTCTGACAGTCTCTCCCGTCCCTCCCTGGGACTCATTTCATGATTATTACCAAGTAAAAAAAATAAAGGGGTTATGACAAGAATAGGCTCGAATCATGTAGTACTCTACTACATGATTCGAGCCTATTCTTGTCATAACCCCGTAACATAATCTGAATACTCAATCGACCTTAACCGTAACTGAAGTTCGACTGTAATATTATTCTTGTTGTTGCATTGTCAGAAGATGATTAGGAAAACATAATATATTTGTAGTCTCACTTTAAGTCTAAGACGTCACACATAATTTTATAAAGATTAAATTTCCGAACGCAACCCCACATGTGCTGCCATCTTTGAAACTAACTGAATCATGGTTACCCTATAAAAATTGTTCGCATGAAAAACTAAAAAATTGGTTTTTCTCGTAAAGTACAGCATTTTAAAGAAAAAACCGTATGTTAAGTTTTACTTAAAAATTTCTTAAAACTTTTCAGCTAATTTATTTCAAACTCGGAGCCCGCACATAGCCGATAAAACCGAAAATATAAGGGCTCTCAGTTCAGACGTTATCCGAAAATTCGATTGCAATTTACCTTTCAACCGTTACTTCCTATGTCGTTATTTCTTTTTAAGAAATTCATTGGGGTGTTTAACTATATGGTAAAAGAAGCAAATGTATGTATTTCTTCATTTAAAGCTGTGTTTTCGTGGGGCTCTCAGTTCATAAACGTCTGGACTGAGAGCCCTAAGTAAAACTGCTATAAATCAGTAATGCTATATTCTAGGAATTTGAAAATTTCTTAAAATCTTTAAGAAATTCTTTACTAAAATTTAAAATAAAAATTATTATCACAGAGATAGTACTTTCTGAGATTTATGTTAAGCCGTTTTTAGCGAGCGTCTGAACTGAGGGCCATAGATATTTGCCTATAACAGCTTTGTTTCACGTTTAAGAAATTTATGCTTTGCGGCATCGAATTTTTACTATTTTTAACTAAAACCCCTGTAAGTCTCAAGTTGATCCAACAATAAAAAAAAAACGGGCTCTCAGTCCAGATGCACATCAACCCCGGGCAGGGCGGGAGGGACTGTCAGACTTTTACTGACTAAAATCCACGGTGTCCTTCAATAGCCCTTTCTGTTCCAGGGTCACGGTAAGGAAATAATCCCGCGACCCCGGCAGGCTTTGGCCCTCTGAGAGGGGGGCCCCGTCATTATGCTGACGCTCTTTGAGGCGCGCGTGGGACACAACGCGCCGTCGACCCGGGCATGGTCCTTGGTCGGGCAGCGAGTTGCCCTTTACTCGCTGCCCGCATGCCCGCGCCTACGGTGGCCGGAGATTATCTAGCGACGTCCGTCGCCGTGGGCGTCTACTACCGCGGATGGGGCGGAGGGAGGACTCTGTCCTCTCTCGCTCGCGGCCCGCCTCCTCCTTCACGAGCATTACTGCCTCGCAGAAGGAGGCGACCGCTTCCCACTCCGTCTCGCCCCGCAGCATGGCCGCAACCAATGCTGGGCGCGAGAGGTCTCCGCCTATCGCAGCCGTGAGGACACGTCGGTACTCTGCCCAAGCTGGGCAGTCTTGCACCGTATGCTCCACCGTGTCCTCCGGGCGATCTTCGCAGTGGTGACACCCAGGCGTCTCCTCCTTTCGCATCAGACACAGGTACCTCCCGAAACTTCCGTGTCCGGTGAGGACCTGCGTCAAGCGGTAGGTCAGGACGCCATGACTTCTCTCCAGCCACTCCTCAAAGAGGGGTCTTACCGCCGCAATTGCGGCGTGCCCGAATGTGAATGACACTTGGTTGAAAAATTAGAGAATAAACTTTCTTGTCTCCTTACCTTTCAAAAATGATGCCACACTACACACTATCCACTTTTAGTTAGTCGTGAATTGCTAACAATAAGCACTTAATGAGGGAGAGGTGGAATTTTTTAGAAATACCTTTAAAGTTCGATATCTCCAAAACCAGTCAGTTTGGACCCCATGTTGTCGGGTTAACATTGTTGCAAATAAGGTCTAGTATTACCCATTAAAAGGACCACATCGAATTACAAATCACCCCGTATAATACACACATTTTATGTGACGTACCCATCAGCTATATATCCCTTCCTTTCTTCACTTTTATTGTTTATTTGGTTAAAATAAAACACAAAATGGAATAATACAAAGTTTTATTAAATTTGTAGAAACTATACAAACAATATACAGCAGAAAATACAAGGTCACAGAAAATTCGTAATGAAAAACTCCAGAGTCCAAGAGAATGCACAGCTAAAGAGAACACAATGAAATCTCCGCTATCACCGCTTCCGCTTCCGCTTACTACCTCCTAATCCCCAGCCTAGGCCCGCATGTAACACCAAGGTACTTGAGTGTCCTAGAGCTAATACCAAATTTCGATCTACACAACTTTGAAACAGGCTACCAAAGACAATCCAAGACTCTCATTAACCCGGGCACGCCGTAATCGCGGCGGTAAGACCCCTCTTTGAGGAGTGGCTGGATAGGCGCCACGGAGTCCTGACCTACCGCATGACGCAGGTCCTCACCTGACACGGAAGTTTCGGGAGGTACCTGTGTCTGATGAGGAAGGAGGAAACGCCTGGGTGTCACCACTGCGAGGATCGCCCTGAGGATACGGTGGAGCATACGGAGCAGGACTGCCCCGCTTGGGCCTCTGCCCAAGCGGGGCAGTCCTGCTCCGTATCCACCGACGTGTCCTCACGGCGGCGATAGGCGGAGACCTCTCGCGCCCGGCATTGGTCGAGGCCATGCTGCAGGGCTCCTTCTGCGAAGCAGCCATGCTTGCGAAGGAGAGGCGGGCCGCGTGAGGGAGAGGATAGCGTCCTCTCTCCACCCCAGCCACAGTGGTAGACGCCCACGGTTACCCGTTAGTCTCGCGACCCCGGCAGGCTTTGGCCCTCTAAGGGGGGCCCGTCTTTTTTTTGTATTTTAACATAAAAAAATGAGTTCTCCTGCCCAGTGTGGAGCAGAAGGGACTGCCAGACACGTACTGACTAAAATTTACGGTGTCTCTTCAATAGCCCTTTACGTTCCAGGGTCACAGTTACATGTTTAGATAGTCTCGCGACCTCGGCAGGCGTTTGATTCCCGTCAGATTGCTGACAACTCTTTGAAGCTCGCGTGGAACACGACGTGCAGTTGACCCGAGCATGGTCTATGACGACGAGTCACCCTTTACTCGCTGTCCTCGACTGTGCATGCCCTCGACTACAGTGGTTCAAAAATCGCCTCGCGACGTTCAATACGTATTGGTTGTGTCGTGAGATGGAGGTTGTCCTCTCCCTCACGCAATCCGCCTCCTCCTTCGCTAGTATCACTGCTTAGGAGGAGCAGGAGGAGGTAACTACTTCCTAATGCGTCTGTCTCCGCAGCGGTGCCCCGCCCAAGCTATGCATACCTTCACAGTGTGCACCTTCGGGCGGTTCTCGCAATGGTTACACCCAGACATATTTCTAACCACAAAATTCAACACAAGAACCTCCCGAAACATCCGATGTGGACCTGCGTCAGGCACTCCTCAAAGAATGGTTTTACTGCCGCGGTTGCGGCGTTGCCACACCTCGGTTGCAACAGTCCATACCCCCATGAGATTACGCCGGAGCTCTTCCCGCAGCGCCTTGACTTGTCCTAGGTAGCGAAGATTCAGCTCGGCATTGTGCCTCCGCTCCACACGCACTTATAGACGTGCTGCTTTCGCCTCTAGATCCCATGGCATACGGTATGGCATCTGACCCTAGGTACCAAAGTATTGAGACATGATGCGCACAGGTGCCTTCAGAACAACGTCGGGTCTTGCAGGTACAATACTTTGAATACCATAGTTGGTATGAAATAGTAAGGACCTTAGAAATTGTACCTAACTAACCATCTCTAAATCATAGTGGAGTTGGTTGACGGCAATGCGAGCTCCTATAGTAGGTAACGACTGTCAAAGATCTACAAATGACAGCCGTAATTAACGGCTTTCTTACGGTCACCCATCCATAAACCGACCTAGGTAGGCGCGGCTTGATATGGAAAATCGACCTGTGCGGCTGTTATTATTTAGAACCGAGCTTCTCCTCCTCAGATTAGATTAGATCAGGAGATTTGATTTATTTAACATATTATGTTACAAAAAAAAAACATCATGGTTTTGGTTATATCTTAAACTGCCATTATTAAATCAAACATTTAACAAATAGCGGCTCCACATTAGTGCCGTGAATTCACGCCGCAAATTCTCGCCGTGAATTCTCGGCACAATACCAGCATTGATCGGGGAACAGGCACGAACGCGCGTGAACCCCGCGAAAACCATTCACATTCTCGTTCGCGCCTGTTCACGGGGGTTCACGGCACTAATGTGGAGCCGCCATCAGAATGAACGAACAAACAAAATTTTTGTATAGCGTAAAATTACCTATCCAATGACGTATTACATGTTGCTATTGGAGAGTGGGACCAAAATTTGCTCATCCTTTATACGTTTGTAAGTGCATCCATAATACAGAAGAATTTTCTTTTCTACAAAGCGATATCTCAAAAAAAATACAATAGACGCGAACATCTCGTGCGATGTCCACCTCATTTAGATCAGTCCCTTAGTCTAACATCAAACTCGTAGTCAGATGACACTCAAGGCCACACCACGCTCTCAATCCAGGGTTTGTAATAAGCCACCCTGGTGTAAATATCAGGGAAGTTATGTTTACTTCCACATTGTGACCTGCCGAATGACGTCACTCCGATGACGATTTGTATACATTCGTCGAATTTATTCGGCTTCAGTAATGGTTCTCCGGAATTACCCTGGAAAAAGATAAAAATTTAGTCTTTGTCCCACAACGTGTAGGCAGAGAGAGATAGATGAAACTCGACCCGAGTTTGTGCTACAAGAGGGACTCCCACAACCCCTCCTCTAGCTCCTCAGGACCGCAGGTCAAGCAGGCCAGGCAGGGCAGTGGAAGTCGTATAATATCCAGCTGTCCCTCGTCACAAGTGTGCTAGGGAACACCAGGCTGGTTTTAGTCACGAGTCTGAAAGACCCCTCCGCTATCTCTAGGGCTACCGGGATACAAAAAGGTAGAGAAAAGTGCAAGAAAAATTTTGTCAGCCTTTTCTGCCAAAGATGTAGGTGTTTTGAAATTTTATTGGGCACGCAGAACTGACGAGAGGTGGAGTATTAATTTATTTTAAAGTAATCTAAGGTATTCGAATTGACCATCCGTTGGTAAAAAGTGTAAGTCGCCCTCCGGCAAGAGACGGACCGATGTACTGAAGAAAATATCTGGCAGTGGCTGAATGAAGAAGGCGAGAGATAGTGCGCTGTGGCTCTCCTTTGGAGGCCTTTGTCCAGAAGTGGACTGCGTGACGGCGTACTGGATAACTGTGCGGTACTCCGCCCTCGACAAAAAATCTTCTTCGCCGCTTTATTACAAGAGGATTGTACCTTACAAGCTGTTCGATGTTGCTCCTTGGTTCCATAACAAATTTGTTTGTTATAGTCTATTCCGTCACTAAACTGCGTTTTAAATGAACTGTAAGCATTCTTACATTCATCTTCTGAGAATTTATCTACATCCACCTGAAAATTAAACATTTTAACCATCATTTTAATTACCTAAAGTTTTTTTTTTCAATAATTATTAATCAGCTTACTTATTCCAGACTCAGTTTAGTTAAACGAGGCATCGCAAAATATTTGGTTATATTTTGTCTATCATAATACGAGGTGTTACAAGATTATCGCAAAGCTGAAAAGTTTGTGGGGTTTGCTCTCGACGTCAATCTAGCTCTGATGCAAATATGAGACGAATGATGGAACTAGAACTCCTGCGCACCGACGCCGACGGAACACAGTACAAATAGGATGATGGTCGCGAGTCAGGCGGCCCTGGTGAACCCTACCACCGCCAGTGGGATTTATATGTAACTATGACTTACGGTATATCACAAACATAAAGTCCACTACTACTATACATATACTAGCCGGATAACAACTCAGGCAGTGTCGACCAATCAGGCTGTGTCTGATGTGGACCAGACACAGCCCGATTGGTCAAAGAATCTACCTTAAAAATTGGAAGAACCAACCTCTCATACTTCTGAGAGTGATTTTGATGACTTACCGCATGGGCTCGTACGCCTGCATCAGCCATATAATATGATGATTCCGATTGGATCCAAGTCGTGTAGGAAGCACTGTCATCATCCCCTGCTTCCATTGGCAGGCAAGCTGGTAGGACGTTTTTGTTAAAAGAAATCCTGAAATTAAGGTGTAATAATTGTATTTAAAAAAAAATAAACTGTTCCTTCAACCCTGTTGCGTGTGATTTACGCAGGTTCAGGCCTGTGAAAAAGTAGTAGCTTAACTTGCCCTACAAGGGCTTATATAGAAGAACTGCTATTGTATTTCCATACTTACGTATCCTCAGTTTCAATCAGGGCGATATCATTGTACAAACTGAATTGCCTGTAGTCCGGGTGTCGGATTAACTTCTTCACTTTATGTATTTGCCAGGTGGATGGATCGTCTGTGAATTTTATAATACCTAGCGCGATGAACTTCAGGGGACCTCTGTGAATAATATATATATAAATCTTTATTTCAAGTAACATGGACTCATTGTGTTAGTAACAATTTTCCTTATTTCTATGTTAGTATTCCTATTCTAATCACTTAACCTAAAACCATGAATACATATGAGTCACTGCCACACACTTATCACTGATGTGGACAGCTTGCAGCAGCGACTCACATATAAACAATCGAGTCTGCTCGCCACACAGCGCAGGATGATGTTGGGGCTGGCCCGCACACGGCGCACCAGGGAGGCGCATCGCTTCCTCATCGTTGTATAAAAACAATCGACTCGGGCTTCAGCAAACATCCCTGACGCACTACAGAAACGGGGCAACCCCATCAACATCCTGAACGCATTATTATATTGAACGCGAAGGACGCCGTACGATTTCTGGGTATAATCGGCCCACAGACTGCACGTGTAAAAAGGAGTGCAGTATGCACGAAACAAAGTTATTTTAACACTCCTTGAACAACGTGCAAATCTGCGAGCTATCATATTCGCCCGAACCGCCAGCGCCCTCCGCTCTCGCTCAATATCGTCATCATCTTTCATGCCGGCGGTCAAGACATGTCCAAGGTATTTAAATGAATATACCCGTGTAAGCGGAGCTCCATTCAAATGGACCGGTGGTATATTTTCTGGACACTTCCCACCGCCAGCATGAAAGACCATGACTTCACTCTTACACGCGTTGTAGACCAAACCATGAAGCCTGGCATAGTCTTCACAGATGGCTACCATCCTTCTCAAGCCACAAACCGAGGCACTCAGCAGAGCCATATCATCGGCGTAACTAACGTTGTTTACACATACCCCATCAATGTAACAGCCTACTCTCTCTCTGCTGAGCGTCTCAATCAACTCGTTGATGTATAGATTGAAGAGCGTGGGTGAGGTCAGTCCCCCCTGCCTCACGCCGCACTCCAATCCATACGGCTCAGACAAAGTCCCAGCCCAACGAACCTGATTGATCTGGCCTCCATACCAACATTTCAAAGTACTTGTCAGTTCTGATGGAACTCCAGCTTTCTCAAGCTTACCCCAAAGTATACCGTAGGAGACCAGATCAAATGCTTTGGATAAATCGAGGAAGCACGCATATATAGGTGTTTTCCGGTCTGTGTAGTACTTGACAGCCCACTTTAGACACAGAATGGCACTTTCCGTGGACAGCCCAGGTCGAAAACCGAACTGGTTGTCGTGCAATTTGATGTAGTTATTAAGTTGTCTATTAAGCAGGCTATCAAGCACTTTCGCTATCACCGTAGCCAGGGAAATAGGCCTATAGTTTTTTATATCTGCGATATCGCCTGTTTTATTTTTAACTATAGGCACTACAATAGTTCTAGTCATCTGACTGGGCAAATACTGATGACTCACACATAAGTTGAAGAACATTGCCAACACTCTTGGTAAATGAGGACCCGCGTACTTGAGGTGCTCAATACTCAGACCATCATGACCCGGAGACTTTCCTCTAGACATGGCGGTGATGACACCCTTGATCTCCTTAGCTGTAAATCTAGTTTGAAGGTCATTATGGTCTGAAACATCAGGCACCAACAAGTCAGGCCCCAGTGGTGATTTTATTTGAAAATGTTCCTTAAAGAGGTTAGCAATGTCTACAGGGTCATTCACACCGCTAACGGATACAGGGAGACCAGGCCTACTATTAATTTTATTCGTATGCCGCCAAAAGGAGCGGTAATCTTTGTTTGAATGATGTGACGCCAGAATATCCATTTTTATCTGCTCCTGATGGGTCTGACACCACTTCAGACGAGATTTAAATATCTTTCTGGCCTCACACATGTCGGCAAACACAGGACCTGTAGATGGTTTACCATCATCCTGCCACACACTAAACTTTAGCCTGGCGTCCCTGTATGCATCACCAACATGTCTGTTCCAGCCTGCCACAACCTTTTTATTCCTATGTCTGCTGCTCCCTCGACCCACCACAGCAGATTCCGATAAAGCTGTTACAATACTATTGTACATATTGTCTATAATGTTGCGATGACAATGTTGTGTACAAGTTTTATCACCACAAATTCTGAACTCTTCAGGGAAGTCAATAACTCTAAGTTTCTCATTACACGCTTTAGCATAAGATAGTATCTGTTCAGAACTTCTCTCTCCCCAAACAACAAGATTCTCAATATAATTAAAATTACACTGCTTAGGGCAAATATTATCAAACACACATTCAATTACGAGGGGGTAATGATCCGACCAAAATACGTCATAAATGACCCAGGCGTTAACAACAGAGTCGCGAGCTGCTTTTGTGACCACACAATGGTCAAGCCACCTGCGTGTTCCATGTGCGTCGCTCATAAAAGTATATGTGTCTGAGTTTATACCCAATAGTTCCGTATCAATGCAATCCCAATCAAATTCCTGACAGAAATCAATTAACTCCGTAAAAAATCGACATGTTGGGTGTGCATTAAAGTCTCCCAAGATGTAACAGTTTTCTATATTAGAGTTCTCTATAATGGCACTCACCGCACTCAGGCAAGCTGTGTATTCCACTAAGTTACATGCCTCATCCGTGGGCATATACGCACTGAACACTAACACGGATCTTTCGTTACACACTATTTCGACAGCGCACACTCGCGAGTTGTAACACGGAACCACTGTCACCGTATTAAACGCACTTTTCCTCCAAAGTATGGCCACGCCTCCGAACGGGCGGCCACGTAGGATCCCCGCCGATGTATCCACAGCTGATGTTCCTGTACAGCCGAAATCCTCACTGATACTATACAAATACGCAAGTTCCTCTGGTAATAGCCATGTTTCTTGAAGGGCTATAATATCATAATTGGAACATAATTCTCGAATATAATTAATGGATCTTTTAACACTTTTACAGTTAAAACTCACTAATTTATATATTTGTTTATCCATTTTTTGTTGATATAGGGCCGTCTCCAGTAATTAAATTACCGGCCGCGTTGCTCTTCTTATAGTGAACGAAACGCCTGAATATTATAGCTTTAGGCCACAAGTTACCGTCCAAAAATATTTCATCCTTAGACTCTGGTACAAAGAACTTAAACGATTTATGGTTTAAATTGTGCTTTTTCGACTTTATTCTCTCTAGCTGAACGGAAATCTTTGTTTTTGCCCATATATAGTCTGTTATATCCTTCTCGCTAGTATTTACACTTATGTTGGATATAAAAATCGGCACCTTCCTCTCCGCCGCTTTGAAATTACCGCTGGTATCATTAGCTAAACCGAATTTTCCTAACAAACGTTGTTTATTACTTGATTTCCGATAGATAACCGTAGTCCATTGTTCAACGTTTGACTGCTCATTACGTAAATCTGAATGAATGGAGTTATCAGTTTGTTTACATTCTTGCGGTGCGATGACATCGATCACCTGTTCACTCGCCGTTATAGCTCGCTCGGGTCCATTCGTCCGCCCGATCTCCGTCTCGCTCCCACTCGCCTGCAATGCTAGCGCTGTGCTGTCAGCTGCTAATGTAAGTTGCAACCCATTCGGTGTACCCTCACTAATCATATTGTGATCATGACTATGATTTTTTGAAATACACTTGGGTGATGTCGAGCAACATATAGTAGAATCATCCAGCTGGTCAGACACCTCCAAGAGCGACATATTCACACTTTTACAAGCACCTCTTCTTGTGTTAACACGAAAATTGACGTTCTCCGAGTTACCCACTGGAATCACATTACTATTCATATTCTTTATCTCCTTTTTCAAAATTTCCAACTGTTCAAGTGAAACATATGAGTCTTTTATATTCTTTATTTCCTCTTGAACTATCACTAGCTTTTTAAGTACGTCTGACACATCTACGTGATCAAAGGTAATAGGCGGAAGCCTTTCCAAATTTCGAGCCACGAACACCGGCAACAGATCAGGAAGAGATTTGAAAACACTTATGATGTCACTGAGTGCTCGATTCACCTTTCCTTGCCCCTTACGAACTGGTTTTCTTTTGTCTGCCGGTAACGATTCAAAAAGTAAAGACTTTGATTTTTCAATCTCATCTCCACTAAACGTCGCCGCACATAATCTGACTAGGCTTTCTTCGTCACAAAGCGATATCTTGTTCTGCACGTAAGCCAATAACTCGTCAATAACGATGTTACAAGTACTACACTTTAGTGTAACCGACATATTCAAAAGTTCTCGTGAATTCGTAAGCGATATGACACACACATTACGCGTCGTACACGGATGCGTGCGCGCACAAGACTGTTCAAATAATTAAAAGGACTTTTACAAACTTCGAAAAGAAGGGCTTTTTTGAGCTTCTCGCTACGTTCTTTCCGAATTTTAACTTTTGTCACCACATACATATATCTTTGCCGCTCGGATCGCCATATTTGAACAATGGTTCCCAAACATAGTTTTTCATCAATATAACTTTTCCTACTAATTTTACGATAAAAACACTTTACATTAAAGGCGGAAGATGAGGACATCGTGACATCTTTCCAGCGATTCCTCAAAGTAGGGCTAAACCACCATGAACGCTGCATGTCCTTTAATATTTAAACCTACAAAACTATATTTAAAAAGATGTCAGTAGCAGAATCGTAGTTAAAGGCATAAATTGAATTACTTACGCTTGAAATAGTAACTTGCCAATGTGAGCCGCGGTCAAGATGTACTTGTTACTGATGATAGTGCCCGATGCTTCCCACTTAGCTGATTCCACCTCGTTACCGTATCCCAGCAAAGCCTGTATGAGAAACACAGTAAAGTTTCTGAGGACAATTGAAAACCGCTTTATTCATAATGCTATATTCATTTAACCGCCGTATTGGAGGCTAATTTTTAGGGTTCCGTAGCCAAATGGCAAAAAACGGAACCCTTATAGATTCGTCATGTCTGTCTGTCTATCCGTCCCATGTCACAGCCCTTTTTGACGAAAGTATAAGAGCTATCCCGTTGAAACTTGATAAGTAGATGTATTAGGATTTTTACACAAAAATAAAACAAAAACCAAATTTGGGGGTACCCCCCGTACTTAGAATTGATACTCAAAACATTTTTTTCGCCTGGAGCGCCTCCACCTTCGCGAGCATGACTTCTTCGCAGAAGGAGGCGACCGTTTCCCACTTCGTTCGGGGGAGGCTTACATTAGCACTGGACGGCAGTTGGCTTTTTTGAAAATGTAGGGGAATTGACTAATTCACAAGTAACTTATCATAATATTATCTAAACTTATTCCAAATATTTTCGATAAAACTACGCCTTTAAAATACCTACAGATCGTTCCGCATTTTTTTTTTAATAAGCGCTTTGCTGTGAGTCCACCATACAATGATAATAAAGCCTCCACCATAGCACAGCTTTATGCTGAGTGGAAGCCTCTATTTTCACAGTCATGGCGCGATAGCGATGACGTGAAGCTGCCGATTTTAGTTTTTGATTTTTTAATTATTATTAATTTATGGTTTTTTTTTTTTTTTTACTTGGCAAAATCATCAAATGAGTCCTCCAACCCCGGGCAGGGCGGGAGGGACTGTCAGACTTCTACTGACTAAAATCCAAGGTGTCCTTCAGTAGCCTGTTATGTTCCGGGGTCACGGTAAGGAAATAATCCCGCGACCCCGGCAGGCTTTGGCCCTCTGAGAGGGGGGCCCCGTCATTATGATGACGCTCTATGAGGCGCGCGTGGGACACAACGCGCCGTCGACCCGGGCATGGTCCATGGTCGGGCAGCGAGTTGCCCTTTACTCGCTGCCCGCATGCCCGCGCCTACGGTGGCCGGAGATCGTCTTGCGACGTCCGTCGCCGCGGGCGTGCACCACCGCGGGTGGGGCGGAGGGAGGACACTGTCCTCTCTCGCGCGCGGCCCGCCTCCTCCTTCGCGAGCATTACTGCTTCGCAGAAGGATTAATTTATGGTTAGTTTTAGTTTGTTTGTTACTTCTGTGTTTTTTTTCTATTTTGTTGCTGCAGCGTCAATGAAAGGCGGGAGCTAGCAGTGAACTGGTTTATTGAACTAAGTGCTACAATCTACCCACCACCTTACAAATATTATAATTATCACATAACAGACGGTACATTTCTCCCCCTTAAGCTACGGCCTTACGTTCTATACAATAATGATTCTTAATACAAATCTATTAACTAAAATAATAAAATAGATATTAATCATTAACCCGAGCCCGATTATAAGCTCGCAGAGCACGGGCAGACGCACCTGGTGGTGGTGGTGGTGTTACCGGTCTTGACGCCGCTTCAGAACCGGCAACCTGTGACCCTTCACCAACGACCTCAGACGCGTCTTCGAAAGTGTCATCAGCCTCCTCATGGACCGACGGAACCTCTGGGGCCGACACTATGTCTTTACTCCCCGGAACTGTGCTAGTTCGAGATAACGAATGGCGATTCTTGTTTTGTATGGGCATAATCTGGTCGACATGTCTTCGCCAACCGTCTCCACGTCCTACGTCAACTTTGTATGAGACCGGCCCAGTCTGTTCTACTATTTTACCCGATATCCACTTATGCCCCCTCGCGGTGTAGTCGCGTTTCAGAACCACGTCAGCAGGCGCCAGCACCCGCGGCGTGCCGCCCGCAGCGGCCACTTGCCGCTCCTGTGCGGCGCGCACTACGGCCGACACGTCGGGGCGCAGCGCGTCCAGACGCCCGCGCAGCCTACGCCCCTGCAATGCCACCGCAGGAGATACACCCGTAGTTGCATGTTGACAATTTCGGTATTTAAATAAAAATTTACTTAGAGCCGTGGCGACATCCTGGCCCTCGTACAAAGCACGTTTGATCGCCTTTTTAACGGTTTTCACTGCATTCTCTGCTGCCCCGTTTCCTTGCGATCTATAAGGAGCTGTAGTCACGTGTTTCATACAATTTTTCTTACAAAATGTTTTAAACTCATGCGAGAAAAATGGAGGACCGTTGTCAGTGATGAGAAGTGACGGTAATCCAAACCGAGAAAAAATATCTCTCATTGCTGAGATAGTCGCTTGTGCGTCCGTTTTACGCATAGCAACAGCTTCTATCCATTTTGAGTTAGCATCTACCATGATTAAATACCGTGTTCCGCCACAATCTGCGAAGTCTGCATGTACGCGCTGCCACGGATGCAATGGGAATTCCCATGGATGCAGCGGCACGTGAGGTGGCGCGTCGCGTACTGTGCAGCACGCTGTGCACCCACGACATAAATCCTCTATGTCCCTATCTAAATTGGGCCAATATACATAATTTCGTGACAAATTCTTCATCTTATTAATTCCTAAATGTCCATCATGAATTTCATCTAAAACCTGTTTTTGTAATGACTGCGGTATTACGATTCGGTATTTATAAACGAGACAGCCCAATTCTACGGATAAATCTTGTTTCCTTACAAAATAATTATGGTTTCTCGGTATCTTTCACAGTCAACGGCCAACCAAAAGTAACATAACCTTTTATCTTACATAACAATGTGTCCTTCTCAGTCTCCCTAGCAATATCCTTAAAACAAATAGGAAAAGATTCCTATATCAGATTAATATAGTTAACTGTGTCCACTAAGCGACCCTCCTGAGGTAGTGGTAACCTTGATAAAGCATCAGCCGGCCCATTTTCAGCAGAGCGAACGAATTCAATAGTGAAATCGTATGCGGCCAAGCGCACCGCCCATCGCTGCAGCCTACTGGCCGCCGTCTGTGGAATGCCACCTCTAGCACCAAATATGTGCGTCAGCGGTTGATGGTCTGTGCGTAATATGAAACTTCTACCGAACAAATACTGATGATGCTTTGTTACGCCAAACAATATCGCGAGTGCTTCTTTATCTAGTTGACTGTAATTTCGCTCGGCCGCGTTTAGTGTGCGGGACACACAGCTAACCGGACGCTCACTGCCATCGGAATAGCGGTGCGCCAGCACAGCCCCCAGCCCGTACGCACTACTATCGACCGCGAGGACGAGCGGTCGCCCTTCGTCATAATGTGCTAGCACCGGCTCGCCCAGGAGAACACGCTTTGCTTCTATAAATGCCCGCTCACAACCGTGATCCCACTTCCAGCGAACATTTTTTTTTAATAAGTTGTGTAAAGGATGCAATAATGTGCTCAAATTACTAATAAATTTTCCATAATAATTTAACATTCCCAAGAAACTTTTCAGTTGGGTAATGTTCTCTGGTCTGGGTGCGCTGGAAATGGCATCCAATTTAGTGTTATCAGGTCGCAATCCCTTTTTGTCTATAATAAATCCTAAGTACTTAACACTTTCTTGTAAAAAACGGCATTTACTGAGTTTCACAGTTAATCCAGTCTCGCGTAACCTTTCCAGTACAGCTCGTAAATTGCTAATATGATCTTTATCATTACTACCTGTTACGCAAATATCATCAAGAAAAACCACACAGCCTGGAATGCCCCGTAGCGTCTCCTCCATCAATTTCTGGAACTTTTCGGGAACACACGCTAGACCGTATGGAGTACGACTGTAAGCATATGTCCCGAGGTGAGTTGTAATGGCTGTATAGGGTTGAGACTCTTTTGTTAACATACACTGTTCATAAGCGTGAGTAAGATCAATTTTAGTAAACTTTTCCCCCCCGCTTAAGCTCGCAAACATCTCATCGATACGGGGTAGGGGGTAATAATCACGCTTGAGCTTAGGATTTATTGTAATCTTATAGTCCCCACATATTCTTATTTCTCCATTTTTTTTTACAACTGGCACAATTGGTGTGCCATAATCGGAATAGTCAACGCGGTATATGGAGCCGTCGGACTCCAAGCGCGCCAGCTCGCGCTCAACACGCGCGCGCAATGCTAAAGGCACGGGCCTCGCCCGCACATACACAGGTTCATTATCGGTCAGCTGTAGTCGAATGGCTCGCTTACAAGTTCCTAACTTATCCGTAAAGACCTCCGGAAATTCCGAGCATAATCGGTTCACGAACCCATCGTCGGTTATTTTATGAAGATTAATTTGTGAGACCTTAAGGGCTCGCAACCAATCTCTTCCCAGTAAGGGACACGCACCATTTCTGATAATATAAAGAGGTAAGGATTTTATTTCAACATCTCGTAACCGAACTTGAACTTCAATATAACCCAACGATTGAATGCGTGAACCGGCGTAACTACGTAACATTAAGTTATCTGTCTTAATCGTTTTATGAGAGAATTGGCGGGTATACATTTCTTCATTAATGGCCGAAATACGGCTACCGGTGTCAATTTCACACTTAATTTCAACGTTGTCTATGCTGACATTAATCCAATACGGCTTATTGTCCTTACCTCCAAGCACAATCTTAAACATATTGTCAGAATCGTCCTCGTCACTAAGATAATTTTGCCGAATGTCAGCCCGTTTACTGACCGAAACATCACTATTTTTCACTGACCGACACATCACTTTCAAATGACCTTTTTGTTTGCACTCGTCACATGTATAATTCACATAGCGGCACCTGTCTGCGCGATGCGCCTTACCGCACCGCCAGCATGCTGGCGCCGCCGCCGAGCCGCTCCCCGTTGCACGCGGCGCTGCGCTTTCATCGCGCGCCGCACCCGCCGCGCCTGCCGCGCTACGTGGGCCGCGAGCGCGTCCTCGCCCGCCGCGTGTGTAGCGCAGGTTGTCACCTGCCTCGCTGCCGGCACCTGAGGTGGTAGTCAGCACCGCCGTACTGCCGCTCACCTCCGCGTGCTTCTCTGCAGCCTCCAGAGCTAGTGCTAAGTCCACCGCCTCTTTGTATTCTATTTTCCTTTCGGCGAAAATTCTAGAACGCATTGCGTCATTTGTCAGGCCCGATACAAACTGGTCTCTTAGGTTTTCCTCTAATGTAGAACACTTCTTACATTTGCCAAAATTGCAGGTTGTTGCCAGATGTTTGAGAGCCTGCAGATATTCCGTTAAGGATTCGCCGGCACGTTGTCGCCGCAGCCTGAACACGTGGCGCTCGGCGATCTCCGATCGCTGGGGTTCCAGATGATCGGCAACTAGTTTCACTAAATCTTCGTAAGATTTGTTCTCCGGGAAGTCGGGCGAACACAAATCACACATCAATGAGTATGTGGATTCGCCCACGACGGTTATTAGCATGGGCACTTTTGGTTATCTTTTACGTCATTGAGTAAAATGTATTGATTGACCCGGCGTATGTATGCAGGCCATTGTTTAGAACTTAAACTGAACGGTTCTAATTTCCCGATCGGCATCTTTACGAAAATTCAAAATTATAACGAAACTGCACGCGTAAAAAAAAAATATAATAATCCCGTACTCGTCGCCAATGCAGCGTCAATGAAAGGCGGGAGCTAGCAGTGAACTGGTTTATTGAACTAAGTGCTACAATCTACCCACCACCTTACAAATATTATAATTATCACATAACAGACGGTACAGTTGCATATTACACGTGTCCGTTATAGAGAAATCAATTTTTCTTTCTATTGTTGTGTTTTTTTTTCCAAAATCAGCAGATTCTTCATTTTACTAAAATCTAATGATGCAGTTTTTTTTTTTATATTCCTCATAGTTTCCGATTTAGCTAGTTGGAAAATTCACCCCGTATGAATGTGAATCAACCGTAGTTATATCGGAAACAGAATAACTTTAGTTATTACTAGCCTCTGCCCGCGACTTCGGCCGCGTGGAATAGTTACTTTGGGCTAACGTTAAATTTACCCCCGATTTTGACGCATTCTTAATTGGCGCTCCGCTCTTATTGGCCTTAGCGTGATGATATATAGCCTATAGCCTTTCTCTTATTATTAGCGTATTTCATGTATAACTTAGGTGTTTCTATACCGATTTATATGATTATTTTTTATGGAATAGTTAATAATGTTAACTTTTTCAATTAGGGGCGACTGAGAGTGTTATGAACGTAAGAGTAGACATAATCAGAAATTTTCGAACTATTAAGCTATCGGGAGTTACACATGTTATTGTGAGTCAACTATAAAAGATAGACATATTATGCTGTCGTGATTTATGTACACATTTTTTTTTTAGGCGGTAAAATCATCAAATGAGTCCTCCCGCCCTGGATGGGGCGGAAGGGACTGTCAGACTCTTACTGACTAAAATCCACCCGTGTTCCTTCCTATATCTTTAAACAAATAAGGTCCAACATTTTTTATGACTACGAAGTTTTAAGCTCCAACGAAGTGGTGGCAAGAGAAGACCAACTACCTAAAACAAATAACATGGTGACTTTATCTGATACGAATGAATTGAGTGCAACGCAGCAAACTTGTGACTTTTTTCGTAACTAACAGTGTAAAGGATTGTAGTTTAGATGACTTTAATAATAGTCGGCGAAGTAATTTTAGCCTACCTAATATCAACACAGACAAAAACTCTGTTTTATATACTATCTATCATCAAAATTTATGTGGACTCAATAACAAGAAAGACGACCTAGAAATTTATTTGAATGACTCAAAATCAAAAGTAAATTGTATGTGTATAAGTGAACACTTCTTAAATGAAATCCAAAATATCACAATTACAAATGACTAGTTATAAACTTGGTTCCTACAATACAAGAGTAAACAAAAAAAGAGGTGGTACGTTAGTGCTAATAAGCGATGACAGACAAATAGAGGACATAGAAATTTGTAAAAAGCTCTATAAACAAGATTATTTTGAGGTATGTGGAGTAAAAGATTTAGAATTTAATATTAATATTGTTTGTTGTTATAGAACTCCTCAGAATAATAATTTTGACAGTTTTCTTGAAAGGCTGGAACAACTATTGAAGCACTTCTTCAAAAAACAATGTTTGATTTGTGGCGATTTCAATATTAATCTGATGAAAGATGACAAATACCGCAAATCTTTTTTATCGTTGCTCACATGCTATAATTTTAGATGTTTGTTTGACACTACAACATTCATGCGTAATGGCACAGAGTCATGTATTGACAACATATTGACAAATGTAATAGATACTAATATTAACGATATCCATATTGACCACAACGGATTATCAGATGGACATGCTGGTCTTTTTTGCACAATAAATGTAAAAAAAGCAAAAGAAGATATAAAAAGAAGTAATTTTAGGTATATTAAAAAGAGAATATATAATGAAAAAAATAAGGTAGAATTCAGGAAAAAGTTGGCAGAGATAGATTGGAATCTCGATATAAATACATTTATAAGAAAATTTAATGAAGTTCATGACAATTCATTTAAAAAAAAAACAAATTACAATTGATCCTAATAAGTCTGGAAAAAGCTATTGGTTAAGCAAAGGAGTTAAAGTATCCAGTAAATTTAAGCGCATTCTGTGCCTTATTGATAAAAAAAATTGTGATGAATCAATTTTAAAATATCGCGAAAACTACTTAAGGATATTTAGAAAGGTAGTAAGATGTGCAAAAAAGCTCGACACTAGGAAAAAGATTGATCAGGCACCTCAATCTAGTAAAGCCATGTGGAAAATAGTGAATAGTAGACGAAATACTAATAAAAAACAAAGTACTGATAATATAATACTTAAACAAAATAATAAGATATATGACAGCCCTAAAGACGTAGCTAACTTGTTATCTGACCAATTTGACAACAAAATTACACTAAAGTCTTCTGATCAAAACTTAGCTAAAAAATACTTAATTGAAAATAAGGCTAGAGTAGACGATAACATGTTGTTTGATCCAGTAACCCCGGTAGAAATCTTAAAAATGGTTAAAAATATGTGCAATAAAACTTCTCATGGTCACGACGAAATACCCATAAGCGTCATTAAGGATAACATTGACATATTAGCTGAGCCAATAGCTGACTTTTTTAACAGATGTATTGAGCAATGTGTTTTCCCTGAGCAATATAAAATTGCTCGTGTTCTGCCCTTATTCAAAAAAGGCTCTAAATTGGATGCAAAAAATTATAGACCTATTTCACTACTACCGGTATTCTCCAAAATATTTGAAAAGGTAATGAAAGATAGGCTTGTCAAACATTTGATCAAACACAATATCATTAACTGTCAACAGTTCGGGTATCAAAGAAGCATAGGAACTATTGATGCAATAGACTCATTATTGGATGACGTGGTTAGTAAACTAAATAATAAGAGAAAAGTGGCAGGACTATTCCTGGATCTTAGCTCTGCCTTTGATACTGTTGAACATAAAATCCTTTTAGACAAATTAGAACACTATGGGATAAGAGATAATGTTTTAAAGCTTTTCAGTTCTTATTTACAGAACAGATCACAGTACGTCGAAATTAAGTCAGTTGAAAGCGGACATGAAAAAATTAACAAATCTAAGCTTGTAAGAGTACATAAAGGGGTCCCACAGGGCTCAGTCTTAGGTCCAATATTTTTTATAATATTTCTTAACGACTTACCAAACTATATGCATAAGATAGTACCAGACATCAAAATGGTTATTTTTGCTGATGACACAAGTGCCGTTATGAACGATGCATCTGTAAGAGACTTAGAAAATAAAGTGAATCATGCTCTGTTTGCTTTTGAACATTGGTTTTCCACTAACAATTTAAAACTCAATGTGGAGAAAACTAAATGTATGCTATTCAAATCAACCGTGAGGAATAAGGATAGTATTAAAATAGCTTCATTGGGAAATAAAGTCGAAATTGTAGAAAACTTAAGATTTTTAGGGATACAAATTGATGCGCTCTTAAGCTGGAAACAGGAACTGGAAGCAATCACAAATACTCTCAGTAGTGCATGCTATGCCTTGAGAAGTTTAAGGGACGAACTAACCATTGCTCAGTTACGAAATGTTTATTTTGCCTTAGTTGAGTCCAAGCTGAGGTACAGTATTAAACTATGGGGTAACAGTTATAAATACAATATGGATGCAGCCTTTGTTATGCAGAAAAGAGCCATCAGAACTATTCTTCGCTTAGACCAGACTCAATCATGTAGAGAGCATTTTGTAAAATTAAAAATTCTACCTGTGCCTTGTCTTTATATTTTGGTTCTACTAAGTAGCTTTCTAAAAAACCTAAATAAATATGAAACAAAGGAAGAAAGGGAAACTAGGGTGAAAACGCGCAGGAAAGATTTGCCTAATTATTTGCAGCCAAAATTAAATGTTGTCAAACATAGCTCTAAAGTACAGTCTGTGCAAATTTTCAATAAATTGCCATTAAATCTAAAAATCATTGATAGTCCAAGAATATTTAAATTCAAATTAAACTCATTCCTATTGACGAAGTGCTACTATAGTATAGAGGAGTTTTTTAGAGACAAAAATAATGCCACAGTGTAAGTTGTTATTGTGTTTTATTTTGATTAAGTTGAATGTTTGTTTTTTTTTTTTTTTTTTTTTTTTTTTTTTTTTTTTTTTTTTTTTTATTGCCTTAATTCTTGATTATTACATAAATTTTGACATTGTATCCATAATTATTATTGATTGTAACTTTTTTTTTTTTTTTTACTAATTTTTAATTTTGACTTTTTTTCTGTTGTGACTTTTGATTATTAGTATTGTGATAATTGTGTGATTATTATTATTGTAATGTGTGTGATTATTATTGATCCTGTATTCGACACAAATGTATTTTTGTTAAGAATAAATGAAATAAATGAAATGAAATTATACCCTTTACGTTCCGGGGCCACGGTAACCTGGGTTAAGAAAAAACCCGCGACCCCAGCAGGCATTTGGCGCGAAACACGACGCGCCACCGACCCGGGCTTGGTCCTTGGTCGGACGGCGAGCTACCCATAACTCACCGTCCGCAAGCCCGCTCCACCGCTGTGCCCTCTGCTAATCAGAGGGACACGCGTTGGAGCGTCCACACGACAGGCTATTCGCATACGGGCAAAGAGACCCCTTAGGCACACAGTGCCTAAGGAAGAGTTTTTGCCCGCATCCCAGGGTGCACCGGCCCGAAAAACTGGTCTTCCCCCCGGACGTATCCGAGAGGGAACTCCAGTCCACGGGCGCACGTGGAGGTTTCCTGTCATAGCACCCCAGTCGGGGCCCCTTGGGAAAATTTGATTGGTACAATTTGAATGGGCCCCGACTGTGAGTGTGATTTTTTTACCAAAAATATTTGTTGTTCATGCTTTTTCACTGTTTTTTTTTTGTTTGTATATCGTTTATACTTGAAATAAAAACTAAAATCATTATGTAAGAAATTAGCGTGAATGATTGTTTTGTTGAACAACTTTAAATCGTTATATATCCTAAACTATTATTTAAAATGAAAAATTATAAAAGGAACCTAAAGATGATTTTAAAATACCTATTCAACGATACCCCACTTGACATAGTTCATCGACTTTTGTTTTTTTTCATTTTGACTATATGGCGTCTGGTTGTGGCTGTGGTGAATTTTGATTACTGTCATGCAAGGTTAAGACGAATCCCTGATCTAATGAAATATAGTAAAATAATACCATTGTTTAAATCGGGTAGTACATCAGACCCCACTACAAAGCCGTCTTTAACTTATTGGAGGCTCTGGGCATATTAGGATAATGGGGCCCCTATGACTTTGACAGAACACTATTTTGTTAGAATAAACAAAGAAAGTAGATGAGCAAGTTTCTAGATTCATTTTAAAAGTTAATTTTTGTAAAAAATTAACTTTTTTTATATTTTGTTGATTAAATATCTCGAGAACAACGCATCAGAAATCGAGACATGATGCATATAACTTTTAGAGAATTTTACGTACTTAGTATATCATTGAATTGTATTTTTATATATTTGAATTTATCTAAGCATACTGAAATCAAAAAGCCTAATTTTTGGGTAGGAGTAGATTAGCTTCGCTCATGCAAAAGCTGTAAGCAAATTGGTATTGTAGTCAGTAATTTAGGTTCGTTGTATTCGAATCAAAAAAGTTTTTCGGCAATAAAAATCGGTTATCGTTTAGTGATCTGGCAGGGACGAGGGGGCCCCTATCGATCACGGGGCCCTGGGCACTTGCCCAGAGTGCCCAGTGGAAAAGAGGGGTCTGCCCTACTAACTATAGACCCATTTCTGTACTACCAACCTTTAGTAAAATCTTTGAAAAACTTATATTAAATCAATTGCAAACATTTTTCAATAAACATAACTTACTGCATAATAAACAGTTCGGATTTACAAGGGGTCGTTCAACTACCGATGCTGGTGTTGAACTGTTAGGACATATTTATAATTCATGGGAGGACAAATGTGATGCTCTGGGCATTTTTTGTGATTTGTCCAAGGCATTCGATTGCGTTCTTCATGAAACATTAATCAGGAAACTCCGCCACTACGGAATCCGGAACGCCTCTCTGGATCTTCTTACTTCATATTTGAGTGAAAGGATCGAGAGAGTGGATGTCAAAGGTAAAAGATCTCTCGGATCTGTAATAAAAATGGGAGTACCCCAGGGTTCAATTCTTGGCCCTTTTTTGTTTCTTATTTATATACCTAAATGATTTACCGAGCCTCATAAAGGATAATCATGATATAGTGCTGTTTGCAGACGACACTTCTCTTTTATTTAAACTTAAACGCCAACAGCTAGTTAATGATGAAGTAAATAGATCCCTTGCAAAAGTAGTAAATTGGTTTAACTGTAATAATCTTCTTCTAAATGAAAAAAAAAACGAAATGCATTAAATTCACGTTACCACATGTTAGACAAGTGGAAACCCGTGTACAAATCAAGGATCAGGAATTGAGACCGGAAGATACCACGGTATTCTTAGGCATAACTTTGGATGCTAAACTTCAGTGGGGCCCCCATATAGATAAATTGTCCAAAAAGCTCAGCTCTGCGGCATTCGACACTTCCACAGTGTTATGTCGTACGGTATTCTGTTATGGGGCAGTGCCGCGGAAATTCAAACAATTTTCATTTTGCAAAAAAGGGCTATTCGGTCCATATATAAATTAAGTCCCAGATACTCCCTCAGAGAAAAGTTTAAAGAGATTAATATAATGACTGTGCCAGCTCAGTATATCTATGAAAACCTCTTGTACGCACATAAACATATTAATCTTTTTAAAAAATACAGTGATTTCCACAATATAAATACGAGGAATAAGGACAAATTCATGGTTCCAGCTACCCGGCTCAAAAAAATAGGGGGCACATTTCGATGTCAATGTATACGTTTTTATAATAAGATTCCTAGTCCCATTCAAGCACTAAGCATAAATAAATTCAAATTGTTTATAAAACGGAAATTGCTTCAGAAAGCCTATTATCATGTTAACCACTATCTTGAAGACAAAAAGGCTTGGGATTAAGCTGCTCCAATTGAATTTACTCACTGAATGTATTTGTTGTATAGTAATTCTCATTTTCATTTTTTTTTTTTGTATTAGTTTTATTATAATTATTTTTTTTTTATGTTTTTTTTTTTTTTTTTTGTATCTTTTGTATTTCATATTTTTACCACTTTGTCTGTTTTTGTTATTTATTCCTTTCTTTTTATACAATCTGACATTTATTTTTATGTTTATACAATTTGACGTGGGTTACTTTGTGACTTTAATTTTTTGTTGTTTTTTACATTTTACCATTTGACATTAATTACTCTGTAATTGTATTCTATTTTCATTATTTATTTTTTACAATTTGACATGTTTCCAATTTTTTATTTATTTTCTATTTGTGTACTTTTTATCATTGTGAATGCGAGGACGAATGTGGGGAAGTTTTGCTTTTGATTTATAATAATTTTACTGTCTGACAATTTGAGTACTTTAAGCGGCCTACCCAAATGTCCTTTCTTTGGTATTGTTCGTCGTGTCGTTGAGCTCCTTGTGTTCTGAGTCGAGCTACACGATTACCGACAGATGCTTGCACTGACTGGACAGGTCCACTCAAATCTGTGTTGCTCTTTCCTCAAAAGACCATCTCAGACACCCGCATGGTCCTCGTATGACCTGAACAAAACAATGTCTGGACTTTAAAAGAGACTGTGACCTCTGAGTTTGTTTCGGCTGTTTCTTCTCAGAGTAGTCAGGTACGAAACACCGGCCCCATCTAGCTTTAAAAATATTAATGACGTGTAAAAGTGTTTTTTATAACCAACTTGCAAAATAAATATCATTTATCATTTAATCAATTGACGTAAGAATTATCAAAATCGGCCTATGCATTTGTTCTCTAGAACGCCACATAGAAACAAACATACATACATACATAGACTGATAAACACATTGCCCTCCTTTGCGTCGCGCAGTCGGGTAAAAGATAAGATAAGATAAGATAAGATAAGATAAGATAATTTTTATTTTGCAAACATGGGTAACATTAAATGATGACAAAAAAAACATAATGAGAAGTTCAGCCATATTTTACCACGTAGGCATGCAAAAAGTTACAAAAACATTAACTTATAACTAGAGCACAATTTAAAAAAAAAAAAAAAAACATTACACGAAAGCTAGGTACACAAAAAATAAATATTACACTAACTTAAAAAAAATCTTTCTCAGTGAGGTATTCACTTAAATTATAATAAGCTTTCACCACTAAAAAGCTACGAAGTCTTTTTTTAAATAAGTTGACTGGAAGCTCTTTCCAACTCTTAGGCAAGCGATTATAAATAACTGGAGCCATGCAGTAGACACTTTTGCGCATGAGTGCTGTTTTGGCTGGTTCCTGACAAAGCAAGCTATTATCGCGTCTATTGCGGGGAAACACGTCGGCTATACGTCTGAAACGACTCGGGTTCGTCTTCACAAACACAGCTACTTCTAGTATGTACAGACAAGGTAATGTTAATATCTTATAACTTTTAAAGTATGGTTCACAACTATCAGTGGGTTTAATTTTAAACATCGATCGAATGCATCTTTTTTGCGCCTTGAAGGCAGTTTCTTTTTCAGTAGAGTTCCCCCAAAATATGATCCCATACCGTAAATGTGATTCTACTATGCCATAATAAGCAGTAAGAAGAGCATCTGTGTTAATTATAGGTGATAATGTATGTAGAGCGTATGCAGACTTACTCATCTTCTTACATAAGGTATCAATGTGGAATTTCCAATTTAATTTGTTATCTATTATGAGACCCAAGAATTTTGTACTTTCAACTTCTTCTATGGTATCGTTATTGTAGTGTATATTTAAATTAATAGTAGAGGTCTGTTGTCTAAATTGAATAACTTTAGTTTTACTCAAATTTATTTTTAAATTATTCGCGTCTAGCCAGGTTACCATCTGTTGTAAACTATTGTTAATGTCATTCTCATAGTTTTCTATCCTTTTACAAGGTATTGTAATCGTACTATCATCCGCAAATAGTGTTACTGGTTGGTCAATAGATTTCGGTAGGTCATTTATGTATAGTGTAAATTTAAAGGGCCCTAAAACGCTGCCCTGCTGTACCCCAAATAATAATTCACGCTCTGAAGACCGAAATATCTCTTCACGTTTATTAACAATATTAACTTTATTAATTTCAGTAATTTGTTTTCTATTTTGTAGGTTCGAGTTTCTTTATAAGGGTATTATAGTGTACATAGTCGAATGCCTGGGTCATGTCGCAGAATACACTACATACAGGATTCCGGAGATCAACGTTTTTTATGACATTGTATAAAAAGTCATATATAGCCATATTGATAGTTCTATGTACACGAAATCCTTTCTGTTCCTCGCACAGAATGTTATTTTTTTCTACGAATTTATAAAGTTCTCTATAAATATATTTTTCAAAAATTTTTGAAATAACGGGTATTAATGATATTGGTCGATAACATTCCATCCGTTCTCTATTTTCCTTTTTAAATAATGGCTTAATAATCGATATTTTTAATGCTTCAGGGAAAACGCCTGCGCTAATACTTAAGTTAAGTATATGACTTAAATGACCACTTATTTCCATAGACACATGTTTCAATATTTTTGTAGCAATATCGTCATACCCTACACTATTTGTATTGTTTAATGATTTGATGATTCTCTCAATATCTTGTGGTATACTAGGGGCCATAAACATTGTTTTATCACTAGTGTCAATTCTGTTACATTTAGGTTTGCTAGTCACATCAAGTTTCCCTTGTACTTTGTCGATAAAATAATTGTTAAATGCTTCGGCAATGTCGTTGGGATTAGATAGAATGCTGTTATTATTTATAATTTTAGTAATATTAGACTTGGGTAGGTTAAATTTTGCACGATTTATTATTTGCCACGTGGTTTTAGACTTATTTTTAGATGTTTTTATATTATGATTGTTCTGGGCCTTTTGTGTTAGGTGTATAATTTTTTTGTGTAAACGAGAGTAGTTCTTGAAAGTGTATTTATTACATTTATTTGGGTTTAATCTGAATTGCCATAAAAGTTTTCTTTTTTTTTTACTGCCTAGTTTAATACCTTTTGACAACCATTTAGTTCTTTTTGTGACATCTACTCTAATCAGTTTAGTTGGAAAACACAGGTCGTAAATTAATTTAAATAGATCGAGAAATTTATAATAGGCTTCATTCGGATCGACTGTGTCGTAAATCTCAGCAAAAGAGAGATTTTTAATGTGGTTTTTAAATTTCAGTATATTGGCTACACTGTAGTCTCTTTTGACGGTATACCAATACTTTATGAGACACTTTGTTTGTACTGGACAGTGAAGCAGCTGTGCCGTATGATCGGACAACGCCAGTTCGATTACTTCGGTTTTACATACTGAACTAAAATTATGAGCAAAGTTGTCTATACATGTCATACTGGCCATGCGAGTCGGCTGTCTTAATTCTAGTTTTAAGTTAAAACTCATTAACAGACATTCGAAAGCATTTGAGTGGCTATTAGGTTTAAGCATATCTATATTAAAATCACCTGCTATTACAATGTTGTTATATCGTGTGCGTGATATTTCTTTCAAAAGCGTTTCCATTTTATCAAAGCAGTAACTGAGATTATTTATATTTGGTACTCTGTAGATACATACAACAATTATCTTATAATGGGTGAGCTCAATCGCACAACATTCAAATATGCCCGATGACGACAATTTTGAAATTTTAGGTATTTCCTTATATTGAACATCATTTTTCACAAGAATACAAGCTCCTCCTCTTTTTCTGGCTTCCCTACAGAAACAGGCAGCTAGGCTATAATTTGGCACATACAGTTGATGTTGGAACCCTTCCATAATGAAATGTTCCGTTATACATAAAACATCCACATCAATATTTTTGTCGGACAGTTCATCTAGGCATACAGTTAAAACATTCGCTTTATTTAGTAAACCAGCAATATTTTGGTGTAACAATTTTATATGTTTTTTAACGAAAAAAAACATCATTTGTGTTGTCTTTTGTGCACGAAGGAGAAATTGGGGGAGACTCACCATCAATTACATGAAAAACGTCGTAACTATTCATCTCATTAAGCATTAGATTTATATTTTTAAATATGTTCATTATACCATTATTATTAACAGATCCACTTCTTGGCAAGAACATTTTATAATCATATGTCAAATAAAAGTTACTATCAAACAAAATACGCGTAGTGATGAGTACAGGCATCCAAATATAAAAGACTGTTAAATGTTTCTATTCTCCTATTATACATCATAGAAAAGTCATTCAATTTAAAGGTAGGTGCACATATTATAATATTAGTATTATGAATTTTTAAAAGTGCTTCACGTAATGTAATTATGAGATCGACATAGTTGTACGTTCGGCGAAAGTCTTCCTCGCCGATGAAGATTAGGCAGTAATCATCCGTAGTGTAGTTCTTTAATTTGAGATCCATGTCCCTAATAAGTGCCTCTACACCACAACCCGGTGTTAAGTAGTGACAAATTTTGTAATCTAATAATGTATTTTCTGCGATCGTGAGTATTTTGTTTTTGTTGTTTGTACTTAGGATGCATACCTTTCTTTGGTTTCCTCTAACTTCTGGTTGTTTAGGTTTTTTTTTAATATTATGTGCGTGATCTGACTCATTTTGATTTTTCTCTTCTGTAACTTCGGTATTATTGTCCTTGATCGGGTTATATGTCTGGGAACCAATGTTGTTGAAAGTATTTTTATTTTCATCTTTTTTTTTCGTTTTCCTCGTTGATGTTGGTGGGGTGGAACAAGTCTCGCCATATCCGACCTTTTTGTACAATTCTATAATTTTCTGACATCTTTCCAATTCCCACTTCAAGTTAGTATTCTCTACGTTTAAATTCTCAATTTCATTATTTGCAATTATCAATTCCTCCTGTACAGATGATAATTTTATTTGTAAGTTACGTACTTCTAAAGTTTCGCTGGGGTCAGGTAGACTTTGCATCGTACTATCAAAGAGTGACGAGTCAGAAGTGTTCATAATCGACACATTATTATAAGAGTTAGATTTTCTTATTTTTCTTAAAGTTATGTTACTAGATGCTCCACTCGCCATAATTTGTATTTAGAAAAAGAAGTAATAAGATGTAACTTGTAAGTTAGAATCTATCCTATGCTTATTCGACTCAAAAAACATGAGATATTATCTTGCATAAAAATAAAAATGTCCAAAAAGAGACCGTTGATCGTGGGGCTCGAACCAGCGAAATTTCGTTTGGCCACTGTTGTCAACGCCGCTTGTTACTCTTCTCGACTATCTGAACATTACTTGTGTTGGTGAAATAGAGTATCGGTTCCGATTCAAAATGATTTTAAAAACATAAAACAGTCGTTATATGACTCATGCTGCAAAAATGTTTGAACTGTCACACTTGATTCACGGCACTTTTTTAAATTATGTCTGTTTTGAATTGTTCACTATGGCTTAATGTTGAATATTGTTTTGAGATTCAAACACTGCACTATTCAAAACGTTCTATTTTGGATCAGGCTCACTTTAACACCACTTTCAACGTTAGTTAATCGTTAACACTATTTTTAATATTTTTTTTTACACGGAGCTAATGTTTACGTGACGACAGCGCCACCACTATCTAAAAAAAAGAAAAACGTTTCGGATTTTCAAAGAGACACTGATCTTCTTTCGTTTCACCATTTTAGAGATAAACCTGGTCTATTGTGCGCTCGCTTCGGTGAAGTGAGCTCCTGAAAATAAATATTGTTTGTGCATTTGCTACTCCAATTATTTTATTGTGGAAGATTTTGTACCCTCCTAAGAGTAAAAATGATTGCATAAAACCTCAGTGCATATAGCTAGTATTAAAGTGCACTCGCCATAATATTTTCCATAAGGTGGCCTTTTAATTTAAGATAGGTAGAATAAAAACAAGAAGAATACTTTTTTTTAATTTTAATTAATGTAACGTATTCATTTTTTAAAAGTTCTGATCAAAAATGAGGCAAAATCGCTCTTAAAATGCTCCTTCAAACAGAAGCGAACATTCCATACGATGTCCACATCATTTCGACCAGTATCTTAATCTATGGATATTCGGCGAAGAACCAGAGTCACCGACATAGCTCATAAAATTTGCAAGTTGAAGTGACAATGGGCAGGCCACATCGCTCGTAGAAGTAGAACTGACAACCGCCGATGGGGAAGAAAAGTTCTCGAGTGGTGACCACGGACCGGAAGACGCAGCGTAGGCAGGCCTCCCACTAGGTGGACCGACGACATCGTAAGGGTCGCGGGCAGCCGATGGATGCAAGTGGCGAATTGTCGTTCGGCGTGGTGGTCTAAGGGGGTGGCCTATGTTCAGCAGTGGACGTCTTCCGGCTGATGATGATGATGATGATGATCTTAGTCTAACATAAAATTCGTAGTCAGATGACACTCAAGGCCACACCACGCTCTCAATCCAGGGTTTGTAATAAGCCACCTTGGTGTAAACATCAGGGAAGTTCTGTTTACTTCCACATTGTGACCTGCCGAATGACGTCACTCCGATAACCATGCGAAGACATGCTTTCATAATCGGCATCAGTACTGGTTCTCCGGAATTACCCTGGAAAAGATGTACAAAATTTAGTCTTTGTTCTACTTCGATCAATAATACTCCAGATTAAGGATCAGGAACAAAAATGAGTCACATAATTGGCCACATTTGCACACACGTAAACATCTACATTTCATTAAAAAAACCATTCACCGACGATCGATTCATCATTGGCCGTTTCACCGACAGACTCTTTTACTTACAGACTTTTCGCCGACAGGACGATTCATTTATGTCCGTTTCATCAATAGACACTTTCAACAACGGACTTTTCGCTGACACGGTTAACCTATAACTCTTTTAATCTTACCAACTTCGGAAAATCATAAGGTTATCGTTATTACAAAAAATGCAAACCGATCTGCGTCCTCCATGAGTAGCCTGCATGCGGTTGACTTGGGCAAAAATGCAAAGCCGCTGAACCAGATACTGGCCGGAGATCCTCCTGCTTTGTCGCTCTATTAAGTGAACGGCCGCACCAGAAGTCGGGTCAAAGTCCTGGAAGGATTGCGTGAATCCGCACCCCCAGCATAAGGCAGTAGACGAGTCTCCTGCGGCAAACGCACAGGGTATTTAACTACATCGCTGTTGCGGCCGTTCATTAAACTGGATGCGTCGCCGCCATCTCCGGCCAGTATCTGGTTGAGCGGCTTTGCCTTCTTGCTCCAAGTCAACGTGGAGGATGCTTTATTTGTATTTTTTGTAATAACGCTAATCTTATGATTTTCCGAAGATGGTAAAATTAAAACAGTTTGAAGAACTATTTATTTTAACCGTCGTGTCTACGAAAACTCTGTTGTTGAAAGAGTCTATTGATGAAACGGACATAAATGAATCGTTCTGTCAGCGAATAGTCTGTTGTTGAAAGTGTCTATCGGTGAAACGGCCGTAAATGAATCGTCCTGTCGGCGAAACGTCCAATGATGAATCGGTCATCGGTGAATGGTTCTAAAATCTTTAGACTCTTTAGTAGTTGTACGAGTCTGATAGATCTCTCCGCTCCCTGTGTGTAAAACTTCCACCAAAGAAGTTCCACTGTGATACTAAAAGCCTCAAAAAGGTAGAGAAAAGTATTTAAAAATTCTCTCTGCTTTTTCTGCCAATGATCCACAGGTAGATGTTTTGCGATTATTTTGGTCATGTATGTTGCGACATACATAAAGAACTGACGAGAGATAGAGAATTTATTTATTTTATAGTAGTTTAAGAATTGTGTTATGTAGTTAAAGAGCTGTGGTGGCCCAGTGGTATCGGCCCCGGCTAAAGCAGTGGTGGCCCAGTGGTATCGGCCCCGACTAGAGCAGTGGTGGCCCAGTGGTATCGGCCCCGACTAGAGCAGTGGTGGCCCAGTGGTATCGGCCGCGACTAGAGCAGTGGTGGCCCAGTGGTATCGGCCCCGGCTAGAGCAGTGGTGGCTCAGTGGTATCGGCCCCGACTAGAGCAGTGGTGGCCCAGTGGTATCGGCCCCGACTAGAGCAGTGGTGGCCCAGTGGTATCGGCCGCGACTAGAGCAGTGGTGGCCCAGTGGTATCGGCCCCGACTAGAGCAGTGGTGGTCCAGTGGTATCGGCCGTGACTAGAGCAGTGGTGGCCCAGTGGTATCGGCCCCGACTAGACCAGTGGTGGCCCAGTGGTATCGGCCCCGACTAGAGCAGTGGTGGCCCAGTGGTATCGGCCCCAACTTACAAGTTGGAGGTCGTGGGTTCGAACCCAACCAGGCACATTACTTTGTGTAATTTATTTCATCACCACTCCTCTCAAAACGGTGAAGGAAAACATCGTGAGGAAACCATGTCCTATGAATCAAAAATTCGAAGACATGTGACATCTACCAATACGCACTGGGCCCGCGTGGTGGATTAAATGGCCCACTCCCTTTCACAGAGAGAAGGCCTGTGTCCCAACTGTGGGAACATTATAAGCTGCTGATGATGAGTTTAAGAATTGACCACGCATTAGTAAAAGTATGAGTCGCTCTCCGGCACGACGGAGCGATGTACTGAAGAAAATATCTGGCAGTGGCTGAATGAAAAAGTCGTCTGCTGTCGCCAAAAAATCTGCTTTGCCGCTTTCACCAATGCTGAAGCTGCTGAATTATTTATTAAATTAAAGAGTATAACCTTACAAGCTCTTCGAGGTTGCTCCTTGGTTCCTAAACACATTTGTTTGTCATAGTCTATTCCGTCACTAAACTGAATTTTATATTGACTATAGGCAGCTTTACATTCATTTTCTTCCGAGGAATTTCCTACATTTACCTGAAAAATTAAACATTTTATCCTTCATTTTAGTTAATTTTAATTTTTCAAGTTTTATTTACCAGCTTACTTATTGCAGACTCGTTTACTTAACCCTTAACAACCCAGTATGCCTTTCTATTCTAACATAACTGACCAGCAGACACATTAGATAAATAAACCAATTAGGAAAAAAATAAAATGAGGTAACTAAACTGTTATGTGTTTTAGTATTATGATAATAGCTGTAGCTTTGATGTGTATATAATTAATTATACATATTTTTCTTAATTTTTACACGCAAAATTCTTTTTTTTCAAAGTTGTCAAAGAAAATGTTACGATTCATATTATAATTATCAAAAAAATTAAAAAGCGTAAAATAAAAAACTTTTAACCTAAAATAAAATTTAAGCGCCTTAAATAAAACTTTTCTTTCGGAAACCGGTGGCAAAAAAGACAACGGAATAAAGAAAACAAAGCCACCGACTTCCGAAAGAAAAGTTATTTTATAGGTTATTTTACCACTTTTTGTGGTTGTTTTTGAAGGCGGTTATTATAGGTAGGTACTCCAAAAATATACACACTTACACAGATATTATTACCGTGCTTACACAGTAGCCACACCATAACTCAGGCAGTATCCTCACCAAACACAGCCCAATTGGTCACAGAATCCCTTAAAATTTGAAGAACCAAACTTTCATACTTCTGAGAGTGATTTTGACGACTTACCGCATGGGCTCGTACGCCTGCATCAGCCATATAATATGATGATTCTAATTGGACCCAAGTCGTGTAGAAAGCCCTGTCATCGAAACCTTCAAGGTCGACGGGCAGGCAAGCTGGTAGGACGTTTTCATTGAAAGAAATCCTGAAATTAAGGTGAAATAAAAGCCGGTGAGCGAAGGAATCCTCTCGACGCCCGGGTGAGAAACACCGAAATTCGTAGAAGAACGAGACTTTTAGACATAGCATGGGTGATAACAAAAAGAAAGTGGAAGTGGGCGGGCCATAATATCCCGTAGGTTGGATGGAAGATGGGGCAGGAATAAGTGTTGGAGTGGAGACCACGAATGGGAAAGAGCACGAGGGTCTAATTGCTAAGCTTCCTTCCTTCGGTCTGCCCAGTGGTCTATGTGATTGGATTACAGAATTCCTGAGGGATAGTTCCATCTGAGTAGTTATCGATAGCTGCTCGTCCAGTCGGTTAGAAATTAACGCCGGAGCTGCTATGAGATAAAACCCGGAACCTTTGAGTACACAGATGACAGCACGGTTGCTAAGAGATACGTGTCCGATGCACGGGCTACTGAGCCTCAGATCTCTCTGAGAGGCCATGGTTGAGCGCTAGAACCTGTCTTTGGAGGCTGTCTCAGAATAGGGTGAATCCAATCTGGTCAGGTTCAATGCTACTAAGTCTCAGTTGTGTCTTTTTTCCAAGTGAATTCCACCCGGCTCCATCTTTCAGAGGTGTGACTGTACCAATAACGGACCATCTTGACCTTCTTGGGATTACGTTAACACCAACCCTCAATTTCGGTCCATTCATTGAGGCAAGGCTCAGTTGGCCGCAAAAAGTTGGGGATCCTCTCCAAGGTGAGAAGGTATTTCATGTCTATGTAGTCTATACTTACGTTTCCTCAGTTTCAATCAGGGCGATATCATTGTACAAACTGAATTGCCTGTAGTCCGGGTGTCGGATTAACTTCTTCACTTTATGTATTTGCCAGGTGGATGGATCGTCTATGAATTTTTTAATACCTAGCGCGACGTACCTCAGGGGACCTCTGTGAATAATTAAAAAGACGATTACAAACTTCGAAAAGAAGGGGTCTTATGAGCTTCTTGATTTATGTTCTTTCCGAATTCCAACTTTTACGACCTCATAATTGTCTTTGCTTCTGTGGCAGCCATATTGGAACAATGGCTTCCCAGTATAGTTTTTCGTCAATTATCTTTTCCTACTAATTTTACGATAAAAACACTTTACATTAAAGGCGGAGGGGTGGCGTCTTTCCCACGATTCCTCAAAGTAGGGCCAAACCACCATGAATGCAGCATGTCCGTTATTTAAACCTTCAAAACTATAATATTTTATTAATATTAGCAGCAGAATGTGAGCAGTGGTGGCCCAGTGGTATCGGTCCCGACTTACGAGTTGTAGGTCGTGGGTTCGAACCACGCCAGGCGCATTACTTTGTGTAATTTATTTCATCACCACTGCTCTCAAAACGGTGAAGGAAAACATCGTGAGGAAACCGGCATGTCCTAGAACCAAAAATTCGAAGACATGTGACATCTACCAACCCGCACTGGGCCCGCGTGGTGGATTATGGCCCACTCCCTCTCATAGAGAGGAGGCCTTTGTCCCAGCAGTGGGAACATTATAGGCTGATGATGATGATGATGAAGCAGCAGAATCGTAGGTGAAAGCTTAAATTGAATTACTTACGCTTGAAATAGTAACTTGCCAATGTGAGCCGCGGTCAAGATGTACTTGTTGCTGATGATAGTGCCCGATGCTTCCCACTTAGCTGATTCCACGTCATTACCGTATCCCAGCAATGCCTGGATGAGAAACACCGTAAAGGTTCTGAGGGCAATTGAAAACCGCAGTATTGGAGGCCAATATTTTTGGTGTTACGTTTCCCTATAGCTTCAGTGGGAGTGATTTTTTGAAATTTAACGTGACCCCGGAACGTAAAGAGCTATTGAAGGACACCGTGAATTTTAGTCAGTACAACGACGATATAATACTAGACGCCGCATGCACGGTCTAAGGAACAAAAAATATTCTGTAAACTCGCTGAGGTACTACGTAAGCGAGGGGGACGGGGTACTGCGTTGTGATTGGCTAACTCAAGGTCGAAATGAGACGAATATAAGACTTTTTTGCCTAATGTGTTGACAGACATCGGTCGCCTGTTATTACGAGTCTAGTATTATATCGTCGTTGAGTCAGTACGAGTCTGACAGTCCCTCCCGCTCTGCCCTGGGTAGGAGGAACCATTTGATGATTTTATCACGATAAAAAAAGTGGAACGATTGGTATGTTTGTAAATATAAAGAAGACATGATTTAGAGTGAAGATGTATGTGTGGGGTGACAAGAATGGATAAAGTAAAGAGTGAGTTTATAAGGGGAGTTTCAAAGTGGCGCCTGTTACAGAAAAAAGGAAAGGGAATCGTCGTATCTTGGTATGGACATGATGTGATGAGGAGGCATGACACTCTTGTTCCTAAGAGAGTGATGAGTGTGAATGTTGATGGATGGAGAGGAAGAGGAAGGCCAAGGAAAAGATGGATGGATTATGACCATCAGACCAGTTTTTAAATATAACACAATAAAAAAGTTTTCACTTCTACCGGCACTCCCAGAGTGCAACCCGTCGTTTTCTTTTTGTTGTATGCAAGGGTCTGTGAAGGATAAATCATTTTTTTTTTCTTTTGTTGTGTTTCTTTTTTCAAAAATCAGCTTTATCGATTCCTGGTGAGGAATACTGATTTTAATAAAATCCAATGATGCAGTTTTCATTAAAATCGGCCTCGACTCCTTTTGAGAATTTTTCGATATTGCTCATAGTTTCGGATTTAACCAGTTGGAAAATTCACCCTGTATGAATTTGAATCAACCGTAGTTACATAATTATATCGAAAACAAAAATATTTAACTTTAGTTATTATAATGCGTAAATGATTCACTTACTTGGTGAGGATACTCAGATCCAGGTTGAGAATGCGGTGATCCAGAGAGAAAGCCTACCATCTGTATCATTGAGCTGCATTTTTTCTTCCTGTCATAGTACTTTTTGAGGGTAGCCTTGTGACTTAGGGGAAGGGGGGGCATGATGGGGTATCTAAGGAAAATACAAAAAATACAGTATAATTATTACGTTTATTATGCTTATTTATTAATGGCACAATGTCTTATTAACCTAACTACAATTTGGCATAGTCTTTGGGAGATCAACTTACAGCATTTTTTTTAAATAAATGATTTAATAGGACCTTTCGGAAAACCGTCTTGCCCCTTACCATGGTGGTAATGAAAATTGGGCAGGATGGGGTAAGCTAAATTATTATCACAATAAATACAAATATGAATTTCTTGGGTGTTGTCATCATCCACACCAGCACAACCATTAATTGTGAGCACAACGTCCACAAAGCTGGCAGGCTACCCAACCTTCGGATTATTTCAGAAAACTATGATTTTCATCATTACAATAGAGACAAATTGTATCTTCATCATCATCATTTTTCGTTTTGGCTACAACTGGTCTTTTGTTTCTTCTTAGCATTTTTTTTTGAGCCGAGGATCGAGGATCCCCTATACCCCATCTTACCCCATACCCAATACCCCGTCTTGCCCCAAAGGCTGATTTAGAGAAAAATAATTTCTCAAAAAAAATATAATTGTCTGAACTTTTGTCCAACTATACCTCAACAAAGTAAACAACACTAACAACCATTACGAGAAAACACATAAATTGGGTAGTCATATTTGCCTTACAGTAAAGACGTTTTTAACTGCGTAAAATTAGATCGACGAGACACTCAACGTGATTTTCGTTTGTAAACAATAAACGCGTGCACTCCCATCACTGTTTCTGTCGCGCTGACGGTTGATCGAGTATGGCTTCATACTGGCTTATTGCTTTCTGTTCGCAAGAGTCTAGTTTCTTGTATGTGTACGTGACCCCGTCTTACCTCGCGTCCCCGTCATGCCCCCCCTTCCCAAGGTGGCACACGTACAGCAAAGTGGCCAGATACTCGAGACAACCTGGAAAAAAACTAGGGTTCAAACGAGGAACTAATTTTGTCAATAAAATAATGTCAAAGTTTACATCTATATTATTATCTACTAGCTGTGCCCGCGACTTCGTTCGCGTGGATGCCGGAACTTAACAATGTATTTTTTAGTGCGAAGCGCTGTGGGAGGATACCGATACAAATCATTTTCTTTATGCTTTTTTTTAGCGTCATAAAATCGTCAAATTAGTCTTCTCACCCAGGGCTGGGCAAGAGGGACTGTCAGACTTGTATTGACTAAAATCCACGGCGTCTTTCAATAGCCCTTTACGTTTCGGGGTCACGGTGCTCGTAAGTCCTACGACCCCGGCTGGCTTTGGCCCTCTAAGGGGTTTGGCCCCCGTCATTTTGCTGACGCTCTTTGAGGAGCGCGTGGAACACAACGTTGACGTCGACCCGGGCATGGTCCATGGACGGACAGCGAGTCGCCCACTACTCGTCGCCCGCATGCCCGCGCCTACGGTGGCCGGAGATCGTCTAGCGACGTCCGTTGCCGTGGGCGTCTCCCGCGGCGGCTGCGTCGTGAGGTGGACACTGTCGATCGATCGGTCTGTCGATGTGTCGATTGTTCGATAAAAAAGGGGGCGGTATGGAGGGAGCGACCTCCCTCCATACCGCCCCCTTTTTTATCGTGGCAAAATCATCAAATGAGTCCTCCCGCCCAGGGCTGGACAGGAGGGACTGTCAGACTTGTACTGACTAAAATCCACGATGTTCCTTCAATAGCCCTTTATGTACCAGAGTCACGGTTATCGAGTGAGACAGTCCCGCGACCCCGGCAGGCTCTGGCCCTCTAGGGGGGCCCCGTCAGACTGCTGACAGCTCTTTGAGGCGCGCGTGGAACACAACGCGCCGTCGACCCGGGCATGGTCCATGATCGGACGGTGAGTCACCCATTACTCGCCGCCCGCATGCCCGCGCCTACGGTGGCCGGTGATCGTCTAACGACGTCCGTTGCCGTGGGCGTCTCCCGCGGCGGCTGCGTCGTGAGGTGGACACTGTCCTCTCCCTCACGCGTTCCGCCTCCTCCTTTGCCAGCATTACTGCTTCGCAGAAGGAGGCGACCGCTTCCCATTCCGTCTCGCCCCGCAGCATGGCCTCGACCAGTGCTTATCGCCGCTGTGAGGACACGGCGGTGCTCTGCCCAAGCGGGGCAGTCCTGCACCGTATGTTCTACCGTAACCTCCGGGCGATCCTCGCAGTGGTGATACCCAGGCGTTTCTTCCTTCCCCATTCGATACAGGATCCATACCGCCCCCTGAGATGGCGCCCGAGCTCTTTCCGCCGCGCCTCGACTTGTCTATGCAGCGGGGATTGGCCAGTGCTTCTTTATAAATACATGCCGTTGGACGGCAAGCTACCCATTACTCCCCGTCCGTAAGCGGCTGGAATATGACCCACTATTTCTGACGCCCTGGGCGTCTTCAGCGGTGGCTCGGGTGAGAGGTAGAGTGTGCACTTTCCCTCACGCGCAATTTTATTATGAAATGCTCTGTATTGCCCAGGCAGTAATAATTTTGTTGTGACATTATTTTGAAACTATGATATCTCCTAAGATATTCATTGAAATCAAACGATATCAAGGGCAATTTTGTTCAAAATTAAATGCTTGTGATGATTAACGTATTTATTTTGATAAGGATTAATATCATATTAATGAAAATACCTTCGCAAATAATGCATTACTTTAAAACAAATTTGATTTCCATAAAAAAGTTTATAGTGACTTAATCTTAAAAGATAGATATATGCTCTCGCGGACTTTATTTTAGAACTTTTTATGAGGAATAATTCCGTGGTACATAATTTTGGGTATGATTTAAGCTGTCACCAATTTAATTAATTTTGTGTTTCTTAAATAATAGGGTTTGCCCTCAAAATAGTAGATTTGTCACCAAAATGTAGTCACCAAACAATATAAAATCAATTCCACAATAAATTACCGAAAATCATGGAGATATGGGGTCAAGTACCAAATAAATGGTTTTGTATGTATTATAATAGGTTTGTCCTAATAGTATTTAAGCAAAGGTAGGTCGACGGAGCCCCGCTTCGCGGGGCTCCTATTTCTGTGAGAAAGGTTTAAAGTAACCTAACACGAAGGGGATGGCGGGGTCTTTCAGACCCCGCCATCCCCTTCGAACCTAACCTATCCGTTTCGGGGTGTCCCCAGTCCCGAGCTCGCTTCGCTCGCTCTTACATCCTTGGTCCATTTGTTGACTACCACCTTTTGGTGACAGATCTACCATTTTGAGCACCAAGCTATTATTTAAGTAATAAAACTATTATTATAAGAACGAAGTTTATATTCATGTAATGCACTACAATTTTATTAGTAATCCATCTCATATTTTACACATTATATTAACAACTAGCTTCTGCCCGCGACTTCGTACGCGGATCCTGTTGCCTATGCCAGCGACGACGGGGTCGTCAAAATCGAAGATCTGAAACTTCGAATTCTAAGAGCCTGGGGACGGGAAAACAACGGGATGCGCGAGACGATTCCAGACGTTCCAGATCTTTCATTTTTGTAAGTCAACAGGAAATGACCATCAGACTAAACAACTCTTGCTAAGACGTCATCTTGGAGTTCCACATCAGGTGTTCCAGATCTTCAATTTTTATACGTCAATAGAGAGTGCTCATCAGGCTGAACAACTCTTGCTAAGACGTCATTCCTATATATGTATGTTATAGTGTAGCTGGGGTCTTGGAGTTCCACATCAGGTGTTCCAGATCTAAATTTTCATACGTCAACAGAGAGTGCTCGTTAGGCTGGACAACTCTTGCTAAGACGTCATTCCTATATATGTTATAAAGTAGCTGGGCTGTTGGAGTTCCACATCAGGTGTACCAAATCTTCAATTTTTATACGACAACAGAGGTTGCTCATCAGGCTCAACAACTCTTGCTAAGACGTCTTTACTGTATATGTTATAGTGTATCTAGGCTCTTGGAGTTCCACATCAGGTGTTCCAGATCTCAATTTTCATACGTCAACAGAGAGTGCTCATTAGGCTGGACAACTCTTGCTAAGACGTCATTCCTATATATGTTATAAAGTAGCTGGGCTGTTGGAGTTCCACATCAGGTGTACCAGATCTTCAATTTTTATACGACAACAGAGGTTGTCGTTGTTGTTGTTGTTGCTCATCAGGCTCAACAATTCTTGCTAAGACGTCTTTACTGTATATGTTATAGTGTAGCTAGGCACTTGGAGTTCCACATCAGGTGTTCCAGTTCTTTAATTTTTAATAAGTCAACAGAGAGTGCTCATCAGGCTGAACAACTCTTGCTAAGACGTCTTTACTGTATATGTTATAGTGTAGCTGGGCTCTTGAAGTTCCACATCAGGTGTTCCAGATCTGCAATTTTTATACGTTGACAGAGAGTACTCATCAGGCTGAATAACTCTTGCTAAGACGTCATTCACTTATATGTTATAGTGTAGCTGGGCTCTTGGAGTTCCACATCAGGTGTTCCAGATCTTCAATTTTTATACGTTAACAGAGAGTACTCATCAGGCTGAATAACTCTTGCTAAGACGTCATTGCCTTATAGGTTATAGTGTAGCTGGGCTCTTGGAGTTCCACATCAGGTGTTCCAGATCTTCAATTTTTATACATCATCAGAAGGTGCTCATCAGGTTGAACAACTCTTGCTAAGACGTCATTCCTGTATATGTTATAGTGTAGCTGGGCTCTTGAAGTTCCACATCAGGTGTTCCAGATCTTCAATTTTTATACATCAACAGAAGGTGCTCATCAGGCTGAACAACTCTTGCTAAGACGTCATTCCTGTATATGTTATAGTGTAGCTGGGCTCTTGAAGTTCCACATCAGGTGTTCCAGGATCTTCAATTTTATTCACTCAGCAGAAAATGCTCATGACGTGGAATAATTTTTGCTATGGCATCATTTTTGTATCTCTTATAGTTTAGCAGGTCTGTTGCAGTTCTGCATCAGGTGTTCAAGTTTCCAAGATAAATTATAGCCTATATGTTAATCGAACTTAATACCTATACAACAAAAAAAAAATCATTCAAATCCGTCCAGTAGTTCCGAAGATTAGCGTGCACAAACACACAGACAAACAGACAAACAGACAAACAGACAAACAGACAAACAGACAAAAAAAATTTTAATCACAGTTTCGGGTTCGGCATCGATAAAATAACAACCCCTGCTACTTTTTTTTTGTATATTTCCATTGTACAGACACCACTTTTCTACAAATTTATTATATGTATAGATAGATAATTTGGTAATTCATACCTGGGAACACTCTTTGTTCATCTGAGAACGAAAATATTTCGTGGCGATAGATCTATTTATTAGGTGATACAACTTGATGACAAATATAAATGGTGACAAAAAATATAGTTCCCCATAATTTTTGCGTATATTTAACCGTTTACGCAGCGCACGCAACGAAAGCTCTCGAAAAGGAATACATTTTCCCGATTTTGAAACATTTCTCATTGCTGCTCCGCTCCTTTTGGTGATAGCTTGATGTTATATAGCCTATAGCCTTCCTCTATAAATAGACTATCCAACACAAAAAGAATTTTTCAATTCCAACCAGTCGTTCCTGAGATTAGCGCGTTCAAACAAACAAACAAACAAACACTTCAGCTTTATAATATTAGTATAGATATAATTATATATAAAAATCAATGCCACTTTCATTGTAATTTTATAACTCAAGAACGGGCTCACCTATCCAAACCAAATGTTTAGGCTTTGTTCGGACTATTTAGTAGATGGTTTACGTATGTAAAGTTTGCATAAAATCGGTCAAGCGGTTCTTCATATAACACATTTTTTGTAACAAATGAATTGAATTAATGGCGGATCATTTTGTTAATGGGGATTTTGCTGTCAAAGTAGCGAAGCACGTACCGGGCCACTATTTTACTATCGTTTCAAGAAAGTGATAACTCCGAATAATGCATCGGGAATCGAACTCATATAACGCAGCGCAAATAATGGTATTGACGGCATGGTTGGCGAAGTGGCTGAGCGATCAACTGTTGTGCAACATGTCGCCGGTTCGATCCCCGCACGGACCAAATGTTTATGACCTACAAGCAGTTGTTCCAGGTCTGGGTGTTCATTTTTGGCGGGCCAAATGCCTCCTCCCGGAGGCTGTACACCAGTGTCAAGCGGTCCATGACCCTCTACGGGGCCCCCTTGTGGACCCTGTGCATGCGGCCGCGACATGGGATGACAGAGGGTTATGGATATCCGGGTGATCCGGGGATTCCGCACTTTCGCGTCTATGAGTGGCGCGCGGAGGTGTAACGCCGCAGCGACTTCTCATTAGTCGAGGAGGAAATCGAAAGCGATCGCCTCATTCTGCGAAGCAGTCATGCTAATAAAGGAGGAGGCGGGCGCCGTGAGGGACCACGCGTCCACATCGCGTCCACCTCACAACACAGGCGCCGCGGGAGACGCCCACGGCACCGTAGATGCGGAAAACTGACTAAAACCACCCACCCCGGTGTTCCCGCAGCGGGATCTAATGCGACTTCCGCTACCCCGGCCCGCTTCGCCTGCGGACCTGCGGACATCACGGAGGGAAGTGAGGTGTACAACTCCCCTCATTACATCTTTGAGAGACGCGCATGGAACACGCGTCGCCATCTCGGGTCCAGTTTGATATAGGGGGGGCAACGGATGTCCCCAAATCCGTTTCCCCTGGACCTATTTAGGGAGGCCAGAAGAGGGCGTTGTCCACCCTCTGTCCGCGTCCGGTGCGTCTGCTGCGGGAAAAGCAGGAGCTAGTCAGTTCCCTTTCCCTTGTCACTCCACCGCTGCTCTAACCTCTAAATTATTGAAAACAAACGTTAAGTGGATGATTAATTAGCCAAAATAAACATACTGTCTCTCGCTTTAGTGCCGTCTTTCCAAAAATAATCGCCTTGTGTACTGAATACCAAGTTTCTGAAAAAGTAAATTTAAGCTGATTTCAGTTGTGACGAACATTACAATTACACAGGAACAGTGGCGTAGCAAGACTGAATATAGGAGGGGGGCAAGACGCATCTGCTAGGCCTTTTTCTTTCAGGACGAAAATCGGACCGGACCGGACCGGACCGGACCGGATCGGACCGGACCGGATCGTACCGGATCGGACCGGACCGGACTGGACTGGACTGGACCGGACCGGACCAGACCGGACCGGACCGGACCGGACAGGACCGGACCGGACCGGACCGGACCGGACCTGACAGGACCGGACCGGACCGGACCGGACCGGACTGGACCTGACCGGACCGGACCGGACTAGACCGGACCGGACCGGACCGGACACTACTTATAAAAAAAAAATCACGCAAAATAAAAATTTCTGAACCAAATTGGATGAAATTGTTATGGGACCAAATAACGAGTATACTGCATCGAACAAAAATAAATCACACTAATCGGAATAGAAACCTCGGAGATATCGATGTACATAATTAAAAAAAAAAACAAAAACCAATCGAATTGAGAACCTGCTCCTCTTTTCGATGTCGGTTGAAAAACCTATCCCAACACTTCGCGAATTGTGGCTATTTTAGTTTTTTATCTGCTAAACTCTGTATGGTACAGACGCCAGCAGGTCAACCTGCCGCAATGTATTAAATTTTACAAATCAAAAACTTATCTTTCACAATTGAAAATCAATATGGTAAGATCAGAAATTTCAAAAATTGAGGTAGGTTGATATGCTAAATAATAAATGAAAAACTTACTAAAGGTTTCTAAAAAAAAAACAAGGGAAAACACAAACACTACAAAAAAAAACCCACATTTTTACTTTAGCTCGAGAAGTACTGAATTTTGCTTGGGTTTTTGTAAATAAATTAAAAGTATTTCATTTAGTCTACAAAATGATAACAAAATACCTTATTTATTTAACTATTTATGTACACACAAAATACAGCACAGGATAATTAAAGCATAGAACTCAGTACAAGGGTACTGCTTATTTCTATAGAAATTTCTGCCAGCAGACCCGCGAAAGGAGAAATGAAAAAATAATGTAGACTATAGTGTGTGAGAGGAGGAATAAAAATCGTCAAAAAGTGGATGCTAACCTAATCTAACCTATAACATAAGAATGCATACATAAGAATAAATAAATATTAATACCTATACGTACAGTTATATAAATATATACCTAATTCAATATATATAAATATATATACATATATTATATATCAATAAATTACAATTGTGATGATAAATAATGCTCTTTTAATCTGATTTTAAACAGTGAAATAGTTGCTAAGTCACGGATGCTAGGCGGAAGTGAGTTCCACAACTTTACAGCATGGGCGGAGAAGGAATATGAATAGTAACTGGATTTATGAGGAGGGGATTTAAGTAGGGATCTGAGGTGCGACCTGCAAGCCTTGTACCTTGTACTATTTATTAATTCACAGTCAGTGCAGCACACGATTTTTTCATCACCTTTTGTGGAGCAAACCTGAAATAGTTAAAATAAAATAAAATTCAATGTCATATTTAAAAAAAAAAATAACCGTTCTTTTAAGGGGCTAAAAACATTTCTCATTACTCATACTCTAAAAGTAGGTCATTACATGTCTCATTGGCCGTTTGAAAGTTATCCATTGCAGGCCTAGGGAGAATCGCTTTCAACTGACGGCTGCCAAATTTAAGAAAAAAACTAGTTCTATTTTGAAATTTCTATTGAACCATGTTGTAACTTTTAGACAGCCACTAAATTACAGCGCGATTAAAAATTATGTAACATAAAGTTAAGTAATAATACGGCTTTAATATAATTTAGTTTCAACTATTTATCTAAAATAACATAGCTTTCGGCAAAATCATTGCATTTTTTGTAATGACGAATATGAAATATTTATACTGGCTGTATAGCTGGACGATCACAGACAAAAAGAAAAAAAAAAAAAATAAGTGGGTTGGCGACAATCCGATCAACACACGATTTAACACGCTTATATTAGATTATTCAAACCATTACAACGGTTTTGTGGGGCTTAATTTATAAGTTTGTATTATTATGATAAAATAAATAAAATAATAGCTACACTTGTAACTGTATAAGTAAGAAAATCTTGGAATCTTAATTTGACCCACTTCTCTTCGCTCTGAATTCTAATGACAATACATGACTAGCTAAGAAACGTCATTACAAATCCAATATGGCGGCCTCCTCAAGATGGCGGACTGGCTGTTTGAAATGCACCCCCAGGATATGGGTATCAAATGAAATGGTTTGCTGTCAGCAATACGAAATAAAATAGTCACGTGACTTAAATCCAATATGGCGGACATCCAAGGTGGCGGATTGGCTATTTGAAATGCTCCATCATGATATGTGTATTAAACGAAAGGGTTTGCAGAATGGGATATGAAAAAAATTATCACGTGACCTAAATCCAACATGGCGGCCGTCCCAAGGTGGCGGATAAGTAATAAATTAAGTTTGAACAATAAGAAGACTAAAAAATATATTTTTAGTGCGTGCTAAAAGCGTGTTTTTTAGTTTTCTTAAACTATTAAAGAATTATTGTATTATTATAATTTTATGTCCTTTGACAATTCAAAAGTGACTGTAATTGGCCTAGTTGAAATAAATGATTTGATTTTGATACTACGGAGGAATCACCTTAAGAAATAGGTACTCTTGTTAAACTTATTTTCGTTTTATTCTTATACTGTACTGTAGTGCTTTATAATATAATTTTATTTAATTATTTAATACACTACCTACACGTTTCCTTACACACATTTTGCATTGTTTATTTTAATTAACTATTTTATAGTGCCGTGTGTCACTGCGAAAACCAGCGCTGGGTGTCTTTCGCCCAGCAAATGCTGAGTTGGTAACCCGAGAATTTTATTTTTTATTATTTCTGTGTGTGTCCAATATCAAATACATTGTTTTTCTATTCTATTCTTCTATTCTATACAATATTTTCTTACTGGATGGGGATCGTCCGATTTAATCAAAGTGGTCAAGCATTGCGTCTCTTTCACACACTTCCTTTTGACTCCATCCCACTCGCAATCGGCTCCTGAAACCAATTTTGATAAGATTTTTTTTTGTTTTGTTGTAAAATCATCAAATGTGTTCTGGGAGGGGTAGGAAGGACTCTTACTTGTACTGACTAAACTTCACGGTGATTTAAGATTTTCTTTGGAAAGAAAAATTCGAACCACGCGTAGGATTCAGTACATCCGACGCTCAAGGTTCTTACCTGCCGCGGCTTTTTTCACGGTGATCTTTCAATAGTCCTTTACGTTCCAGGGTAACCTGTTACCTGTGAGACAGTCCCGCGCCTTTGGCTCTCGGGGCCTCCGTCAAAGTGCTGACAGCTCTTTAAAGCGTTTGTGGAACACGACTCGCCGTCGATCATGGTCCATGATTGGACGGCGAGTAACCCGTTACTCGTCAAAAATAAAAATATTTACCTTTATGGCTCACAGATGACGTTGTCTCGGGGTCTTTTCTGCTTAGCTAATACCAAGTAAAATATTGACGAGCGGGTAAAATTTCCTACTATAATTAACTAACATTGAAGTATTCCGAGCCTATAAAATTTGGGCATGCGGACAGCGAGTAAAGGGCAACTCGCTGTCCGACCATGGACATGCCCGGGTCGACGGCGCGTCGTGTTCCACGCGCGCCTCAAAGAGCCTCAGCAAAAATGACGAGGCCCCCTCTCAGAGGGCCAAAGCCTGCCGGGGTCACGGGATTTATTTCCTGACCGTGACCCCGGAATATAAAGGGCTATTTTGAAGGACACCGTGGATTTTAGTCAGTACAAGTCTGACAGTCCCTCCCGCCCTGCCCGGGGTGGGAGGACTCATTTGACGATTTTACCACGCTAAAAAAAAGCCTATAAAATTTAAAATCACGGAAGAAAATTTGATATCTAGATTTTTAATGTAATGTTGTTGTAGTAATGTTGAGTCTACTTAAGACTATTGTCTACCGAGCGCTCGTCCATACTAAAAGAGAAAACGTTTTTCTGCCCCTAAATGTTATCCTATCTCAATGATTTTTTAGAATGCTTCTGACACTGTAAAAAACTAGGTTTATAGGTTTTCTTTTTTTCAAAATTTATAATAGTTTAAAAGTAACAGGCGCCTAAAAGTTACTATTTTTATGACAAAATCTTCATTGAAGTAATACCTTTGTATTTTAAAAACAAAGAAGTTTTAGAAAAAAAGCAAAACCTACAAACCTAGAATATAATATGCTGAAACGATTGACACCAGAATCTAAGAGATTGGACGTGATTTAGTATGTGAAAAACGTTTTCTCCCGAGAGACAAATTTCATATAAAAAATACTCACAGTCAGTCGCGAGCTGCAACGCTCTCTATCGCACGATCGGGGGTTTTTCAACGCGCGAGAGGGACAGCACGAGTTTTTCTAAATACCTATTTTTTGAAAAGGCAGCCGCTATACAATCCTCTTAAGGCGCTGTACAAGGCAAACAGTAAACGACTAGATTTTCGTCGCAAAGTTAGCCGTATCTGTACATACCACAAGCCAGAAGAAATACAGTGTATAATAGTCAAATGTATAAAGAAAAGACTTACCTACAAAAAACAGTTTACAAAAGTGGTCTAGTACTACGAAAAAAAAATTGTTCAAAATGGCCAAAAAAAAAATCTTTCGTCTCGATATTATCAATTTTTTCAGCGACAACCATTGATATTTTTTATAACTATAACAGATGAAATTTTATTGACTAAAGACATATCTAAAACTTTTTAAACGCAGAACTGTAATTTTTTAAATATTCAATTAAGTTTTAATTATAATAACAAAATTTCTTCAAGTTTTTGCCCCCGCGCGCCGCTGCTTCACCTCCGTGACTACCTTAGCTACATACAGAGCGCCTTAACGATAGGGATACAAGTCAACCTTTTTTTGTTTAAATCAATTTCTAACACTTTCCTGTAGTTTTCTTTGTATTTTTATACTTATAATATGTATAAGCGACAATATCGAATGATTTTTAACAGCATAAGTTTGTGTCTTTTAGCATTTTCGTTATTCCTCATAGTTTTAGATTTGGTCATCCACGCCCTGTTGTAAAGTTCATCCAGTACATGTATGTATGGGTACTTACTTCTAAATATAAATAAATATTTAACATATTATATGTATAAAGGTGACACGGGCTTACCTTCAGGTAAATCTAAATTTTCCAAAACTTTCCCATCTTTATTGTCATCACAGGAACACAGAGTAAAGAAATACAAAATTAACACTATTTTATTAAACATAGTCACTAAAAACGCGATATTCTTCCCAAAGTAGTAGTCGGTTAATAATATTAGCACGTCTGATATGTACAGGTAGGTAACTAAATACAGGAAAACTAAACATATAAGCTCTGGAAGTTTCCAACAGGTAAATTGTGTATTTTAAGAGTGTGTAGGTACTACGAACTTGACACTCAATTTTAAATCAAGTCTTTATTTTCAAAGTGACTGATTTTTAGGGTTCCGTAGCCAAATAGCAAAAAACGGAACCCTTATAGATTCGTCATGTCTGTCTGTCCGTCCGTATGTCACAGCCACTTTTTGACGAAAGTATAAGAGCTATCCTGTTGAAACTTGGTAAGTAGATGTATTATGTGAACCGCATTAGGATTTTTCAACCCGCACTGGGCCCGCGTGGTGGATTATGGCCCATTCCCTCTCACAGAGAGGAGGCCTGTGTCCCAGCAGTGGGAACATTATAGGCTGATGATGATGATGATTATTATGATTTTTACACAAAAATAAAACAAAAATAAATTTTGGGGGTACCCCCCATACCTAGAATTGAAACTAAAAAAATTTTTTTTCGCCTGACCCATACCTACGTGTGGGGGGGTATCTATGAATAGGTCTTGAAAAATGATATTGAGGTTACTAGCATCATTTTTAGGGTTCCGTAGTCAACAAGGAACCCTTATAGTTTCGCCATGTCCGTCCGTCCGTCCGTCCGTCTGTCCGCAGCTTAGCTCAGAGACGCCCAGTGCTAGAAAGCTGTAATTTGGTGTGAATATACGGATTTATTGCGCCGAAAAAGTGGTAAAATAAAATCTTGTAAAATACTTTTTTTTAGGGTACCTCCTGTACACGTAAAGTGGGGATGTTTTTTTTTTTCTCGCGTACCCCTTAGTGTGGGGTATCATTAAATAGGTCTTTAAAAAATATTATAGCTTCCATTAACAATTTTTTGATAAAAAGATTCGTTTGTGAAATATTAACCTTTAAAGTGCTAGATTTTGCTCGACTCGAGTGTCCCCCCCTCTACCAGCTAAACCGTTATGTTTGGGGGTGTGAAAAAATTCACAATAGTAGTATACATAACGAAGTTTAAAAGAAAATTACCATGACTAAGTAGGCTTTACAAGTAATAGTCGACCAACTTATAAAACGTACTTGGATAACATATTTTCCTAAACAAAATGTATCGGAGAACATGTTCTTCAACTGCAAATGTAAGTTTGTCAACTTTATTTTTACAGATAAAATAGGTGGGTATGTTTTGGGGATAGGTAGGTTTTTATTGTCAACTATTTTTAACTAACTTCAAAAAAAAGGAGGAGGTTCTCAAGTCGTCGTGATCTTTTTTTTATGTATTTTCCCCGATTTCTCAAAGACGCCTGAACCGATTTTGAAAATTCTTCTTTTTTAAAATTAAATTCAGCGAATCAGTTTAGTTAGTTCGCATAAGTATTTTGATGGGCAACTACGGAACCCTACACTGTGCGTGGCCCGACACGCACTTGGCCGGTTTTTTTTCTAAACTTAACAGTTTGCGCGAGAGACACTTCCAAAGTGGTAAAATTCTCTTATTTTAGAAGTTACAGCCCCCCCCCCCGTAACTTCTAAAATAAGAGAATGATAAAACTAAAAAAATATACTATGATGTAGGTACATTACCATGCAAACTTCAATTAAAAATTGGGTTGAACGAGATCGAGTAATTAGTTTTTTTAATACGTCATAAATCGTAAACCGCAATTTACCTTGCAAAGTTACAACAAACTACAAAAACTTTTATGTTATGTTACTTGCTGCTACGGAACCCTTTATGGGCGAGTCCAACTCGCACTTGGCTGGTTTTTTTTTTTAAATATTTCTATGAAATCCCTTCAGCAGCTAGCGATTCTTTGCACAAAAAAAGATGACAATCAGACAACATATAAAAAAAATACTATCTTTAATAAAAATAATACATTTTATTGATTTTTAAAATAGTTTGAAAGAAAGAAAAAACAACGTTTATTGATACACGCCACAAGTGCACACAGTATCACAAAGAAATAGTACTTAAAGCTAAACAATTTTTTAAGGTCGTTATTTCATGTTTTACTAGTATTTCTTTAATCAAATACATAGGTAATTTTAACGGACTAACAATATACAAATCTAATAATAAAACTAAATTTAAATATTTACAAAGATGCTGAATATTAAAATTAAAACTAAAATATTACTAAAATAAAAACACGAAATGGGAAGAGATAATGGGAGATGGATTTTTAAAGTATACATATATATTCTAAGCCAAACAAGAATATGGGCATATACTGTGTGACTCACGGCTGCGCCAAATAGGCCCATTTCAGCATAATGTCGGACATCGGTGCCCGACGCAGCGACGCTGTGTAGAGCTTGTTAAATGTTGATAGCTGATGCGGCGCTGGTAATTGATGCCAGGGAAGATTGAATAAAATATCGGAGATTATAATGCACGTGTGTATTGAACCAATATCGCAGATGGAAGGGAAGAAAAAGTGTTGCCACTACATGTATGAGGATTTACACTAATTTGATGTTGGTTTTTCCAAAAGTTTTTGATCAAACATTGTTCAGTAACGTGGGCTGAGTTACCCCACTAGAGGTTTTGCGCTATTAACGTTACACGTTGTATATGAATAACATCTTAGCAAGAGTTGTTTAGTCTGATGGGCATTTTCTGTTGACTTACAAAACTGATAGATCTGGAACGTCTGGAATCGTCATGCGCGTCCCGTTGTTTTCTCATCCCCAGGCTTTAAAAAATCGACATCGGACGTTTCAGATCTTCGATTTTGACGACCCCATTGTCGCTGGCATAAGCAACAGGATCCGCGTACGAAGTCGCTGGCAGAAGCTAGTATTAAATATAATAAAGGTGTCAACATGGGCTTACCTTCAGGTAAATCTAAATGTTTTATTACTTTCCCATCTTTACTATCATCACAGGAACACAGAGTAAAGATATACAAAATAAGAACTACATATTTTAATAAACTGTAACGCACGCTTTGCAAGATAGCGCCTCTGCAGATCAGTCTTGACCAGTAAGCCATAGCCAATTAACAGGAGCCAGCTAGAATGTAACGCCTAGCCAGATATCGCCTCTGCAGCCAAGCCTTGGCCGGACCGCCATAGCCAGTTAACCGCAGGCAGCCAGCCAGCCAGCCAGCCAATGCCAAAAGCCTTTTAGCAAGCCTGCTAAGCCGCTAGCCATGCCGTCACATCCTTCCACGAGATCAGGCCTGATCTTGTGAGAGGATGTGACCAAGGAGTCTTATTTACAGGAAATGATGTGACAGTTGCTGCCACAGAGCATGTAACTTTATGGTTGCCTGTCAGACAGCCGTCACCCATGAAAAATACGAGTTGTGCCTACAATGAGATTCTGATAATATAGCAAGGAAATATAACCGATTGCATTTATACCGTCTACAATTATTTACCACGCCATTATTTCTGAGTTTTACAAAACATAGTCACTATTAACGTGATATTCTTCCCAAAGTAGTAGTCGGATAATAACACAATAATGTCTAAAAGGAACAGTAAACGATAAACAGGAAAACTAAATAAACTCCTTCTTTTTGAAGTCGGTTAAAATAAAAATTTATGGAAGTTTCCAACAGAACTTTATAAATACTTAGGTATTGTTTATTTTAAGATCGTGTACACACGACTACACATGAAGCTATACAAACCAGTATAAGCTGATCGTGCGGAATGATCGTCAAAAATGAGACCACGATAAACTGGTTTTGTATAGCTTCATGCGTAGCCGTGTTTACCTACTCAGAATGCTCCAGTTCCTTCTGAAATAATTTTGGCGATATAAAAAGAGTGTCCATGGTGTTTCTTGCCCGTTCTTCTCCATAGAGACTACGAGTATTCCTTGAAATAGGCATTTTTTGTACTTTCAAAGTTTTTATGTCTTGTGACTGGGACTGTTGCATCATAATTTTGTAGTGTTAATAATAATAATAATTTTATTATATATGACAATTCAAAAGTGCCTGTAAGGCCAACTTGAATAAATGCTTTGATTTTGAATATCTCAAACAGTCATTCAAGTTTATTTTTCAAAATCATCATCATCATCATCTCAGCCGTAGGACGTCCACTGCTGAACATAGGCCTCCCCTTTTGATTTCCACTTATACCGGTTGGAAGCGACCTGCATCCAGCGTCTTCCGGCGACCTTTATAAGGTCGTCCGTCCACCTTGCTGGACGAAAATACGTTTTCAAAATGGCTGAACCTTTTTTATTTCTATGAAATACGAGTACAAATACAAAGGAACTCTCTGCCTGCGTCTGTGTTTCCGAACGCATACAACCCTAATCTCTTCAAAGTTAGAGTGAACAGGCTTCTTCTGGGTAAGCTCACTTCATCGTCGACCTGTCATTCCTGACCTAGACTAAGGTCAAAAGCAAACCCATTTCACATAAAAAAAAATAACATAGTCTGCCGCTATTTGGTCATTTTAAAGACTCGGATCGGTAAATTCGATTGTTGATTAGTTAGACATAAACCGAGGTACATTAATATTTTTTAGCATACGTGGTTCACACGTGAACCTATTCTTTCGCCCGGTTGGGCGGGACCTGGGGGTCTAATCTCTTAGCACGAAACCAAAGGCTTCGGCCTTAGTTACGGACGTTTTCTACCCGCCACGCCGCCGCGTCGTGACATTGAAACCGAACTATGAAAGAATGATAATTATTACGATTTTACAGATCCATCCACGCCACCATTCAGACCTTTTTTTTTTCTATTTTTTTTTAGCTTGGTAAAACATCAAATGATTCCTCCCACCCCGGGCAGGGCGGGAGGGACTGTTAGACTCGTACTGACTAAAATCCACGGTGTCCTTCAATAGCCCTTTATGTTCTGGGGTCACGGTAATGAGACAAGTCCCGCGACCCCGGCAGGCTTTGGCCCTCTAGAGGGGGGCCCCGTCATCTTGCTGACGCTCTTTCAGGCGCGCGTGGAACACAACGCGCCGTCGACCCGGGCATGGTCCATGGTCGGACAGCGAGTTGCCATTTACTCGCTGCCCGCATGCCCGCGCCTACGGTGGCCGGAGATCGTCTGCTGACGTCCGACGCCGTGGGCGTCTACGTCACCACTCAGACCTGCGGAAAGTTCGTGGTAATACTAGCAGTCTAACACGTAGGGAACTCCTTTAATGCAATTTGATGTCATGACATAGACTCTAGCACCGCGTCAAAGGACTTCAGTCATGAAATTTAAGCGCATTTCACACAGAGAGCGGGCGCGTGTCGGGCGCGTTTCGGTGTACGGGCACGACCCGCCCCGCGCCCGACCCGCGCACGCTTTCAGTGTGAAGTCTTCCATTTAAATACAAGGAACTAGACCCGCCGTACTCCCGCCCCGACCCGCGCCCGACCCGCGCCCGCTCTCTGTGTGAAATGCGCTTAATTCTAAATCAAACTCATTTTAATAACTGCAATTAATTTTTATTATTGTGATCAATCATAATGTCAAACACTCAAATTCTTCAATGTTCTCTCAAGGCCACACCACGCTCTCAATCCAGGGTTTGTAAGGAGCCACCCTAGTGTATACTATAATATTAGAGGCATTGTCTTGATATTCGCAAGGCTTGCCCACTGAGGTCAGTCCGATGATGGAGTAAATGCAGCTGGAGAACGGTTCCGAGATCAGGAGTGGTTCTCCAACTAGACCCTGGAAAACATACAAAAAGATTGTTTGTACTCATTGACAAGGCTGGCCGCGGTGGCTTGAGTTCGAACCTAGAAAGGCGCATTACTTTGTGTGGTTAATTTTTCACTACCCCTAATCTCAAAACGGTGAAGGAAAACATCGTGAGGCATGCACCAGCATGTCCTAGAACCAAAAAGACTCAGCAGCTTCCTTGGGTACCGATTTATTTATTAGATAAAAATAAATACAATATGATATAGGAGTCTGAAAAAATGATCAAATAACAAGAAAACATTGAGAAAAAAAAACATTACCTATCATCTTACATCCATCTTCTAGCAAAACCTCAAACATCCCTCAATCTCGCTCCGGTGTCGATGTCAACAGAGCATTCAGCATTAAAAGCGCGCGAACCAGAGGAGATTTCTCATGTGATACTGTGCGTGCCGGTGGAACATTAAGGGCCTTCGTCCACAATGCGATGCCAGTTTCCAATACCTTACGACTTTGGTATCCAGTTGACTATCGCAATACAAAACCATAGAGGTTCGTACACAGCCACGCGTCATGGATACCAAAGTTGTAAGGTATTGAAGACCCCTTGCGCACTAAGCAGCCACTATTTCCTGGCTGCGGCAGTCAAAACAACGTGGCTGGTTGCACGGCAGCCAGAGCGTGTATAGGCGAATGTGTGTGGCTGACATCAGTGTCCGCTCACTAGTTGTATAACCCGGTTCATTGAAGAAAGGAATCACAAATGGCGGCGGCGGCGGCGCTTATCGTGTTCTCTCACTCGCACACTAGTGCCGTCTATACTCACTCCTGCGAGTGCGAGTAGCGTAAGCAGAAAAAAAAATGTCTTGATGTCTTGACGCGCTCGGTGATCTATTTTAAGAATATTTACTATGGTTTTCTGTTATTTTTCCGTTGTTACCTGTTGATTATTGTTGTTGAATTTTTTTTTGTTAGGTTAAGTTTGAGAAATTATTGCGATCCAGTTTTTATTATTTTTAATTTGAAAAAATTTAACTAGAAATCTTATTTGCTGACTGTACTATCTGTCAAAGCAAATACAAGCCGCCATTTTAGATACCTTTCTTCAATGAACCGGGATATACTCGTAGCAGCCAGACGTATATTGGGTTCCGAATTTTTACAAAAAACATCGAACAGTCGTCAACTGGCTTCGCAAATATTCTGGCTGATACAGCCTGGCTGCCTAGTAAGCGGGAGGCCTCAATAAATCATTGTACTTGTGTGGATACTTTCGCCCAGCGGTTATCCTACATGCGACTGACACTACACGTGATTGGACGGGTCACGTCCAGTACCGCAAATAGCCCTAGCGCCAGGTGCGAACTTCTTCAACTGCGCCATGACGTCTTGAAGCGAGTAGTCTCACTGTTGGAAAGAGAAAGAGCTATACAAGTCGTCTAGCGCCATCTCTTTTCCACAGTCTAAAGACTCACGCTTTAAGAGTTCATGGTATAGGTCGTGGTCTGGCCAATTCTGATCCAATTCTGTACACTTCTGCTCTGGCTATTTTCGGCACTGGTCCTACCCAGTCCTATATCAGCCTGGCAGCCTTCTAGCCAACAAAGTCCACTAATCATCATTATCATTTTAATACATAAAAGGTTTTTTACCTTACAAGCGTCAGGAGAACCAGACTTACTGCCATAACACATTTGTATGTCAGAGTTAATTCCGTCCTCTATAGGCCCAGATAGCTGAACAGCAGCGTAACATTCTTCTTCCGAGAATTTTTCCAACTTGATCTGAATAGAAAAGGATATTTCTTTATTTGCTTATAATGTAGGTACTAGTTATGTTGCGAATGTTCGATTTTTGACATTCGCGAAAGCGAATGCGGATGCGAATAATTAATTCCAATATTCGCGAATGCGAATGCGATCATCCAGTTTAAAATCAATCACGTTTGATTAAAACACTTTTAAATGATCGAACTTCATACCTTAATTTTTAGTTTTATACTTTTATACTTCCTGTCTGTAACGAGTATGGAAATTGTATGTAAGAGTTGCTCTAAGAGGCAAAGGCGAAAGCAGAATGAAACACGTTTGTCTTAGCACATGGTAATTTTTATGATTGAAGTTTGTGATTGATTTGATGAACATTTTGTTGATGAATGGCGAGATAAAGGCAGACTGAGTAAAAGATAAATGGAGAGGAAGACGCCAGTTAAGAATAAATTAAATGTCTAAGGGCTGATTTTTCAATAGCCAGATAACCTCTAACTGAGGAATTAAAATAACGGTTTGACATATTTTTGACAGATAATCTGTCAAACCGCCATTTTTATTCCTCAGTTAGAGGTTATCTGGCTGTTGAAAAATCAGCCCATAAGGGCTGATTGAACTCTAAAGGATGGAACTCTAAAGGATGGAATTCTAAAGTTCCAAATATATATTTCACTCGTTCGTATTCGCATAATATTCGCATGAATTAATGCGCGATGCGAATGCGAATATTCGCAACATCTCTAGTAGGTACATTTAAAATAAGTTGTTGAATTATAAATAGGATCCATGCACATCCTGCCATAATATAGCATGCAAATGACTGTAATACAAAGTAGAGAATTTATTAGGATGTTACAAAAAACTGTCATTTAAGAAATCACGTTTTTTTTAATTGCCACGTTGCTTGGCAATGCTGATCCTTTGACCAAGAAATAAGCCAGACCTCTGGTCACGAGAGGCGTCGACTACTACGCTTGGCGCTGTCTTTGGAAACTCTTAATTATTTTAATCCCTAATTAAATAGGTTCTGGCAGCGGTATGCCTCTTAATATTATATTCTAAAAATCTTTCTTTTTCTTTCTTTCTTTTTGTAGTTGTTGTGGTTTCAAATGCAGAGCAGTGATGGCCCGGTGGTATCGGCTCCGACTTACGAGTTGTAGGTCGTGGGTTCAAACCCAGCCAGTATTGCTTTGTGTAATTATAAAGAGCAGGAGGACTTTACTAATTCAAAGATTTTCCTATGACAAAAAAAAGGGTGAGCATGCGGGCGGCGAGTAACGGGCGACACGCTGTCCGATGTACTCTATGCCCGGGTTAAAGGCGCGTTGTGTTCCACGCGTGCCTCAAAGAGTGTCAGCATTATGACGGGGCTCCTCTGAGGGACGAAGCCTGCCGGGGTCGCGGGACTAACGAATTACCGTGACACCGGAACGTTAAGGGCCATTGAAGGACACCGTGGATTTTAGTCAGTACGAGTCTGACAGTCCCTCCCGCTCTGCCCGGGGTGAATCATCTGATGATTTTACCACGTTAAATAAAAATTACAAAAAAAAAGGGTCGTGGTAACCCTTACGAGCAATTCCACAACCCTTTTCATCAGGACTCACCGTCCCAATTGTATCAGCTAATTCAAAATGCTCTATTTTCAAATTTCTCCAAGTCGTGCTGATAGCTGTCTCATCATCAGCTTGTTCGACGTGCAAACAGGCTGGTAGGATATTTTTGTTGAAAGTAATCCTGGAATTAAGAATATAATAGTCTTTAAATAAAAACATAATAACATTTTTGAAAAATCCCACGACGTTACAAATCTGATTGAAAAAGAACAAAATAACTAAAAACCCCCGACTTAACCCAATTATTATGTCACGAAATAATTAATAGACGTAAAAATACTTTCTATAATAATTTTACCATAATACATAACCAGGGTCATCAATCTTCTAACTAAAAGCCTGGCACGACTTAGATCATTATACTAAAAAATTGTGGAGTACCAAATGTAACTTATACATCTTCTTAGAGATGTATTTTTTAATTTAGTAGTATTATAATACGAGAGTTTCGATCTGTTCTATAGAGATGTCGCTATACCAAAAATACTATTATTTATCATGTATTTTATTACGTTCTTTAATGTTTAATTATCTTTTTAATTGTGTCGTTTTTCAATATTTATATAATATGTTTTTCTATTTCGATATTTTCCCAAATTATTAATAGAATTCTATAATTATTTGGGCTACCTACTGGTAACTTTAATTTTCACACATTCGCACCTTTGGTGCAACAAAGACGTAACAGCTCATTTTGAAATTTTACAGGAGAAGACTTTTAATTTTTTTTGCATGTTTTTCCTCGGTTCTGGATAACTATCTAAAGAAGGTTTGAAATCTTTACATTTAATTAATTGTTTTTTAGTTGGCTATAGTTATACGTAAAAATCTTGTATTTAATTGCCAAAGAAATCCTAATAAAAGACATAACAAAAAAAAAAATGTCCTGAACTGTGTCTTTGTTGCACCAGAAGTTATTTAGTTTTATGACTTAATCCACATCACAATACACACTAAACACTCCAACTCACACCTCACACCCCATACATACCTCACCACACACCCCACATATCACCCATCTCATCACATCACGCACATTACACCGCATTCCATGTATGTAGTTTATAATGTAACAATAATAATTGTATGAAAGAGCGGAGTCCTCTAATACAGGAATTGTTTGCCTAAAGGTGGGCTCCAAACACGACTCATGTAAAATTATCTTATTGAGACAATAAACTATTTTGTATTTTTTTTTTGTATGACTGTTATGTTTTATGCCTTTGTTGCTCCAAGATTTTGAGCGAAAAAAGACCTCAATATAAGGTCGCGGGCGAGGGGCACTACTTACAATGAAACGGTGTCGGCCCAAAACGCATGGAAAAACCGCCAATAACCACAAAGGCACTTCTGCCATCTAGTGTAGTTTCGAGATACTTTCGCGGATGTCTTTGTTGCCCCAAGTAAAGGCATGATTTAGAAACAATTTGGCATACTTAGGTCGATTTTGCAGTTTTGGCTATTAGTGACTTTGTTGCACCGAAGGAGCGATGTCTTTTCAATACGTCAATAAAATGTCAGTGTCACATTGCACTTTGCTGAAAAAATTTGATTCTCGTTTGGTGCGGTTCGTTATTTTCCTGCATTTTCTGCTTTTGGTGCTATTCTAAAGTAGTGTATCCGTGTGTTATTTCCATGCTAATAAAATTCTTACTGGAAAGCAAGATACTATCAGTGACACCGATAAATATCAAGTAATGGCTAGAAATTACTGTAAAAACACTGTAAAAGGCCTCATAGTTGATGAAATACATATAATTACTTAACAAAGGTAAACGGGCGAATTGTATGGGAAAAAAACCCACGGCGGACATAAATCAAACCTTGAGGATATATAGCTAAATGTCTCTTGGTTACCATGGTAAGGGTCGCATTCTTGTGGGCTGTGGGAATTAAAAAAAAAAAAAAAATAGTTTACATTATTTATTCAGCGTAATTAATGCAGTTTCATCTAAAAATATGACAGGGGTCGATTTCCTGCCACCGCAAGCCGGATCGCCCGGAGGATACGGTGGAGCATATGGTGCAGGTCTGCTCCGCTTGGCCAGATCACCGCACTGAGGCGATAGGCGGGGTGCTGCGGGGTGAGACGGAATGGGAAGTGGTCGCCTCCTTCTGTGAAGCAGTCATGCTAGCGAAGGAGGAGGCGGGATGCGTGAGGGAGCGGATAGCGTCCACCTCACGACCCAGCCGCCTCAGGAGACGCCCGAGGCAACGGACGTCGCGAGACGATTTTCGGGCATGCCCGGGTTTCCAAGAGCTGTCAGCAATATGACGGGGCCCCCCTCTTTGAAGGCCAAAGCCTGCCGGAGTCGTGGGTCTATTAGGTCAACGTGGCCCCGGAACGTAAAGGGCTATTAAAGGACACCATGGACTTTGTTCAGTACAAGTCTGAAAGTCTCTGCCCTATTTTTCCCACGTTTTTATAAACTTACTTTTCTTGTTTGTTTATTTGTTTGTTTTTAAGCCATAAAGCTTCTTCAGTGAGCTGACAAGACAAATTGTCTTGACAGTTTAAATGTTCGATTCAGTCTCACGTGATTTAATCAATAAATGTATTACTGAATTTGGGATACACAAAACGATATCGAAAGCATGATAATATAAAACTTAGTGCGTGTGGTGTTAATTATTGTATTACACGAGGTAAGTTAACTAGTGAATAACACTAGGTGATTCTAATGTCATTATAAAAATAGTTCTGAAAGTATGTATTTTCTGCGACGTAACATGGATTACATACGTTAATCATAAAGCAGGTCGCAGAAGGCATTTCGTTTGCAAAATATGAGGACCGCAATCTGTTTTACGAAGTGTGCAATGCAATGGATTAGGACTATCTATTTAAAAACATGTTGCCACGTGCTGGAGTGGTCTAGTCCCGTGCCACACCTCATCCCTCGCACGCCGTATGATATGAACCCAATCACTATGTACGGCAAGTCTATTCTTTGAGAAAAGCAAGCCAAATACTTAGGTGTGACCCTCTACAGTCTCCTTACCTTCCGTGCCCATGTAAAGGCAGAATGCGTTCGGCTGCCTTTACCGGAGGTAGGCTTCGTTTCTTGCTCACAGCAAGAAGCAAATTGTCACTCAAGTGCAAATTGCGTCTTTATAAAGCTGTCATCCGTCCTACACGTACATTTTTTTAGACCACGGTAATTGCTGACAACATCAAAAATATACATCTTTACAATCCTAAGACTAAATGAGAAAAGGCAAAACTTGGTCCACATATTTCGCATACAGATGTCTTATGGCGGCCCGACCTATTACAGAAATTAAAAAAAAAAACAGTAAAAACTAAAAAAAAGAAACCGACTTCAAATCCAAACACAAAAAAGTGTGACTTTTCTTTCAGAAGTCGGTGAAATAAAAAACAAAGCCACCGATTAGACTGAATATTGTTTTTTTTTTATTTACCCTTTTTTCATCGAATATGGCCACCGACTTCGAAAGAAAAAATATTTTACCCTTTTACCCTTTTTGTGTGTTTGGTTTTGAAGTAGGTTTCCTTTTTTTTAAGTTTTTTTTTGTTTTACGACGTCTTTGAAAATCTACAATCCGAGTAAGCAACAAAAAGTGCGGAAAAATCTATGCGGGCAATGAGATATCCATGATTGTTATAATACTAAAATCTTTTCCAGAATGTTAGGAACACTGTTCTGAAAACAGCATCTAAATCGGCTCAGTCTATAACCGCGGACAAACATACATACGTACAGGTCGAACTGAGTACCAATTTTTTTTAAGTCGGTTAAAAATCAGGTTTAGTGGCTTGTAAACTTTTGTATCTAGTCGATCAAAACAAAAGAGAATCTGAAACGTACAGATCAAGAGGAAAGACAATGAACGGAGATTTTTCGAATAAATACATTTTTGGTTAAAACTTTGTTCTCCAATGGATTACAACAAAAATAATTGAGTGTATTATTATGTGAATTATGCTCTTTCATTCTAGACCATTTGCATTCATGTCCGCGACCGGGTCGGATTGCGCCCGATGACCTTTGTTTTATTTTTTACTAATGTAGGCATATAGTTATTAATAGTCAATCAAAACACTAAAAGGAATGAGCAAGCTTTGTATATACCTATATTTATATAACTATATACAGAAAAGTTTTCGTCGGTGAACACTAGATGTCGCTGTTGTCCATTGCTCGAAAAACCCGTGAAGTTAGATCTCTATGCCCTATTAATAAAAGTACTCTGTGTACATAACCGAGGAATATCCGTCGGGGGCTGACGTAATCAGTTTTTTTTTTTTTTTATACTGGCATCTTGCAGGTTAACCTAGAGAGGTTGTGAGCTGCTTAACCGGACTTTCCTGTGGTTGCCAAAGATGACTCTAATGCCTCCAGCCAGGGGCTTACAACTAAATTAAAGTTAAGTGACCACACGCTAAGGGCACCCCCTGTGGGTACGGACCTCGGCTTAGGGCGTCACTGAGGGAGGACAGCAAGGGACAGGCTGGATCTAAATGATTCATTATTTAGGGGCTAATTTAAAGCTACTGGCTCAGCATCGCGGGCTGGCTCTTGCAAGGGTCGGGGGGGGGGGGCATTGACTTGGGCGTCGCGACGGGCAGCCTCGGCGGTGAGGACGGAATGACGGTGTCGGTCTGTGTCTGTTCAGCGTACTGGTTTCCCTACGGCTCTCCTGGAGGAGGGTGATGGGGTCGTCGGGGGTGATAAGGGTATGCCTTGGTCGGCTACTAAAATGGTACTAATACGCGATGGATCGTATCGAGCGGACGATCTGCCGTAATCGGACATTTCGTTTCGATCATACTGCAACATTGTTTTGCACTAATATTGTGGCGCCCCCTAGTGAGTTACAGCCATGATACCAGTCTAAGATGAAGTCATCGAACACAAACCCATTATTGAAAACCGCATCAAAATCGGATCATTACTTTAGAAGATAAGTGGGAACATTACTTTGCACAAACGCACAAACGCACACACAAACATCTCTCACCCTAAACGCATATACCTGCTCTGTTCCGTCGTGGGTAAAAAAGAACAGGGATTGGTATTAAGACTCGACTACAGCCGAAACCGCTAAACGCAGAAACATGACTTTTGGGCAGTAGTTGCAGTCTACCATGTAGGGGAGCAATAAGACGGGATTTTGCGAATTTGGCCCTCTAGAAGAAGGCCCCGTCATTGTGCTGACACTCTTTGAGACGCGCGTGGAACACAACGCGTCGGCGACCCGGGCGTGATCCATGGTCGGAAAGCGAGTCGTCCATTACTCACCGCCCGCATGTTCGCGCCTACGGTGGCCGGAGGTCGTCTTAGGCGTCTATTACTACGGCTGGGGTGAAGGGAAGACACTGTCCTCTTCCTCACACAGCCCGCCTCCTCCTTCGCGAGCATGACTGCTACACAGAAGGAGGCGACCGCTTCCCACTCCGTCTCGCCCCGCAACATGGCCTCGACCAATGCCGGTCGCGAGAGGTCTCCACCTATCGCCGCCGTGAGGACACGGCGGTTCTCTGCCTAAGCGGGGCAGTCCTACACAGTCCTGCACAGGGGCATGCTCCACAGTGTCCTGCGGGCGATCCTCGCAGTGGTGAAACCTAGGCGTTTCTTCCCTCCTTATCAGACACAGGTACCTCCCGAAACTTCCGTGTCCGGTGAGGACCTGCGTCATGCGGTAGGTCAGGACGCCGTGACGCCTATCCAGCAACTAGTATATAGAACTTACATAAAAAATAAAGAAACAAGTGTGTTTGGGTTTTCGAAAATCACCACCTAAATTGGTGAAAAGGGCTTATTAAGTTTTATGGGAAGGATTGTACTGTTTACTTGCTTACGTGAGGGAGTGAAAATACTCCACCTCACCACCTAGTCGCCACGGCAGTCGCCTGGGGCGTAGCGTAGGTCCTCGCGCGGCTATTTCCGGCTACCACAGACGCGGGCTTGTGGCCGGAGAGTAATGTGTAGGATCTGCTCGATGAGAAACCAGGCTCGGACCACCGCATGTAGTTTTTCACGCGCGCCTCAAGGACCTGTCAGCCAATTGACGGCCCCCACAGGGACAAACGCCTACGGGGCCATCTAAGGGTAACTGAAGGAGCAGGGTAGATTTTTAATCAGTAAGACTCTGACAGTTCCTTCGGCTCTATCCAAAGTGGAAGGAGTCATTAAAATTGGTTGATTTTACCACCCGAAGTCGTGTAAAAAAACTTGCTTTAATGCATGTAGTATCGGCCACGACTAACGAGTTGTAGGTCGTGTTTTCAAACCCAGGCAGGCGCATTAGTTTGTGTAATTTATTTCATCACCACTGCTCTCAGGAAAACATCGTGAGGAAACCGGCATATCCTAGAACCAAAAATCCGAAGACATGATGTGACATCTACCAACTCCATCTACCACTCCTTCTCACAGAGAGGAGGCCTGTGTCCCAGCAGTGGGGACCTTTATAGGCTGATGATGATGATAGCTGAATAAGATTCCATACTTACGTATTCTCAATTTCAATGAGAGCGATGTCATTGTACAATGAGAGCGATGTCATTGAAGGTGGCTTGTAGTCCGGATGTAGGATGATTCTCTTCACCGTATGCACTTGCCAGGCCGTTGGTCCGTCTGACAGATTCTTAATACCCAATGCGACGAACTTGACGGGACTGTAAATAATTAAGAAAACGGTTACATAAAGGCAGATTTACATTGAGTCAGTAACTGACGTCATTCCACTGACGAGTCAGTGCTGACCTGGCACTGCCATAGTGTAAATTGATTTCAAGTCAGTAGAGTACTGTCGCGTCGCGTACTGACTGCGTATAAATAGTGTGCGTCAGTTTTCGGCGCCAACACTGACGACAGCCACTGACTCTATGTAAATCTGCCATAACACAACAGCACAACAGTAAAGGCGGAAACACATTATTAAAACGCGACGCGACCCGATGAAACGTAATGCGTGATGAGTCGAATCAAATGTTTTGTTTTTTATAGACTAGAATCACACTATGAATATCCGATGCGACGCCATGCAGACGTGCCGGGTCGGTGTGTAGCCGAGGGTGGGGTCAACACGCCATCCGACGCGTCACATGTAGTGTGTTCCTGGACAAGACCTGACGCCACCCGTCATTTGTTCGAGAAGTTTAGTAGTTGCATAGCACAGAACCATAGACACGGGGCCTGCTGTACAGAGCCTGTGTTTATAAATTGCGAGCGCATCGTGGCATCGCGTGTTGGTAATGTGAACGGTACACATGGGATGTCGACACATTGCGGCGTGTCTTCGTTCCAAAAAAACTAAATTGAAATCCCTTCATCCGTTCGGGCTCTATGGTACCACAGACAGACAGACAGACAGATACGTCAAACTTATAACACCCCCCTTTTTTTCGTCGGGAGTTAAAAATAAAATATTAACTCCCGACGAAAAAAAAATAAAATATTGAGGAGCTCGTGGCTAAATAATTACAGCCGCACAGGCCGATCTTCCGGGTTAAGCCGCGCTTGCCGAGGTTGGTCTGTGGATGGGTGACCATCTGTCATAGCGAGTTTCCTCCGTGCCTCGGAAAGCACGTAAAGCCGTTGGTCCCGGCTGTCATTTGTAGATCTTTGACAGTCGTTACTGTTAATCTGAAGCTCTAAAGTCTGACAACCAGTCTTACCATGGGGTATAATATTACCCAGTTACTGGGTTGTGGAGGTCCGACAGGCAGTCGCTCCATGTAAAATACTGATATTCAGCTGCATCTGGTTGGACTGGAAGCCGACCCCAATATAGTTGGGAAAAAGGCAGGCAGATGATGATGAGTTATAAATAAAATGTTATCAAGTTATTTTGCAACAGGGACCTTCGCGAGCGCAGTGGACGCACTTGACTTAAAAAGTGATCCTCGGCAATCATGATAATTTCTTAGTATAACTTATTAAGATTGTTTTTTTTTCATATTTTTTTTTAAGGTGGTAAAATCATCAAATGAACCCTTGGTGGGACGGAAGGGACTGTCAGACTCTTACTGACTAAAATCCACCCGTGTTCCTTCGGATGCCCTTTACGTTCCGGAGCCACGGTATCCTGGGTTAAGAAAAAGCCGCGACCCCAGCAGGCATTTGGCGCGAAACACCCGGGCCGGACCCGGGCTTGGTCCTTGGTCGGACGGCGAGCTACCCACTACTCACCGTCCGCAAGCCCGCTCCGCCGCTGTGCCCTCTGCTGATCAGAGGGACACGCGTTGGAGCGTCCACACGACAGGCTATTCGCATACGGGCAAAGAGACCCCTTAGGCACAGTGTGCCTAAGGGGTCTTGCCCGCGAAGAGTTTTTGCCCGCAACCCAGGGTGCACTGGCCCGAAAACTGGTCTTCCCCCCGGACGTATCCGAGAGGGAACTCCAGTCCACGAGCGCACGTGGAGGTTTCCTGTCTTAGCACCCCAGATTGTTTTTTTCTTTGAGTGCGAGTGACATCAGTTGCGAGGCCCGGCTAGGGTCCACTTAGCCATGAGGATTTTTACTACGAAATAAGTTCATAAATAAAATGGACTCACTTTGATTTGACGTAACCAGTCGTCAGGATGTATTTATCACTGATGATGGAACCTCCTGCTACCCACTTCATTGATTGCAAGTCTTCACCAAATCCCATTATTGCCTGAGATGAGCAAAACAGTAAATATTCTGACAGAATCTTTAAACTATAGACCGTAGCGACATGACTGGGGCCCAAGTCTGCTATTTTTATAAATTTTCATTCTAACATGATTCCATTGTTGTCCTTACATACATACACTCTTGAAACTTGGCTCATTTGTTCAGACGCTGATAATATAGACTAACATAATTATACGAAAACTGGGCAGTTCTGGAAATATTACATACATACGGGTCGAATTGATAACCTTCTTTATTTTTTGAAGTCGGTAAAAAGAGGCTTTGCCTTGCATTAGATGGTTTAGTTTTTTTTTTATTTGTATAACTTACATTATGTATATATGCTCCTCATGCAAAATTTAAGTTTTCGACCTCGAGGAGTGTCTGCGGTAGCCGCCATCTTGGCTTTAAGGGGCCCAAATGTATTCTTTTTCATATAACGCATCAACCGTTGACATTACGACAAAAATTCTCCGGCAGACTTTGGCCCTCTGAGAGGGGGCCCCCTCATTTTTGCTAACGCTCTTTGAGGCGCGCGTGGAACACGACGCGCCGTCGACCCGGGCATAGTCCATAGTCGGACAGCGAGTTGCCCTTTACTCGCTGTCCGCATGCCCGCGCCTACGGTGGCCGGGGATCGTCTGTCGACGTCCGATGCCGCGGGCGTCTACCACTGCGGTTGGGGCGGAGGGAGGACGCTGTCCTCTCTCTCTCGCGGCCCGCCTCCTCCTTCACGAGCATTATTGCTTCACAGAAGGAGGCGACTGCTTCCCACTCCGTCTCGCCCCGCAGCATGGCCGCAACCAATGCCGGGCGCAAGAGGTCTCCGCCTATCGCTGCCGTGAGGTCACGTCGGTGCTCTGCCCAAGCGGGGCAGTCTTGCACCGTATGCTCTACTGTGTCCTCCAGGCGATCTTCGCAGTGGTGACACCCAGGCGTTTCTTCCCTCCCTATCAGACACAGGAACCTCCCGAAACCATCCGGTGAGGACCTGCGTCATGCTGTAGGTCAGGACGCCGTGACGCCTATCCAGCCACTCCTCAAAGAGGGGTCTTACCATCGCGATTGCGGCGTGCCCGGACAAAAATGCCTAAGAGAAGTTTAAAGGCAATGAAATTCCATAACAAATGGTATTTATTTTTATTCTGTACCCCGGCAGGCTTTGGCCCTCTAGAGGGGGGCCTCGTCATTGTGCTGACGCTCTTTGAGGCGCGCGTGGAACACAACGCGCCGTCGACCCGGGCATGGTCTATAGTCGGGCAGCAAGTTGCCCTTTACTCGCCGCCTGCATGCCCGTGCCTACGGTGGCCGGAGATCGTCTTGCGACGTCCATCGCCGTGGGCGTCCACCACTGCGGGTGGGGCGGGCCTCTGGGATCACGCGGCCCGCCTCCTCCTTCGCGAGCATGACTGCTTCGCAGAAGGAGGCGACCGCTTCCCACTCCGTCTCGCCCCGGTTGTACTTACACTATGAGGATACTCCGCTCTAGACTCACTGTCATCTGATGAGCTAGTGTCCCATTCATTATGCACATAACAGTTATTCTCCTCATCTAATTCCCTCATAATCCCCGCGTAGAAGTCATCCCCCTTACATTTATATGGTAGCTCCTGTAGATACTGTAGACATTCTGGAAACAACAAAAATCATTTCAGCAGAAAAATAAAGGAAGAAAGGGAATAATTGTGTTGCGGGAATAACTCACTGTCTCTTGCTTTCTGACCATTCTTCCATAAAAGTCCTGATGGAGTAAGTACTGCGTTGCTATAACAAAATAAATTAATGATGGTTATACCATATTTTTTAAGATAGCCACTATCTCGTCTAATGGTAAACAATGATGTGTTCGGCGGTAAAGCATGCTTGCCTAGAAATAAACATAGCAAGTAGCCTAAAAGCTAGAATGGTTACAAGCTATCAGGAAACACAGACTCTCTCAGGGAATTCCTCTCCATAGCTAATGCGCACAGCCTCACAATGAAAGTATTTTCAAAATGCTCTGTACGCCGGGGATGTTCATCATGTACCAATGGTGCATTGCTATGTGTCTTGTAGTGCGATGTTGAAAAGGGCTTGGCGGAATGAAATTGTGCAGTTCCATTCCACCACACACTCCCCGAATGTCACATTTCGGGGAGTGTTTCGAAACAAAACCGATAGGCTGGCAGCTAGGCGGCGATGTACACGGCTCTGGAGTTTTGAGTCAACTAGTGCATCTTGGCCTGTTTATGAACGGACTGGAATGAGACTATTACTCCACCCTAACAACTACGACGAAAAGAAAGCGTTTTGTGCTATGGGCCATAAGTTTGGTCTTTGACATAATTATGCATTTCCAGTCCGCCCTCGTGGCTTGCAGCGTTTAGCTGTACAAGCATCTATCTGAGCTCCGAAGCAGAAGAGGATAACAATACTATGTCATCGATGAAGCTAAGATTCGTAAGTCTTCACATCCTTCTCGGTTGCTAGCTCCAAATTTCTTGTAAACCTCCTCTTGGACGGATATGAACAGTGTAGGCGAAAGTGAACCACCTTGTTTGACGCCTTCATTTTTATTCGGAAAGATGCACCAGCGGTTCATATTTTTATGAACGCTGTAGTACTGTTCATGTAAAATGTGTTACAAAAGATTGATAAAAGTTTTGTCGATGTTTTGTCAATTTAAACTTTCTAATATTGATGAATGTTTGTTGTTGTCAAAGGCTTTGGAGTAATCTACGAAGGCTAAATAATATAATGACAGGTTAGATTCATTCATTCCCAAAGAATGGAGGTGGTCTGTGGTGGCGAAACCTTGTTTGAAAGCTGCCTGTTCTATACAGTTCTTGTTTGAAAATTGTTCTCGTATTGGAAGCAAGGGAATTGTAACATAATTGTAATAAACTTACTTGGTGTTATTAACGAGTTGACAATCCGTACAGCATATGATTTTATCCTTCATGGTTTTGGAACATATCTGAAATATGTTCAGTACAGTAAGTACTAAAACGAATATTTTAAAAAGGAACCATGGAGTATCCATGCATATTTATTTAAAAAAAAAGTGATGTATCTCACAGGATGTTTGGGACTGTCGTCATCCAACGTTGTGAGGCATGCACTCTCCTTCACGCACTTCCCTGACAGTCCCTCCCATTCACATTGCTCTCCTGAAACAATTAACATGGTGAGCTGATGATCAAATGCTTGAACAACATCTCACACAAATCATTAATATCTAGTAGCCATTTTAGAGCATCTTTGAAAAATGAAGGAGGTTCTCATTCGTTGGTATCATTTTGTTCCCCGATGCCTCCTGGACTGATTTGGAAAATTCTTATTTTGTTTGAAAAGATACACTTTCAAATGATCTTATGGTGATCAGGACAGGTTCTGATGACGGGATCTTGGAGAAAGTGAGGGTGCTCTTCAATGAATGACAGCAAATCGTCGACGTTTGCTTCATCATCATCTACCTGCCTTTTCTCAACTATGATGTGGTTGGCTTCCAGTCAAACTAAATGCAGCTGAATATCAGTATTTTACATGAAGCGACTGCCTATCGGACCTTCACAACCCAGTAACTGGGCAATACGATAGCCCATGGTAAGACTGGTTGTCAGACTTATGAGCTTCTGACTAACGACTGTCAAAGATCTTCAAATGACAGTCGGGATCAACGGCTTTCAGCTTTCCGAGGCACGGAGGAAACTCAAAAAAAAAAATCAAAGCATTTATTTCAAGTAGGCCAGTTACAGGCACTTTTGAATTGTCATAGACAATTAAAGGAATATTAAGTATTAAACACTAAAAAGTTATGGTGCTACAGTCCCAGTCACAAGACATAAAAACTGTGAAAGTACCGTAGATGCACGTTCCAAGTCGTAGATCTCTATGGAGAAGAACGTGCAAGAAACTCCATGGACACTCTTTTCAGATCGCCAAAATTATTACAGAATCATTGTTACATCATTCATTCTTAGATGGTACATTATGTAAGAACGATGTAGCAAGTTTAAAAGTGTCCATAGTAAAATTTAAAAAAAAGACAATTCAGAAAAAAAATCAATAAATTAAAATAAACCGTGGCAGTTAAGAGATGACCAGTCGCAACTGACAGCGCCCGTTCACGAACATGACACATGCATCAGCACCATTCGGCTCAACCATTTTGAAGGGAGCCAAATGATCCGACACACGCACCACCATCAGCGAGACATTTGAGTGAGCATGACACACTCTCAACCGCCAGGGTCATTCAAGTCAACAAGAGACGTAGGTACTCAGTGAATGACAGCTCTGAAGTACATAGTACTCACACAATGTCGGCTATGAAGCTATATAATACAAGGAAGATTGAATCTATACAATGCAAATACAGTTGTACAATCTTCAGCAGCTCCAACAATGGTATTAAGTATACTTCCACTATCAATTTATTTATACATTCACAGTCTCATGGAGCAGGACCAGCATGGAGCCAAGCATTATTATCAGCGATATAGTCGCTCAGTTTGTAATATGCCTGCTTACAAAGTGTGCGTTTAATGCATGTTTTGAATTTCGTTTCATTCAGTTCAAGAACGTTTTGTGGTAGCTTATTATATAGCATTTTAAACAGAACCCCATGAAGGAAGAGTCTACTTTGGCGAGTCTGAAGCCCGGCTGAACTAATTGGTCCCTATTTCTAGTATGATAATTATGTCTGTCACCTCTTTTAGAGAAAAGATGCAGATTTTTTCTAACGTACATTATGTTTTCATAGATATATTGACAAGGAACCGTCAAGATGTTAATTTCCTTAAACAGTTCCCTTAGAGAATCGCGTCTACGGAGATTATATATAGCTCGGATCGCCCTCTTTTGGAGAATAAAGATGGACTCGATGTCAGCCGCCCGTCCCCACAATAAAATACCATACGACATTACACTCTGGAAGTAGCTAAAGAATATACAATTCTCGCGGTATCAACGTCAGTGAATTGGCGAATGGTTTGCTATGACAGATAGTCGTAAGTCGGTTTAATGATTTTCGAAATGTTTTTTATCATGTCACCAGTTAAGTCATCGTAACACGCGTTTACGCTGAGTAAGCAGCCGCCATCACCATGCGTCGTTTTGCAACTATGCGTTTACTGGAAATCAGATATGTTATTTTCTTTTGCATTGTAATAATATCCTGTATTTTTTATAATCGTCCTCAATCACACAATCCTCTCCCAAACTCGGCGCGCCTCCTCCTTCGCGAGGATGACTGCTTTGCAGAAGGAGGCGACCAGTTCCCACTCCGTCTCGCCTCGCAGCATGGCCGACCAATGCCGGGCGCGAGAGGTCTCCGCCTATCGCCGCCGTGAGGTCACGGGCGGTGCTCTGCCCAAGCGGGGCCGTCCTGCACCGTATGCTCCACCGTGGCCTCCGGGCGGTCCTCGCAGTGGTGACACCCAGACGTTTCCTCCTTCCCCATCTGACACAGGTACCTCCCCTAACTTCCGTGTCCGGTGAGGACCTACGTCATGCGGTAGGTCAGGACGCCGTGACGCCTATCCAGCCACTCCTCAAAGAGGGTTTTTATTCTTACCGCCGCGATTGCGGCCTGCCCGTAGAAGGTAGCCTTAGGAACTCTGTAACGAAACGAAACGCCGCAAACTATCCAGTTTAGACTCGTTTGATTCGTCTTGAAGAGTATTTTGTTACGTGAATATTTTTTAATGATAACAGCTTGTTTATAAAAAAAAAAAACGAATGACTTACTTGTTCCTTTTGAAGTATAGAACCCTAAAAGTCATCAACCGCTTTTGCCAAGGCGGTAGGTAACTTTCAGTGTAACCGGAGTGAATTCACCTTGATCGAACATTTATGGTATGAGGAAAATTATATAATATTTAAACAGGTTTTAAGTGTGTACATATATGAAAAAACAATAAAAAACCTTGACTGACTGACGGATAGAGATGAAAATAGTATTACCTATCTAAATCAATGCAGTCGGAAGACACATTAAGCTTTTTTTAACGTGGTAAAATCATCTGATCTGTCATAATGACAGGCCTGTTGGTCTAGTGGTTAATGACCCTGACTGCTATGCCGGAGGTCGTGGGTTCGATTTCCACCCAGGACATTAATGTGTCATGAGCACGACCATTTGTTCCGTGTCTGGGACCTGGGTGTAATTTATCAATAGATAATATTTATGTATTTAGAAATATATAAGTATGTTTATCAGTTGTCTAGTACCCATAATACAAGCTCTGCTTACCTTGAGACTAGATGGCGTTGTGTGATAGCTATTTAAATATCTAGTGCAAATCTTACCCAGGACAAGACGGAATGTCCGACTAGTACTGACTAAAATCCACGGTGTCCTTCCATAGCCCTTTTCGTACCGGGGTCACGGTAATGCGTTAGTCAAGCGATCAACCCAAATTAAGGTTTACGGTAATTTTTTGCCGACTTCAAAAAAGGTAGAGGTCCTCAATTCGACAGTATTTTTAAATATTTATGTAACCTCATAATTTACGACTGGGTGACCGGATTTTGATATTTTTTTGTTCGAGCAACTTACCTTCTAGTTTATTTAAATATTCACATAGCACGCCACTCAAACTGATACACAGACACAATACAATAATAATATATTTAAACATGTTGGTAAACACACGTTTGCCCTGAACTCTCGAGCGTCGACTAAACGTATTTGAGCAGCATCTTCGACATAATTATTTAATATAAAACCAGCCAAGTGCGAGTCGGACTCGCCCATAAAGGGTTTCGTAGCAGCAAGTAACATGATATTAAAGTTCTTGTAGTTGGTTGTAACTTTGAAAGGTAAATTGCTGTTTAAGATTAAAAAAAAACTTAGTACCTACTTGAGTTCGTTCAAATCAATTTTCGCTGGAAGTTTGCATGGTAATATACATCATATCGTCACTGGAAAGGCGAAAACAATAAAGGCTTCAAAATTTATAATAGTTTGAAAGTTACAGGCGCCTAAGAGTTACTTTTGAAAAAAAGAAAACCTATAAACCTAGTTTTTTACTGTGTCAGAAGCATTCTAAAAAATCATTGAGATAGGATAACATTTAGGGGTAGGAAAACGTTTTCTCTTTTAGTATGGATGAGCGCTCGGTAGACGATCCTCTTAAAGGCGCGGCCCCACCGCGGTGCACGGAGAGGCTTCGCACGTGTATTACATTGTCGTGCATAACATAGTCTGCCCTTGTATGCTTTCTAACAGTACGGAGGCATTTCATACTTCGTAACAGCGTAATTTCGAACTGGCGTACGTCGCACTCGTATGCTTTCTAACTAACGATACGTCGGCCTTGCATACTTCGCTCCAGTGAACTTTCGAACTGGCGTACATCGAGATCCTGTACTTTACAACTAACATACGTCGACATTCAGAGGCGTAGTCGCGACCGCTGTCCCTGCATTTTAAATCTGTAATATCTTCAAAAATATTCATTTAAATTGCATGCTGTAAATGACCACATTGATCTATTTTACATGCACAATATATTTATTAAGGACATTAAAACTTAATTGGATAAGGATTAATGCTGTATTGTTTAAAATCGCTTTTTCGAAGCCATTACTTTCTCGTGATAAGTAAAGGAAAAAAAATGGTTTTTATGGGTTATCCATAAGAGATAGACATATACCATCGCCGACTCTTTTGTAGATCTTTTTAAGGTGTACAATACTTTAGTACATTATTTTGATCTATCTCGTATGGTCCAGCCAGCGTTTGCAATGTAAGCGCAAAAAAATGTAAACCTTAAGACTATCGTCTACCGAGCGCTCGTCCATACTAAAAGAGAAAACGTTTTTCTGCCCCTAAATGTTATCCTATCTCAATGATTTTTTAGAATGCTTCTGACACTGTAAAAATCTAGGTTTATAGGTTTTCTTTTTTTCAAAATTTATATTATTTTGAAAGTAACAGGCGCCTAAAAGTTACTATTTTTATGACAAAATCTTCATTGAAGTAAAACCTTTGTATTTTAAAAACAAAGAAGTTTTAGAAAAAAAGCAAAACCTACAAACATAGAATATAATATGCTGAAACGATTGACACCAGAATCTAAGAGATTGGACGTGATTTAGTATGTGAAAAACGTTTTCTCCCGAGAGACAAATTTCATATAAAAAATACTCACAAACAGTCGCGAGCTGCAACGCTCTCTATCGCACGATCGGGGGTTTTTCAACGCGCGAGAGGGACAGTACGAGTTTTTCTAAATACCAATTTTTTGAAAAGGCAGCCGCTATACAATCCTCTTAAATAACTTAAAACCGCATCAAAATCCGTTGCGTAGTTTTAAAGATTTAAGCATACCTACATA